>OX328267.1:32816608-34016608 GCA_946814005.1 Chamaenerion angustifolium | reverse complement strand
ATATATGATATAATATTAAATATTTAAAATATAACCTAAATATATTTATATATATATATAATATATGGTGTAATATTAACTATTTAACATATTACCTAAATATATTTAGTAATATATATATATATTGTAAATCTGGTTATATATATATATATATATGGTTCAGTTCTCTTTAATTTCCAAATTAAAGAGAACTTTCCAAATATATAACCTAAATATATTTAGAAATATATATATATATATATATAATATATGGTGTAATATTAACTATTTAAAATATTACCTAAATATATTTAGAAATATATATATATTTTGTATATCTGGTTATATATATATATATATATATATATAGTTCATTTCTCTTTAATTTCCAAATTTAAGAGAACTTTCCAAATATATATATGGTTATATATATATATATATAAGCTTTACTCTTTTAAGCAGATGTATGAGTTTCCAAATTTCAAATTAAAGAGAATTGAACCATATATATATATATATAACCAGATTTACAAAATATATATATATTTCTAAATATATTTAGGTAATATTTTAAATAGTTGATATTATAACATATATTTTAAATATATATATATATATATATTTCTAAATATATTTAGGTTATATTTTAAATATTTATTATTATATCATATATATATATATATATATAATATTCTATTTGTAAACTATAACGGAATAAAATATATGATATAATATTAAATATTTAAAATATAACCTAAATATATTTAGAAATATATATATATATATATATATAATTAATATGGTGTAATATTAACTATTTAAAATATTACCTAAATATATTTAGAAATATATATATGTATTGTGTAAATAACTAAGTATGGTTATATATATATACCTAAATATATTTAGAAATATATATATATTTTGTAAATATGGTTATATATATATACCTAAATATATTTCGAAATATATATATATTTTTTAAATCTGGTTATATATATATATATAATCATATTTACAAAATATATATATATTTCTAAATATATTTAGGTAATATTTTAAATAGTTAATATTATACCATATATTATATATATATATATACTAAATATTTAATATTATATCATATATTTTATACTGTTATAGTTTATAAATAGAATATTTTATATCTATATATATTATGTTGATATTAGGATTCTAATTTCGTTTATATAAACGAGAGTACTTCCTTTGTTAAGGGACACATTCTTCTTGAAGTACCACTTTTCTCTTCTTTTTTGTCTCTGTCATCATCCTCTACTCTTGAAATAATGTCGTACGTTGAAGACAAAGGTAGTGTCGAGTATCAGCGATTAACTTGGGATGCTCTTAGAAGAAGCATAATCGGTCTGGTTAACAAAGTCAGCGCGGCCAACATCCGCCATATATCTCGAGAGCTCTTCGAAGAGAATCTGATCCGCGGTCGGGGTCTGTTCTGCCGCTCATGCTTGAAATCCCAAATGGCATCTCCCCAGTTTACAGATGTGTTTGCTGCATTGGTTGCTGTTGTTAACGTAAAGTTTCCCCATGTGGGCGAGCTTCTGCTGAGAAGGATCGTTTTGCAGGTGAAGAGAGCGTATAAGAAGAACGACAAGCCTCAACTACTTGCTGCTGTGGCCTTCATCGCCCATCTCGTCAACCAGCAAGTGGCTCATGAGATCATTGCATTGGAGCTGGTTTGGATCTTGTTAGAGAATCCTACGGATGACAGTGTAGAGGTAGCTGTGACATTCGTCAAGGAATGTGGGTCCATACTGCAAGACCTATCCCCCAAGGGCATGCATGGCATTTTTGAAAGATTTCGAGGAATCCTCTATGAAGGAGAAGGGATTGGCAAGAGAGTGCAGTTTTTGATGGAGGAGTTGTTTACAATAAGGAGGGTCAAGTTCCAAGGTTACCCTTCTGTTCGGCCGGAGTTGGACCTTGTTGAGCAAGGCGATCAAGTGACCCATGAGATATCACTTCAAGATGAGATTGAACCTGAGATCTCTCTCGATATTTTCAAGCTTGATCCTCAGTTTATGGAGAATGAGAATCGTTATGAGGAGCTCAAGAAGTCAATACTAGGCTCCGAAGAGGAAGAACATGGGTTTGATACACAGTGTTCATCATCATCTGATGATGATGACGAAAAAGAGATGAAAATTCATGATGAGACGGAGATAAACCTTGTGAATCTTCGTCGGACCATTTATCTAACAATTATGTCGAGTTTGGACTTTGAAGAAGCAGGGCATAAGCTGTTAAAGATCAAACTGGATGCAGGTCAAGAGATGGAACTTTGCATCATGCTTTTGGAGTGCTGCAGTCAAGAAAGGACATACCTTGGATACTACGGTCTGTTAGGGCAGAGGTTGTGCATGATCAACAAAGTTCATCAGGCGAATTTTGAGAAATGCTTTGTCCAACAATACTCAATGATTCATCGACTCGAGACCAATAAGTTGAGGAATGTGGCTAAATTTTTTGCTCACTTACTTGGAACAGATGCTCTGCCATGGCATGTTCTTTCCTACTTCCAATTGACCGAAGAGGGTACAACTTCTTCTTCCCGTATATTCATTAAGTTGATCTTTCAGGAATTGTCGAATCATCTGGGAATTCAGTTGCTGAACAAACGGTTGAATGATCCAAACATGCGGGACACATTCGAATCAATCTTTCCCAAAGACAATCCGAAAAATACCAGATTCTCCATCAACTTCTTTACTTGTATTGGGCTCGGTGCAATCACCGAAAACTTGCGTGAGCATTTGAAGAACATCATACAACAGCGACAAACACCTTCTGAATCCACAACGATCTCCAATGATAATGACATGGATTCAAAAAGTAGGAAGCGAATGAGGAAAATGTAGAAGATAGACCTGTCTATTCTGTCAGTTCAAAACAGATTGTGTTCTAATTTTGTGTCCATGTTATTATCATTTTGTATATATGGTTAATGGGAAACTGAACATCAGTTTACTTTTAGTATCTAGTTTTATCTTTATTGCACTTTGGTCTTAATACTTTTTCTGAATTTTAAAAGTTATATAGTATCACATGGCAATTGGCATCGTTCTCACGTTGAATTTTTGACCAATAAAAATAGGGATGGCTGGAGTAGTAAATATTCAATTAATTTCTTGGGGAATATTATATTAGAGCCAAATAGTAGAAAACTGAACCATATATATATATATATAACCAGATTTACAAAATATATATATATTTCTAAATATATTTAGGTAATATTTTAAATAGTTAATATTATACCATATATTGTATATATATATATATATATATATATATATATATATATATATTTAGGTTGTATTTTAAATATTTAATATTGTATCATATATAATATATATAGATATAAAATATTCTATTTGTAAACTATAACGGTATAAAATATATGATATAATATTAAATATTTAAAATATAACCTAAATATATTTATATATATATATAATATATGGTGTAATATTAACTATTTAACATATTACCTAAATATATTTAGTAATATATATATATATTGTAAATCTGGTTATATATATATATATATATGGTTCAGTTCTCTTTAATTTCCAAATTAAAGAGAACTTTCCAAATATATAACCTAAATATATTTAGAAATATATATATATATATATATAATATATGGTGTAATATTAACTATTTAAAATATTACCTAAATATATTTAGAAATATATATATATTTTGTATATCTGGTTATATATATATATATATATATATATAGTTCATTTCTCTTTAATTTCCAAATTTAAGAGAACTTTCCAAATATATATATGGTTATATATATATATATATAAGCTTTACTCTTTTAAGCAGATGTATGAGTTTCCAAATTTCAAATTAAAGAGAATTGAACCATATATATATATATATAACCAGATTTACAAAATATATATATATTTCTAAATATATTTAGGTAATATTTTAAATAGTTGATATTATAACATATATTTTAAATATATATATATATATATATTTCTAAATATATTTAGGTTATATTTTAAATATTTATTATTATATCATATATATATATATATATATAATATTCTATTTGTAAACTATAACGGAATAAAATATATGATATAATATTAAATATTTAAAATATAACCTAAATATATTTAGAAATATATATATATATATATATATAATTAATATGGTGTAATATTAACTATTTAAAATATTACCTAAATATATTTAGAAATATATATATGTATTGTGTAAATAACTAAGTATGGTTATATATATATACCTAAATATATTTAGAAATATATATATATTTTGTAAATATGGTTATATATATATACCTAAATATATTTCGAAATATATATATATTTTTTAAATCTGGTTATATATATATATATAATCATATTTACAAAATATATATATATTTCTAAATATATTTAGGTAATATTTTAAATAGTTAATATTATACCATATATTATATATATATATATACTAAATATTTAATATTATATCATATATTTTATACTGTTATAGTTTATAAATAGAATATTTTATATCTATATATATTATGTTGATATTAGGATTCTAATTTCGTTTATATAAACGAGAGTACTTCCTTTGTTAAGGGACACATTCTTCTTGAAGTACCACTTTTCTCTTCTTTTTTGTCTCTGTCATCATCCTCTACTCTTGAAATAATGTCGTACGTTGAAGACAAAGGTAGTGTCGAGTATCAGCGATTAACTTGGGATGCTCTTAGAAGAAGCATAATCGGTCTGGTTAACAAAGTCAGCGCGGCCAACATCCGCCATATATCTCGAGAGCTCTTCGAAGAGAATCTGATCCGCGGTCGGGGTCTGTTCTGCCGCTCATGCTTGAAATCCCAAATGGCATCTCCCCAGTTTACAGATGTGTTTGCTGCATTGGTTGCTGTTGTTAACGTAAAGTTTCCCCATGTGGGCGAGCTTCTGCTGAGAAGGATCGTTTTGCAGGTGAAGAGAGCGTATAAGAAGAACGACAAGCCTCAACTACTTGCTGCTGTGGCCTTCATCGCCCATCTCGTCAACCAGCAAGTGGCTCATGAGATCATTGCATTGGAGCTGGTTTGGATCTTGTTAGAGAATCCTACGGATGACAGTGTAGAGGTAGCTGTGACATTCGTCAAGGAATGTGGGTCCATACTGCAAGACCTATCCCCCAAGGGCATGCATGGCATTTTTGAAAGATTTCGAGGAATCCTCTATGAAGGAGAAGGGATTGGCAAGAGAGTGCAGTTTTTGATGGAGGAGTTGTTTACAATAAGGAGGGTCAAGTTCCAAGGTTACCCTTCTGTTCGGCCGGAGTTGGACCTTGTTGAGCAAGGCGATCAAGTGACCCATGAGATATCACTTCAAGATGAGATTGAACCTGAGATCTCTCTCGATATTTTCAAGCTTGATCCTCAGTTTATGGAGAATGAGAATCGTTATGAGGAGCTCAAGAAGTCAATACTAGGCTCCGAAGAGGAAGAACATGGGTTTGATACACAGTGTTCATCATCATCTGATGATGATGACGAAAAAGAGATGAAAATTCATGATGAGACGGAGATAAACCTTGTGAATCTTCGTCGGACCATTTATCTAACAATTATGTCGAGTTTGGACTTTGAAGAAGCAGGGCATAAGCTGTTAAAGATCAAACTGGATGCAGGTCAAGAGATGGAACTTTGCATCATGCTTTTGGAGTGTTGCAGTCAAGAAAGGACATACCTTGGATACTACGGTCTGTTAGGGCAGAGGTTGTGCATGATCAACAAAGTTCATCAGGCGAATTTTGAGAAATGCTTTGTCCAACAATACTCAATGATTCATCGACTCGAGACCAATAAGTTGAGGAATGTGGCTAAATTTTTTGCTCACTTACTTGGAACAGATGCTCTGCCATGGCATGTTCTTTCCTACTTCCAATTGACCGAAGAGGGTACAACTTCTTCTTCCCGTATATTCATTAAGTTGATCTTTCAGGAATTGTCGAATCATCTGGGAATTCAGTTGCTGAACAAACGGTTGAATGATCCAAACATGCGGGACACATTCGAATCAATCTTTCCCAAAGACAATCCGAAAAATACCAGATTCTCCATCAACTTCTTTACTTGTATTGGGCTCGGTGCAATCACCGAAAACTTGCGTGAGCATTTGAAGAACATCATACAACAGCGACAAACACCTTCTGAATCCACAACGATCTCCAATGATAATGACATGGATTCAAAAAGTAGGAAGCGAATGAGGAAAATGTAGAAGATAGACCTGTCTATTCTGTCAGTTCAAAACAGATTGTGTTCTAATTTTGTGTCCATGTTATTATCATTTTGTATATATGGTTAATGGGAAACTGAACATCAGTTTACTTTTAGTATCTAGTTTTATCTTTATTGCACTTTGGTCTTAATACTTTTTCTGAATTTTAAAAGTTATATAGTATCACATGGCAATTGGCATCGTTCTCACGTTGAATTTTTGACCAATAAAAATAGGGATGGCTGGAGTAGTAAATATTCAATTAATTTCTTGGGGAATATTATATTAGAGCCAAATAGTAGAAAACTGAACCATATATATATATATATAACCAGATTTACAAAATATATATATATTTCTAAATATATTTAGGTAATATTTTAAATAGTTAATATTATACCATATATTGTATATATATATATATATATATATATATATTTCTAAATATATTTAGGTTGTATTTTAAATATTTAATATTGTATCATATATAATATATATAGATATAAAATATTCTATTTGTAAACTATAACGGTATAAAATATATGATATAATATTAAATATTTAAAATATAACCTAAATATATTTATATATATATATATATATAATATATGGTGTAATATTAACTATTTAACATATTACCTAAATATATTTAGAAATATATATATATATTGTAAATCTGGTTATATATATATATATATATATATATATATGGTTCAGTTCTCTTTAATTTCCAAATTAAAGAGAACTTTCCAAATATATAACCTAAATATATTTAGAAATATATATATATATATATATATATAATATATGGTGTAATATTAACTATTTAAAATATTACCTAAATATATTTAGAAATATATATATATTTTGTATATCTGGTTATATATATATATATATATAGTTCATTTCTCTTTAATTTCCAAATTTAAGAGAACTTTCCAAATATATATATGGTTATATATATATATATATAAGCTTTACTCTTTTAAGCAGATGTATGAGTTTCCAAATTTCAAATTAAAGAGAATTGAACCATATATATATATATATAACCAGATTTACAAAATATATATATATTTCTAAATATATTTAGGTAATATTTTAAATAGTTGATATTATAACATATATTTTAAATATATATATATATATATATTTCTAAATATATTTAGGTTATATTTTAAATATTTATTATTATATCATATATATATATATAATATTCTATTTGTAAACTATAACGGAATAAAATATATGATATAATATTAAATATTTAAAATATAACCTAAATATATTTAGAAATATATATATATATATATATATATATATATATAATTAATATGGTGTAATATTAACTATTTAAAATATTACCTAAATATATTTAGAAATATATATATATTGTGTAAATAACTAAGTATGGTTATATATATATACCTAAATATATTTAGAAATATATATATATTTTGTAAATATGGTTATATATATATACCTAAATATATTTCGAAATATATATATATTTTTTAAATCTGGTTATATATATATATATATAATCATATTTACAAAATATATATATATTTTTAAATATATTTAGGTAATATTTTAAATAGTTAATATTATACCATATATTATATATATATATATATATACTAAATATTTAATATTATATCATATATTTTATACTGTTATAGTTTATAAATAGAATATTTTATATCTATATATATTATATTGATATTAGGATTCTAATTTCGTTTATATAAACGAGAGTACTTCCTTTGTTAAGGGACACATTCTTCTTGAAGTACCACTTTTCTCTTCTTTTTTGTCTCTGCCATCATCCTCTACTCTTGAAATAATGTCGTACGTTGAAGACAAAGGTAGTGTCGAGTATCAGCGATTAACTTGGGATGCTCTCAGAAGAAGCATAATCGGTCTGGTTAACAAAGTCAGCGCGGCCAACATCCGCCATATATCTCGAGAGCTCTTCGAAGAGAATCTGATCCGCGGTCGGGGTCTGTTCTACCGCTCATGCTTGAAATCCCAAATGGCATCTCCCCAGTTTACAGATGTGTTTGCTGCATTGGTTGCTGTTGTTAACGTAAAGTTTCCCCATGTGGGCGAGCTTCTGCTGAGAATGATCGTTTTGCAGGTGAAGAGAGCGTATAAGAATAACGACAAGCCTCAACTACTTGCTGCTGTGGCCTTCATCGCCCATCTCGTCAACCAGCAAGTGGCTCATGAGATCATTGCATTGGAGCTGGTTTGGATCTTGTTAGAGAATCCTACGGATGACAGTGTAGAGGTAGCTGTGACATTCGTCAAGGAATGTGGGTCCATACTGCAAGACCTATCCCCCAAGGGCATGCATGGCATTTTTGAAAGATTTCGAGGAATCCTCTATGAAGGAGAAGGGATTGGCAAGAGAGTGCAGTTTTTGATGGAGGAGTTGTTTACAATAAGGAGGGTCAAGTTCCAAGGTTACCCTTCTGTTCGGCCGGAGTTGGACCTTGTTGAGCAAGGCGATCAAGTGACCCATGAGATATCACTTCAAGATGAGATTGAACCTGAGATCTCTCTCGATATTTTCAAGCTTGATCCTCAGTTTATGGAGAATGAGAATCGTTATGAGGAGCTCAAGAAGTCAATACTAGGCTCCGAAGAGGAAGAACATGGGTTTGATACACAGTGTTCATCATCATCTGATGATGATGACGAAAAAGAGATGAAAATTCATGATGAGACGGAGATAAACCTTGTGAATCTTCGTCGGACCATTTATCTAACAATTATGTCGAGTTTGGACTTTGAAGAAGCAGGGCATAAGCTGTTAAAGATCAAACTGGATGAAGGTCAAGAGATGGAACTTTGCATCATGCTTTTGGAGTGCTGCAGTCAAGAGAGGACATACCTTGGATACTACGGTCTGTTAGGGCAGAGGTTGTGCATGATCAACAAAGTTCATCAGGCGAATTTTGAGAAATGCTTTGTCCAACAATACTCAATGATTCATCGACTCGAGACCAATAAGTTGAGGAATGTGGCTAAATTTTTTGCTCACTTACTTGGAACAGATGCTCTGCCATGGCATGTTCTTTCCTACTTCCAATTGACCGAAGAGGGTACAACTTCTTCTTCCCGTATATTCATTAAGTTGATCTTTCAGGAATTGTCGAATCATCTGGGAATTCAGTTGCTGAACAAACGGTTGAATGATCCAAACATGCGGGACACATTCGAATCAATCTTTCCCAAAGACAATCCGAAAAATACCAGATTCTCCATCAACTTCTTTACTTGTATTGGGCTCGGTGCAATCACCGAAAACTTGCGTGAGCATTTGAAGAACATCATACAACAGCGACAAACACCTTCTGAATCCACAACGATCTCCAATGATAATGACATGGATTCAAAAAGTAGGAAGCGAATGAGGAAAATGTAGAAGATAGACCTGTCTATTCTGTCAGTTCAAAACAGATTGTGTTCTAATTTTGTGTCCATGTTATTATCATTTTGTATATATGGTTAATGGGAAACTGAACATCAGTTTACTTTTAGTATCTAGTTTTATCTTTATTGCACTTTGGTCTTAATACTTTTTCTGAATTTTAAAAGTTATATAGTATCACATGGCAATTGGCATCGTTCTCACGTTGAATTTTTGACCAATAAAAATAGGGATGGCTGGAGTAGTAAATATTCAATTAATTTCTTGGGGAATATTATATTAGAGCCAAATAGTAGAAAACTGAACCATATATATATATATATAACCAGATTTACAAAATATATATATATTTCTAAATATATTTAGGTAATATTTTAAATAGTTAATATTATACCGTATATTGTATATATATATATATATATATATATATTTCTAAATATATTTAGGTTATATTTTAAATATTTAATATTGTATCATATATAATATATATAGATATAAAATATTCTATTTGTAAACTATAACGGTATAAAATATATGATATAATATTAAATATTTAAAATATAACCTAAATATATTTATATATATATATATAATATATGGTGTAATATTAACTATTTAACATATTACCTAAATATATTTAGTAATATATATATATATTGTAAATCTGGTTATATATATATATATATATGGTTCAGTTCTCTTTAATTTCCAAATTAAAGAGAACTTTCCAAATATATAACCTAAATATATTTAGAAATATATATATATATATATATATAATATATGGTGTAATATTAACTATTTAAAATATTACCTAAATATATTTAGAAATATATATATATTTTGTATATCTGGTTATATATATATATATATATATATATATATATATATATATATAGTTCATTTCTCTTTAATTTCCAAATTTAAGAGAACTTTCCAAATATATATATGGTTATATATATATATATATAAGCTTTACTCTTTTAAGCAGATGTATGAGTTTCCAAATTTCAAATTAAACAGAATTGAACCATATATATATATATATAACCAGATTTACAAAATATATATATATTTCTAAATATATTTAGGTAATATTTTAAATAGTTGATATTATAACATATATTTTAAATATATATATATATATATAATATTCTATTTGTAAACTATAACGGAATAAAATATATGATATAATATTAAATATTTAAAATATAACCTAAATATATTTAGAAATATATATATATATATATATATATATATATATATAATTAATATGGTGTAATATTAACTATTTAAAATATTACCTAAATATATTTAGAAATATATATATATTGTGTAAATAACTAAGTATGGTTATATATATATACCTAAATATATTTAGAAATATATATATATTTTGTAAATATGGTTATATATATATACCTAAATATATTTCGAAATATATATATATTTTGTAAATATGATTATATATATATATATATAACCAGATTTAAAAAATATATATATATTTCGAAATATATTTAGGTAATATTTTAAATAGTTAATATTATACCATATATTATATATATATATATATACTAAATATTTAATATTATATCATATATTTTATACTGTTATAGTTTATAAATAGAATATTTTATATCTATATATATTATGTTGATATTAGGATTCTAATTTCGTTTATATAAACGAGAGTACTTCCTTTGTTAAGGGACACATTCTTCTTGAAGTACCACTTTTCTCTTCTTTTTTGTCTCTGTCATCATCCTCTACTCTTGAAATAATGTCGTACGTTGAAGACAAAGGTAGTGTCGAGTATCAGCGATTAACTTGGGATGCTCTTAGAAGAAGCATAATCGGTCTGGTTAACAAAGTCAGCGCGGCCAACATCCGCCATATATCTCGAGAGCTCTTCGAAGAGAATCTGATCCGCGGTCGGGGTCTGTTCTGCCGCTCATGCTTGAAATCCCAAATGGCATCTCCCCAGTTTACAGATGTGTTTGCTGCATTGGTTGCTGTTGTTAACGTAAAGTTTCCCCATGTGGGCGAGCTTCTGCTGAGAAGGATCGTTTTGCAGGTGAAGAGAGCGTATAAGAATAACGACAAGCCTCAACTACTTGCTGCTGTGGCCTTCATCGCCCATCTCGTCAACCAGCAAGTGGCTCATGAGATCATTGCATTGGAGCTGGTTTGGATCTTGTTAGAGAATCCTACGGATGACAGTGTAGAGGTAGCTGTGACATTCGTCAAGGAATGTGGGTCCATACTGCAAGACATATCCCCCAAGGGCATGCATGGCATTTTTGAAAGATTTCGAGGAATCCTCTATGAAGGAGAAGGGATTGGCAAGAGAGTGCAGTTTTTGATGGAGGAGTTGTTTACAATAAGGAGGGTCAAGTTCCAAGGTTACCCTTCTGTTCGGCCGGAGTTGGACCTTGTTGAGCAAGGCGATCAAGTGACCCATGAGATATCACTTCAAGATGAGATTGAACCTGAGATCTCTCTCGATATTTTCAAGCTTGATCCTCAGTTTATGGAGAATGAGAATCGTTATGAGGAGCTCAAGAAGTCAATACTAGGCTCCGAAGAGGAAGAACATGGGTTTGATACACAGTGTTCATCATCATCTGATGATGATGACGAAAAAGAGATGAAAATTCATGATGAGACGGAGATAAACCTTGTGAATCTTCGTCGGACCATTTATCTAACAATTATGTCGAGTTTGGACTTTGAAGAAGCAGGGCATAAGCTGTTAAAGATCAAACTGGATGCAGGTCAAGAGATGGAACTTTGCATCATGCTTTTGGAGTGCTGCAGTCAAGAGAGGACATACCTTGGATACTACGGTCTATTAGGGCAGAGGTTGTGCATGATCAACAAAGTTCATCAGGCGAATTTTGAGAAATGCTTTGTCCAACAATACTCAATGATTCATCGACTCGAGACCAATAAGTTGAGGAATGTGGCTAAATTTTTTGCTCACTTACTTGGAACAGATGCTCTGCCATGGCATGTTCTTTCCTACTTCCAATTGACCGAAGAGGGTACAACTTCTTCTTCCCGTATATTCATTAAGTTGATCTTTCAGGAATTGTCGAATCATCTGGGAATTCAGTTGCTGAACAAACGGTTGAATGATCCAAACATGCGGGACACATTCGAATCAATCTTTCCCAAAGACAATCCGAAAAATACCAGATTCTCCATCAACTTCTTTACTTGTATTGGGCTCGGTGCAATCACCGAAAACTTGCGTGAGCATTTGAAGAACATCATACAACAGCGACAAACACCTTCTGAATCCACAACGATCTCCAATGATAATGACATGGATTCAAAAAGTAGGAAGCGGATGAGGAAAATGTAGAAGATAGACCTGTCTATTCTGTCAGTTCAAAACAAATTGTGTTCTAATTTTGTGTCCATGTTATTATCATTTTGTATATATGGTTAATGGGAAACGAACATCAGTTTACTTTTAGTATCTAGTTTTATTTTTATTGCACTTTGGTCTTAATACTTTTTCTGAATTTTAAAAGTTATATAGTATCACATGGCAATTGGCATCGTTCTCACGTTAAATTTTTGACCAATTAATTTCTTGGGGAATATTATATTAGAGCCAAATAGTAGTTCTGCTGAAATGTTAAACAAACCATAGAAATACAATAAGGCTTTTAACTGTGTCAAGAATTATTATTCTGCAGAAACATAATTTGCAGCATTACACAAAGATCAACCTAATGGTGGTGAAAGAGCAGCGATTTAGCTCTGTTGAATGCCACTTGGCCATGTCTGATTCTTTACCGGTTTGAGGATTGCTTCGACTTCAGATAAGGTCTCTTTTTCAATCCCGACAGTCTCCAGCTCTATAGCAGCACCAACATTCTCCACAACCTGAAATCAAATCCATCGTGTTAATCCAGAGAAATGGTGGTTTATCTCCTTACTAAAATAATCACATCAGGGAACGTTATTGTGCAATGTTCTTGAGCAGTAACACAGACCGCTTTACTCTGTTTAGTTCACTATATTTAACCACCCATGACCCAACTAATGAATATCATCAAAGTTCCATAATTTACATGATCCTCCTTTCAATTTTGAATCGGACTCTAGAGCTTCTATTGGTCACAATTCCATTTCAGTTAAGCAGACATCCGGATGATCTGTTGTTGAGTAGTGCGTGGACTGTGTGTAGTGAGTTGAATGGCAATGACAACCATGAAGAACAAAAGGCAGTACCATGAAGATATTCAGTATGACAAGCATGCTGCATGCCCGATGTTCATGCCAGAATATAAAACACTACCCAAGAAGACAAAAATATTAACCAAAATCCTGTCTTTTAATATGAAAGATTTCGTATAGGGTGTCTTTTGTTAATGGATAAATCATTAGCTACATCTACTAACAATGGTACCTCTGTGTTTATACTTAAATAAATAGTATTCACAAGTGGTAACTTAAAACATGATTCACAGTCAAAAACGGCTCAACAATCCTAGATGAACATCATGCTAGGTGAAGTTTAAAAGGAGACCAATTCTGATCACAAACAGTATCACTAGAATCAAGAGGAGAACAGCTAAATAAGAAAAAGGGATAAGGCTGAACCTGTTGGACCGAGTTCATGCCGACAAGAACTGAGGCGATTGATTTATTGGACAAGCTGTATTGCAGAGCCAACTTTGGAATATTCTTCCCTTTGCTTTTACAGAAGGCGGCAGCAGCTTCACAGGCAGACTGGAAACAACACAAACATGGAGTTAATGGAATTACTATTCATTCCGATCCGCAACACAAGGAAGACCTCAATTGTAATCTCCTTATCCAGGAACTTCAGATTCTACTGTGTAGTGTGTATATTTAGCACAAAAAAGGTGACAATAATTAAGGAAAAACTGCTATTTGCTCAACAATCAAGATCAAAATTCCGATCAGAAACACTTATTTGATTGATGTGCTTATTAATAATATTTTACGGATCTGTCTATTTCAATACAATTTCCTTTAATTTTGAACTGTCAAATACCACCAGACAATAGCTCACGTCCAGCCAATAATGTAGATGGATGATTTGCCATAGGGATTAAGGAAGAATAATGGCACCTTGAGCTCAGGTGAAGCCGGGTGCCATTCGGGGGGTCCACTCTCAGTCAGAAGCCCCATTGCTAGAGGAGAGGCACTAATTATACCGATACCTTTGCTCTTCAAGTATGGCAGCAGATCCTCCAAAGTTGAGTCATTGATGCTATAATGGCAATATGAAAGGATAACGTCAACAGAACCCGATGGCACCCGATCAAGAACATATGTAAATACATTCAAGGGAAGTCCAGTAATGCCAACAAAACGGATTTTGCCTGCTTGCTTCAGCTTCAGGAGGGCAGGAATAGTCTCATTTACAATCTGAAATTCAATAAAGGCATATGCTTTATTCATCATTTCATAGCAACAAGAACCTATACATCTCGACAAGGTTAGAAGGTTTGAAGCGAGTAATCACCTGATCCAGAGATCCAAACTCAATGTCATGACATTGAAGTATATCTACATAATCAAGTTGCAATCTTTCTAAGCTCTCATCAATGCTTTTTGTCACTCTCTCAGCACTAAAATCAAAACCATCAATATATCGCCCGCATTTGGTTGACACGATGTACTCGCCTCTCGGCTGACCTGAAGCTTTGAGCGCTTTCCCGAGCATCTTTTCAGACAGTGTTGCTCCGTAATACCTTAAACGTTGTACAGAAAACTTATGAATAAGTCAAATTACTCAATGCTGCAGGGAAAGATTAGACAAAAAGCATCTTCAATTGAGAGAAGAAATTACGTGATATCAATCGATCAATCAACCTAGATCCCATCAGCACATAATAAACTCGAACGCAGTGGCCTCTCAGAAAGATTGTCGATGCAACTCAAATCTACCCATACTTGAAATAAATTGAAAATACTTAGGGATAGGTGTCGAAGAAGTTGATGCCGAGGCGGAAGGCTTCACGGACGGTGGCAATCGCCTCCTCCTCAGTCACGTGACCAAAGACGCTGCCAAGTGGTGACGCGCCAAAGCCGACGGAGCTGAGCTTGAGGCCAGTGGCGCCAAGTTCCCGGAGTTCAAGTTTGACCGTTGGCGACGCCATTACTGAAGGCAAACGGTCTCTTCCGTGGTAAAAAAAACAAAAAGTTTGATCAGTGATAATGCTAGTGATAGCAAAACAGCTGAATGGGGGCCTGAGTAGTGAGTAGTGAGTAGTGAAGGTGAGATAGCTGGGGATGAGGAAAGCGCAAAAGAAGAGCAGAGCAGGACCAGGTAGAAGAAAGTGACAGTGTGACACACACACAAAAAAAAAAAAATTGGCTTTTGGTGCTTCTTGCTAGGTCGGCAATGGTGCGTTGAAAAACTCATAACCATGGTTATAACTGTTATTATTTAATATGTTTAATTGTACCATTATGGTACGGTACGGTTATGGTGATGAATTTTCTAATCATAATAGTTATGGTTATGATATTTGAGTCATACCCATGTTTATTATATAATATAATAATTATTTATTATTAATAAACTAATATATACTAAATAATGAAAGTTACTGGACATACATGTAATAAATAACCATGAAATTAGTTTTATATATTTTTATTGTTGGCTATATAGATTTATGTATTTTTTAAAATAAAAATTTTGGTCTTTTATTATATTACATGTGTGGAATAAATATGTGTATACGGGTAAAACCATAGTTAATAACCACGGTTATTTTAATAGTTATGGTATTGAAAATTGTACCCGTAATGGTTATGGTTATGGTATGTGGTTTAAAAATATGGTATAATTATGGTATTTGTCATACACATACCATACTGTAACAATCGTTAGCCCTATTTTTTGACTTAAGAGGGAGTTAAGAAAAGGCAAGCTTTTCCAAAAATTTACTATAGGAGATAATTTGGTGGGTGACGTAAAGATGCAACTTTTCTTAGCTTAGACGAGACAGGGATTCCAAGTATCCAAGTAGGATTGTCAGAGGGTAAGAGAATAGTATTATAAATCAAAATAACTTTAAACACCTAAAAGATAATTAACAAAAAGTGTAACATTTACGAAATTTATTTATAGACAATAATCACGCATAATTATATATCTATCTATCCAATCCAATATGATTCTAAATCAACCTATAAGCTGCTGATCTAACATAAACCTTTGCACTTTAGAAACAAGCAAGGTTTTATAGATTATCAAGAAAAAGACCTCTTATTGCAGAAGCTTCATATCAGGTGATACAGTGCTGCTACACATACAAAAACCAAAGACAACTAATGCATCAAACAAGTTCATAACCGCGTCCATCGGCAATGGGGGAAGCAAACAATCTAATGATAACTCTTCTTCACTTGTAGAGCTGCTTGAATCTCCTACAAGCTTCAATGATGTTCTCTCTGTGGCCAAAGGCACTGACTCGAACAAAGCCTTCACCTGCAGGTCCGAACCCACTTCCAGGTGTTGTCACAACATGGGTCTTCTCTAAAATCTCGGCAAATACATCCCAAGAGCTCTGACCCGGGAAGTGGACCCACACATAAGGAGCATTCTTCCCTCCATACACCTTAAACCCGAGAGAGTTGAATGTCTCTGTTATGATTTCAGTGTTTTCTTTGTAGAATCCAATCACTTCATACATTGCCTGCAAGTATATACCGGTAGTGTCAGCTCTAAGATTCCTAACCCAGATTGAGGTTAGAGAAAAAGAGTAAAAAATGTTAGTTTGTGAAAAGCATAGGGCAAGCGAGAGCACCAGCTTGAGGTAAAGGTTAACAAGAGTAGTTAAGGTGATCTACCTTGAGACCTTCAGGTGAAAGGCAAGCGAGAGCACCAGCTTGAGAAATGTTAGAAGCACCGTTAAAGCAGGTGCACACGATTCGGTTGAAGTCCTTAGCCACTGGGAATCCATCAGAAAATAAGAGCTGCTTTGGAACCACAGTCCATCCTAAACGAACACCAGTGAATCCCGCGTACTTGCTAAATGATGATGTTTCAATTGCAACCTGTACGAATAGTTTCTTGTATCAGTTTGATATCTCAAGATATAAGCAGCATAATCAAAAGTTTACTAAGAACGATGCATCAACCATTTATAAATCTTTTGGTGTTACCTCTTTGGCTCCAGGAATTTCAAATATGCTGCGTGGGTTATCATCAGACATATACAAGGCATATGCAGAATCATACACTATGATCGAACCATTCTTCTTAGCAAACTGCACAAGTTGGGTTAGTTGCTCCCTTGTTGCAGCTGCCCCAGTGGGGTTATTTGGTGAACAGAAGAATATGATATCTGTCCGAGCAGCAGTTGACAAATCTGGGAAGAAGCCATTCTCTGGAGAGCACCTCATGTATTCGATGTTGCCATACTTCTCAACATCCTTTTGGAACTGTCCAGTCTGTCCCATTATAACACTTGAATCCACATAGGCCTGCAAACAAACAAGTATCAGCAAATACTAGAATAGGCGGTATACTTTACTGGTAGATGATAGTTACCGGGTATGAAGGGTCTTGCACTGCCATTGTCACATTAGATCCAAAAACAACCTGCCACAAATCAAAGAAAAATAATGTTAGTAAACTAAGCAAAGCTAAAACAAATGACAATTAAAGAACATAAATAAACAAGACAAGTAGTTCTCGTATGCACCTGAAGACGTGAAATATCACATTTTGCACCATCTGAGACGAATATGTCATCTTCCTCTATACCAAGGTCTTTGTAAAATGTTGAGGCGATTGCAGCTCTCAGCGGCTACAATATTTTTTTTTAAAAAAAAAAATCAAGCCATAATAAGGAGATTTACTGTCTTTGTATTTCTAATTTAATCTCATCAACATCAAATTATTGCTTAAGGAACAGCCTAATAATGTACACTTAAAGGGTATCGTGAGGGTAGAAATCAGTGGTTTCACTAATAGTAATGATTAATGAGTAAATCAACAAAACTTCAAAATCTTTAGTATAACATAAGTGAAAATGAACATTATTTCAATGTTGACCTAGAAGTAAAAGATATAGAATAGGCAACTATTTTTGGGTATGGGTAATTACAACTAGAAAAGGCTTTTAATATTGTGATTAGATTGTAGCATAGAAGATGCTTTCTGCTATAGTATGCAGCTTATCATTAATAGAGGAAGAGCTAGGAACTGAAAAGTGACATACCCTTTCACCCTGTTCTGCACCATATCCGCTGTAACCCTCGAGAGTGGATAAACCATAAGATCTCTGAATCATTTAAAGAAGCAAATAAATTCATATGCAGGTACCAGAATTCATCATCGGAAAGTATTATATATATATATATATATATATATATAAGATTGCTGAAAGCAACACCTTTGACATTGCGTTTGTGATCACTTCTGGAATTGGTTCAGTGGTGTCACCAATTCCCAGGCTAATAACTTTTGCATCAGGATACTTGGCCATATGCGCGGCCCTTCTTCTTGCAACCTATTCCAGACGAGTTATTTCAATAATTTTAATGATCATATGAATGACTATGGTTGAATGTATAGCATTTGAGTCATTCCACAATCACTTCTGCCTCCGGATTATAATATGTGCAGTATGTATTGCCCATCAAATTTTGATAAGAAAGATATGTATATATAAACAGACAATGGAAATTAAGTATAAAGTGAAACACAATAGAAGCAGATGCTAACCTCAGGGAAAAGATATCCAGCTTGAAGTTTGGCCAAGTTGTCATTGCGCGAAACTTTTGTCTTGAAAACTGAAGAGAAAGGAGAGGTACAATGACAACGCAAATATGCACCCAATTACATAATATCTTAACTGTATATACTCAGCAACTTCATTTCTAAAGCGTCTAAAAGAAGTCTGTAGACATGAACAGACTAATCAGAGCACCCTCAGAAGCAAATGTGAAAAGATCCTCGTCAAATACTGGTCAGGTTCCTCTAATTAACTGGTAGAAAGAAAAAAGCTTCAGAATAAAATTTCTCCTCAGTCCTCAAAGGTTTGTATGTCTTAAATGCGTAGTATGTTCCTACTTGATGTTGGATCGTTCCACAAGTGCAATTAAATTCTATGCTAAGTTTCTTGCCCAGAGGGCAGAGGCAATATATTTGCAGAACGTACGTAGCTTGCAGCAAACAAAATGCCATCATTGCAGTAAAACTAACATGATAACAGGAATGTCTCACCAATTTTTTCTTCAGTGGGCGCGGCAACGCATCTACAGATGTCATTTCTCTTACTTGGGAGTGAAACTCTTGGAGCTCTGCAAGAACAAACGAAACGGAAAATGCAATTGAAACAGCCAAAACCATTGGAGCAATCAGTGCTCATACTATCAGTGACATGACCCAGATGCAAAATAACGGAATCATCAAACAACATTAAGATTGTATAGTCGCCACATTTCGGGAGAGGTGCAAGCAGGTCGAAAAAAGGTACCTTGCAGATTTGAAGTTGGTTGGAGCCAGAAACGTAGATGAGGAAGAAGAGATTGAAGTCGAAAGGTGGTTTTGCAGCGCCATCTTCAACACTATAGTCGAACACTGGAGCTCTTCTAACGCAAAGTTTGGATTTTTCTATCCTTAATGAACAACCGGCGGCATCCAACCCTAACAATATAGTTGTGTAAATGTAATACAGTAATAGATACAAGAGACTCAAAAATGTAGGGTTAATTATCTGTAATTAAATTTTTGAGGTTTTGATCATTTGTTAGTAAATTTTCTTGGATAAATTACTACATCAATTTATATAATTGAATATATAGTGATTGTGATGTCTAATTTATTATCAAATATTAATTAAAAAACGTATATTTGTATATTATTCTGTTTTTTTTTTTCTTTTTTACCAAGTACTAATTGAATTTTTCAACTTGGTAGCCAATTCTGTAGGATTTTGCAATTAGTTAGTTAAATTTTGAAAAATTTATAATTTAATATATGAATTTAAAGACATGCAATTAGATACATGTATATCTTTATTACTTAACTGTAAATTATATAAAATTAGTTCAATGAGAATTTTATGATACAAAAAATATTATCTAGAAAACTATGCAACTAAGTTAGCAAGTAAATAATTATCTCAATATTAATTATTCAGACAACAAAAGCACGTGCTTAATTGCCGAAAAACTCAATTTGGGACATAAACAGCAATAAATCCAAAGAGCTATTATCTTAACTTATAGCTATTTGGTCAAATTATGATTACTTTGTACTTGTGTAAATAAAATTACTCATAGAGTATGAGAGGATTTAGCATTCTAAATCAATCACAACGAAAATTTAAATATTTAAATGACAATTATAATGAATTTCGCATGCTCAGACTATTATGATGGCTAAGAGCGCATATACTTTGTGGCAAAACTCGCACCAGGACATGAGTTGAGGTCCCAAGTGGGTGTCAGACCTGTTGTTTAGAATGACACGTGTTGGATTACAGGTTACGGGTAGTTCTCGGTTCGGTGTTTCCAATGTGCTCCCCTGGATGCGTCGGTAACCTGCCTAGAAGGAATGCTTGGGTGTTTCTCTTGTTTTCCCTTCGACGATCAAGTCAGTTGGATGTTCGTTTATGTGGAGAGAGTAAATGTAGATAAGAGTATTAAATTCTGGTATAAGGTAGGTAAAGGGTATTTATGGACTCCTTACTTCAGACTTGGGTCATCTTACCATGGTCAGGTAAGATGTCTCAGGCGAGACAATCTGGGTTGAGTTGGGACAAAGTACTTTTGGTCAGAGTCTCTCCTTTTTATCAGACTTGCCTATGTCAAGCCATAAATGGTCATAATACATTGAGCGTCGTATTGTAAGTTGGGGGTACTCATTTGTACCTAGTATTGTCTTGTTCAGTGTTATCAGAACCGGACAGGCGGTCCGACCGGTAACTGGACCCCCATCCGATTTGGCTCAGATAAAATACTGAAATGCATATGAATAGTGTGTTGAACCGGGTTGGATCGACCGATTTTAGTAAAACTGGCCGATTTTCGGTTCTAGTTTTTTTGGTATGGTTTAAATTTTTTGGGTGATTCTCTTCGGTTTGACCGAGCAACTTCTTCGGTTTAGAAGTTATGTTTAAAGTTTAGACTTATTGTGTTTGATTTTGAGACTATTGTGTTATGTATGTTCAAAGTTTGAGGCAATTATGTTGTGTTTGAGAGTAATGTGTATGTTTTAGAGTATGTAGTTTGTGTATGTTTGAGGTAATTATGTGTATGTTTGAGGTAATTATGTGTGTGTTTGAGAGTATGTAGTTTATAATTGTATTTTCATTTTTTTTTGCTTGTGAACAGTGAACCGCACGTCAAACCGGGTTCAACTAGATTGTATCGGCCGAATCGGGAACCGGTCCTCGCTGGTTCGAGGACCGATCCGGTTCTGATAACAATGGTCTTGTCCCTTATATGATAACACAAGTGAAGGGCGTTGAGCGAACTATCACAGACGAGTCAATTAAGGGTGAATCGACCCAAGGCGAGAGGCGTTCGTCTTGGTCACCTAAGCGGCGCTCTTCGACCGGTCTACCCACAATAGCGTCGCTTCCCGGATAGGGTCGGTCTGCCCACGGGTTGATATGGGAATATTCGGGTCCCGAGGCTCAATACCCAACAACACTGTTGCAGATTATGCACAGAAGTACGCAAATGAGCGTACCCATGACTGAAACTTAGACCACTACGGTGGTCCAGACGGCGAGAACTTAGCCGAGGGCTACGGCGAAATGTGTCGGCAGCGGAGGAGGCTGTTTTACTAGCAATTGCTGGTCAGTGGTCACAACGAGAAGATGTCGTCGTTTAGTGGACCAAGCTCAAGATGAAGAATATGTTGGCGAAGCCCAGGAAGGACCCAATATGTGTATCAATTATATGGTATACGCGTACGAATCATATACCCTACAGAGGAAGAACAATGGAACATACGGGTGGCTGGCCAAGGCCAACAAAGAACACCATTTATTATTATGTTAATAATAATAGTATTTGTTGATTAATGACATATATAAGAATTCGAATTAAGCAAGCGGACCCAACAACAGCAGTTGTTGTTTCTTCTTGTTTTTGGATCCAAAATCACTACTTTGCTCTTGTTGGTTTCGACAGGCAACTGAACTAGGAGAAATAACAGAATTCGTTCTTCAGTCAGTTAGTCCACTCCTCTCTGCCACTCTACCTCGCTAGCCTCCCCGCTGCTGCTTTGGTTCGTCTCCTGCGCATTCTTCAGGCTCTACTTCTTCTTCTTGGATGAATTCATTTGCTTGGTTGTTCTTCGTGATTCTTTAGCGGGCTGGATTTTTTCGGTAAAACAAGGAAATTGATTCTGGGTCAAACCACCACTCTTTTGTGTTTAGGGTATTAGGGTTTTATCATGGGTTATCATATCTTCTATTGATTGTTGCTCTAGTTTCCAATTTGGAATCCTTTTGGACTTCTAGCCACTCGATTTAACGCCATGAGTAGTGTCGATATGGAAATGAGTTAAATTGGAGATTAATTCCATCTATTCATGGATATGCAGTTTCTATAATCATGTATATGATATGATATACTGGTAGGCAAATCAATTTCTCACCTTATTAGTTCATGTTTGGGCAGATTTTGAGTTGCTTGCTACCAATTCATGGAAAAGAACACAGTGATGTTTAAACGATCTGCAAGTAGAACCCAGAAGTCGAAGGGCGTTGTAAGGACAAAGCAGATTCTGCAGATATTGTTGTTGCTTGGGATATGCTTTTGGTTAGTTTACCAAGTAAAGTATTCACATGATAAGAAAAAGGTGATACTCGATGAGAAAGATTCCAAAATCTTCCACAGAGAGCAAGATGACAACCTTGGTCTGAAATTCGGGAGGAAAGGCCTTCATCCTAGGGTTTATGAGAAGCAGCAAAAGGCAGATGAAGAAGACAAGGTGGAAGATGAAGATGAAGAGAACAAACTTGAAGAGGATGAGCATGAAGAAGTAGAAGAAAGCAATGTTGGAGGTGTGCAACCATTTCAAGACGATGTGAAGGAGGCGGATTCTGAGGAAGATGATGTGAAGAAGGCACATGAAGAGGTGGAGTTGGAGGAAGATGAAAGGGAAGAAGAAGAAGAGGAAGCGAGGAACGATGAACCAGAGAATCACGAAAAAACACATGAAATAGAAGTAGAAGAAGAGGAAGAGGGGTTGAAGGAATTGGAGGATCGAGAACAAGAGAGGCCTCAAGTAGAAGGTGATGATCATGAGGAAGAATTTATTGATGAAGAGAAAGAGAAGGAAGAGGAGACTGATGAGAAGGAGCATGAAGGTAATAGTGAAGAAGTGAAGAACAAACAAGTGGAGGATGAAGATCAGGACCGCAATGAAATTAGCCACGGGGTACATGAAGCACGGGAAGAACATTACAAGGGAGATGATGCTTCGAGTGCTGTGGCTCACGGTACTGAGAGTGACACTCTCACGAAGTCCTCTATTCCTATCAATGAATCAGGAACAGCTGAAATTATTGAAAAGAATTCTGGGTCTGAAAGCTTGAATGGTAGTGAGGATCATGATGGTGCAACTGATGTTGAGATAATCAAATCTGTAGATGCAAATATAACAGAGTTGGCTAATACCTCTCTAACTGATGAAACAGAAATGGGAAATGCAACGTCTGTTAACTCTAATACAACTTTGTCTGAGACTGAAGAAGCACTGATGTACCAAACTTCAGACCCAGAACTCATTGAATTGTCTAAAAATCATTCTGAAGATACGAGTTTTGTTGGGCCGGACAGCAGTTTAAGGTTGTCATCAAACACGACAGGAAGCAGCAAAACTAACACACAGGATGAGGACCCAGGAGGCCATAACGAGGCAGGTGGGGTCGAGACAGATTAGATTTTCATCTTCTTGTTTCTTTGAAGTAGTTTGCAAGGTTGTGAAAGTTTGCAAGGGTATATTTTCTGTTGTATTATCTCTATCAAGGCATCATCTGCAAATGCTTCTGTTCTATTGCGAAGATGATCGGCCCTTTATTACTAATGTATGTGAATTTTGGGCAAAGCTCAACTTTCAGTGCAAACCAAACTGTATCCATGGGTTTCTTTATACCTATGACAGTGTGTTCATTTTGATGTCTGCATGGGCCATGGCATATACTTAGCTTGAATGTGAAATCACAGCTCCATGTAGGGCTGATTCAATTTCACACCCTCAATGAACCAACTGAAAACTGGTACTCCACTGCATTGAACTAGAACTGCAAGTGATTTTATTAGGAAAAAAAATGGATACAGAAGAATTAAGGATAAAAGGTATTTAGATGCCTCAAAAGTTACGTTTTTTCAAATATGTATCTCAGGAAAAAAAAAAAAAAAACTTTTACTATTGGGTACTTCAAAATATTGGTTCCTTCAAAAGTCATTTATGTATCTACTTTAATTGGGTATAAGTGGAAAAAAAATAATAACAATTCAACAAAAACAAAGTAAATATATTTGATTGTTACAATAAAGTAAAATATTCGATTGATACATTTATAATTTCTGAAATACACGAAAGTAACAAATTTTTTCTAAGGTATTTATTATATAAAAACGTTACTTCTTATGTATCTAAATTATTTTTATCCCAACAACTAAAGATTGCGGCAAGCTAGCTATTCATTAAAACTGATTGCAAATCTTGCATTTTTTCATAAATTCAGGCATATGAAATCTCTGTCCATCCACGAATTTCTCATGTGTGGACGGAGTGGATTCAAGAGTTTTTCGAGGTGACACGTAAAAACAATGATGACAGCGCGATCCTAAAGACATAAGTCGAGACAATAGCGTGAGAGATATGGAAGGAAAGATGTCGAGCATACAATCAAAATGAACAACCGCAGACGACCATCACCCTCGAACGTGGATTACGACTAGCACATGAAGCATGAGAAATAAGAGAGCGGAACCGAGCGGAGCCACGAAGCAGTACCAATGACACAGAGCAATCAAAGATGGCAGCCACCAGGAGAAGACACAGTTAAAATAAACTGTGATGGCGCATGGGACACGAGAAACGGGGAAGGAGGAGATAATCGCAAGAGACGAAACAGGAGCCATGATCGACGGAAGAAATTCATCAACATGGGACTCGTCGACGATAAACATAGAAGCCCGGGCGATCCTACAAGCAGTGGAGCTAGCGAAAAACAATGGATGGACAGAAGTTATCATCGAGTCAGATTCTGAGCAACTCATCAAACAACTGGACGGGTCGACAAAGAAAAAAGACCGGAGACTGGAAAACATCATCAACACAATAAAGACGATAGCAACACAACTAGAGAGAATCTCATGGAGATAATGTGCGAACTGGATTGCCTGACAATCCAGGAGAGAGATGAGTTTGGTAAATTGGATATGTGAACAACCATATGCTCTAATTTCCTTATTGTTGTTAGATAAACTAGACATTATGCAACTTTAATGAAGAGTTCTTTTTGGAAAAAAAAAATCTGGTTTTCCAGCTAGGTATCTGTTATGTCAGGACTCTATATTCAAGAACTCGTTCAAATGCGCATCATCTTCCTCAAAATTCAATTAATACTTTCACCCTCAAAATTCCAACCAATGTCTGTTGTCACCCGTTGAGTCATTTTTCATTCACATGAGCAAAAGATACACCAAAGGGGACTGTAATCGCTCAAACTCAGCCAAGACAAGAGCGGGTTCGAGCTCATATCGATGCAATATATGATAACATGATATACGACAGGAGCATCTAGATTATGCCTTTACATCTCCTTCCTCAAAAATCATCACCCCTGAAAAATGGGTCTCTCAAGAAAGAACTTGAGAAGGTTCCTCCTACGTTAGGGAACAAGGTCAGTAAACAAATGAGACCGAGCACGATACCCCATGCAAATCGGTCGTCGCCCAATGGTGTGATCTCGTCTTTTGCTGGAATTTCCTCTCCACCACGGAAGAAGGTCGCAAACAATCCCCATGCCAAGCAGAGAACGCTTCCGCTCAGGCCACCGATACCAAGTAGTAGTGAAGTGGCAAATGAGAGCAGAGTTGCAGTGCTTCTACCGAACATGGCTTGAGCTATCCGACCACCTTCGAGACGACCGCAAGGCAACAGGTTCAAAGAGGTCACCACCATTCCTATGTGAAGATCAGTATACACTATTATAATCGAGATGCAAAAACATTTTTTTTTATGTATCGTGCTAAAATAACAGTGCAAATGCGATTCCAGATGTATATAGGTCATGAAGGCTCACTAACCTAAGAGGCCAGCAAAGGCGAGGGGGTCGACCGGAACTCCAACACCCTCCACTGCATAGGGCAATACATTGCCCAGGTCGTCAGTGTAAGGGCCGATCACGAATTGGACAAACGAAAGCAACGGGTTGTTGAAGAAGAACTGTGGCCTTATGTATCTGCACGAGGAAAACTATCAAAATCCCATTACAGAAAACTAATGGATCTAAACAGCAAGTACACAATCGAAAAATACTTACAAGGCATTGTCGCCACCATTGAAGCTGCCATCGGCCACAAAAGCGGAAACAGTAAGCAAAAGTGACGTCAAGTAAGCACTCGCTGTGCGGGCAACCGGAATATCAAAGAGCGCTTTCTTGTTCGGAAGAAGTGACTCGTAGTTGTTCATCACCCCCAAGCAACCTGTCCAGTTGGATGGCACTAGAAACGAAGGACTCAGTTTCACGCCATATCGAGACGCCGTGACCCTCGTGGCTATCTGCAAGACAAAATCCATAGTTCACTTAAGACACAGCACTTCAGCACATGAAATCCTTTTAGGTTTATTGGTCAACATGGAAAGGTCATTTTTAACCTCTGAAACTCCAAGTATGGAAATGAAGCCACCAAATAGAGGTATGACATTAGAAACGTAGTCATCGAATGTTGCATCGGGTTTAAGGAAGAAACCGCTCATTAAGGCTATCGTCCCAAAAGTTGCAACGCAGAGGGCTATTGCGCTAACGTAACCCCATGGAGTACTTAGCTTTGTTGACTCAAATTGGAGATCCATTTCTGCTTTTGGCTGCACCACACATGCCTGAAAGAGGCAAAAATGTTGATCCTCAGACATTTATGTAGTAACTACACAATTAGTGTTCAATAAATCTAATTTAATGCAGACTCAAGTAGTGAATTATGATTGCTTCAAATGATGAGGGACATTTGTTACATACAAAACTCCATTCAGCGGCAATCTATCAAATGGATCCAAAAGTTACTAAATTGTGGAAAAATTCACTGATTGTTACCTGCTTGGTGATATCATTTGTTTTCTCTTCCATGAACCATACAACCACCTCCCTCCCAGCTGCTTCTGATAGCTTTTTCTCCAATTTAGGAATGGCTTCTTCAATCGGTTTCCGCAAGTTCCCAATGAAGATGCCACCATCCCCGAACCTCCGAACATCAGTGGCGAAGAAAGTATCAAACCCGAAACAACTCTTCAACTACACTTTCAAAATCCACAAATCTATCAAAATCATAATACAGCAAAAGGAGTTTAGTGATGTGTAATGGTTAGTTTATGTTAACTGACTTTGTTAAGATCAAGAGCCTTAAAAGCCTCCTCAGCCATCTCCAATCTCTCCTTCTGTCGAGCCAAACTATCACGCAGTAATTTGTTGAAGATCAAGGTAAGCGGGTTGCCATCGGTTTCCCTGTCAAGCTCTTTGAGCTTCCTATCAGCTCTCTTCTTCTCCAGCTTGATTGCTGCTTCAATTGAAGGACTCCCCATGAATTTCTTGAACTCCTCGTCCGTTTTCCAGTCCATCTCTTGCTGTTTTTCCTTCTCCTTCGCCTCAATTTCATTTCTTAATTCCTCTTCTCTTTTGGTACCATCATGATCTTCCTCGACTATATCAATTTGAGAGTTGAATCAATCTAAAACAAAATTTAGACTTATACTAGCAAAGATCAATAATAATTTGGCTGTGTAACAACGTACCTGGCTTCTCCGAGATTACAGTAACCGAATTGGAATCATTATCTTCTTTAGTTGAGGACTTAGGAGGTTTAATTGACCTGGGTTTCGCAGAGAAACAGAAGGAATGGTGGGTGTTCATGAAAGGTGTCTGCTGTGAGAAACGTGAAACGGTATTGAAACAGAAAGGCTCGCTGATTATTATTTTTTTGTTTCTCCACTTCGTGAGAGACATTGAAGCCAGCGAATGAGGATTGGGGAAGACGGTAGAGGCCATGGCAGAGCTTGAGCAACAGAAGAATTCGAGTGATGGAAGCCATCGTTGCGAGGTGGCTGAACTATATAAGGAAACACAGTAGAATCTCTGGAATGTTGGAGAAGAGTTACATTCGGAAGTAGATTCAAAGAACGTGACAAAGAAAGAGGAGGAAGGCTTTGTTTGAAATTTTTTGTGGCGGATAAAATTGAAGATTGGATGATGAATTCGATTTTGATTGGGAGATTCATTGATTGCGGGTGTCTCCATCTCCGAGCTCTCTCCAGGGAAGCCACGTGTCTGTCCAGCATGGAACTTTGAAAGGAAAGGAAAGGAAGTCTTGGGCTCTGTCTTGGGCTCGAGAAAGCTAGATGTCTGTCCAATGCCACGCGTCTGTCCAGCGTGGAATTTTGGGCTCTGAACATCAAAAAGCCCATTGTTTTGTACATTTTTATGACACGATGAAAGTTAAGGATTGAACTCTTCTGCCATTTTTCACAAATGGTTAAAGCAAGTGACAGTAAAAGTTGGTATATGAGATCAGTCCACGTGGGACTTTTGAGTCGTTTAATTTATTTTATTTTTACCTTTTCTTATGCTTATTTGTCTCCAGTGCCACTGAAACTTTATAATAAAATAAATGTAATGGATTATGAACAAACAATTAACAAATTCGTGGTGTGAGGACTTTATCTCCCAAAGTAAAAATAGCAGGGCTGGAACTGCAAAATGTAGGCCTAGTATGGTCCCCATTGTCTGTCAGGTTGGACAAACACTTTGACCAGACCAGAAAAGAAGCTTTTTATTGAGAAAATCCCATGCACCATCATCTGTCTTCGTGCTGTTTTTGGCTGAAACTTCAAAAACAGAGAGATAAAGAAGGAAAAGGTTAAAGATATTATACGGTAAAAATAGTAATATTTTTCACAGTGGAACTGGAAGGGATTTTTAATATTACAAGACAAAAGTGATTTGGTCCTTTTACCATTCTACCCTCATTTTGGTATTAACGCAAAGTACATATTTATACATATGAATATAAATATATGATCATTTATTCTACATATTCTATACAACTTCAACATTTATATATAAAATACGTATTTTTTTTAAAGGCCCATTATAAGGCCATAATTATAAGGCCATAGTCTGTTATGTTTATTTATTTATTTAATATAAAATGAAAATAATAATGACAGAGTGCCTTAGAATATTTTTCGCAAATGTTGTTGGTTCTATAAATTTATTTGATATATATTCATACAAATAAAAAAAAACTCATAATATTTAGGATATTATGACACTCATGTACACATAAGTACGGTCTCAATTCCTATTTACATGTAATCAATACTTCAACCGTATTAAACTCAATGCGTAATATTTTTATTAGTAAATTTATTAGTTTCAAATGCGACTGAATGACGATTAAAAACGCTAATCTCGAATATACAACTCTAGCGTCCGAACTAGAGCAAGTGCGATGACGACCAATTCCAAGAGCAACAAATGAGCGTGCAAATTGGATAGTGAAACAATTACGAATGAGAGTTCGACTTGATGATTGAATCTTCTGACCCCCACTTCCTTTAATATTTTTATTAGCTAATGATTGTAACAATGAACAACCGTGACTCAATGTCACGCCGATTTATTTGAATCAAATGAAACGACTATTTTGGCAAAAAAAAAATGCATCTCGTTTACCTGCATTCACTATAAAAATAATTAGATTTACATGATGTGGACATCCAATCCGAACCTAATTATTATTTTTTAACTAAATTAGTATTGTTATGTGGGATGAGAGCAGTGTTATTAGAACCGGACCGGTGGTGCGATCGGGAATCGAACCCCTGTCTGATTTGGTTCAGTTAAAAGACCGAATTGCATAGTAAGAATGTTTAAATCGGTTGGTTTTATAAAATCAGACGATTTCCAATCCGGTTTTTGGGGGTGATTTTTTCTAGACCAATTGATTTTTCAGTTTAAACCGATTGATTTCCAATTATTAAGTTTCCTGTTTACATAAGAATATGACATGAAATTTATAACTCATAAATTTCTCTCTGCATCCATGAAGATGAGTTAACTACACTATCTTGTATTTTCAGTTTTTTTTTTTAAACTTATGAACAGTGAATCACACATTGAACCGAATCCGAACGGATTGGACCGATCGAACTGGGAACCAGGCCCCTTGCTGGAACGAAGGTTGACCCGATTCTGCTAACACTGGATGAGAGTCGTGTTAGCAGGGTTAACTCGCAAGTCAAGAATAATATGAGTCACATGTCATGTCATGTCATATGTATCGATAATTGTATCCCTAACACGACCAATTACGGTTTGAATTTAACGAATCTTATCAAAATGAATCACAAAGTTCAAAAATGTTTAAACTATCAAAATACTAACAAACATTTATCGTGTCACTCATGTCTCAATTCAAATTTTACACCTCTAAATACAACAATTAACATTTTGTCGTCTATTTAGGCGAAGAAATAAGACCACAAACTACCAACGTAAGTAGTGAAATCAATCTAGGTTGAAGTCATTTATCTAATATTACCCTTACCCTCCACTATCGGTAAAATGAGTCGTTTAGATCGGTTCTTTTACTATTTTAATTGATCTCTTTATTTTTTGCATTCGATATTTTTCAAAAAATATAACCAATTAAATTATCGTATCAAAAATATTAAATATGTTCATACTACAGATTTTAGGTTTGAATCAAAAATCTAAAAAATACACATAAAAAAAAAATTATTAAGAGTTACATTAAACAACGATCTATATATATATATTAATTTAGTTATAATGTATATAATGATGACAAGTAAGCAAAATGAAATTTTCTAATCAATTTTATTTGTTCAGTATGTTACAATGACTTATGTGACATCATATTGTTGTACATGTGGATACTTTCAAATTCTTCCAAAATACCACATTAGACCTTAAAAACCGTTTCAATTTATCACATTTATTAAAAATCAGTAGTCAATATTTTCAAAAAAAAAAAATCAAGCTTTGTTTTATTCATTTTTTAATTAAAAAGTCTATTAATAATGATGGATTTTTAATATATTTTGTTCACAAATCTACATTCGTAGGGTTTAGGGTTGTAATTCAAAATTAATTCATTAGAGTTTTAGTAATGTCAATATATTAAAATTTATAATTAAAATTAATAAATTACACAAATTTATTTATTAGTATGTTTAAAATATAAATTTTATCGTATGAACCATAATTATAATTATTACTACTGATTTTTTAAAGATAGATATTTTTTATATGTTCATACTTGATAGACAACCTATGTAATAATCTATATCTATTAATTTGGCTAAAATGTATATAAAGTTGACAAGTAAGCAAAATGAAATTTTCTAATCAATTCTATTGGTCCACCTAGATTGTATGTTACAATGGCCTATGTGACATCATATTTTTATTTATGTGGATACTTTCAAATTGTTTCAAAAAACCACATTGAACCTTAAAAACCGTTTCAATTTATCACATTTATTACAAATCAATTAGTCAATATTTTCAAAACAAAAATTAAGCTTAGTTTTATTCATTTTTTTAATTAAAAAGTCTATTAATAATGATGGATCTTTAATATATTTTATTCACAAATCTACATTCATAGGGTTTAGGGTTGTAATTCAAAATTAATTCATTAGAGTTTTATTAATGTCAACATAAAAATTAATTATATTTACGAAAAAATGATAAACTTATTTTTATTTTTATAATATTATACAATGTAACAATTATTTATATTTTATAAACATAATTGAAAATAAATTAGTAGGTAATAAAAACAAATGTAACCAATTATGAATAAGATGCTAATTAATAATTTTAAAATTAATTTTATGACATCTATTATTTTCATATATTTTTAAATAAATACAAACTATTAGAATATATATATATATATATATATATATATATATATATATGCATATTAGTTATAGTAATTATAAATTATATAAATTATTTTTAAATTTTGTAATATATGTTGACTCTAATAGAATATAACAATGATATTCTATAAAAATAGTTATAAGAAAAGTATGAAGAAATTATATTTTAATTATTATTATAATTTTTACATACCCTAAATTTTATGTCATAGTTATAAATATATACATAAAATGACATGTGATTATTATTTTCATAAAATAGATATATAATATACATAATAATCCTTAATTTAATCTTAAATTAACCTGTAATAAAAATATTTAATTTATACATTTTCTTACTTTTCATAAAAAATAAAATTTAGTAAATAAATTAAACTTAAGAAAAGTCATAAATGCACATAGAAAATAAGAAGATATTAATGAAATTTTGTAACTTATTTCGAGAATGAATGAGAGAGTTTTAAAGATTTTAAAATAAGTTACATGACACGTCACATATGAGTGAGAATTATATATTTGATATGGACTAATTAGAAGTTATGAAATTAACATTAGTAATGAGAAAATGTCTTATAAAGTTGACGTGTCACAATTCTCTCTCTCTATATATAATCTGCTATTAAAGTTGATTGATTAACTAAAAATTAATTAAACAATTAAATTAATATTAATTATATATACTATTTTATTAATGTATATTAAGATATAACTATTAAGTATCAATCTGATTTTGTAATCTTTAAAAACCTAAATTTAACCTGATATTAACCAAATTATCTATTTTCAATTCGATTTCGGATTTCCCATATTTTTTTGTCTTTCAAAACGTACCCTTTTTTTTCTCCCCCCCACAAGAACCTGCTAATAGAAAGTGACATTCAAGTGACCCTACATACCCATCAAATCTTGGCCTAAGTTATGCCCTCCAATATTATGACCTTTCACTTTAAGTTTGACTCATCAGAATATAAATAAAAACACATTTAAGTATATATATAGGTTTAAAATGAAGACAAAACAAGAAAAGCATATCAGATCTCCGTACAGATGGACGGCTGAGATTGGATATCTTCCCTCTGTCTCCCACAATGCCACCACTAAGATCCTCTCCCTCCAAAACTTCCTATTGCATCACCTACTACGTGGAATATTACGTCACTATTGGGTTGTGCATATACTGACTGCCACAAATAAATGAGCGGTGACTTTGGGTAGGCACCTTCATGTGCTGCGTTGAGCATAGGGAATATTTACATTTTCAAAATGGAGATAAAAATATTAAGAATTTTATTTATTTTTTTAAAATTTAAATATTTTTACAGTAAATCAGAATTTTGTTCTTTTGACTTTTGAGTGATAAAAATGGACAAAATTTATAATATAAATTGCACTTTAAAAAGCAAATAAAACTTTTGCAATACTTTTAATTAAAAGTTATAAATATTTCTACAGGTTTATTACAACTATTGATAAATATATTTTTGACATTTTCATGCATTTTTAACTATAAAACAACGTAAGGAAGGTATCTCGTATTGATATTCAGTGGTATCAGAACTGAACCGGATCGACTATCTGATCGGGAATTGGATCCTTGTCCGCTTTGATTTAGATAAAATACCATTTTGTAAATAAACACTGTTTGAACTTGGGTGAACCAGACGATTTTTGCAAAACCAGACATTTTTAAAAACCGACCAATTTTCGATTCATTTTTTAGGCTATTTTTTTTTCAGACCAATGGGTTTTTCAGTTTTTTTTCAGACCAATCAATTTTTAAACTATGTATATATTTTCAGTTTTTTCCTTGTGAGCAGTGAACCACACATCGAACCGAGTCTGACCGGGTTGAACCGGCCGAATCGGAAACCGGCCCCTAGCCGGTTTGAGGGCAGGGCCGGTCTTATTGAATATACAATATTTTATTCTGAAGTAACCGTACCAAATAATTGCCAAATAATGAATTCCGACCAAGCAAAGGTGGATCATTATGATGTATGACTGACAAATATATATATTTATTATATATAAAATAGATCAGACCAAATATAAGCAGAAATAGATGTAAATAAATACGGTTTCTTATAAATTATATAAAATGATTTAAATAATAGCGAAATTTTCCTATTAGCCTTGGAATCTCCTTCCAACACTTGGGTCTCCAATTCAACTACCTCCGCAAATAAAATTATACTAAATTTCGAGAAAAGAAAAAATATGAATACTTTTGCCTCTCCGCTGACCAATACTAATAACCGAAAAGAAACGTAGATCAAGTGAGAGTCTTGTCTATGGTTCTTGTACATCCGGTGCAGAAGATCTAGGCCCCTTACCACTCCACGGCTCGGCTCGTTTAGCTACCGGAGCTGGAGTTTGGGTTTTCTGATCGAGTGTCGCAGCTCCCACAGGCCGCCGCATCAAGCACTCCCACTGGGCTAGGAGGCGACACGGCTTCAGAATCTGTGGCTTTAATCTCCGCAGAAGGGCACGTGTCAACCAGATACTCCTCCATTAGTTGATGACAGCTTCGCACCCTTTCCTATCCCCCCAAAACAAAACAATTCAAAATTAGTAAATTACACGCCTTTCCATGTTTTTTTTTTTTGTTTTTTTTCAATTTGATAAAATCCCTAGTAATAACAGCTTTTCACAAATTCACCCCCAGTAATTTTACAAATTTACATCCAAATCCCTTATCAGTCATCACCTACTTTGCTCAGTCTCTCGTGGAACTCCGCCGCAGACAGATCGCTCTCGCCGGCGGCGCAGAGCACTGCTGCCGCCGCAATCGTCGACGGTGCGTAGCCTAAGAAATCGATAACTGCAAATTCACGCGATTAGACCAATTAATAATTTAAGCTACTGTAGCAGCTCCAGAACAGTGTTCGATTGGTTAATTACCGCGTATCGACCGGAGGATGAGGGCCGATGAAGTTGAGAAGAGACGGGACGAAGAAGAGGGAATCTTGGAGATGAAGTAATGGAGGTAATCGAAGGGAGTTGTTGACCGTAGTCGCCACAGTAGATTTGACATGACCAAAAGCTCCATCCGCTGCACAGTTCTGGGCTCGAATACGAATTTTGCGTCAAGAATTTGGAGATCCAGCAGCAGCGGTACGTCCGGTTCTTCCATTTTGGCGGCCAAGGAGAGACATGCCACCGATAGCAGCTGAAACGGCCATCCGGAATCCCGGTCCTGTACGGCGTGGTATCGAATTCATCAAGAACGAGCTTCAATTCGATCAATGAAGACTTTTTTTACAGGAGAATGTACTCACCAGGAGACAATTGGTGGAGAGGAAGCGATCGAAGTAGTTCACGGAGAGCAACGCCGTCACCGGACTGAAACGATAATGAGCACGCACCTGCATTGTGGCCAGATCGATACTCACCATTTATCTCTTTCCTTAATTAAGCCAAATAGAATGGTACCTTAAGGATCCAGTTAATGTAGTCTTGACGAGCGGTGAAATTGATCGACCGGTGGCGGCAGCGGTGGAGGTAGTCATCGCGGGGCATGGTTTGGCACTCGGAGTCAATAAGGCGGGTGATGTCGCTGTCATCGAGAGGAGGAGGATGAAGAATGTAGGATGGCGGTGAGTCGGCGAAGGAAGAGGAGAGACTAGAAGCGGAGTGCTCCGGCGATGGAGACATGGGAGCGGGTTGGAGTGGGGTTCAAGGGTTTGGACACGGCGGCGGCGGCGGCATCTGGAAGGGAGTGATTAGCGCTGGCGGGAGTGGGTGGTTGGGTCATGGCTTTTGGTGATTGTGATGGTGGTTTGACATGGCTTTTTGTCTGTTAGTCCGTTCGTCCGACGTTGTACTACTCCGGCAGCTCACACACGATGTCGGTCTTTCTGTCTCTCTCTCTTTCTTTTTCTCTCCACACTCACTACCTCTATAGTCTAGTCTATTCTTTGCTTCTTTACCTTTCGGCAGTGCCAAAGCCCAAGGGTTCTGAGATGGGACGCGAGGAATGCTGTCCAGAGATAGAGATAGGTGGTAGTAAATGTAATAAATTGTATTGTATATATATATATATATATATATATGTATATATAGAATGAATTTCTCATGGAAGACTCTGTTTTTGGTCTTTTTTATTTCATTTTGTGGGAGGATTCTATTCTATGCATTGGATTTTGGGTGTTGCACTACGACCAGACCACATTTGAATTCTTGAATCTTCAATGTCTATCTTTGAGGGAGGCCCCAATATTTAGTGTCCAGCCCATTCCTTCCATGGCAAAAATAGGCCTTGCTAAGGTCCTAAAAGGAATGAAATTAGGGCTTGGATGAGAAACAAATTTTTGAAGAAATTTATTTTTAAATTTGGGTTTTTGTGTAATTTAGTTAAAGTGTGTCGTAACTAAAATGTCGACACTTCCAAGAAAATAAAAACTACCCTTAAAAATCAAAGTAGAAAAACGTTATAGAAAAGTTGTACACATTGGTGGTATGTGAGACAACTCTTTTCTTTCCTTTCCAGCTTCTATGTACACCATGTAACAACACCCTTTAGCGAACCCTACAGCACATCCACGACTACGAGGCCAATGTACGACGTCGTATCCTGTTCCATATACTTTTGTCTACCACCCAAGTGTAGCTGACCTGGAAAGAACCCATTGGAATCATCTAGGATGTCCACATTCTCAAAACTCACAATTCACAGGGAGAGAGAGAAACGACAAAAGGAGGGAAGACGACGGTTTGGTTTGGGGTCTAAATTAGAATTTAGAATGCTGTTACTTTGTTTTTCTCAATATATATATATATATGTATACATATGGATGTGAATAAAATATATAATAATAATAACTAAATGTTAAGAAGTTCGAGAGAAAAAAAACAAATGATGAGATAATAATTATAAAATGTAAGATAATTTTATTGAAAAAATTAGTATAACATGATAATATAAGTCAAAGACATTTTCTAGATTACATAAAAAAATATCAAACAGAGACAAAAAAAAAATATGAAGATGTTCAAACCCTTGAGATCGTTTGGTTCGGACTTCGGGCCATAGGGTAGCGCTCTAGCCCCTAGCATAAGCCGAATCCAAAAAAATTTGAAAAAGTGGACCAATCATTTATGCTTCAGTCATACTCGTCTCGAACCACTTCTTGAATCCTTGAAATCTTTCTCTCTACACATGCGTCACTCCTCTCGGATCGGACTTGTACAGATAGACAGTTTCAGGTTGACCCGTTTATTTTACTCCGAAGCTTAAGTCAGTGTGATGCTTTGAAGAGTTTTTATGTGGATGTGGTAAATTTCAAAATATAATAAATGATAATGAATGCTGGTATTTATATCCTTAACTTAACCCAATGAATAGTATTACATTTTTTTACCATGGTTAGCCTTTTAACTGAGGTCAAACTTACTTTCGAATGGGACAAGGATCATATCCTCAAATATCAGAGATGTCTGATCCCCATTTAATGATGTCTGATCCTCATTTAATGCGATCTTATCCCGACACGTGGAGGCGACGCCTTGTATAGGTTGACGCCTCTCTGACACTTAGGGGGCGACGCCTTTTGGTGGATAGAATCTTCTTGATTTTATTTAGGTCAGTGATAAATGATTTATTAAATAAGGCGTCCCTTATAAACTCCATCATCTGCTCCCCGTGCCAAACATGAGTGTTAGTCCTAATTGGATAGAATCTCTCCGTGAGTTTCGACTTTCTATAAGCCTTAATTTGCCTCAACTGAGTTCTTATTTTAGTAGGCGTCGATGAACCTTTAATTTTTGGGTTAAATAGCAAGTAGCTACCTGAATTTTGGACATTTTGCAACGAGTTACCCAAACTTTGAAAATTCAAAACGAGCTACCTCAACTTTGAAAAAGGTGCAAATAGCTACCTCCGTCCAATTTTCAACGATTTTCCAACGACTTTCCAACGAATTTCCGACGAATTTCCGACGGAAAATTGGACGGAGGTAGCTATTTGCACCTTCTTCAAAGTTGAGGTAGCCCGTTTTGAATTTTCAAAGTTCGGGTAGCTCGTTGCAAAACGTCCAAAGTTCAGGTAGCTACTTGGTATTTATCCCTTAATTTTTCATAGGCGTTAATGAGCCTTGAATTTTCCTAAGCATCAATAAACTTGGAATTTTCCTAGGCGTCGATGAGCCCGAATTTTCCTACGCGTCAATAAGCCTGGAATTTTCATAGGCGTCGATGGACCTTGAATTTTCCTAGGCGTCGATGAGCCTGGATTTTCCTAGGCGTCGATGAGCCTGGATTTTTCCTAGGCGTCGATGAGCCTGGATTTTCCTAGGCGTCGTCAATAAGCCTGAAATTTTCCTAAGTGTCGATGAGCCTGGATGAAGTGATGATTCCAATCTTTTTTAGTGCTAGTTAATAGATTGAAGCCCATATTACCAAACATTATAACCCCGTTCCAAAGTGCGTTTGTTTCTGGCAGGTTCATCCATGATAACTTCTTATAGCACACGAGGTCTTCCACCACATGAGAATGAACAAGAGCGCAAAGAGGAAGGAGTGTGCTATCAAGCTGGACATGAACAAGGCATATGATAGGGTTGAGTGGAATTTTGTACTAGGGGCGTTAAGGGCGTTGGAATTTGCCGAGAGGTGGTGCAAATGGATGGAGGAATGCATGATAATTGTGCAATATAACGTTGTAGTTAATGGGGAGAAGACAACACATTTTAGACCGACCCGAGGTCTAAGGCAAGGTGATCCACTTTCACCCCACCTCTTTATAATAATTGCGGATATATTATCAAGGCAAATATGTAAGGCGGTTGAGGAGAGCGGATAGAAGGTATAAGAATGAAAAACACTTGTCCAGAAATAGACCACCTCCTGTTTGCAAATGACTCCATATTTTTCATTCGTGCAAATGAGAGGAATGCGAGAGGATTAAGGAATATACTCGAGAAGTATGGTAAGGTATCTGGGCAAAGTGTGAATCTATACAAGTCATGCATACAGTTTGGGGCCACAGTTAAGGAAGATACCAAAAGCCTAATCAAAGAGGTAATTGGGATAGAGGCGGTAGAGGATGCGGGGAACTACTTAAGCATCCCGACTAATTGGGGAAGATCGAAGAAAAACGCTCTTAGCTACTTGAAGGATAGAGTGATGAGGAAGCTACATGGATGGAAAACACTATTCCTTAATAAGGTCGGGAAGGAAGTTCTCATAAAGGCAGTGATTACCGCGATACCAATGTATGTAATGACACTCTTCAAATTGCCTAAGACTTGGTGTAAGGAAATAGCTCGTATAATTGCACGTTTTTGGTGGAACGGGCGTGATGAAAGGATGTGCATGCATTGGGTGAATTGGAAGAAACTAGCTATGCCGAAACATATAGGGGGTTTGGGATTCCGGGACCTGTGTGATTTTAACACGTCAATGTTCACAAAAATGGCGTCGAGACTAAATGATAACCCAAATGCGTTATGGGGAAAAATGATGAAAGGGTTGTACTACCGAAGATGCGACTTGAAAGAGGCAAAGAGGGGGGCGAGACCATCATGGGCATGGAGCAGCATATTGCAAGACCGGGATATCATGCACCAACACGGGATGTGGTAAGTCGGGAATGGAAAGAGCATCCGCATCTTCCAAGACCGATGGGTACCGGGTAGACCGAGCCAATGTATTGAGAGGCGGGAATATGGGAGGGCGGAAGGTAATATGAGGGTGAGCCAACTTATCAACCCGAGGTCAAGAGTATGAGATCTCCAACCGTTACAAGAGGAGCTCTCGGAGATGGATCGCATCGCGATAAACACGAATTATCTAGGAAGAACCGAAGGGGAGGACCAGTGAATTTGGCTGGAGTCGAGAGGAGGGAAGGTCACACCCAAGATTGTTTATAGGAAGCTTCGAGAGGCGGTCCGAGAGGAAGCTCGCGATAATGGTGGAAGCCAAGACCGAACAAGAGAAAGGCCCAAACCACCGTGGCTGGAGCTATGGAAAAATCGATCCACACCCAAGGTAAAAACTTTTCTATGGCAAGCAGGTCACAATGCAATACCGGTCTTAAAGACTTTGGCGAGGCGGGGCGTTGGAGTGGCATCGCGATGCTCGTTTTGTATGGAGGAGGAGGACGTAAACCATGCGTTATTCAAGTGTGCTTGAGTGAGGCGGGTGTGGCTCGGTGGTATGGGTATACGTTGGGACCGAATGATCGAGGAGGCAAGAGCGGGATGGCTACAACAGATAATGCGGATGGAGATCGATGGAGGTCTGGAAGGAGAGAAGAGACGTCTGCGAGCCGAATGTCTTACGTGAGAAACTTGGAAAGAAAGGTGCCGAGCCGTGTACGAGGGGACCGACCCTAAGTCTGACCAAGCGATAGAGGAAGCCCTAGCATTAACCGAGGAGTTTCAAATTCCGTTTCAATCCAATGGTCCAATAGTAATTATGTTTCATCTTCAGACACAATGATTGCAAAGTTTTCTAGGGTCCACTATAAAATGGGGTGACCCATTCATTTTGAACACTTTTAACTCTGTCTTCTCTCTCTAAAAACTGATGAGCTTAGCCATCGCCTTTTGTGAAGAGCGTCGCCATCATTACCCGTTGTCGACTAACGCCATCAGAAGTTCGCTTGTTGAAGAAAGTCATGGCCTCTTCCAGCAATATACCTAGTAAGACTCTTCACTTTCCCTTTCCTTCTATTGATCCTAAGCAAAACATCCTTACCCGAGAGAACTTTGCATGGGCGGTAAAACCTCAGGTATGAGCAACGCCGATCGACCCCACTTTCCTTATCCTGAGTCTATGGGCGATGATCGAGTGTGTTGTCCAGGTGAAGACGAAGCCACGATCTATTTGAGTCAAATAGAAGCGGGGCTTCACTTCCCTTTATGTGAATCCTTAGTAGAAATGTGTTGTTATTACGGTATCACCCCTACCCAGTTGACCCCGAATGCCATACGTATGTGGGTAGGATTTAGTATTCTTTGCTTTGATAAGGTTTGACCCTATTATCTTTCTTTATTTCAGTCCTTCGATCACCATCAATTCAACGCCTTTGACGTTTTTCTTTTTCAAACTCGTTTCCCCGAGTCGAAGGGTTGGAATGTGCGACACCTAGGGAAAAACCCTTGGAATTGGGATGCTAAAAAATCATTGGTTAGTGGGTTTAAGTCCACTAATTCAAACTGGAAAAGTAAATACTTTTTCTTCTTTGGGGGCGTCGCCTAGACTTTAAGAAATCCTCGAACAGTTCATTTGCCCTCCTTCACTGAGTATTCCGAGAAGGATCTCGATACCCTCAACCTTATATACCTAGCACATTCCAAGGGGCAACTCTCGTATATATCCAAGGATACCACAAAGGCGATGCTTGCTAGTGTGGCATTAAAGTCATCGGATCTTCAACCATAAATTGATTGGGTATTTTTCTAATCATTGCTTTCTTCTTTGCAGATGATGATGATGATTCTTTTGATTACTTATTTCAACCTTTTGGACGCTATATCCAGGAGGCGACTGGTGTCCTTCCACCTATTAGTGAGGAGAAGCCATCCAAGAAGAGACATAAGGCTAAGTCCACACCTCCTGAGAAGAAGCGGCACTCAAAGAAGGACAAGACCAATCCTGCCGATCCCTCCAACACTATCGTGATGGATGAAAGTACTGAGGAAACGGCGCCACCAACATGTATTCCTTTGTTTTTCAAAAGAATTGTGCCTTGTTTTGTAAAGGTTTTGGCTAACTGGATTCTTTGATTGCTGACTTTTAGGTCTGGAGGCGTCGCTGGAAGGTAGGAGATTTTCAACCTCCACACTCGGTCCCTCACCCTTCATACATGCCCCGCCGCTCAGGTCCCCCTCGCCTATTATGCCACCAATGCCTTAGGTGTCTCCTTTATCTGTTAGGCCAACAATGCCTCAGGTGTCTCCATCTGCCATACCAATCGATCCTCCCTTGGGTCCTTTTGAAGGACCTGGATTCAATTTGAGGCGACACCTTTATGAGACACCCGTCTTCGAAAATCGTATGATGAATTGGGAGCCCTGGCGTCGCTTACAGGGTACTAGTATTCCAGAAGGAACCTCCCTACACGCCAAGCTTCCCGAAGGAACCCCCCCTTCACTCTGACTTGACCCTACATATTGTGAGCGGGTCAGTTCTTCGTGAGGATCTTCGCCAACTCCATTTCGATCCTCAATGGGTCGAAGGGGCCGTTAGAAATCACCTCACCTCAGTCGCCTCTGTAAGTTTTCCTACTTACACTTTGTCATTCTTCTCATTATTTGTGACTAACCTCTTGTCTATATCTTTTGGCCACAAAAATTGAGGTCGGTGCCCTGGCAGTACACCTGACCCACAAATGTGCCTCTATGGAGGACAATTCAATGCAGTAAGGGCTACCAAGGTTGCTCATCTTGAGAAGGAGAGGGCTGAATTGATGAAGGAGAAGGTCATTCTTGATAAAGATAAGGCCTTCCTCCTAAAGTGTGTCGACAAGTAGATCACCTCAAGGATGGAGCAATTGAGAAAGCTCAATTTGCTGTTGAGAAGGCCAATAAGTTTGCTCAGCAACTTGCGGAGTGTGAGCAGGTCGCCAATCAGAACAGGGAAAACGCTCGCCGAGCCGAGAAGAACGTATCCTCCTTAAATAAGGAGAAAGAGGCGGCGATCAAGGACAAGGAGGCTTATCAGAAAGATAAAGAGGCGGCTTTTCTCCAGTTCGAAGCTGTACAAAAGGATAAAGAGGCGGCGCTTCGTCAATTGGAAACTGGCAAGGCCGAAGCGGTGGATTCCTATAAGCAGACTGCCACCTTTAAGGAGTATGCTGAGAGGTATTTGGTGGACAAAATAATCAGTATGTACGGAAGACTAGTCTCCCAAATCCACGAGGTTCAACATGACTTCCTTGCGGAGAAAGTAAAGGGTTTCAGGCCTTCTTACGGATGCAGCAGGAGAATATGCAAGCTGAAGTTGCCTCTTCAAAGGCTAAGGTTGCCCAGAAATCAGCAGCGACGCCAGGGGCCAGCAACACTCCTACTCCAGCCAAGGCTGGGCAGAAAAGAGCAGCGCCAGAGCCTAGTAGCATTCCTCCCAAGGGCACTTCTTCAAAAACCACACCTCCTCCAAAAGGCACTTGAAGACCTTTATTGCTTTCTATGTCTTGTAATTTTTGTTTTTTCAGCACTTGAGCATTTTATCTTGTAAATCATCATTTTAGATAATGAAATCAATGCATGTCATCAATGCGATGACTCTTATTTTGTCACTTATATAACTCCTTTGTTTATGGGATCAATAACTTTGAAAACTTGCAATACTCATTAGTAAAAGATCATACTTGATATATTTACAATGACATTGTAAATTACAATCTACGCATATAATCTTTTCAAATGCTCCGCATTAAAAGTATTCCTCAGCTTTCTTCCTTCCTCATCCTCCAAGACATAGGCGTTGGGGTGAGGGACGGCGACGTCCTTATAAGGCCCTTTCCACTTTGGAGACAATTTATTAATCCTATCCAAATGTGAGAATTCATTTCTTCTCCATACCATCTCCCCCACGAAAAATTGGCGAGAGAACACTCGCCGATTATAATATCTGGCAATGGCCAACCTCATTCTTTCTTGGGTTTCATCTGATATCCATCTTTTGGTTTCCACTAGATCAAGGTCGACGCGCCTTTGTTCATCATTACGCGCCGCCTCAAAATGTGTTACTGGATGCGACACAACTGTTATTTTAGTAGGGGCGACAACTTCTGAGCCGTATACCAATCTAAAGGGTGTTTCACCCGTGGACATTTTTGGCGTTGTTCGGATGGACCATAGAACATTATCCAGTTCCTCAGTCCATTTTCCTTTCAAGGCGTCAATCCGTTGAGAATGACCTTGTTTGCCGACTCTACTTGCCCATTGGTTTGCGCATGCCTTACTGAGGCATGGCGATGCTCAATGTGCAATTCTTCACAAAAGCATTTTAGCCCTCTTCCGGCAAATTGAGGGTCATTATCACTGACGAAAATACTCAGAATTCCATATCTGGATATAATCCTGGATTTTAGGAATTTAACCACTTTGAATTCTGTAGTCGACGCCAAAGCTTTAGCCTCTATCCACTTGAGAAGTAATCCACTGCCACAATGATATAACATTTCTGTTTAGACTTGGGAAATGAGCCCACCAAATCGATTCCCCATTGCACGAATGGCCAGGCGACGCACATAGGTATCAATTCATATGGTGGGGGCCCAATTCTGGGAGTGTATCTTTGGCATGACTCACATTTTTTCACCATTTCATCTACTTCCTTCACCATCGTCTGCGAGTAATATCCTTGATTCAAGGCTTTTTGAACAATTGACTTGGCCCCCTCATGGCATGCAACATATCCTTCATGTAGCTCTCTGAGTATGGTGGTAGTCTCAGGTTGGGCGACACATCTTAAGAATGGTGTGGAAAATCCTTTTTTATAAAGGACTCCATCCATCAAGGTATAGCTTGGCGCTATACGCTTCATTCTTTTGACCTTCGCCTCTTGTAAGGGTTCTACCCCTGTTTCCATATATGCTTTTATGGGCGTCGCCCACGTATCGATGCTGTGAATGTTAAAACATTCATAGGCTCCTTGGGTTGAGATACTTTAGACAAAATGCACTTTTAATGGCGTTTGCTGCCAGACATATTTGCTTAATGCATCCGCTTCTATATTTTCTTTCATTGGAATGACATTAATCTCAAACTGAGCGAAGCCTTCAACCAAAATTTTGGCATTTCTCAAATATTTTTTCATCACCTTTCCCTTGGCTGCATATTCCCCCTTGACTTGGTTAACCACAAGTTGGGAATCACAGTATACCTTGATGGCGGCGATGCCTATTTCTCTAGCTATCCTCAGACCCGCAATCAACGCCTCATACTCAGATTTGTTGTTGGTAGACTTGAAGGTTAGAACTAGGATGTATCTTAAAGATTCTCCTCCATCTGGTGGATTTAGCACCAATCCTTCCCCCGAGCCTTCGATGGATGAAGATCCATCCGTATACAACTTCCACATGTGAGATGTTTCTTCTACAATGATCGGAGGCAAGATGCTTGTTGAGGGCGACGCCTCACTATGTTCGTGAGTGGACTCTACTATGAAGTCTGCAAGAGCTTGGCCTTTGATGTCTGTCCTCGTAGCAAATTGGATTCAAAATTCACTTAACTCTATCGCCCACTTTATCATCCTTCCAGACACATCTGGTTTTTGGAGAAAATGTTTTAGTGGTTGATTAGTTAGTACCGTGATTTCATACTCGTGGAAGTAGGGGCGAAGCTTTCTAGCAGAAACTACCAACGCAAAAAGATACTTCTCAACTTCTACATAATTTATTTATGCCTTTGAAAGAACATTAGATACATAGTAAACTGCACCTGACCAGTCTCTATGTTCTTTACAAGTACGGAGCTTACAACCACTGGACTGGCACTTAAGTAGAGAACTAAAGCGTCGCCATTTTCTGGCTTAGCTAGTGGAGGTAATGTTCGAAGATGCTTCTTGATCTCTTGAAACGCCTCTTCGCATTCTGACGTCCACTCGAACTTTTTGTTGGCCCTTAATACTTGGAAGAAGGGTAGGGATTTATCCCCAGCTCTGGATAAAAATCGGCTTAGTGCCGCCAATCTTCCATTTAAACTATGCACCTCCTTATGACAAGTGGGGCTCATCATGCTCTTAATGGCGTTCAGCTTCTCAGGGTTTACTTTGATCCCCCTTTGGTGGCTCACCATATATCCCAGGAACTTTCCAGATTGAATCCAAAATGCACATTTGGCGGGGTTTAATCGCACCTGATGAAGCCTCATAACTTCAAAAGATTTCCTGAGGTCTTCTGTATGGTCGACGCCCTTTATGGACTTTGCCAACATGTCATCAACGTAAGCTTCCATGTTCACCCCTATCATGCCTGCGAAAAGCTTGTTGACCATCCTTTGATAGGTGGCGCCAACATTGATGAGCCCTGTTGGATCGTGAAATCCTGAATGCTGATCTGGCAGTGAATTGAATGCCAGACAAGGTTGGGATGACGCTTCAGCTCCAACTCCGGTGAACCTGCAAGTAGGGGAGCGCAACAGAGGGGGTGCCTCTGGGTCCCTCTCCGATGCTTAAATGAGTATATGTGTATATAAAACTCAAAACGTAAAGAACGTATGTAAAGCAAGGGTATTTATAGGGTAAGAGAGATAGAACCGTATAAAGGCAACTGAATATCTTAATGTATATTGAGTTGCTGAAGATTCGGATCGTGGGATATGGCAGTTACTGCGAGATATTGCAGTTACCAAATCTAATCTTTAGTGAATATGTGACCGAGATATGCGGGATATCTTGGCCACTCTGTCATTAACGGTTTAGTGGGACCAGAGGAGAGAGGCAAGGCTCTCTTCGGGGCGAGCACTCCCATGTCGAGCAGTGGAAGGTCGCGACTTGGTAGAGAATGGCGAGCAGTCTGAGAGCCTTTGGCGTCTCTATAGACTTTGGGCTCGATTCTGGATTACTCGATGGTGGGCCAAGTTTGGCTTGTACTTGGGCCGATCCGGTTCGGATGTCATGGGTTTACCCCTCTATAGTTATTGGGCCTTCGAGGCCTTTTCTTACTGGGCCGTCACTATCGATACCCAACATTTGCCCCCGAAGCTTGATTGAAGTTCCTTCAGTCGAGCTTGATTTCCTGGTAGGGTTTTAGATAGTGACGTCTTTGGTAATGGTTCAGCGCCTTTGAGACACTTCGAGCTCATTTGGCGAGCAATTCCTTCTCTGTTCAAAGCCGAAAGAATATCCTTCCTTATATTCCCTTTTGGCGATCACTCGAGGTGACTCAGGCTTATGGAAGTCTATCTTTCTTAGTTAGGCGATCATTATCTACCCGAGGTATTTCTGCTAAAGCTTTATTAGTGCGTTGGCGACTACCTTGTCTCCTTAGTGGAATTTTAGCATTTAATAACTGCACGGTTGTCCAGAAATCGAACGGTCACTTGAGGCACGCCTGATATTTACTTTTCCGTAAACCCAGGGTAGCTTGACAGCTGTCTGTACCAGCCAACCGTTGTCTCTTGAAATTCTGACATTGCTTCGGTTTTTTCCAAAAGGGTGCAATTATTCCTCTGCGTCGCTTCGATTTGCTCGTGGCGGTTACTCCCCTTTTGGTCTATATAGGAAACGTCAGTTTCTGTATTCTGTCTTTTACGCTTATCCGCTCTCTTGGATTTTCAGAGCTTCATTGCGATCCTTTCCATTTCTTTTCTCAACCTTCTTCAGCCTTCTTCCAACATTTCCATGGCTCCTCGCAATCAGAGAGTCAAGCACACGGCTCCCAAGGGTGCCAACAAAGCCAACATGCCCAGAAATGCTGATGTCCCTTTGACCATCAGGGATGAAGTCGTTCCCCCTTCAGTAGAGGAACAAACCGATTTGGGCAGGACTGCAACCACTCCTATGGTGGTGGACGGGCCCGAGCTGAACACGCCTATTTTTTCCCCAAAAGGTAAACTTTCGCCCTTTTATTGCTCTGCTTTGGCAATATCCTCTGCTGTTCTTTGCTTTTTATGTTTATCATTGCGATATTTGAATTTGTTCGAGTAGACGTCAAGCCTAATGAATTGAAGCCGGCTTATTTTAAGACCATGGTGGCGCTTGGTGGCTTCAGTGCGGAGGATGCTCCTAGGTATCCTGGCCTAGGTCTGCATTTTCCTCACGATGGAGAGGTTTACATTTATGCGGCTCAGATCGATGCTGAGTTGCGTTTTCCTCTCTGTGAGGATTTACAGACCTTGTGTCAGTTTTACGGGATTCACCCCACACAGCTTGTCCCGAATGCCCTCAGGATGTGGGTCGGTTTCAAGTTCCTATGCTTACGCCAGGAATGGGTATATTCACTGGCCCTGTTCCGGTGCTTCTTCCGCCTGGCAGCAGGGGAAAACCACCTTCACCACTTCCAATCCCGTTGGCCGAAGTTTTCAGAGTGGGGAGGCCTTCAGGGATGGGTTTGGAACGTCCATGTCCGCCTGGTCGACGATTTTCGGACCACCAACTCCAATTATAAGAAGTGTTACTTCTTTTATAAGGGGGGGTGCCCTGGAAATTGTTGATCCCGGACAAGGATTTCCCTCCTTCCTTCGAGGAGCTATCAGAGAGTGATCGAAACGCTATTGATGACCTATACCGGTCGCATCGGTCATCTCAGTTCAAGTCCATCCGCTCAGTGGCGGAGACTACCGAGAATGCCCTTGAGATGGCGGGTATTCATCAAGCCACGCCAATCTTTAATGATTGGGTAATTTTCTAACTCTTATCTTGCTTTATTACTTGTAGGGAAGGTTGTAAGCAAGAGCCAGAAACTGATAGGTCTCTTTGATGACCAGGGATCAGCGGGATTGTCCTCCGACCAGGCATTGCTGAACTCTCCTCCTCCCCCCTCTAGGCGCTCGTTCAAGAGGAAGTCTGAGGAGGTGCTTCCCTCGGCCACTGCTGACCCTCGCCAACCAGGTATGTTGCTTTGTTATTCGTAGATTTAACGTCTTCATACTTTGTGGTTTTTTGTTTTTGACATTTTGTCTTGTTGTTTTGCAGAGGAGTCCTCAACCGACATGGTCCGGGATCATGCTCCTCCTCCCTCCAAGAAGGTCAGGAGTGAGGAATGTCCGGAAGTCGACCAGCATCCTTCTCCTCCCCCTCCTGGGGGTCCTTCCGCTAATAAAGGGAAGGGTCTGGACGCGGTGCCCCCTTCTTCTTCTCCCCAGGGTCCTTCTGCCGCCAAGGGGAAGGTTTTGACCTTAGCTCCTCCTGTTCTTACTGTGCCCATGGCTCCTCCTAAGGAGTCTGGGACCAAGAAGAAGGGGCATGCTGCTTCCAGCTCATCGAGGGCTCCTGTGGATGAGCATTGCTCCCTTGCCGGCTTGTTTCAGCCGCTTGAATCAGCGAATTCTCGGGAAACTTGGGTCCCCTGTGGGGACCTTATGAAGAAGGGGTACCCTCCCCAGAAGAGCCTCCGGGGCAGCCCGGATATGTGTATGCGGCTTCTGGACGGGATAATTCCCCCCGCGGACCGCTCGATTGTTCCCACGGAACTTCATCAGATCGAGGGGTTCCTTCGGTCCCACTTCGAACGAGTGGCTTTGGTAAGATCTCATACTTTTATTTCGTAGAGTCATCTCTTTGTCGTTCCCTTATTGTCTGTTGTCCTGACAGCTTTTATTCTATATTTGTTGCCAGTTCGTTCGGGAAGAGGTGATTCTTGGTCGTGTCTTCGGGGAGCTCACCGACAAGTATTCCAGTGTGCTCGCCGAGCTGGAGCAGTACCGAAGCACGGGGGTCACTCCTGAGCAATTGGGGACTATCAAGACGACTGCAGATGCAGCGATCGCCTTGGCAGATAATACCCGAGAGGAATACCTCAGGAAGGAGCAGCGCCTCCTTGCTGATGTCCAGAAGAGGGAGGCTGAAGCCGCTGCCGCTCTTCAGGACTTTGACGCTCTTCACCTGTGTTTAGATCAGGGAGAGATCGTCCGAGTTCGCCTAGATGCTGAACTTAAGGAAGCTCAGGCGCAAGGGGCAGAATCGGAGGCTCGTAACCGAGGCGCAAAGGGACGCTGCTGACGCCCAGAGAGAAGCTGCGGTGGCTCAGATGGAAGCTGCGGAAGCCCGGGGGATTGCCTTGGAGGAGGAGAGGGATCGGTTAACTGCACAATTGAAAGCCGTCCCTTCGCCCCAGAGCGTAGTTGAGGCATTCAAAGCCTCTGAGGAGTTTGAGGACTGCGCTCTGAAGGAGATGAGGTCGGCGATCGCCGATTTTCTCCAAGTCCTGGTGGATGAGGTCCAGGCGGTCGATCCCAACTTTCCTCTTGGGGAAGTCGCCTCCTTGAAGACCTTCCTGCGGAGTCGTCCTTCGCAGCCCTCTGTTGCTGGAGAGGCTGCTCCTGAAGGCGAGCCCAGTACTTCTGCCCCCGAAGGCGAGCAGAGCACCTTTGCCCCCGAGAACCCCGACGCTTGAAGTCCCCAACTCCTTGGCGACTGTATTTATCTTTTTTAGATAGCCATTTTTGTATTTTCTGTTTTTGGTTTGTAATTATTTGTCGAAGACTTGGATTTTTCTATTGAATGCTTTTATATTCTTGAGCCTTTAATCGACTTCGAACATATTTAGCTATCCAATATCTTACTCATAATTACTTTCCACTTTTTCTTGCTTTGTAATGTCGTCGACCCTTAAAGCCGTAGACCAATCATAAGTTAAACTTTCCAAGGATAACACTTTTGACACTTAAAAGTGTAAACTTCTAAGCTCAAAGAGATGTTAGATTCTTTGAAGTTTAAACCTTTGAGGTGTTGGCATAAGGGGATTTGTAATTTGTTCAGGCTTTATCATCGATAGTGATCGCCAAAACTTTCTTTGGCCTGACTGTGGCGTCAGGGCTTTCATTTTGCCTAACATTTTGCTAGGTCTTTTGGCCTGACTTTGGCGTCAGGGCTTTGCCTGACTCTTGGCGTCAGGGCTTTGCCTGACTCTTGGCGTCAGGTTTTTTGAGGCCTAACTTTGTTGTTAGGGCTTTTGTGGCCTAGTTTTGTTACTAGGGCTTTTTTTTTTTGGCCTAGCTTTGTTGCTAGGGCTTTTTGGCCTAGCTTTGTTGCTAGGGCTTTTTGGCCTAACTTTGTTGTTAGGGCTTTTGTGGCCTGACTTTGGCGTCAGGGCTTTTGGCCTAACTTTGTTGTTAGGGCTTTTGGCCTAGCTTTGTTGCTAGGGCTTTTGGCCTAACTTTGTTGTTAGGGCTTTTGTGGCCTGACTTTGGCGTCAGGGCTTTTGGCCTAACTTTGTTGTTAGGGCTTTTGGCCTAGCTTTGTTGCTAGGGCTTTTGTGGCCTGACTTTGGCGTCAGGGCTTTTGGCCTAACTTTGTTGTTAGGGCTTTTGTGGCCTGACTTTGGCGTCAGGGCTTTTGGCCTAACTTTGTTGTTAGGGCTTTTGGCCTAGCTTTGTTGCTAGGGCTTTTGTGGCCTGACTTTGGCGTCAGGGCTTTTGGCCTAACTTTGTTGTTAGGGCTTTTGGCCTAGCTTTGTTGCTAGGGCTTTTGTGGCCTGACTTTGGCGTCAGGGCTTTTTTGGCTTCAGCTTGCTTCGAGTGGACGCGCTTTATGAAGGAATGGCTTTCTTTTATTGACATAATCAGTTTGATTACAAACTATGCATAAAATCTTCTTAAATGCTCAGAATTAAATGGACGGGGTAACCTCTCGCCTTCAATGGTTTCCAAATAGTAGGATCCTGGTGCGGCGATCTCTACTACTTTGTATGGTCCTTCCCATTTGGCTGAAAGTTTGTTTTTACTGTCCAGCCTTGTGAATTCATTCCTTCTCATAACCATCTCCCCCACGAAAAATTGGCGAGCGCTAACTTTTCTGTTGAAATACCGAGCGGTCGCCAAGCGCATTTTTGCCTGTGTTTTTTCCGAGAGCCATCTCTTTTCCTCTGCCAAGTCGAGGTCAGTTCTGCGCTCGATCTCATTTGCCTCCGCGTTAAAGTGTAGGACTCTGTGGGTAGGCACTGCTAATTCAGCTGGTGCTACTGCTTCTGATCCGTACACTAAACTGAAAGGCGTTTCTCCTGTGGCCGCCTTAGGCGTTGTTCTGATTGCCCATAATACGTTTTCCAGTTCGTCTGCCCAGTTCCCTTTGAATGCTCGAACCCTTTTCTTGAGTCCTGCTAAGACAACCTTGTTGGCTGCTTCAGCTTGCCCATTCGTTTGAGGGTGATGTACTGAACTGAAGCGATGGTCGATATGATACTCTTCACAGAGCCATTTCAACTCCTTTCCAACGAATTGCGGACCATTATCGCTGATGAGTATTTTGGGAATACCAAACCTGGAGAATATGTTGACCTGCATGAACTTGATAACTTGGAATTCCGTTGTCGAAGCTAGAGCTTTCGCCTCTACCCACTTAGTGAAGTAGTCGATCGCCACTATAATGTGAGTACGCTGACCAGTGCTAATGGGAAAAGGACCCAATATATCGATTCCCCATTGAGCGAAGGGCCAGGCACCCGCCATTGGGGATAATAATGTCGATGGTCGACCCGATCGTGGTGCAAACTGCTGGCAAATTTCACACTTCTGTGTTAATTCGGCTGCGTCTTTTCCCAAGGTCGGCCAGTAATATCCCAGTCTGAATATTTTCCTGCTTAGTGAACGAGCACCTTCATGACATGCTGCCGCCCCTTCATGAGCTTCTCGAAGAACTTTTTCTGTTTCGGGTAGAGCAACACATCTCAAGTAAGGCGTCGAATAACCTCTTCTATAGAGTTCTCCATCGATGATTAGATAACTGGCTGCGAGTCTTCTAATCCTAGTGGATTCGTCTTCGTCCTCTGGGAGGATGCCTTCTTTCAAATAATTCTGGAACGGGGTCATCCAGGTGACCTGTTCTTGAATGTTGAAGACCTCCGCTCTGTTTTCAAGGACTGAACATAGGGCCTTTTCCAGAAATTGCACATCCTGGATTGTCGCCCCTCCGAAGGCTAGCTTACTCAAAGAATCTGCCATCTGGTTTTCTTGGCGAGGAATAAACTCAATCGCGAAATTTGGGATTTCCACGACTAGTTTTTTGGCGATGCCGAGATATTTCTTCATCTTTTCTCCCTTTGCCTCGTAGGCGCCATTAACCTGATTGACAATAAGCTCTGAATCACTTTTTACCTTAAGCGCTGTTATACCCATTCCTTTTGCCAGTCTGAGTCCAGTGATAAGAGCCTCATATTCTGCTTCGTTATTGGTCGCCGGGAATGTCAAGGCGATCGCGTATTTCAGAGGCTCGCCCTCAGGAGGAATAAGAATTAAACCTGCCCCCGAGCCTTCTTTTGATGAAGACCCATCCGTATAGAGTTCCCAGATTTGATCGTCGTTTGCTGACTGACTTGGCCTGTTTTCTGCCATCGCTTGACCGTTACTCGTGCTTTCCACTATGAAATCAGCTAGTGCTTGACCTTTGATGGCCGTTTTTGGCGCAAATTTGATCCTGAACTCGCTGAGCTCGATCGCCCACTTGACCATTCTTCCTGAAGAATCTGGCTTCATCAGGAAGTTTTTGAGAGGTTGATTGGTGAGGACCGTGATGTCGTGCGCATGAAAGTAAGGTCTCAGCTTCCGAGCAGCAATAACTAAGGCATAGAGATACTTCTCAATCTGGACATATCTTATTTCTGCTGAGTTGAACATTTTGCTAATAAAATACACTGGACTCTGAACATTATTCTCCTCCCTTATTAAAACAGCACTGGCTGCCACATCGCTAATGCCTAAATAGAGGAAAAGCTGCTCGCCTGGAACGGGTTTTGCCAGAGCTGGGAGTGTTTGAATATGCCTTTTCAAGGACTGGAATGCTTCCTCGCAGTCTGGCGTCCACTCGAACTTACGGTTGACCCTCAAGGTTTTGAAGAACGGGAGGGACTTGTCGCTTGCTTTGGAGAGGAAGCGGTTAAGAGCAGCTAGTCGGCCGTTCAGGCATTGGACTTCCTTATGGCAGGTTGGCGTCTTCATTTCTTCTATGGCCTTTAGCTTTTCCGGGTTTGCTTCAATGCCCCTTTCGCTGACCATAAAACCCAGGAACTTCCCGGACTTGACTCCAAAGGCGCACTTTGCTGGGTTCAGGCGAACGCTGTGTCTCCTCATGCATTCAAAAGCTTCACGGAGGTCGGTGGTATGCGGATTGCCTTTGATGGATTTAACGAGCATATCATCCACGTAGGCCTCCATGTTCCTTCCCAGCATGTCCTGGAACAGTCGGTTCACCATCCGCTGATAAGTTGCCCCGGCATTGATGAGACCAAAGGGCATCACCTTGTAGCATAGAATGTCCCCGTCAGCATAGAAAGCAGTGTGGGCCTCGTCATCTGGATGCATTCTGATCTGGTTGTAGCCTGAATAGGCGTCCATGAAGCTCAGCATCTCATGACCCGAGGTAGCATCGACTAGCTGATCAATTCTTGGAAGGGGATATGAATCTTTGGGGCAAGCCTTGTTTAAGTCGCGGAAGTCGACGCACATCCTCCACTTGCCGTTAGATTTCCTGACCAAAACTGGGTTGGCTACCCAGCTCTGGAATCTTACCTCTCTGACGAAGTCAGCTTCAATCAACCTGCCGACTTCCTGCCTGATCGCCAAACGTTTATCAGTCCCGAACGATCTTCTCTTTTGGGCGATCGGCTTGATGGAGGGGTCTATCCTGAGCTCATGCGAGATAATATCTGTGCTGATTCCTGGCATGTCGCCCGGCTGCCAGGCGAAGAGCTCTTTGAATTCCTTGAGGAGGGCGGTCATGGCCTCCTTCTGATCCTCTTTCAAGGTGGTCCCAATGCGCACCTTTTTGTCTGGACCATCGATCTCGACCTCCTCCAATTCCTCCATGGGTGCTGGTCGAGCCAGGTCCTCGCGGGGATCGGCCTCTGTCTCGATGGCGAGCGCCTCCCTTTGGTTCTTCCTGCGTAAACAGTTCACATAACATTGCCGCGAGGAAGGCTGATCTCCGAGCACTTCTCCAATCCCGTTCGGAGTAGGGAACTTCATCTTCTGGTGGACAGTGGAGGCCACAATCTTATTTGGGTTGATCGTGGTTCTCCCTATAATGGCGTTGTAGGATGTAGGTGAATCGACCACCAGGAAAGTGACCGACACCTTGATGCTTTTCCATCCCTCGCCAAAAATCACTGGCATGGTTATAGCCCCCAGTGGATAAGTTGTCCTTCCCGCAAATCCGATCAGCGGAAAGTCGACCCTCTTCAGGTCGCGTTTTGATTTGCCCATCTTTTCGAAGGCGTCCAGAAACAGGATGTCTGTCGAGCTGCCTCCGTCGACCAGAATCCTTGCAACATCACAGCCGTCAATATCTGCCGTAATGACCAGAGCATCGTTGTGGGGCGTGGTGACATGTGCCAAATCATCTTCAGAGAATGAGATGACAATGTTTTCTTCAGGTCGGGGCCGCTTCCCCAACTGAACTGCCGTGGAGATCTGAGTGGCGTAGACCTCTCTGGCGCTTGACCTCTCGCCGCCTGCGCCGAATCCTCCCGCAATCAGATTCACTCTCCTCTTGCTTCCAGAAGGCTCAGCTTGATCTGCAGGGGCTGGTGAACGATGTCTCCTGGGGGGCATTCGACTTCGGTCTCGCCCTGCCACAAATTCCTTCAACATTCCACCCTGAATCAGCCTCTCTATATCTCGCTTCAGAATCTTGCAATCGTCTGTCTTATGGCCCTTGCACTTATGGTATCTGCAATAGCTCTCGACATCCTTGCCCATGGGTAACCCACCTCGGCGAGGCATCGGTGGCCTCGCCAAGGATCTCCTCTCCATCTCGACTAGTACCGCTGAGATCTGCCTATTTAAAGGCGTGAAGTACTCAGGGACCTCTGGATGGCGAGGTGCTGGAAGAGACTCGACTCGGGGCTTACTTTCTTTTCCCTTCTTCTCCTTCTTTATCTCCTTCTTACCATCGCGTCGGGGTTCATGGGTTACCCTTAGCGAGGTCGTCAGGAGATTAGCCTCGATGTTTGCGCGTTCAAGGTCTATGAAACCTTTTGCTCTGGACGCCAACTCCTCCAATGTCTCTATCTCCTTCACGTGATAGCTGTTTCGCAGCTTTCTCGAGGCCTTGTTGGCCACATCCAGACCTCTGTAGAATGCTCGAATGATTTCCCCATCCGAGATTCGGCGATCTAATTCTGTGACGTTTTGATGAAAACGCCCGTAGAAGTTGGACAGCGACTCTCCAGACTGCTGTTTGACCGAGTCAAGGGCGACCACACTCTTCAGCAACTGGCGCTCGCCCATATATCTCTCCAGGAACTTGCTTCTCAACTCTGCCCAAGTTCCGATTGATCCTGCAGGGAGGCCGAAGATCCAGGACGAAGCCGAGCCCGAAAGAGTAGATGGAAATAGCAAAGCCAAATGATTGGGATCGTTTGACTTACCCAGAAGGGAGGCCTCATGCTTGTTGACATGTACGGTGGGATCTCCTCCACCGCTATACTCAGGTATGGCCCGAGCAACCACATCCTTCGGGATTTTGATAGCGACGAGCGCGTCGGTGAATGGATGAGAGGACTGCTCCTTGAAGGGAGCTATGACTGTCAACTGTCTTTCCTGGAGCCTTTTGTTGAGGAGGTCATCCATCTGATCCACAGTGCAGTACATGGGAGAGGCTCCGGGTGGAGGCGGACCGGAAGGATTGGCAGTATATGCGGCTGCTGGCTCCTTGGTGTGCGCTGGAGGTAAGGACTGCTGACCTGACGTCATCTCCTGATCCTCCTGAGGCGCAGCAGGACTAGGATTGGCCGCTTCTGAAGGTGAAGGCCCTGTGGCAGCAGGGCGGTGATTTTCCTTAGGAGCAGAGGGATTGTTTTCCTGAGGAGCAGGGGCTTGGCGGCGCGCCTGTCCTAGGATGGCTTCCAGCAAGGAGACCATCTCGGGGGTTAAATTAATATCCTGCCCCGCAATGTGGACTGTCTGCGGTGCAGGGGCTCCGTTTTGATCAGCAGCTGGGGTCGGTCTTGAATCACCGACATGTTCTCGGGCTGTCCGCAGAGGAACAGCATTAACTCCTGCTCGGCTGGCAGGTTCCTGTTGAAGCGGTGAAGCGGCGGCGGAATCAGAGCTATCTGAGGATCGCTCCCTAGTCTGATTCCGACGGTTGCTTTGGGATCGAGTTCTCATGGCTTAATTGCTCGTTTCCCACAGACGGCGCCAAATGTTGGATCGTGAAATCCTGAATGCTGATCTGGCAGTGAATTGAATGCCAGACAAGGTTGGGATGACGCTTCAGCTCCAACTCCGGTGAACCTGCAAGTAGGGGAGCGCAACAGAGGGGGTGCCTCTGGGTCCCTCTCCGATGCTTAAATGAGTATAGAGGTGCATAGCGGGAGAAGATAAATTATAACTGTTCATTGGGATGAAGGACAGTCAGGAATGGTTAACCTTAACAGGTTGGATGTATCAATGGCTCAAATATCTTTAATGGTCTTTTATGCGAGCCATGGATACAGTTGTTACCATAAATGTGTATATAAAACTCAAAACGTAAAGAACGTATGTAAAGCAAGGGTATTTATAGGGTAAGAGAGATAGAACCGTATAAAGGCAACTGAATATCTTAATGTATATTGAGTTGCTGAAGATTCGGATCGTGGGATATGGCAGTTACTGCGAGATATTGCAGTTACCAAATCTAATCTTTAGTGAATATGTGACCGAGATATGCGGGATATCTTGGCCACTCTGTCATTAACGGTTTAGTGGGACCAGAGGAGAGAGGCAAGGCTCTCTTCGGGGCGAGCACTCCCATGTCGAGCAGTGGAAGGTCGCGACTTGGTAGAGAATGGCGAGCAGTCTGAGAGCCTTTGGCGTCTCTATAGACTTTGGGCTCGATTCTGGATTACTCGATGGTGGGCCAAGTTTGGCTTGTACTTGGGCCGATCCGGTTCGGATGTCATGGGTTTACCCCCTTTATAGTTATTGGGCCTTCGAGGCCTTTTCTTACTGGGCCGTCACTATCGATACCCAACAAGCCCCAAAGGCATGACAATGTAGTGATATATATCACTGTCTGCATAGAACGCCGTGTGATGTGCGTCGCATGTTGACATCTTGATTTGGTTATACCCAGAGTAGGCATCCATGAAACTTAACAGCTCATGTCCTGATGTGGCATCGACCAGTTGGTCAATTCGTGGCAAGGGATAGGAGTCCTTGGGACATGCTTTGTTTAAGTCCCTGAAATCGACACACATTCTCCATTTGACCGTGCTTTTCTTCACCAGTACATGGTTTGCGACCCATGTCTCGAGTCTGATTTCCTTGATAAATTTGACCTCAATCAACCTGTCCACCTCCTGCCGAATGTCTATGGCCTTTTTCTCCCCCACGGGTCGTCGCTTCTGAGCGATTGACTTGATACTTGTGTCTATGTTGAGCTCGTGGGTAATAACCTCTTCACTTATACCCGACATCTCGCTCGTTTTCCAAGCAAAGAGTTCTCGAAATTCAATTATCAAGAGGGTCAAAGTCGTAGCATGCTCTTCTGGGAGCGTCGCTCCAATTTGGACAACCTTATCAAGGTCGTCTGTCCATATCTTTACAAGTCCATCTACTGGTGTTGGACGAGCCTTCCCTTCCCTTGGATCCTCCTCCGTTTGGATGGACATGGTCTCCTTTCCTTTAAAATACCTGGTGCCTAATAGCTTGCACGTAACAGATTCTTGCCCTGGGTTGGTTGCCTTTTACCACTCCTATCCCATGAGGCGTCGGGAATTTCAGGAGTTGATGGTAGGTAGATTGAACCATTAGATGGGGATTCAAGGTAGATCATCCCAATATCACGTTGTAGGTAGTAGGGGCGTCGACTACAACAAAAGTGACGTATATTGTCAAGGATTTCCATCCCTCACCTAAAAATACCGGTAAGGTAATGACTCCTACCAGGTATGTGGGAGTCGAGGCAAAGCCTAAAAGTGGGAAGTTCATTTTTTTTCAGGTTTTTCTCGGTCCTACCCATCTTCTTCAGGGCGTCGAGGAAAAGAACATCCGTTGAACTTCCCGAGTTAATAAGTACTCGCTCCACATCATAGCCATCAATTTCAGCGGTGATGACCAGTGCATCCTCAAGCGGGCATGTCACATGATCTCTGAAAGTAATGCTGGTTTCATCCTGCGATCTAGGGCGCTTTCCGACCTTAGAGGTTCCAGACAACTGTATAGCATACACCTCTCGGGCGCTGTTAGTCTCCCCTCTCAAGGCGAAGCCACCACTGATTACTCGCACATGCCCTTTTTGCCTCGAGACCCTTCATATCTTGTCTCTCTCTTAGGCGACACTCTCCTTTCCCTTCGAGGACTAGGACTTCGGTCCCTTTTCGCCACGAAGTTTTTGAGGAGTCCCTTTTGTATAAGCGCCTCGATATCTCTCTTCAAAGTCTTACAGTCATCAGTACTATTCTCCTTGCTTCGGTGGTACCGACAATACTGCTCATGGTAGGGGCTCATATGTCCTCCTGTTTTTCGAGGTAGTGGAGGCGAAACCCAATCATTTTTCTCCATTTCGTTCAAGATGACAAAAATTTCATGGTTTAAGGGCGTGAAAGCCTCGAAAACTTCTCGTTGTGGGTGTTGCATGCTTGGGCGGCGCTTGTCCTCTTGGGGACGACTTCGTCTGTCCTCTTGGGGACGACTTCTTTGTGGCCGTTGTTCCAGCCTTTTTCCATCCTGCACCTCTTTTCTATGGTCTCTTGGTGGTTTTCTTCCTTCTCAGGCTATTTCGAGGTCAATGTAGGACTTGACTCTCGCTGCCATATTCGATATGGTAACAGTACTCTTGTATGGCAGCGCCTGGTTCTGCTGAGGTGACAGTACTCTTGTATGGTCACCTATCGGGGCTAAGGCACTTGGGAGCGCCGCCCTTAAGTTTTGCTGAAGTCGTGGCATGAAAGCTGAAGGCGTTAGGTGTTGCTGTAAATCGTGGAGTTAACTTCCTTCTTCGTGTTGCTAGTTTTTCTAATCTCGTGTATTGGCGGGAGCCATGACAATATTTTGCTCAAGGTTTTCCACATACGGCGCCAGATGTTGGATCCTTGAATCTTCCTCTCTACACAAACGTCGCTCCTCTCGGGTCGGACTTGCACAGATAGACAGCTTCGGGTTGACCCGTTTATTCTACTCTGAAGCTTAAGTCAGTCTGAGGCTTTGAAGAGCTTTTATGTGGATGCGGTAAATTTCAGAATGTAATAAATGATAATGAATGCTGGTATTTATAGCCTTAGCTTAACCTAATGAATAGTGTTACCTTTTTAACATGGTTAGCCTTTTAATTGAGGTCAAACTGACTTTCGGATGGAACAAAGATCATATCCTCAAATATCAGAGATGTTTGATCCTCATTTAATGCTGTCTGATCCTCATTTAATGCGGTCTTATCCTAATACGTGGAGGCGACGCCTTGTATAGGTTGAAGCTTCTCTGACACTTAAGGGGCGACACCTTTTGGTGGATATAATATTCTTGATTTTATTTAGGTCAGTGATAAATAATTTATTAAATAAGACGTCACTTATGAACTCATCACCACTTGACCCAATCATGTCAATTAGAACATGTTATTTAACGCGCTACGTTAGGTACTTTTTGCAACTACACGTTTAATGATTTTTGTGTTTCTTTATATATTTTTTTAAAAACTTTTGAAGTGTATATAAGACTATTCAATTTCAAAGCGAAAGCATTAAACATAGTCATTCTGAATGTTACGCTTCCGAGGGGATTCAAAATTGGTATGTTCTTTTGAATCACTTAGTTGAACAATTGATCCAACTAACATTGACTTGAGTTAATGTTAGCTTGAGGCAATCATATCAGAAGTACAAACTCCTTAGTTTTGGGGTTATATAGTAAAAATCCAGCAATTTATACTTTTTTTTTCAAAAATATTAACTTTTTGTGTATTGAATTTATAAAATATTATTTCTATCTTTAAATAATTTTTATTTTCATGTTTTTTCAGTTTTATTTTTTCTCTGTGTAAAATTTTCAAAATATTTTTTTTTAATTTAATATTAAGATTTTCAATATCATTCGTTATTTTTTTTATGTGTATTTATTACAAGGTCACTTATTTGATTGCGTCAAGGTCAAAATATGCATACATTAACATGACGAAAAATATTTAAACAATATCTTAACTAGTAAATTATTTTTATTTTCATGTTTTTTCAGTTTTATTTTTTTTTGTGTGTAAATTTTCAAAATAATTTCTTTTTTAATTTAATACTAAATTTCCCAATATCACTCGTTAATTTTTTTATGTGTATTTATTACAAGGTCACTTATTTGATTGCGTCAAGATCAAAATATGCATACATTAACATGACGAAAATTATTTAAACAACATCTTAACTAGTACATTTGATTACACGACCCAAATACAAATATATATATATGGATATCATTTTCCCTTAAATAATGGACTGTGTGTCAACTCTATTTTTTCACTTTTCTCTAAACAATGTATAAATTGTATTAAAAATGATATATATATATGTGGCAACATTTGGCAGGCATGCTAAGTCCCATGCTCCTTATTCATAGTGTTGGCGCGTACATTACGCGTAATTTCGAATTATCATTTTATTAGTATATATATATATATATTTATTTATTTTGGCCAACTTATTAGTATCTTACTTTACACTAATTATTCCATCATTAACTTTAACATAACAAATAACAATACTTTTTTTTTTTTTTTTTTTTTACAAATAACAATACTTGTTTGGCAATGTTTCTCTACTGCACTTCCTCCTGGAAAGTTTCCTCTCTCCAATAATATTATGCCACGTATTAAACGTATTCAGAATCCGGAGATATCGCTGTAAGCTTCTTTGGCAGCTTAACTATCGTAAAAGAAGTTGTCTAGACTATAAATACCCCACTAAGTTCACGCTTTTCTTCCTCTCTCCACAACAGCCTTCATCGGCAACCACTTCCTCCCTCTTTCCTTCATCCCTAAGCTTTCGCCTGCGCTTATCTAGCGAAGATCTGCCTTTGCAACTCCGCGATTCGCAGCACGTCTCAAGAGCGGCGGCGATGAGTTACTACAACCAGCAGCAGCCACCAGTTGGTGTTCCACCTCCTCAAGGTGAGTCTCTTTTTCGGTGATCAATATTTTTTTTTCCGGTCCTCAATTGTTCCTTCCACTGTTCGATAATGCTTTTGTCGAGGACATGTAGTATGTGATTATGTGGGATCTGGTGCGATCTGGGGGTTCCAGGTTGGAGGATCTTAAGTTTTTTTCGTTATGATGTTGAAATCTTACCTGTTCGTTTGCGACGGAACAGGTTATCCACCGGAAGGATATTCCAAGGACGCGTATCCGCAACCGGGATATCCTCCTCAAGGCTATCCTCCAGCTGGATATCCACCTCAGCAGGGCTATCCTCCTCCTGGCTACGCTCCTCAGTACGGGCAACCACCGCCACAGCAACAACAGGACAAGAGCAGTGGTTTCATGGAAGGATGGTTCGTCTTTCTTCTCTCTCTGCTATATTCTTTAATTGCACGCGCTTTGTTGGGAAGAATGAAGATGCTCAGAATCTTAAATAGAACAAGATTTAACTTTTGCTTATGCATGATAGTTGTAGATGTTAGTGATTTTTAAGCAATTGAGTCAGGTATTGATTGGAAAGCACTAGACAGAGATTAAGTTTCGCTTACGACGATGTTGTGAAATTGACATGTTCCGTCTCCACTGTCAATGACGAAAGAATTTTGTTATCACAATGACGGATATTTCTCCCCTTTATTATTATTATTTTCTGGCTGAATTCCCCCCCGTGATTTTCGTAACTTTGATGGATAGACCGAAGGTTGCTTAGATTGATAGATAGGTAGAGATACTTGGTACTTCAGTGTGTCAATTTCTTTTCCTCTGTAGTAGGTAGAGATATTTGAACTTGCGAGATCAAACACCTTAAAGCTTGATATATAATATGAAATAGAGATTTCATCTTGGCAATACTCGATCTGGACTGTGTATATATTTGTGTTCTTCCAGATCTGAGACACATGTGTCTTTAGATTTCTTTTCTCAGTTGATCGTATTGCTTGTATGTATGTCTCATAAAAGATGATATTCACAAACTGTGCATATACATTGTTGAATACTCCATGCATAATCTTGATCTGAGTCTGAATTGAAATTTCAGTTTGGCTGCTCTATGCTGCTGCTGCCTCCTGGATGCATGCTTTTGATGTGAAGATCCCGGTTCGAATACGAGGATGATACATATGTGAGGAGATGGAAGGTTCATTGCAGTATTGAAATCCATACTTTTGTTTACTAGTCTATGTGTTGATGAATATATGTGGATCCATTTTCAGACCTTTGTTAATTCAACTTTCTATGCTGCTTGTTGTATGTGGATTACATTTCCTTCCTATTTTGGTATTTGCATGACCATGATAGCACTAGCTTCTGACTAGTTTGTGCACGTCACTGGTGACGTGTTTTATTCACTGTGATGAATAAAAAGGCAGAATAAGTCGGGCTGAATGAATATAATTATGAAAGGTGACGTGACGGTTGCAAATTTGAAGGAATCGCATGGTAAACGTGTTTTGAGTGTTTGACTGCGTGATCGGAATAAGTTTAAGAAGTGCGTATGTGGAATTTGGTTGGAGATTGTCTTTAACTAGTATTATTATTACCGTATTAAAGACACGCAGAAAAATTCTCCCCTGCGTATTAATTATTATGAGGCCTAACTAAACTTGGTAAATTTTTACGGAGGAATCAATTTAGCTAAACAAGACAAAAAATTCCCAAGACGACGTTACCAAAGCAACATCACGTCAAGTGCAACAAGAGTGAAGCATATTCCAAGGAACCAGTCAGACCTTTCTCAATAGAATATAAATATAGTTTTTTTTTTGGCCAAAAATATAAATATAATCACTACAACTAGAAAGCTGTCTTGTTGCATACTTACTACCTATATTTAATATTTATATAGACCGCCCCGAGAGGAAAACTGCAAAGGGAAGAATATTTGCATTATCTAGCTGTTGATCCTAGAACCAACTGTCCGGCGTTTCCTCCATTCTGTAGAATTTCATTTGTTTATTATTAATAATATTTTTAATTCCATCAAATAAATAAATAAGGATTAATTATCGTAACAATTTCTTATCTTTAACTTATATTATTAAAATCTTTTATTTTGAAAATGAAGCGCGTGTCCCCACGCGTCTCTCTCCTTTCGGGGTTTACCCTGTGAAGGTTTCTTTCTTGGAAAGGAGTCCGTCCGCCGCTTCTTTCGGTTGTCAGCTAGCAATTGATTGCTCTGTCTTTGCAAATTCTCTCAGCTCCTGATTGGCCAAGATCATTCCTTCGCAGGGCTTCTCCTTCTCCCATTGGATGCATCAAACAGTCCCATACAAGGCTGAAAGTTGGCGAAAACAGAGTATATCTGAACCCTAGCTTTCTCTTCTTCCCTAACCAGTTTTCTTTTTTCCTCTCCTTTGCTGTCGAACAGGTTGGCTGCAGCGGGGGTGACGTTGTCTGGGTATGGCAGAGCAGTCCGGTTCTGGAGGGAGGGGTTGTCTGGGCAGCCGCAAGCTCTGAACCTGATCCACCAGCCGATTGGGCGGCGCGGCCATCACACACATCACACGCAGCAGGTCTACGGTAGGCTGATCTCATCTAAATCTGTTCGTAGCTCAGTGATTAGAACGGTTTTGAAGGTTGCTTGGGCTAGGTTCGGAAATGTTAAGGTGTTAGATGTGAATGACAACACCATGGCTTTTGAGTTCGAGAATGATAGGGATAGAGCTCAGATTCTTGACTTCTCACCGTGGACAGTGCATGAACATTGCCTCAACCTTAGGGCTTGTTCGTCTAATATGAGTTTGGCCGAAGTTGATTTTGAATTGATGGAGGTTTGGATCCAAGTACATGGCCTAAGCCTTGCAGTGTGTAATGCTGCAAATGCCAGGGCTATAGGGGATACGGTGGGTCGGTTTCTGTCTGTTGAAGACCCACAGGCTGCCAAGAACAGGAGTTTCCTTAGAATCAGAATTGAGATAAGGATCTCGGAACCCCTCAAGACTGGCTTCCAATGGAACGATGAGCAGGGCCAGGCGAGATGGGCATCGATCCAGTATGAACGGGTTGCAGACCAGTGTTATGGTTGTGGGTGCCTTGGCCACACTGCCCAGTCATGCCACGAAGAGATAGTCATGGATGGGCGTCATCCAGGGCGTCCATTATTTAGCCCTTGGCTGCTGGGTCTCAGGCCAGCGAGAAGTCGCTGACACCAGATTGGGGGTGGGGGGTCAGAAGAAGGAGCCTCCGAGAAGAGATCCATCGCGAAAGTCGTGGAGGGACGTCATGGAGGCGTCTAGAGAGGGAACTCGGGGGGAGCTTTCAAAATCAACAAACAATGTGTCTGCGGAATCCACAGCTCGATCGGTACGTGGCACGGTAGGGGACGTCCAGGAAGGCACCAACTCAGGGAGTCCACAGGTGATCGACTTCATCAAACCAGTCGATCACCTTCGGTCATCCTTGGCAGGCAAACCCCCAGGTATGCTCGACCTCAACCTCCCCCCTGTGGAGGACATGCAACCCTCTACCTTGAACCAAAGCCAAACCTGCGATATCATCAACCCAGACTTTACCCTGAACCCGCTCACCACGCCTCAGGCCCCATCTCAAACCCAAGAAGTTACTCGCTACCACAATTTCCATATCTTCCCTGACGACCCCAGCCAGGCGGACGCTATCCTTTCACCTGTACCTGAACATCATCTCCCAAGGTCACCTTCCCTACCCATCACCAATTGTAACCTGCACCGAACCTCTCCCCACCTGGCAACCCCCCTTATCCCAACCCTCCTCCCACACCACCCACCACCAGCTCCACCTGCTCCCACTCCTGGCCTCAACCCTTTCCCATTACCCTACCACCTACCACCATAACCCTGCCACCCCTAGCAGCGACAGCCCCTTTCCATGACCATACACCCGACCATCCACCCCAGTGTTCGAAAGCTACGACCATCACCTCCATCACCCCTAGCCAAACCCGAACCTCTGAGCCGCCCGTACACAAAAACCGCAACCACATCCAACCCCAAGCACCTCCTAAACCTAGGCCTTTGCCTCCTCGGGTCGGATCTTCTAATGCTAGACAGGGGCACAACTCTGGTAGAAGGGGAAGAGCCATGGCTCAGAAGGACGGCCCAAAGCGAGGGAGACCGAGGGAGAGCCATAGTGGAACAGTGGTAGGGAAGAGAAGGAAGATGGAGAGCAACACTCGTGGAGAAACCCATCAGGGTGCTCATCATGAGGCATTGACTAAACAGAATAACCGAGCTGAGAACGTCCAAGTGAAATACTTATCCGAGGCTGACCTTCTAAGGGGATTTGGTGGCTGTCCCCAAACAGCCACATGCGCCAAATGAGTATCATCAGTTGGAACTGTCAGGGGCTGGGGTCTCCCCTAATAGTTCGTCTTCTTAAAGACCTCAAGGTTTCATCCGAGCATCATTTTCCTTATGGAGACAAAACACAATGAAACCTTCTGTGACAGGGTACGTAGAGATGTTGGCATGGATAATGCCGTGTATGTGGAACTGAATGGTACGAGTGGTGGATTGGCCATATGGTGGACGAACGACGTGTCCATCACTGTGGTGAGCAAGGGCATCAACTTTATTGACACTAGGCTTTCCTTTAACCATGGGAGCATTGGGTGTGTAATCACTTGGGTATATGGTGATCCAGATTATGAGAGACGGAAGCTGAATTGGGCGGAGCTTCGGACGGTGGGCATGCATAGATCGGAACCGTGGCTTTGTGTTGGTGACTTCAATGACATTTCCAATCACGGGGAGAAAAGAGGGGGACGTCGCAAGGAACAACAGAAAATTGATGGCTTTAACAATCTCTTGGCCGACCTCCTCTTGGAAGACATTGGCTTCAGGGGACAACCTTTCACGTGGCCAAACAATAGACGAGGCGTGGATCGGGTGTGCCAACGTTTGGATCGGGGGGTGGCTAATGTAGCTTGGTTCGGTGCATTTCCCTCGGCACAATGTGTTCATGAACTTCAACTCGGGTCGGACCACTCTCCCATCATCATTTCTTTTGAGCTGAAAGACATAAGGGGAACCAAGCGATTCCGGTTTGAAGATATGTGGCTTGAACACGAGGATTGCCTCAATGTGATCAGGGAGGCGTGGCAGCTGCACGGGCCGATCAGATTCGCTGCGGACATAGGACCGAAGCTCGGGAGATGTTCGACTTCACTCTTAAGGTGGAGCAAAAAGGAATTCAAACACAACATTGTTGAGATGAACAAGGTTAGAGCTCGGTTGCTAGTGCTTGCCTCAAACAATGGGATGCAAGACCATGAGGATGAGGAAAGAGCCCTCAAATCACGACTTCATGCGTTATGGAAAAGGGAGGAGATATTCTGGAAACAAAGAGCTCGGGTGAAGTGGCTAAAGGAAGGGGATAGAAATACGAAGTTCTTTCACCAAACAAACCTTGCTAGAAGGAGACGTAACAAGATCACTCGTCTTGGGGGAAGGGATGGCAATTGGGTTGATGAGGAAAGGGAGGTCATATCGTAAATTCATGCTTTTTACAAAGGGTTGTTCACTTCAGATAGGGGGAACCAGCCCGAGGGGTTGGACATGGGTCAATATGTCGGGTTGCGCCGACTAACATTGGAGATGATACTAATGAGATGATCACAGCAGGGCAACCCCAGATGAGATTAAGCTCGCGACATTTCAGATGGGAGGATCAAAAGCTCCGGGGCCAGACGGCTTCTCAGGCACCTTCTTCCAAAAGAACTGGACTGCCATCAGCCCAGACATCATCACCTTTGTCAACGTCTTCCTCGAGACAGGTATCATGCCCCATTTCCTTAACCATACCGATATTACCCTCATTCCTAAGGTGGCCAATCCGACCTCCCCCTCGGAGTTCAGACCTATTAGTTTATGTAACTTCGCTTATAAGATTATATCGAAAGTTCTGGCAAATAGGCTAAAGCCTCTCTTACCAGAGCTTATCACCCCTTTTCAAAGTGCGTTTGTGGCAGGGAGACGGATACAGGATAACATTCTCAATGCGCACGAGATGTTTCATTTCTTAAAAACGCGGAAACGGACGGGCACAGGTGGTGGTAGGACTGAATGCGCCCTGAAGATAGATATGCAGAAAGCCTACGACTGGATCGAGTGGGACTTTCTTTTGGCGGTCATGGAGAGACGAGGCTTTTCGCCTAAATGGATAGGGTGGATCAGAGCTTGCATATCTACGGTGACATACCAAGTACTCATCAACGACAAAAGATCGAGGATAATCAAGCCCTCCAGAGGGCTCAGACAGGGAGATCCCCTCTCCCCATACTTATTTATCTTGGTTGCTGATGTTTTATCCCGCATGATGGAATATCAGGTTGATCTAAGGCAGCTCAATGGGATCCAGCCGAGGGGTACTTGCCCACCCATTCACCACCTCTTTTTTGCGGACGACTCCTTATTCTTCATGAGTGGGTCGGTGGACAAGGCGAGGGCTTTGCGGTCGGTCATTGACCAATATAGTGCTTACTCGGGACAAAAGGTAAACTATGACAAGTCGAGCCTCTTCTTCAACGCGGTCGTGGATAGTGACTTTAGAAGGCAGGTTTCGGCTGCTCTTGGGGTTCAAGATGTCCAAAACCCGGAGCAGTATCTAGGCCTCCCTTCAGTTTGGGGAAGATCAAGGCGTCATGTCTTGGAATTTCTAAAGGGACGGGTCGTTGAGAAGATCAATAGTTGGAGAAACCGGTTACTCACGGATGCGGGCAAAGAGGTACTTATAAAAGCGGTGATCACGACAATTCCGACCTATGCCATGACCATCCTTAGGTTCCCCAAGTCTTGGTGTTCAGAGGTGGATGCCCTTATTGCAAAATTCTGGTGGGGACCGGAAAATCCATTGGTAGAGATGGGACGTCATGATAAGATCCAAGGACCAAGGGGGATTCGGGTTCCGGGAACTACAAGACTTTACTGTGGTTGGCTATTTGGAGGGTCTTCAACTCAGGAGGGTCTTCAACTCAGGAACTGTGGTTGGCTATTTGGAAAACAAACATGTGGCCGAAGGTACAGGTATTCCTATGGAGGCTTGCATCAAACTCATTCGCATCCAAGGAGAGCCTGGTGAAGAGAGGTGTCCCTGTCTCGCCTCAGTGTCCGATGTGCAGCCTAAATGAATCCAGAGAGCACTTTGTGTTGGGGTGCAGCTGGGTTCGTCCTGTGTGACGTGATCTGCGGCTTGCTGCCAACGCCACGGACACACGGAACAGCAGGTGGCCGACGATCATGCTTGCTTGTTGGTTCATATGGAGGGTGCGCTGCAGGTACGTCTTCGACAACATCATGCCTAGCCCGTGGCTAGTGGTGCAGCAGACGCGGGCAGCCTTCGACGAGGTTGCAAGATCAGCAGCATGCAGACACAGACGTGGACAGCAAACAGCAAACCGTAACAGCATATGGGTGCCTCCGGGGCTGAGCCAAGTCAAAATCAACTGTGACGCGACTTGGTCCTCGGAGTCGACCCGGGGAGGAATCGCAGTCATCGCCCGGAACTGTGATGGTCACATCGTTGGTGGCTGAACCGCCCAAGCTATCGTCTCCTCAATCGAAGAATTGGAGGCCTTGGCAATTTTGGAGGGCGTCAAGCTTGCGACCGAAGAAAGGTGGCAACAAATTTTAATCGAGTCGGACGCCAAAATGGTCGTCAAACATTTTAACGGTATAGTTATTTTTGTGGAAGATAGATACCATAGTACAAAATACTAAGGTTATAGGAGACCCGATTGATAGCATTAGTTGGGTGTCCATTCCAAGATCCGCTAATCTCTGTGCGGATTGGTTAGCTAAACTAGCTAAGCAGGGGACGTGTCCTTTGGATTGGGTCGTGAGTCCCCCTTCCCCTCTTGTATCTTTGCTTTTCTCGAATTTACATTTTTACACAAACTCTCTCATTAGTAATCCCGTCTAATCCGGGTTTTTGGGCAAAAAAAAAAACTTATGTTATTAAAATGTTACTCATCTTTTTGGGTGTGACTGAACCGTTACTTAAGTTTGAAGATGTGACTGAATGGTTATTCCGTAAAATTTTCGTCCAGTATTTCTGTCTCACTGTCACGAATTAAAGTTAAATGAAATGACAATTCTACCCTCCTACCATTCATTTTCCTCCAATCCACCATTCCATTTCCCACTTCATCACTCGAAGGAAAAAGGAGACCTTAGTGCAACAACATTTGAGAAAGAATCATAATGGAATAACTCTTTTTTTAGTTGGAATCTATAAAGAACTCAACTTTTTTAAATACAAAAAAAGATCCACGAAGAATCAAATCAAATCCAAAGTACTCCCGTTAATCACAAATTTAACTTGCAATGGCATTAAAATCTTTTGCAAACTCATAACCATACACCAAAAAGAACATCACACACAAACATGTCCAGCAACAACAATACCCCGACCTGCTTCTTCCATAATTGTTTCGCCTTTCGTCTATCGGTGGGCAACCCATAATCTATTTAATGCAATACCTGCCAGGAACATCTGGTGAGCACCAGTTGCAATGTGAAGAGGAATCTTGTGGGAAGAGCATTCACGAGACACAATTCCTGTAGATCATATGAATTTAAATAAGATGGGTCGAACTTTGAACATTTACTACAAAGCAAAAGAAGTGTTAAACCTTACCATATCCTTAACAAAAATATCAAGAGCAGAATATGGTGTGTAGTCATTATCCAGCATATGAGGAACGCGATTCACAAACATCATGCAGATACAAATGTTGTTACTTAATTACACCTTGTAACCTGGGTTGCTTCTATAGAATCATATTATTATGGTAATTTGCAGCTTACTGCAATCTATTTACTATCTCAAAATCAACAGCTTGATTACACAAAGTAAATATTATGCAAGAGGATATTAAAACGCATGTATAGATCCATTCAGACATGTACGACGATCCTCCACCACTGTTCGTGATGACATTGAACAACATTCTCGTGTTGAGTCGTCTCAATCGAGCCCCGAATGCTATTGCTTCAGCAGACGATGCAATGTGAACCCCATCTAGCAATTGATTAACCATTTTTACACCACTGGATATAAAAGTCACGCAAAAAAAAATTATTAAACGAACGATATTAAAACAATATTAGTCAATCTGAGACAGTTATATCATGCAAGAAATTACCTTCCAGCAGCACAACTTCCTCTGATGATATAAAGTTGGGGTGAGCGGTTCCGGGTACCCTGTAAATTTAGGGGTTCCCGGAACCTACCCAGTTTAATACCAGATATTAAATTTTGGAACCGGAACCTAACCATTTAATTTTGGAACCGGAACCTGTTTGTAGAAACGGTTTCGGGTACCCTGTTAGGAACCTGTTGGTTTGCGTCCTCGGTTCGGTTCCGGTTCGGTTCCAATTCGGTTCCAATTCGGTTCCGATTCAACACCAATTACAAAATCCATTTCAGTTCCAAAACACAAACAATTCCAAATTAAAGTCCAAACCGAACAGTTTCCAAAAACACGAACCAGGTGGAGCTATCCTAGCATTAGTTTGTTTTGAACGAAGAGATGGCGGAACATAATAGCAACTCTGCCACATCAGAGAGATCAGAGGTAAGATAACCAGATATAACAATAAAAGCAACAGCTGAAAAGACAGTAAAGAAACAGAGTCCTTACCTGGAAGAAGGGATGCTGAAGGGCTTCAATTCTCGTGGGTCTCTTGCAAGGATCCCATGAACAAAGTGACTGCATAATTTCAATCATAAAGATCAATACACTGCATACTGATACTGTTTGCTTTCTACAGAGGTAACCTACCATACTATAAAAATCACTTTTACCTTAATAAGACTTATGGCATCATCACTAGCAGATGGTATGAGTACAGAAAGATCCACACCAGCAGACTGCAATCATGCAATCAATATCAGTACCATAGTAAATCCACAGACCTGGGGAAATTTGTTATTGTTCTTCGTTGTATGTTTATGCAGATAATATAGGAACTATTAATTAACCTGCTCTTTCATGAAATCATTGTTTTAAATTTGTATAGATATGCTACTTATAAATTAACCTTCTCAGATATGCTCCAGCAACTACAGACTGACTCCATTCTGAACCTGACTCCAAAAATCATAAACCCCCACAAGAAAACAGATGAAATTCTCAAAACTCAAATCAATGATGACCCATTTGTTCAAGCTCCCTTTTTACAACACTCAGTGTCATTACCCAATCAATTAAGGTTGATCATTCGGAAGAACGTAGGAGAGATAAATTCAAGCGGATAGAGAGAGAAAATTGAGATGAACCTGGATCTGCTGAAGTCACGAAGGAGCTGGAGACGAACCTGAACCTGCTGAAGTCGAAGAAGCTGGACCTGCTGGCGACGAACGGATGACGATCGAGACGAAGAAGCTGAAGAGTTGAAGTGAGCTGCGGCTGCTTCAATCTGTAATTGAGATTTGAGAAGTGAGACTGAGAACGTTAATGACTGAAATCTGAATAATGGAGACTGCGTTAATGACTCTAATTGCTTATTAGGGTTTTTATTAAATAAATTATTTTGTTTTAATATATATAGAGAGAGATCCGGTTCTGGTTTCGGTTCCTTTAGGGTACCCATATAGGAGAACCGGAACCGAACAAAGAGGTTCTTAATTTTTTTTTCCGGAACCTATCCGATTTTAAAAACGTCTACCCGGAACCTACCCAAAGTGTCGATTCCGGTTCGGTTCCGGGTCCAAATGGGTAATCTGCTCACCCCTAATATAAAGCTTCTCACTCATAGCTGTAGATGATCAACATTTAGACCTGCTGCTTCCCTAAGCTAGGGTTTCTGCTCCCCGCAACTGTCAAGGAAAATACCTTGAAGAATAAGAGATCACAGAGAAGAAGAAGAGACTTTGGTAATCATTCAGCTGATTTCATTATTACGCAACTCCATCTTTATAAAGCAAGGCACAGAGGCTTCTTCAGGACTTCAAACCGGTACAACGACTCAACTGACTAACTAACCCACTCCCACTATTTACAATTCAGTCCCTCGGGTCTTTTATTAACTATTTCATACCCAATACATGACAAAACCTTCCCCTTTTAAGATCCGTGACCTCACGGATTAAAATCCGGATAACGAACCAGCAGATCATGCAAGTATTCCCACGTCGCGTCAGCTAGAGGTCGATCGCGCCACCTAACCAGCACCTTGACAGTAGCCCTGTTGTTGCGTTTAGCCAACTTCCGTTCCAATATTGTCTCTGGAATAAACAACGAACCACCTGTACCTTCCACAGTTGGTAAGGGAGTGATAGTCTGTGAAATCCCATGAATCTTCTTCAGTAATGAAACATGAAAAGTGGAATGAATCAAAGCACTTGCAGGCAAGTCCAACCGGTAGGCCACCGATCCAATCTTCTCCAAAAAAAAGATACGGTCCATAATACTTCCTGCTGAGCTTGTTTTGTGAACTTGATCGAAGCGACTGCTGCTGAAAAGGATGGATTTTTAGAAAAACCCAATCACTGACCTGGAATGATCTCTCCGACCTTTTCCGATTTGCAAATTGTTTCATTCTGTTTGCTGCTCTCAACAGATGTTATTTCAACAATCGAAGAGTTTCCTCCCTTGTCCGCAACATGTCATCAACCGCCACCACTTTAGCATCACCAGGTATGTAAGGAATATGCAGAGGAGGACAGAATCCATAAAGAGCTTGAAACAGTGTCATGCCTATAGCGGAATGATGGTTGGTGTTATACCACCACTCATCTAACCCAAGCCACTTCACCCACGCAGTTGGTCGATCAGCTGCCATACACCTCAAGTAAGCTTCCAAACATCGGTTTACAACCTCAGTCTGTCCATCGGATTGGGGATGGTATGCTGTAGACATGGCTAACTGAACTCCCTGCAAACGAAACAGAGACTGCCAAAAATTGCTTAAAAAGACTGAATCCCGATCTGAAACAATCGTAGCTGGGCACCCGTGCAATTTATAAACGTTATCCATGAATACTTCAGTCACCTGTGATGCTGAATAAGGATGAGCCAAATCCATGAAATGACCGTATTTAGTGAGACGATCAACAACCACAGACACAACCTCTTTACCCTGAGATCGAGGCAATCCTATTATAAAATCCATCGAGATATCAGTAAATACCCCTCTTGGAACAAGTAAAGGATTAAGAAGACCTGGGCTTGCAACTGTCTCCCCCTTCGTTTGTTGACAAATGGAACATGCTCGAACATAGGCACGTACATCTTTCGTCTGACCTCTCCAATAGAACAAACTCTTAACTCTCTGGTAAGTTGCATGGAACCCAGAGTGACCACCCCATGAAGAGTCGTGACAAAGAGATAGGATATCTTGCCTCAAATTGCTGTCATTGCCCACAACCAATCTCCCCTTCCTACGAATCAGGTTTCCATCCTTCACAAAGTGTCTAACCGAAAGATTTCCCTGCTGCAACTGAGACAATACTTATTGTATATCAGCATCAGAACCATAAGAAAGAACAGTACGGTCCAATAACAGAGGTTGTAAGGAAGGCACCGTCATGTTGAATATTTCAGCTCCAGAAACTCTAGAAAGAGCATCAACCGCATTTTCTGACCCTTTTTTATACACTATATCATAGTCATAACCCATAAGTTTGAATAACCAAGTATGTTGCAGCGGAGTGGTTACCTTTTGCTCAAGGAGATGCTTCAAGCTCTTTTGGTCGGTCTGGATTGTAAATCGACCAGTGATCAAGTAGTAATGCCAATGTTTTACTGCGAAGATAATAGCAAACAGTTCCTTTTCGTAGGCTGACATGGATTGACGCCTTGGAGACAGAGATTTGCTAATGAAAGCAATCAGATTGCCTTCTTGCATCAACACAACCCCTATTCCCATGGACGATGCATCTGTTTCCACAACGAACCCTTTCGAAAAATCAGGCAGCTTTAGGACAGGTGCAGATACTAATGCAGTCTTTAACTGCTCAAATGCTTGAGAAGCTTTTTTAGTCCATTTGAACCCATCCTTTCGTAGGAGATCAGTTAAGGGCCGACCTATGACCCCGTATCCTTGGATAAAGCGCCTGTAGTAGCCTTTCAAACCCAAGAATCCTCTTAGTTGCTTCACTGTGGATGGTTTCGGCCAATCTTTAATAGCTGCGATCTTCATAGGGTCTGTAGCCACTCCAGCAGCCGAGATAACATGTCCTAGATACTTAACTGTGGAACCACCAGACTGCATTTCGACTCCTTTGCATAGAGATGGTTCTGTCTCAATAGAGTTAAAACCTTACTCAAATCATCCTTATGAGAATCAATATCACAACTATAAACCAGAATATCGTCAAAGAAGAAAAGGACACAACGACGAAGCAAAAATCTAAACGTATCGTTCATTAAAGCTTGAAATGTAGCCGGTGCATTAGTTAATCCAAAGGGCATAACAAGGAACTCGAAGTGACCTTGGTGAGTACGAAATTCCGTTTTATGAACATCTAAAGGGTGCATCCGGACTTGATGATATCCAGATCGCAGGTCCAATTTTGAGAAGATCGTTGCACCCCTAGCTCGTCCAATAGTTCGTCGATTAAAGGAATTGGGAAACGATTCTTGACGGTTGCCTCGTTCAATTTCCTGTAGTCGATACACATCCTCCAAGAACTATCCTTTTTCTTCACTAAAACAATCGGTGAGGCGAATGGGCTCCTACTGTTTTGAATGACTCCCATATCCAACAACTCCTTGGTCATCTTCTCTATAACGTCTTTTTGAGCTCCAGGATATCTGTATGGTCTCAAATTGATTGGCATCGTCCCTTCTTTCAGTATAATCTGATGATCATAGTTTCTGGATGGTGGCAATGACTGTGACACTTTGAAAACATCAGCAAATTCAAGCAGTAATTGACGAATTATACCCGCGGGTTGATCATCCACCTTCGGTGCTACTGTTGAAGAGTTGTGCAGACTGGGTTCGACCAATTGTATATTGCATAAATGAATTGCAGCCAATTGATCCGAATGAAGCAACAACTCATTCATCTTTTCCACAGAACACAATGACAGTCCGTTAGAGCATATACCCTGCAACTCACTGATTGTATCCTCCATCGAAAACTTCATCGTGAGCTTTTTAAAGTTCCAAACAATGTCATCCAATAAAGCCAGCCACTGAATGCCTAATACCATATCATAATTGTCCAAAGTTATTACAAATACATCAGTTTTGAACCACAAACCTTGCATCATCCAATGGAAGTCTGGGCACATCGCAGTACAGGAGATGTGAGAACCATTTGCCACGCTGACTGATAGAGGCTTTACTTAGTCTGTAAACATCGAAGCTTATTGGTCGTTTGTGAATTGATGAAATTGTGGGTGGAACCCGAATCAATGAGGATATGCAGCTGTCTACTTCCCACCGAGCCAACAACTTTCACTGTGGTAAAAGAGTGAACACCTGTCAAGGCGTGGATAGAGATTTGCGGTACCTCCAATTCTTCTTGAATCTCCTGATCTTGGACAGATTCAATATCGACTTCGACTTCAATGATGAACAACTTCTTCTTCTTGCACACATGTCCCGTCACGAATTTTTCTGAGCACCAGAAGCACTCCCCTTTGGCTCTCTTCATATCTATCTCCTTACTTGTGAGTTTTGTTGATCTGCTTCCCATGTTTTGTGCTGGATTTGCTACCACCGAAGGAGTTGGCAGAAGTGGTAATCCTGCAGTGCTAGTCGGTGGTGGAATCCTTTATACGTTTGGAGTGTAACGCGTATTCTGACTTCGTGTCGAGGTGTTGGGATATAGAGCCATGTTTGTAATCTCTTGTAATCTTGCCAGAGAATATGCGTCATGCAGCATTTTAGGTCGAAACATCTTTACGGGACATCTCAGCTCTGCTTTCAGCCCCCTCAAGAAGATGCTGACTGCATATTCCTCACAGATGGTTACTTTGTTGAGCAGGACATCAACTTGACAACAGTATTCCCGCAGACTGTCATTCTGCACCAGCGTAGTCAGCTCCTCCATTGCCTCTTCGAACAAAGTATCCGAAAATCGAGTCGTAATTGCCCTCAAGTACTCCGTCCATGATAAGTCGACTATTGACAAATGCCGAGTCCTCATGTATGACTGGTGCCATTGTAAGGCGTCACCTTCCAAGTGAACCACTGCATAGCGAAGCTTATCTAACTCCTGTGTTTCATCCATGGCGAAGAAGTGTTCGCACCGATACAACCATCCCTGCAAGTCTTCTCCACTGAACCTTGGGAAATCCACCTTCCCCACACGCATGGATCTATGAGATGTGACTGATCCTCTTGAATTTGTTGGCGATTCCCTGGCGGCAGCTGTCGCAGCGACTGGTGTTGCCATTCGACTGAAGAATTGTTCTTTCTGTAAGGTCATCGTCCTAATGGCTGATTGCAAGTCATCGTAGTTTTGCGAGTGTTGTGCATCCACCGCATCGAGCTTCTCGTCCAATCTTTGCAGCAGCTTTTCATGATCCCGCAGAGTTTGGTCGACCTTGCCAGCTTCTTGATTCCTGGTTGTTACTGCCATCTTCACACCCACACTCCAAGGAACGGAGCTCTGATACCAATGTCATGGAAAAGACCTTGAAGAAGAAGAGATCACAGAGAAGAAGAAAAGACTTTGGTAATCATTCAGCTGATTTCATTATTACGCAACTCCATCCTTATAAAGCAAGGCACGAAGGCTTCTTCAGGACTTCAAACCGTTACAACGACTCAACTGACTAACTAACCCACTCCCACTATTTACAATTCAGTCCCTCGGGTCTTTTATTAACTATTTCATACCCAATACATGACAGCAACTGACACGATCAACTGCGAAGTGGGAAATGGAAGGGTGAAAGTAACCCGCGAAGGATGAAATCAAAGTGAGTCTGGACACCCAAATGGTCGGAATTCGATTTCTTAACGGACCCAGATTTGATCAGCTCGCAAAATCCCAAATTAGTGTTCTTGACGGATCCAGATTAGTGTAGCAACATTTGGGAGGGTAGTTTGGGAAGTTCAAAATATAAGAAGGTCACGTGATAAGCACATTCCAAATGTTAGCGGTGATAAATAACGGAAGTTAACAAACTGAACCGTTCATTCACATATGGAAACATGAGTAATAGTTGAGCTCAAGTTTCAACGGTTCAGTCACATGTGACAACATAAGTAACAGTTCAGGTAATTATCCCAATAAATAACGAGACCGTTTTGATAGATACAATAAGTGAAGGGGATCGAAACCCAAAATGAAAAGTCAAGTTTAAGAATTTTCTTATACTAGCTTCATTTTGTTTGGATATCAGAAACAATTTAAGTTTAGAAATTAAATGAAATTGTTTCTACCCATATGAATTCACTTGTATGGTTTAGGGTTGAATTTTGACCGTAGAGAGCCGAGCTGGAGCAGTTCCATTTAAGAGGAATCCTTTACACTGAAGTCAGGTTGAGAAAGGCAGACCAACAGAACGAAACCTAATCGGCATATACTGCTGGCTTGGATGGCTCACGAGGAACACGTACATTACACTTTCTAGATCTATAATATTCTGTACAGTTCTGCTCAAATAGGAGGTTATCTATATCTTTATATATATATATATTAATTTGGTTACATCATATAGAAAGTTGACAAATAAGTTTTTTATTGTATTTTCTCACTTCTAATGTTAAATTAACATCTTCTAATTGGTCCATGACAATCATAAATTTATCATTCATATGTTGCATGTTATGTAAATCACTTTAAACTTATTCAAAGTCTCTCATCCATTCTCAAAATAAGTTACAAAATTTATATCATTTATCTTTATTTCACACTATAATTATGATTTGTTCTTAAATATATTTTATGAAGTGGAATTTATATAATAATAAAATACATAATATTATATTTTATGAATATCAAGTATGCACATATTAACATTAACTCTTGCAAATTAAAATATAAATTAATTAAGGATGCATTTCATCTATCACATAATACTCTTATTAAAATAAGACATAAGTGACATATCAATATTACCTACTTTACTACAATAATATGAAAATAAATTTTATCAACGTCAAGAAATTAAATATTAATAAACCATAAAAGTTAAGAGTATTATATGGTCAATCACATTTTTTTTTACAGTTTTATGAAAAATAGTTTTTTATATATTTATAACTCAACATATTTTTGAATTATTAAAATACTATTTTATAATAAAAATATAATTTATTATTAAATGTGGCTCGAAAACCCGGAATGCAAGGAGGTGATCCAAAACGTATGGGGGGAGAATGAGGTGAACCGCCCGAACCAACCACATATATGGCCGAAATTGGGCAAGTGCAGGCGAAGTCTCATTGGGTGGAGCAAGAGTAGGTTTGGGAACAATATGATACAAATGAGGGAGGCGAAAGAAAAACTACAACAAATTGGGAGAGATCCTCGAAATATAGAGTTCCAAGAAGAGGAGATTGAACTCAAATGCCGCATTAGAGATCTATGGAAGCGGGAGGAACTCTATTGGAAACAAAGGGCGAGGGTAAAATGGCTTACCCAAAGAGACCAAAATACAACGTTTTTCCACCTCACAACAAATTCAAGAAGAAGGAGAAACCGCCTAACCTGTCTCAAAGGGGAAGGGGGAATGGATTACAAAGGATCGGGAGATCTTGGAAGAGGTTAGGGGCTACTATGAAAAGGCTTTCACCACAAAGGCAATTCACACAGATCTCTCTATTCTAGATAGTTTGCCGAATCAGATCAGTGACGAGATCAACACGGATTTGACAAGGAGGGTGACAATGGAGGAAGTGAAAGATGCGGTTTTTCATTTGGGGGGATCAAAGGCGCCAGGACCAGACGGATTTCCAGGATTATTCTATCAGAGGAACTGGAACATAGTGGGCCCAGATGTCTTCACTGTGGTCAAAGCCTTCCTCGAAACAGGTATCTTCCCTACATCCCTTACTCAAACTGATATAACCTTGTTGCCAAAAGTTTCAAATCTGATACATGCATGAATTTAGGCCCATAAGTTTGTGTAATTTCGTGTATAAGGTGATATCAAAAGTGTTGGTGAATAGATTGAAAGTATATCTGTCAAATCTTATTACTCCATTCCAGAGCGCTTTTGTAGCAGGTCGCCTTATTCAGGATAATGTCATGGTAGCTCATGAGGTTTTCCACTACCTGGAAAATAAGGGGAAACCGAACAGGGTGAAATGTGCACTAAAATTGGATATGCAGAAAGCGTATGATCGGGTAGAATGGGAGTTCTTACTAAAGAGCTTGGAGAATAGGGGTTTTGGAGCGAAATGGGTCGGGTGGATGAGAGCATGTGTGCAAACGCCAACTTATAGGGTGTTAGTGAACGGGAACCGTACCACTACCATCAAACCAAGCAGGGGAATCAGACAAAGAGATCCCTTATCACCCTATCTTTTCATTCTGTTGGTGGATGTGTTGTCACGGATGGTGGAGCGAAATATACAAGAAGGGAGTTTGAAAGGTATTGTCTTGGGAAGGGGTTGCCCGGAACTCCATCACTTATTCTTTACCGATGATTCTTTGTTCTTCTTTCAAGGAACAACAGATAACGCAAGTCACCTAAAGGACACGATCATGCAGTATTGTAAGGCATCAGGTCAAAGAATAAACGAGGCAAAATCCACCCTTACATTCAATAGGGGAGTCGATCGGACTACATGCGGAGAAATTGAGAATGTATTACAAATTCAAAGCACTCGCCAACCGGGAAAGTACCTAGGCCTACCAGCGGTATGGGGAAGATAAAAAAAGGCAGCTTTGGGATATCTCAAGGAAAGAATACAAAACAAGATTAGTGGATGGCGTGTAAAGACCCTTAATCAAGCGGGCAAAGAGGTTCTTATCAAATCTGTGATAACGGCGATACCGGCATATGTAATGAGCCTATTCAAACTTCCAAAAACATGGTGTGCGGAGGTCAATGCGATAATAGCGCGGTTTTGGTGGGGACAATCGAATGAGGGCCAAAAGATCCATTGGAGAAAATGGGACATACTTACAAAAAACAAGATTAAGGGTGGATTGGGTTTTAGAGAGTTGGAAACTTTTAATATGGCCTTCCTCGTCAAGATGGTGGGGAGGATGCAAACCGAACTAAATGCTCTATGGGTACGGATAATGCGGGGGATCTACTACCCGGGAAGGGAGATCATCTCGGCCAAAAAAGGAGGACGTGCGTCATGGGGTTGGGCAAGCCTCTTGAGTGGGCGTGATAAGCTAGTAAGCAAAGGCCTATGGAGAATAAGAGATGGGAGGAGCATAAGAGCATTCGGGGATCCGTGGGTAGACACAATCGAGGGATACAAAATTGACTTCCGACCGGAATGTGAGACAAACCGGGTACTCATGGTGGCCGACTTCATCAATGAAAACTGAACGTGGAATGCCGATTTGATCCATGTTATGATCGAATTGGTAAAGGCTTTACATGTTTTGCAGGTCCACATACCACACAAATTGAAGGGATAGACCGATTGATAAGGCCACATACAAAAGAAGGAATCGCCACGGTTCGGTCGGTCTATAACCGAATCAAGGAACAAGCCGAAGTCACCCAAGCGAGCCCGGCGATCCTAGGAGCGGGTAATGAGGGAGGGTGGCGAGCAATATGGAAGAGTGACATAATGCCGAAAATCAAGCACTTCATGTGGAAACTTCAATCAAATTCTCTACCTCTCATGATGAATCTCCGAAGAAGGGGTATGAATGTGCCGATAAGTTGTCCAATATGTGGTATTGATGAGGATCGGGAGCATATGCTATATAAATGTAGGTGGACGGAGGAACTATGGGTCGAGTTGTTAGGGCTTGATCCAAATCAACAAAGACCACAAAGTTTCGAGGATTGGGTAAGGTCTCGCCAAGAGGAAACATGGATGACAAGGCATACCCAAGAAACGAGGTGAAAACTATGCATGGCGACATGTTGGATGATTTGGAAGGCAAGATGCAAAGCGAAGTTCGAAGGAAAAACACCGAACACAAGGCATATCATCGAGGAAGTTTAGGCGTGTCCAAGGTGAGCACACTACCGAACCAGAAACGAACCAGACCGAACCAATCCAGGTTCTAGCCGAAAGGTGGGTTGCTCCAAATCAAGGCGAAGTCAAGATCAATTGTGATGCGGCTTGGTGTCCTCTTTCGAAAAAAGGAGGACTCAGAGTAATTGCAAGAGATGACCGAGGGCAAGTATTGGGAAGAGCAAATAGAAACATGATGGGGTCGGATGTCACAACGATGGAGGCACAAGCCGTGCTACTCGGTTTGAGATTGGGAATAGAGAAAGGATGGAACAATGTGGTGGTAGAGTCGGACTCGGAAATAGTGATAAACCAATTGAATGGTAAATCACATCAATGGCGAATTGAAACCGTGTGCGATAACATCAAAGCACTAGCAAGGAGAGCGAATGTCATTACGTGCAGGAAAGTCCGACGAACCGCAAACGAGAGCGCCAATTGGATCGCACAACAAGCAAAACTAGGAGTGTGTCTAAGTAATTGGGTCGAAAGACACCCACTCTTACTTCGTAGTATTTTGAGCAATGATTGTAATAGTTTCGGAAACAATGGTAACCAAGTTTGAAATAGAAGTATCTATTTTGACAAAAAAAAATGATTAAATCTACTAAAAAAAATAAAAATTAACAATGATTTTATTAGTTTTTTGTAAACATATGCATTAATATAAATCATTAAACTATATAAAAATATTTAACTTAAATATGTAACATATGTATTAATTATTATTTTATTATTAATTGTTAATATTAATTTTTATTATTGATTCATGCATTTTTAACTAATTTTATGAACAAATACACTTAATATAATATATAATTTTTGTTTTTCATATATAAATTATGTATATAATTAATTATTTAATGCATTTTTAAATTTTCATATTTTTTTACTGTAAACAGTTAAAATTTATAACAATAACTTTTACAAAAATTATTATTGTTTGTATTCACTTAAAAAATAATTCTATAACACTAAATTTATAATTGTTTTAATTATTATAATCTATATTCATTAAAAATTCATTTAAATAAGTATTATACTATATACTATAAAAAAAACTTATATTATATATAAAGAATAAAATATACTACTTTACTTACTGCGCTTTTGCGCAGGTCAGATATTCATATCTAGTATATATTAATTTGGTTAAGTTATGTAGAATTGTGACAAGTAAGCTTTTTAAGACATTTTCTCATTCCTAATGTCAATTTCATTATTTCTAGTTGGTACATGTCAAACATATAATTCTCACTCATATGTGGCATGTCATGTAACATAGTTTAAAATCTTCCAAACTCTCTCATTCATTCTCCCGATAAGTTACAAAATTTCATTAATATCTTCTTATTTTCTATGTGAATTTATGATTTTTCTTAAATTAAGTTTATTTTCTAAATTTTATATTTTATGAAAAGTAAGAAGATGTACAAATTATATATTTTTATTACAAGATAATTTAATATGAAATTAAGGATTATTATGAATATTATATATCAATTTTATGAAAATAATAATCACATGTTAATTTTATGTAGATATTATGACATAAAATGTAGGGTATGAAAAATAATAATAATAATTTTAATATAAGTTCTTCATACTTTTCTTAGAACTATTTTTATAAAACATCATTATTATATTCTATTAGAATCAACAACATATATTACAAAATTTAAAAATAATTTATAATTACTATAACTAATATGCATATACATATACATATACATAGCCTACAGTCAATCCGTAAGTTCAAATTTAATATTTTTTGCATCATTTAAATCGAAATTGAAATATCTACTTACAGTAATTTTTTAAGTTTTTTTTATAATTTTTTATTTGTTTTTAAATTAAACATCAAATCGTCAAAAAAAGTCAAAAACGTAAAAAAAAATAAAAACAATTTTGCCACTAGGGGTAGCGAAATTCATAAAAACGCTACCCCAAGCAGCGTTTTATATACATTTTCTTAAATATTTTTTCAGTATACTTACTTTTTAAAATACTTTTTTGCACAGTAGTTACTTTTTAAAAAACTTCATTAAATTTTGGACCTTTTGATTTTTAAATATTAAATTAACTATTAAAATATCTAATTCAACACAATTGAGATTAACTCAAGTTTAGCGTACATATTGAAATTTATTTACGTAATAAACTTTTTTATATATAAATAAATATTATATTTATAATTGTAACTAGGAGTGTCAAAATGGGTCATGGGTCGAGCATGAGTCGTGTCAGATTGGCCCATTTGACCCACTAGTACATAAAAAAATCAGAAACAGACTAACACATAAGTCAAAATTACTTACCAATGAGTCATAACTATATGTATTTAATATAATATATAATTCAAGACGAATCGCAGGTTGACCCATGAGTCAAAACTACTGACTCAAACCTGATCCGTATTTTCACGAGTCGTATCAAAAAGACTCGTGGGTCAAAAAGTGACCTAAACACGACCCGTGGGCAGGTCACCTAAGGGTTGAATCAATTTTTGACACCCCTAATTACAACCATATTGATTGATCAAGTATTATAGAGTTTTTTCAAAAACTGTTTACTTTCGAAAAAATATTTGAAAAAGTGTATATCGAATTTTTTTTTTTAGGAAAGTATGTATACGCGTGTCGCGCCTATTGAATAGGCGCACCCCTGGCGTGCGCCTATTTCCAAACTTTTTTTTTCGCAAAAACACCAGTCTATCAGAAACCACGTTGATTTTAAGTCTGCTTATGGTTTTCCTCCTAAATAGAAATTGAGAGATAGTCTCACGCGTTGCTTTATCTCAATATTCACAGGTTTTCCTCCAAATTTTCCAACTTGTTCTGAACAACAATGAAACAAAGTTGTTTATTCACAAGTTTCTGAATTAGACTTTTCTTCAGATACACTAGCTAGTTTGACATTTTCAGGAATTACTCCTGCAAAAGAGCTCTTTGGGGTTACTTTAGGTTCCTGTCCTAAATTTTCCAACTTGTTCTGAACAACAATGAAACAAAGTTGTTTATTCACAAGTTTCTGAATGAGACTTTTCTTCAAATACACTAGCTAGTTTGACATTTTCAGGAATTACTGCTCCAAAATAACTCTTTGGGGTTTTCACTCTTGCCTCTCGGCTGGTTCTCTAAAAATGTGAAGTTTAGATACTAACATTGTTAAAGCATAAGCATAACACATTAACACTAACCAGGCTAGAGAGACGTACATCTCTGACTCAACATCTTCCGAATATCTTGTAAAGCTTCTCCAATGACTATAGCTTTTTATCTGAGTTCAAGCCTGCTTATGGTTTTCCTCCTAAATAGAAATTGAGAGATACTCTCTCCAGTAAAGAAGAAAGGAAGTTCTAAGAAGAAATGGTTTTCCTCCTGAAAATGTCAAACTGGCTAGTGTATTTGAAGAAAAGTCTCATTCTGATACTTTTGCAAATACAACTTTGTTTCAGTGTTTTACCTCGCGGATGTTGTTCAGAACAAGTTGGAAAATTTAGGGCACGAACCTAAAGTAACCCCAAAGAGTTATTTTGCAGCAGTAATTCCTGAAAATGTCAAACTAGCTAGTGTATTTGAAGAAAAGTCTCATTCATAAACTTGTGAATAAACAACTTTGTTTCAATGTTTGACCTCGCGGATGTTGTTCAGAACAAGTTGAAAAATTTAGGACAGGAACCTAAAGTATTTAACTTCTTATAACTTCCTTTCTTTTTTATTGGAGAGACTATCTCTCAATTTCTATGTAGGAGGAAAACCATAAGCAGGCTCAAAATCAGATGTTTTTCAAAAAGTAAGCATAGTAGGAAAAAAAACATACATGGAGGAATTTGGTGCGACTAGCGTAGAGGAATTTGGACCTGTGAATACTGGGATAAAGCAACGCGTGAGACTATCTCTCAATTTCTATTTAGGAGGAAAACCAGTGAATTTGACTCATCTCCGCGATTGATCTTCTGTCCTCTTGATCATCTCCGTGGTTTGTTAACAAATTGATCTTCTGTCCTCTTGATCATCTCCGTGGTTTGTTAAAAAAAAAAAAGTTTGGGCAATAGGCGCACCCCTGGCGTGCGCCTATTTCAGTAGGCGCATCTCTAGGACGCGCCTATTTCAATAGGCGCATCCCAGGGGTGCGCCTATTGAATAGGCGCGACGCGCGTATACATACTTTCCTAAAAAAAAAATTCGATATATACTTTTTCAAATATTTTTTCGAAAGTAAACAGTTTTCGAAAAAAATCAGTATTATATCCATAACCATAACTATCATGAAAAAAAAAATATTATTATAACCGCATTTTATTATAATGATTAATCACAATCTTTAGATTTTTACTTCAGTGGTATTAACTCTAGGCTCTAGCTTATACTTGATACAACTTGCTCCATTTCATTGACTATTTTAGATAGTGCTTCAAACTTTAATAAAGTATAGTTGTTCCTTTCTAAATTAGCTAAGCAATATATACTACAAATAATATCTCATAATTTTGATTACTTTGTAAATTTTAGTTGAAAACATAATATAATCTTATTATATGTATTAGATAAAAAAAATCGCCTCTATTTTATACTTAAATTTATAGGATTACAAATTAGGATATTTAAAAAAATATATGTAAATTGATTACTATATTGAAATATTAAAAAGATTACAATATTTTTTTAATATGTGTATATATTTAAAATAAAATCTATTGATGATGTTAATTCTTAAAATTGATAATAATTATAGATATTTATGTTACATAATAATGTTAATTACCACTACAAAATTTTGATATTGCATGGAATGCTCTCTTATTAATATTCGATCTTTATTTGTCATTATCTGGATTTATTATAATTTAAAAAATATAGAAATGGTATAAATAAAAGGTATCCCCTCTAATTCACAGTAGCATATTTATTGTTACATTTTTTGGGGGGTAATTAATTCAGTCTAGTCTACATTAGTGATGTGCAGCTGCAGTAATTATTATTAAAACTAACTAAAATCATTAATAAGAGCATTGACTGATTGATGTTCTACGCAAAACTTGGCTTCCTTGCGTCTCTGAGATCTTCATTCCTTAATTCCCCATAAACCAGATCATCAGTTTCATGCAAACTCCTCCAACAGAGAAGGATTGAATTTCTCTTCTGAGAGAGAGAGAGAGTGAGAACAACAGCTCTCCGCTCTCCAAGTTTGTTCCTTCCGACAACGCCAAAACACCCAACAAGCTCCTTCCGATGTCCCATTAACTGATATCTCAATCATCATAGCTTAATTCCCCGATCTTGGAAGCTCCCCGTTTATTCTGAACCATGGCGCGACGAAGATCAGCGCCTGCTGTTACCTTCTTTCTATTCCTATGGCTTTCACCTCTATCCACGGCGAGATTCGTGGTGGAGAAGAACAGCTTGAGGGTGACATCGCCTGATAAAATCAAGGGCAATTATGATAGCGCAATTGGCAACTTTGGGATTCCTCAGTATGGAGGCAGTATGGCTGGAGCTGTTGTGTACCCTAAGAACAATCAGAAGGGCTGCAAAGAGTACAGTGAGTTCGGTATCTCTTACGACTCGAAGCCCGGAAGTCTTCCCACTTTCTTACTGGTTGATCGAGGAGGTAGTAATTTGATATTTGCCATTGATTGCCCTTTTTATATATTGAATCGGCTTAAATGTATGACTGATGTAGATTGATGGGAGACATACCCTTTTTATTATTCAATCCAAAATGTCATTTTCTGCAAGGGGACTCGCTTTCTATTATAGGCGATTGCTGGTCTGCTATTTGTATCTCTATTCTAGCTTGATCCTCATAGATTTACTACAGCAGTTGGAATGAGATGCACGTACTTGCTAACTATCGCATATTCTGCTCCAAGTGTGGTAATGATGGATCAAGTTTCTTCATTTGCATGTGTAAACTCTTTATACTGCAATATTGTGCTTATGCTTGTTTTTATGACTAACACGGTTCCAATTCTAATCTCAATATTTCTCTTAGAATTGTTTGTTTTTTCTTTTTAAATTCCAGTAGCTTGATTATCAGTCTCTTTGAAAGCTCTTTTAGTGATTATTGTGATTTTTTTCTTCCTTCAAGACGTCTGTTCTCCTCTGGTGCTATCAAAGTTACAGCCTCACAGATCATCATGCTTTAACTACTTTCGCCAAATTCCACTTTCTGGCAGGATTTTGAGTCATATTTAGTTTTAGTATCTCATGTGGCTTGATTAGTTTCCTCTTTCTTTCTTTTTTCCTGCTGCCTTCCACATTCAATAATGTCTATTTTGGGGGAAATGCTGGAAGTTAGTATCATGCATTCTCCAGTCGTGATTATTTAAAATTGCTTTTCGTTTCTTACTTCGGGCTTTTGTTTTTTCTACTTATCTTCCTGGATGAAATGATCAGTATCTTGTGGAATGATTTTTTTTTCTTATATGCTGGAGGTTTTACTTCTAAGTTTTCTGTGTTCTCCAGATTGCTTCTTTGCTTTGAAAGTGTGGAATGCTCAGAAAGCTGGTGCCTCTGCAGTCCTTGTTGCAGATGACATTGAGGAGGCCTTAATAACAATGGATACTCCCGAGGAAGATGGTTCAACTGCAAAATACATCGAAAACATCACAATACCTTCAGCGCTCATTGAGAAAAGTTTTGGTGAAACATTGAAGAAATCCCTTAGTGGGGGCCAAATGGTCAATGTGAATCTCGATTGGAGAGAAGCAGTGCCTCACCCAGATGATCGTGTTGAATATGAGCTGTGGACCAATAGCAATGACGAATGCGGTGTCAAGTGTGACATGCTGATGGAATTTGTAAAAGATTTTAAGGGTCCCGCCCAAATTCTTGAAAAGGGCGGTTACACACAATTCGCACCACATTACATAACTTGGTACTGCCCTCAGGCGTTCACCTTAAGCAAACAGTGCAAATCTCAGTGCATCAACCATGGAAGATATTGTGCCCCTGATCCTGAGCAGGACTTTAGCGTAGGTTATGAAGGGAAAGATGTTGTTATTGAGAATTTGAGGCAATTATGTGTCTTCAGAGTTGCAAACGAAACTAAAAAGCCATGGGTCTGGTGGGACTATGTTACTGACTTTCAGATCAGATGTCCTATGAAGGAGAAGAAATATAACAAGGACTGTGCTGATGGAGTGATCAAATCACTTGGTATGGACATTCCTGTATTCGAATTAATTGTTCAGAAAATGTTGATCATCCAATAACAAATGACACAAGTTCTTATGATCTCTTGACAGGGCTTGATGTAAAAAAGATTGAGAAGTGTATGGGCGATCCTAATGCTGATTCTGAAAATAAAGTTCTGAAGGAAGAGCAAGATGCACAGGTGAGTAATTCTTGGTGATTATCTTTATCAATTTATTTCAAGTTCTATAGAAGTCTTATGAAGCTTGTTATGTGTTAATGTTTGACTTATATGCCGATATTTCACTGAAAACCCTCTTCTGATAGGTTGGAAAAGGAACCAGAGGTGATGTTACCATATTGCCAACTCTTGTTGTCAACAATCGACAGTATCGAGGTGTGTATATTGGCTTTTTCGAGGTTCAGTTTTTCCTTTTCTATCTAGCAAAAGCCTCAAGTAAACTTTGGAAGGTATCTATTTTCATGGGTAGATTTTCCATCTTTTTTTATCCATAACCTAAGAAGACCTTTCCTGTTCTTGAAGAAACCCAAGTTGCTCCTGTTTGCATTTTTTCCATTTCCCTGATAGTTAAACAAAATTTGAAATTTATTTTGCGAGGGGTATCTACATTTTTTTTGTCAAGATACTTATACAAAGATTCTCCCCTTCAGGAAAGTTGGGCAAAGGTGCAGTTTTGAAAGCTATTTGTGCTGGGTTTGAGGAAACTACAGAGCCTGGTGTCTGCTTGAGCAGTGGTAGGTTTTTCTCATGTCTTTAACCGATAGAGTAGTTGGTTCGGAACCTCAAAAGTTATTAAGTCTGTTGTTGTAATGTGTTACAGATGTGGAAACCAATGAGTGCTTGGATAACAATGGAGGGTGTTGGCAAGATAAAACAACCAACATCACAGCCTGCAAGGTATGAATAGAAACATGCTAACTATACAGCTAATTTTTTTATTTAATTACTGACAAACCTATTCATATTTTGTTATCCAGGATACTTTTCGTGGCAGAGTTTGTGAATGCCCATTGGTAGATGGAGTGCAATTTAAGGGAGATGGCTACACCACATGTGAAGGTACTTACTAAAAAACAACTTTGCAATATGCATTTACCTTTCCGGTAGGATTGAGAGATTAAATTGGCAAAGTAACTGCAACTTGTAGATATTCAAATTTATTTCCTGGGATGGGATGAATCTATGATCGCATGGCTAAATCATCATGCAGGAACTTTATTTGTTCTAAACATATACGAGCTTAACAAGTAGTGATTGCATATAATTATGCTTTGTAAGTTTGATACTTTGGATAAATTGGAAAATCTAGTTACATTTTGCTTTCCTCTGGTGAATGTACAAGGAATGTGCAAAATTTTATTGCTTTATGTATGATCCTGTAAAAACAACAGTCCCATTCTCCTTTCTTCTGACTTCCTTGGCCACAAAAAATAAAAAAAATCCAGCGTCTGGAAATATTTATGCTCCATCATTTATCTACATTTTGCTTTCCAAGTCCATAGCTTTTCATTAAGCATATGTGTAACCATCTATTAGATTGTAAGTTTACTGATTTTTCTTTCTAATACGCAGCCCATGGAGCTGGAAGGTGCCAAATTAACAATGGAGGCTGCTGGCATGAATCGCGACATGGGCAAGCATACTCTGCTTGTGTGGTACGTGATCTGATTTCATCCCACCTTGCTCTCCCAATAGGACGAGCTAATATTTCTACAATATGAACAGTTTTTGCTTACTTGTTGTTCTTGCTGTTGGGTAGGACTATGGAAACAGCACATGCCAGTGTCCTCCTGGGTTTAAAGGTGATGGTCACAGTTGTCAAGGTGAGCCTAATGCCATTTTACCCTAGTGTTAAGAACGGGGCATATGAATATATGACATTTATGCTCTGTGAACACGTTAGTTTTTTTGTTATTACAAACCCTCTTAGGATTTTGCTGTTTCTTTTCAATAGATGTGGATGAGTGCAAAGATAAGAAAGCCTGCCAATGCCCAGAATGCAACTGCAAGAACACCTGGGGAAGCTACGAGTGCACTTGCAGTGAAAATCTTCTCTATATGAGGGATCACGACACTTGCATAAGTCAGTCCCTTGACCCAGATTTTCCAACTTTCCATACACTGCATAAATAATCATCTCACGCTATTTTTATTATTTGATAGGTAAGAGCAGTACAGAGACAAAATCAGCCTGGACTGCTGTTTGGGTGATCTTGATTGGTTTGGCTATGGCTGCTTCTGGGGCTTATCTTGTTTACAAGTATCGATTAAGGGTAAGAGCCTACCCTCCTCTCCCTATCTGTCTGCTTCTTGTTATCAACTCCATTACTTACTGAATGGTGTCATCATGACTTGTTGTTGTTGTGGGTACAGTCCTACATGGATTCGGAGATAAGAGCAATAATGTCACAGTACATGCCTCTCAATAGTCAGTCGGAAGTCCCAAGTCACTTCAGTGAGGATCCTCGCTCCGACCTCCCATGAGAATGGAATGGATGAATTGCCTTTACATCCCAGGTGACATTCAAACAAGCCCAGAATCCAGTCACAAGTTTTTTGCACGTGAAATCTTTGTCATTTGTAAATTGAGACTAAATAATAAGTCATCAACAAATAAAGGTGTGCTGCAGTGGTGGATTTAGATCATTTTTCCTTTGGTTAGAGAGATTTGGACAGACTGTTAGAGAATTGGGGAGATAGATTGTACTGATTTGGGTAGACAATCCATATTTATTCAGAGAGGAGTGGTCTTTTGAGCAATACCTGTGTTTTTATAATTTTTTCTCAGATAATAAACAATATAGAATATGTATGCTTTAGAGTAAGTAATTTCATTTGAAGCAATGTCTCACTACATTATTACACATTATATGCATAGTTCCTAAGTATGTCAACTATCTGTTTATTTGAAGTGAAAAAAAATGGCAGCTTTGGTTTCTTCCTTACTCTCCACAAAATTCATTCATCTGAGCGCGGTAAGATTTAAATTAAATCCCACATTGTAAGCAATCGGAGCGTACATCCAGTGATCATCAGAGCTCAGTAACTGCAGAAACAATCAAAATGTGTTAGTTGTTAAGACTCCATTTCATCAATAATCAAAGCAGAATTCTGGGATGAAAACCTTAATCTGATGCTGCAGAAACTTCACATAATGTACTGCATCTTCAAGCATTGTACTGATATCAACCTGTTGAATCAATCAATCCCTGCTGTTGTTAGCTCTCTCAAAATCATTCAAACCACACTTTTGATCGAGATGATCCGTTAGGTTGTTACCTTGGTTCCGTTCGGGATGAGAGTCTGTAGGGTTTTCAGTCTCTCGTTGATGCGTTCTCTCCTTTTCTGCAACAACAAAAAAAACTCAAATGGGTTACTTTCTTGTCACGCAAGAAACGACACAAGGAGCAGATGGGTTCGATTTTATACCCTTGCATACACCGACTGGGGATCTGTAGCCGAGCCTCTGGGAGCTCGAGTTTTACCGCCCAGATTTACGGAGGGAGGCAGCTTCTTCGACTCATCCCCCGAGCAACATGTGCTTAACGAATCAAGGCTACTCTTGTTCTTCTTCTTCATCTTAACCTAAACAGAAAAAATGAGATTATACCATGACATGATTCTGTAAAGTTCATGTTACAAGCCAAATGGAAGAGTCCAGCCCAATAAACTAGTTTATTAGTTGGGAGAACTCATTTAGCTTATAAACACCACAATGGTTGCTCATACAACCAATGTGGTACAAGTCTCATACTTTGCAATGAGTATAGACCATAACATTCGTCCCCCCTTAAGGAGACCAACGTCCTCGTTGGTCACGGCTGACTTATTTCCAGGCCACCACTCCAAGGTCTGACTCTGATACCAATTGTTACAAGTCAAATGGAAGAGTTCATCCCAATAAACTAGTCTATTAGGTGGGAGAACTCATTTAGCTTATAAACACCACAATGGTTGCCCATACAACCAATGTGGTACAAGTCTCATACCTTGCAATGGGTATAGACCATAACAGTTTATACATTGTAAAATAATGAGATTCTGTAACTCACATTTTCTGCACTTCTTGACCGTTTTCTCCCATTGATCATGTCCGAGGAGGAGGAGGAAGAGTTGGTGATCTTCTCCTCTGTCTCATCATTCCGGGAATCATCACCATCGATAACATCAGGTTCAACCGAAGGGGAACCGCCGCCACAGAGGACGGTGCTATTCGGAGTCATCAGATTCAAGTACTGATCGTGAAAATGGTGTCCGGTACTACCATTCGGAAAAGTATTGTATAAACTCGTCTGTGGAAAACCATGGGTAGAATTCTGGGTATGGAAGGAGGTCTGGTGATTGCCATACCAAACCGAATCTCCCATCTCCAAACCTGAACCCGAACCTAGACCGAGATCGATGTTATGCAGCAACTGTGCCATGAAATCTTCGTCAGTATTGTGGTACATTCCTGTAAGAGTTGTCCACTCCATATCTGAGATTGCTTCTTCCATTGGCTGCATATTCATTCTATTGAGTTTCAAGTTGGTTGCTTGATACCCAAGTTTAGTCTCTCTGGTTTGGTTATCTCTGAAGAGATGATGATCGGGCATTTATATTGCAACGAAGGAAGAGAGAATATAAAGGAGGGGAGTTGACTTCATTAGTATAATAGAAGGCAATAAAGGGATCATTAATAATTTAATTTGTTGACATAAATTTTTTAAATGGGATTTAATTGATTTTTTTTTATTTGAAAAAAACTGCGATGACGATCCGCAGAAAGATGTTGAGAAGGTCAAAAGGAAATGATTAGCAGTCAACGGATATAAATTATAAGAATTTTTTCAAAAACTGTTTAGTTTAAAAAAAATATTTGAAAAAGTGTATATCGAAAATTTTTTTTTAGAAAAGTATGCATACGCGCGACGCGCCTATTGAATAGGCGCGTCCCTGGGATGCGCCTACTCAGTAGGCGCGTCCTAGGGATGCGCCTATTCAATAGGCGCATCCCAGGGGTGCGCCTACTGCCTAAATTTTTTTTTTTTTTCGCAAAAACACCGGTCTATCAGAAACCACGTTGATTTTAAGTCTGCTTATGGTTTTCCTCCTAAATAGAAATTGAGAGATAGTCTCACGCGTATTCATAGGTCCAAACTACAAATTTTCCAACTTGTTCTGAACAACAATGAAACAAAGTTGTTTATTCACAAGTTTCGGAATGAGACTTTTCTTCAGATACACTAGGTAGTTTGACATTATCAGGCATTACTCCTGCAAAAGAGCTCTTTGGGGTTACTTTAGGTTCCTGTCCTAAATTTTCCAACTTGTTCTGAACAACAATGAAACAAAGTTGTTTATTCACGAGATTCTGAATCTTCCGAATATCTTCTGTCGTACGGTGAGGACAGAAGAAAACTGATCCCCTTCCAATGGTTAGGAAGGGTCTTGGATCAAGAGGACAGAAGATCAATTTGTTAACAAAAGGGTCTTGGATCAAGAGGACAGAAAATCAATTTGTTAACAAACCACCGAGATGATTGTCTCACGCGTTGCTTTATCCCAGTATTCACAAGTCCAAATTCCTCTACGCGCACCAAATTCCTTCATGTATGCTTTTTTTCCTACTATATGCTTACTTTTTGAAAAACATCTGATTTTGAGCCTGTTTATACGGTTTTCCTCCTACATAGAAATTGAGAGATAGTCTCTCCAATTAAGAAGAAAGTAAGTTCTCAGAAGTTAAATACTTTAGGTTCCTGCCCTAGATTTTCCAACTTGTTCTGAACAACATCCGCGATGTCAAACATTGAAACAAAGTTGTTCATTCACAAGTTTCTGAATGAGACTTTTCTTCAAATACACTAGCTAGTTTGACATTTTCAGGAATTACTGCGGCAAAATAACTCTTTTGGGGTTACTTTAGATAAATTTCAAAAAGTAACTATGTCCGTTAGGCGCGACCCCGGGGTGCGCGTATACATAGTTTGCCCTCCAACTTGTTTTGAACAAAATCCGCGAGGTAAAACACTGAAACAAAGTTGTTTATGCACAAGTTTCTAAATGAGACTTTTCTTCAAATACACTAGCCAGTTTGACATTTTCAGGAGGAAAACCATTTCTTCTTAGAACTTCCTTTCTTCTTTACTGGAGAAAGTATCTCTCAATTTCTATTTAGGAGGAAAACCATAAGCAGACTTGAACTCAGATAAAAAGCTATAGTCATTGGAGAAGCTTTACAAGATATTCGGAAGATTGCAGCTGCAGGACCTTTCTAGCATGCCTGCCTCTAATGTGTTGCAGCTGTTAGTTAGCCTATACCCTGTTCGATTTTTCTGTCTCATTAATGAAAGATATAGATATGTAGTGAGATATCTGTGGAGAGAGGCAGGGAGGAGTGGCTTTGTAGAAGTACGAAAGCTTCTGCATTTCCAGATGGAGATGGAAAAGAATGGTAGCCCTGAGTTGGAAGAGAAACATAATTGCTTGATGGAGTATCTTGAGCCAAAAGAAGATATTCGGAAGATTCAGAAACTTGTGAATAAACAACTTTGTTTCATTGTTGTTCAGAACAAGTTGGAAAATTTAGGACAGGAACCTAAAGTAACCCCAAAGAGCTCTTTTGCAATTATCTTCGTGACAGTTCAATGTGACGGAATTTAACCTCATTCACAACCAAAAAGGAAGTACCAATCAAGAAAAATGGAATTTGTTAGATGGGGATCGAGTAATCTCATCGAGTTTCTCAAATCGGTTGGTGTAGAGACGCATGATTAGATCTCTCAGCAAGATGTTGGAGCAATTATAGCGCGGTATATCAATGACAACAAACTGAATCACCCTACGAAGAAGAGAGTAGTTTGTGATGAAAGACTTCAATTTCTATTTAGGAGGAAAACCATAAGCAGACTTAAAATCAACGAGTACACTATGCAGAAAATCAAGAGACTTCAGATGCCGAAGAAAAAGGCAGTGGAAACCCCAAAGAGCTCTTTTGCAGGAGTAATTCCTGAAAATGTCAAACTAGCTAGTGTATCTGAAGAAAAGTCTAATTCAGAAACTTGTGAATAAACAACTTTGTTTCATTGTTGTTCAGAACAAGTTGGAAAATTTGGAGGAAACCCTGTGAATACTGAGATAAAGCAACGCGTGAGCATCTGAAGAAAAGTCTCATTCAGAAACTTGTGAATAAACAACTTTGTTTCATTGTTGTTCAGAACAAGTTGGAAAATTTGTAGTTTGGACCTATGAATACGCGTGAGACTATCTCTCAATTTCTATTTAGGAGGAAAACCATAAGCAGACTTAAAATCAACGTGGTTTCTGATAGACCGGTGTTTTTGCGAAAAAAAAAAAATTTACGCAGTAGGCGCACCCCTGGCGTGCGCCTATTGCAGTAGGCGCATCCCTAGGACGCGCCTACTGAATAGGCGCATCCCTAGGACGCGCCTACTGAATAGGCGCGTCCTAGGGATGCGCCTACTCAATAGGCGCGTCGCGCGTATGCATACTTTTCTAAAAAAAAAAATTCGATATACACTTTTTCAAATATTTTTTGAAAAGTGAATAGTTTTTGAAAAAATTCAAATTATAAGGGTGGTGAATATTGAATAATCACTACATCACTAAGAAGAAGAAGCAGAAGAAGAAAAATGTGGTAAGAGAGAAGAGACGTGCGTTTAAGGTTAAGAAATGTTGGTTAAATTCAATACCATCTCTTTATCCTTAATTCATTCTTATTAACAATAATAAATTATGTATTATTCATAGTAATAAGCTTATTATATTACATTTAATTAAACATAAGCATCGTTATGATGTATGAATATGATATATAATTTTTTTATGTACTTGTATATTGTGTTAAGGTAATTAATCACTTGTGATACATGTGTCAACAACCCTAAAATTAAGTGTTAGTTGACTTTTTAACTCGTGATCTGTCCGATAATCGGGAGCATCCAGTGAATAAGTTAAGATGACGACTCTATTCAGATTCTACAAGGCTTACTATATGCGAGACCCTTAAGGAGGTGTCGCCACCTAAGTATGCAACTGACCTGACATGTAAATTAAATGATCTACTGACCTATAAGATCCAGGTGATAGTGACCTTAACTCGATAAGAAGTTAATACAATTTACTATATTAGTCTCATAGGGATTGACTAAGGTATGAAATTATTGAACTCGGGTTAAGTATTATTTATAAATACTCATTAGTACCCATCATTCAAAGGTAACTAACTTTGTCAGATGGAAAATACTGAGTAAAACTCAACTTTTCTTTCTTTCATGTAAAGGAATATCACACAACTTAAACTTTTTCATAAGCCCGAACTTAAGTATGAAATTCTTCATCTAAACTTATATCTCCAACAACTTTACTCTTTTGATTGTTTGGGATGCAATTTCTTCTCTCCTTAGGACCTTGTTCTCCTTAAAAGTTTGGTAGGGGTGCAATGTGCCCTTAGCCTAAACTTTAAAGTGTAATAAGGTATATACTTTAGACAGCAAAAACTATTAATTGACTCTTTCAGGATCTACACCTGACAATTTTATATTGTTTGACTTAGAAACCATAGTTCCCTCGTGTACCTTTCACGTGCCAAGATTGGACATAGTCACATAATCCTATTTTAGTGAAGAATATGGTTGTAAATAACTATTCATTTTTACTGGAAAAAAAGTTACGTCAACATTTTTAGTGCTAACAAAAAAACTCACTTTGAGTTTGTGATACCATCCTGCTTGGTGTGTTAATAATTAAGTATTATATATAATTTAATTATTATTTTTTATTAGTCATTGATTTTAGAATGAAATTCAATTTATATAAATAATTGTCTTTTATTTATTTATTGAGTTTGACTTGACTCGATGTAGAATTTAACATTGTATCAGAGGTCAGTTCCAATTGACGATGTGAGTTTGTTGTTTTCTGTTTACTCCATATGCTAGAGTTTAAATCAGACCTGGACTTGAGAAAACATTTGTTAAAAATTAAGCATTAACCCATCCGTATTAAAAAGTGTTGATGCCGTACATTAATTAAAGAGTTTTTACGAAGCAAAAGAGTTTTGAAGTTCAGTGTGAGTTTGTGATACCACACTCGTTGATGTGTTAATAATTATGCACCACATATACAATTTAGTTATCTATTTCTTAAACGATTGTCGATTGCCCTTTATTATGTCTATTATGTTTGGTTCAACACACTATAGAATTTAATAATGTGACAATATTAAATGTGTATCTACTAAATAAAAAATAGATACTAAATATTGTGGAAATGTTTAATATGTCAAACATATTTATCTATTTTGTAAATAAAGAAATTATTGACTTTTGTATTTGGACAATAAAGAATTTATGAAGGAATATATTTCCTTGGAGTCAATCCTATATAAGGAATATAAAGATTAAAGGAAAAAAAGTTGGAGGAAAAGAAAAGAAAATACTTTTTTGGTGATTTGCTAGTGAAGCTAGCGGGATGTACCAGGAATATTCTTTTTTTTCTTCCAAATAATAATAATAATAATTTCATTAATTTAGGGTTTTACTTTTGTCCAAATGTCAACCTCAGGTTTATTCAGTAATTCTTAATCTTTCATCCAACTGTTATGAAAAGCTATTATTATAAAGTCAAACTAATAATGAGCTAATTATTGAAGAATTTGATCCAAAAAAATTGCAGAATCTATCATGGCTTGACTAATCCCAAGATGGTCTAATATTTCCCGGCAAGGATCAAACCATACTCGGTCATCCATGGCTTCATCCAACCCTTATGGGTCGAACCATGGCTCCACTCATTTTATGCCCATGTCTCTCTCCCATGACAAAATTCAAGTTACATGACCAAGATTCTGTTAAGACAATGGGTAGAATTTTTATTTGTAAGCTTAATAGCCGATATTAATTTATTTTAATACAGATGGAAATGTAATAAGTTTTTGTTGAATTCCATAAAATATATATATAATGATATGTTCCTCCGTGCTACGTATTATTTGTTGAAAATACTGTCACTGTGACAGAATGATATACCACACCGGTGGTATAATCATAAATTACCATATATACAACAAGTCTACCTCCTTTTATCACCAATTGGTTTTAGGATAGAACCCGAGTTGTATATTGTGGTTGATATTTGGGTGTATATTAAAATTTAACATTATTGATACATAAATTAATTAATTTGCACTACTACTTCATTGAAATTCAGAATGCTGGAAAATAGAAAATTCACGAATATGCTATGGTTTATGCCGAACATAATAAGTGGATGGATATACGAGGTTTTGATATTATCTGTTGGTATAGAAAATTTCCCAAGGCCAATTTGACGATTCCACGAATGAATGCACACCCGCAAAAAAATTTGTATTTTTTATTACGATGATCATTAAATTAAATTAGCTCTCTCGATCTACTTATTTAATATTTAAGGTGGGTTGGCTTCTAGAAGTATTTCTAGAAGACAACCTTTTCAATTAATTATGGTAATAATAATTTAATTTTAAAGTATCTTGTAAGGTGAGATTACTAAATAATCATATATTGGTTGGGTATAATACTTTAACAGTCCTCTCGTGCCCAGGTCCAAACGCAGAACAACTTAGAGAGGTAAATATTTATTAATATAACAAATGCCGTCAGTTTGAACTAAATTGTATACCGATTTGAACGTGTTGGTTTTGGGGATTAGGTCGCCTATTAGTGGGAGTTCATTCTAATAAGCCCATTATTGGATACTGTCCCAAACCATTCTCTCTATATGTATAGGGATGGTCAGGGTTGGAAAACCTAATGATGACAGTGATGCTCTGCCGCCCTACAGTTTAGACTGAAGCAAGTAGTTGTGAAAACCTAGGTCACTGCCCGTTAACCCGTGGTGTGACCTCCCGTCCGGCAGACCGTGATCTCAACCTCAGGCAGATCCGCTTCCGCTAAGTCGATCGTTCAAGGAAGTAACTTAAATATGTGTTTAATGGTGTGCCCTAAACGATTGCATGTTTAGTACATATTCCAACATTGGTATGAGAGCCATAGTAGGTTGGTTTTCGAATTATCGAATTTCAGGAAAATCTTCACCGCGGTCAGTTGTGACCGCGACGAGCCCCAGCCACTGAAACCACCACCCCGAGGCCGAACCAGGGGCGGCGGCGGCCTTCGTGGCCGCAGCTCAGCCCTTGCTGGCCTCGACCCTTACTAGCCGCAACCTTCGTGGCTGCGGCTCAGTCACTAATGGCCGCAACCTGGCTGCGGCCACCTCAGGCGGGGCCACAGCCTCCGCGACTGGGGCCCAGCGCCTGGTTGTCGTGGCCTTTGTGGCCACGGCTCCAGCCGACCCACCCCCGTGGCCAACCACGAAGGTTGGCCACGTCCAAGGAGGGGGAGCTGTGGTGGTCGGCCCCCACTCGTGGCCAGACATGGTGGCTGGCCACGACCAGGGAGGGGGGTCGTGGTGGTCGACCCCCACTCGTGGCCAGCCACCTCCCTGGAGCTGGCGGCTGCTAGAGTTGAAAAACCCTAGCAGCACACGTTCATCTTCCTATGGAGTTTATAATCACGAGACGTAACGTTTGTAGAGAACGAATTTCCTAAGAAGGAAGAGATTGATTTAGATCGATCTCTATATGAGATTCAAGATCAAGTTGAGCAGACACCTGTTAATTCGAGTGGGAGAGTTGAAACCGCAGATGATGAATCAGTTCGTCGTCTGCCGGATTTATCGTCTGCTGAAGCGAATGGAACAGATTCCGCTCCTGATGATCTTGTTGACAGTGGGAGCATTAGGGATCTCATTCTCAGTGGGAGTGATCATGGTCATACCTTGGTAGTAGTGAGTTGTTAGGTCGTGGGCTAGAACATAAGTTTTCCTCCCGACGATATGCATTAGAAGGTCATGGAGAACAAAATACCCTAATATCTGATGATATTGTTATTGTGCCGTAAAACGTTAGAGAAACTCTCAATGGAACATTCTAAGAAGAATGGATGAAAGTAATGGAAGATGAGATGAACACTTTGGACTAGATGGAATCTATAAGGAAGAACGGTGTATGGGCACTGGTCGACCTTCGAGAGGACACAAAGCAATATAGCTAAATGAGTTCTTAAGATTATGACTATTGGAGTGAGTCTAGACTTGGAACTGCACTAGATAGATGTTAAGACCGTCTTCCTCAATGGTGAGTTAGAATAAAAGATATATATGGAGCGGTCTGAATGCTTTGTGCAGAAAGACCATGAGCACTTAGTGTGCAAACTTCACAAATTGATCTATGGTCAGAAACAGTTCGCTATGCAGTGGTACCGCAGAGTTCATGATTTGGTCGTGGAAAATTGATTTCTCTTGATGGATGAGAATATTGCGTGTACACCAAAAGGGTCTGGACCGAACTTTGTGTTTATGATTCTATATGTAGATGACATACTCATAGCCGTAAATAGCTTGGAGTTCCTCACACAGGTAAAGACCTGATTGTCTTCTCTGTTTGGGATGAAGAACATGGGTGAGGCGGCGCACGTCCTTGGGATTTAGATCTCGAGAGATCGTCGTAGGAGGCAGTTGTGGCTTTCAGAGGAAAGCTACATAAACAAAGTGTTGGAAATGTTCAACATTAGTAACTGCGAACCAATTGAAACTCCAGTTTACATTGATCAACCTCTCAAAATGGATATATGGACCAGATAAATAAATTATGTAGCTAAGTGCAGTCGGAAGCCTGATGTGCGCAATAGTGTGTACTCGGCCTGATATTTGTCATGTAGTCGGCATGGTATATAGGTACCAAGCTGAACCCGGAATGAAGAAATGGTAGGCAGTAAATAGGATCATGTGATATATTAAGGTCATCGTCATGCTCTCTGCTAGAGACTTACTAGAGATCCGAGAATCTCTGGATGACTAGGTACAACATTGCAGACTATGGTGGTGACTTTGATGAGAGAAAACTTACCTCGGATTTGCTCTGCTCTCTGATGGCGTCATATCGTGGATGAGTAAAAAGCAGTTGCGCATTGTGTTGATCTCAATTGAAGCCAAATTTGTGGGTCTTGTGTGGACCACTCAGTTGGTTGTATGGCTGAAGAGACTTCCTGATTGATTGTTGAGTCATTGGAGTCGCAATCTCCGTGATATATAAACCCAAGTATCATTACAAGTCATAGCAAGTAGATATCAAGCGAAACTATGTTAGAGATGTGGTTAGACACAAGGTGATGAGTTTGGAGTACTTGTCTACGGATGAGATGGTCGTGGACCGTCTCTCTAACCTTGAATAGGAGTCTTTAGTGAGGCATGTGTAGTCTCTAGGACTGTGTAGACTTGGTGATATACTTCACTGATTTTATTTCCCATACAATGTTCTTTAACTTAAATTATATTTGAGTATGCATGTTTTCACAGTTTGAGTGTTTTGTATGTTCTTACTGTGATTATTTATCGAAATATGTCAAAGTGGATTAGATCACCCTCTCACACGGGTGATAGCTTCTATGCATTTGTGGCTAGGTGAGGCTGGTGATAGTTCCTAGTTCTGGAAATCTATTGGGATGACCGGAAATGGCTTTGTGTTGGGAACTATTTGATTTCGCACTACGACAGATTATGGTTTGTCAATCCACTCAGGGGTCGGATGGGAGTCTTTGTGACTTTTGGTTCAGGTACTTTCTGTGCCTGATGGACATTTGTACAGCATTAGGACATATGCTATGTGGGAGAGTAGATATGTTGTAGCGTGTGTTCCATACCGCGGTGCACCCCAAACCGACCATGAGTATGACCCAAGATGTGATCTTAACTCGGAGTCGTGTGAGACCTAGAGCTCTTTGTGTAAGAGTCGCGTACGTACCCTCATTACTCTGAACAGAGACTTGAGGTTCGGTTCAATGTTTGCTATCTTAGTCTGTTCTCAATGGGTGCGCTCACAAGTACCTTGGACCCGGTTCTAGAAAAGCGAGTTGAATTGTGCTAATGGTTTTGTAGGAAGAGGATGGTCATTATGGGATCTTCTCGATATTGTGTCCACTAGGTGGCCACCAACTGCGGCGTCGGCTGCAGTTGTGGGCGCAATACATATATAGGTCTGAAAGATACTTGTGCGGTCAGACCTTGAGAAAGATTACATGACTAAGGGTGCAGGGCACATTTCCACTTATGGTGTGAGATCCGCGAGTCGCTGCAACTCCTAACAGATGCGCAGCACCTTGCTCGTTGTGCCTACCGGTCGCACGGCTGCTAACTCGTATGTGACTTTACTGTATAAGGGGAATTCGTTCTCCTGGTGCTGGCTTAATAAATGAGTGTCTCTCACTTTGTGCGAGTGAGAGATGTTGGCTTTGGGGGATTGGGTCGCCTATTAGTGGGAGCTCATTCTAATAAGCCCAGTATTGGATACTGACCCAAACCATTCCCTCTATATGTATAGGGATGCTCAGGGTTGGAAAATCTAATGATGACAGTGATATCGTGCCGCCCTACAGTTTAAACTGAAGCAAGTAGTTGTGGAAACCTAGGTCACTGCCCGTTAACCTGTGGCGTGACCTCCCGTCCGGCATACCGTGATCTCAATCTCAGGCAGATCCGCTTCCGCTTCCGCTAAGTCGATCGTTTAAGGAGGTAACTTAAATATGTGTTTAATGTTGTGCCCTAAACGATTGCATGTTTAGTACATATTCCAACAGAACCTAACTAGAACAAAAGCCCCAACTTCACAAATTAGTTTGTCAAGGGCAAATTTCCCCTAAATTTCATGTATTACTTCTTTAAAATATATTTTTAAATCATGCGGTACTTTAATTCTTTTCATAATGTGTTGTTTTTAATGAGATTCAAATCGCAATTGCCTAACGTCATATCGTTAATTTATTGTCCATAAACTTTATTGTCACTGACTAGTATAGTTGTGAATTGCAATGCTACGTGCTGTACTTCAGAAGTATGAATTGATTGATTTGGCCAACTAACTGGTACACTAGCCGAGTTTCGATTCTCAGTAGATAGATATCGTACTGATCAAGGCTATATAACGGTGTGCAGACGTAGTCAATAGTATGACCTATTTTCCAAACCAAACAAGTGAATATGCTTACAGACATATTAATTCGTCCACCTAACCTGCCCTTCGGAATCTAGGGATGGATCCGAGGCTATAATAAGGCATGATCTCTTGCTGGGCCAGTTGTGAAACTGCTTTGGTCTACTATTACCTGCAGATGCCCCATTTTCAGTCGCATGCAATTTACAAAAATGCAGTGACATTCACAATATGCATTCAGGAATACAATCACAAATAATTATGTTTTGGCTCGATTAGTTATTTGCATTCCGTACATCCAGAAAAAAATGGAAACAAAGTCTCTCAGCAGGTAAATTGAAATATAACATGCATTAACATCGCACAGACAATAACCAAACTGCATCATCTAAGACTGTTTACATACATGAAAAAATTATCATTGTTTCAGCTTGAATCAGACGTCACTTATAGCAAAACTATAAAAAGAAACACAAATGGGGTTGCACCAGATTTGCCACCACTAGAGTTCAATAAAAGGAGCAAACCAGTTCACTAGTGAACAACGTATCATTTTGCCTATCTGTCAGATACAAGTACAGAGAATGGGTGACTAGAGGATTTTAAAAGCAGCATACACGTTTAAGCATCTTCCATTATTCAATAAACAAATTATATAAGCCAATGTACTCTTTCTTCTTCCCTTCAATACCTTTTTAAGCAGATTCACAACTATCGCTGCTCTTCAATGGGAAGATCATCCTCTAAACCTCGCTGCGCAATTTTATAATATAGCACACCCATAGTAGCCAAGCATGCACTGTGCAAGACAGCAAGAAGAATTATTCAAGACAGGGATGAGCAATTGATTTAACAATTATAACAATTGATTTCCTATAGCAACGTCCTAAAAAATATGTGTTTTTTTCTTCAATCAGTTGAGTGTGCAATGCAAATGACCTTCCAGCATGATCCTTACGGCTCTTAATAGGACCGTAATGGCACTGGTCTTTCCAGCAAATTATTTGTCCATGCAGGATTCTCAGAATTATTAAAGGAACTTTTTTCTTTTCTTTTGGCAAGAAAAAGCTCAGGGAGTTTACCCTAAAAAAATAATTGAAGAACGAGGAACTTACATGATTGCAAAAACAAGAAGTACTTTCCGAGGATCCACCCTGGATGACCTGGGCCGAGCTGGACCATCAGTTGCATTTGATGCGTCTTTCCGTGGAGGTGCAGTCACGGGTAGAGTTGGCAATGCACTTGACCAGAATGGGAGTAACGTTCTCAACAATTTATGGTAAAATGGACCTGATATCATTATAGCTTAAGATAAGACAAGTGTCCCCCTTTTTCCATGTACGTGCGATTTCAAATGTTTCTTGAAGTAATAATAAGACTTTACAATCAATCTTGTGATGCAGCTCACCTCTTCGTCTATACTTTCGACGAACATCTTCATCATAGGCATAATATGACGTATCAGAGTTCTGCCGTTCAACTTGAAATGCACCTTTCCTTGTTGTAGCACCAGGCTGAATTACATCAAGAGACAAAGCTTAAACCAGACAAGACTGGTAAACTGAACATAAAGTTAACACCATAAGCAACAGTGGTAATACACACTTACAGTGGGACTTGAGTTTTTTTGAAAATTTTCTCCCGATCCAGGAACATCAATCTCCACAATCTCTGGTTCTGAGAATCTCGATTGTCCAACACCAGATGACATTGTGTTACCGTCTTCACCTCCAGCAAATGAAGTGATCCCAGCATTATCAGCAGGAAATTGTGGAGGACCACGAGGATCTGTTGTAGGCACTGGATAGTTACCAAACAAGTTCTTTTCTATGCTTGTCTGGAGAATAAGAACATCACAAGTTCATAGAGTAGTAAGTATATACTACATAATTCAGTTGAGTGTAGAGTTAAAGGACATACTAGGTGAAATATACGTACTCAATAAAATTATGGGGGAAAAAAGAATCTTGCAAGATGGCAAAATGGCAAAATGGCAAAATGGCAAAATGAAGGGTCTTGTGAGAACACCTCACAACCATAATCACGTCCCCACTGACAGGAGTTAGGACAGAAAAGTTAATTAGAAACCCTATCTACCTGCATAATAGCCTCCTTCAGTAGATGATGAAGACGTGAACCAGAATCCTTAATACATTTTGGAGGCCATATCTGCAGCAACATTACTTATAAGACATTCCATTTCACACTGATGGTATGCAAGGTCTAACAAACTAAAGCATAATTGCATTTATCTTACTGGTGTAGAACATGCAGGACAAACATATCCAGCTGGTGCTGTATGAGGAGGAAAGCTACTGACATGTGAAACAAAGCAACTGGTGTGCATTACATCTACAATCAACCAAAAGGTGTCCATTACAAAATAATACAGCATATGAAAAAACAAACTGAAAACTCTGAATTATTTGCAACCATCGTACGCAAGCAACCAAGTCGAGTAGTTTCAGGGCCATTTCCTTCTGAAAGCACAGCTTGGCAAGAACAACATTTTGGAGGCCAGTCATACTCGCCATCTATAACCCATTCCGAATAAGTCCTAACCTGTAACACAAAATAGAATAACTCATTTACCGTATCCTTTTTAATTGCATTCTAAGAAGTTTGACATAAAGCTCAACTCCTACTCTTTCCCATGATAAAATATGTAAAAATAAAATATATATGCAAAGACAACATCAAATCAATAGCCAGAGAAAGAACTGAATCTAAAATACGAGAGCAGGATATCCAGTTAGAAAATAGCCTGAGCATACACATTAAGATAATTGCCTCGAAGAACAAAGATAAGTCTAGAATGAAGATGTTCAGAATGAGCAGTACTAATTCTTCAGCTCTGAATGCAAATATTAGCTACACTTACCACAGGCTTTTAGCATATCCATAAGCGTGTTAAATAAAAAAAATTGATGCTTACCACACATATTTGGTGCTCTGAAAAGCAGATGCACTCTCCACAAACAGGAACCTTGTGCACGTAGCAGTATAACTTAGTAGCCTGAAGATACCATAACAAGAAACATATAAATCAGTTCCCTATGACCGACCATCTCCTTGTATCAAAAATCATCTAACACAAATGTTTAAAACTTAAAACCCTATAACAATTTATAGGAAATGGTCCTTTAGTTTTCGTTTATATCAGAAGCTTGCACGATTAATCATCAACAAGTATAATAAACACTAACAGCTAGCTAACCAACAACAAAATTTACAGGACAATGTCAGAGTGGATTTGTATTCAATTCGTGTTGCATCAATAAGCTTGGATTTCATCGATTCGCATCTCATGCAATCAATACAGCTCAAGCTCAAGAACTAGCGATGTACAAGAAGATCTAGATCGAAACCTATTTATTTCAAAAGAAAAACGAATCATCTGAAAGTCGGATCATAGGAGCTCAAGTAGTGTATCTCTATTTCATGGATCTAAGCATATATATGATAGGGAATTCGTACCTTACGACATTTGCAGACCACCATCTCACCAGATTATGAGTAACCAATGGATCGAGAAGCGAGAACACAGCATTCAACTCCTGCTGCAATTGCCAAACTCCGAGGACCTACAGATTACGATTCATTCATGATATACTGAACACATGTAAGGGTAGGGCGAATCAAACGAAGAGCATTTGTAGTACATGATGATGAAACAAGTTAAGCAACGGGAATTGCAATTTCAGAGTACCTCGTTTTTTATCTTCCAGTTTTCTGACAAAATTCCGGAGAAAAATGCGAGATGCAATATTGATAGCAGATGCGTTCTGGGCCTTGCGCCGTTGCGCGTGCCACTTTGAGCCTATATAGGCTTCCTCCTGGCAAACATTTTTTTGTTTGTTTGTTGTTGTAATTCTCTATATTTTATCAAAAACACTCCCCTAAAGTTCATTCTTTTTAAATTTATAACTTTTAAATTTTGATATTTATTTATTGGCACAACCTCCATGATAAGGTTCAAAGAGTGAAATAGGGTGCCATCTTTCTTTTTTTTTAATTATCAAAAAAAAGAAAGAGGGTGCCATCTTTGTACATTTTTTCAAGACCGTGCACTTTAGTAAGGAAATTCTATACGGAGAGCATTAATTATTACTTTTAAATATCAGAAATTATCCTTTTTAAATTCTAAAAAATAAAAATAAAAATAAAAATTGGAAATTTCATTAAAGAGATTGGAATAGAGAGAGAGTAAAATATGAGTTCCCCACTAATGTTTGAGCCGATTTTGAGTTTTTCCCTTATAGTTTAAATTTTTAAATTTTAGTACCAATATTTGGACCAAATGAAAAATATTCATATTCCGTCCAAAAATCGTTTCTTCCAGATGGAATGCTCATCATGTGTGTTACATGTGATATTTTAAAGGACGGAAACTACGAAATTGTCCTCCAAATTGCTTTCAGATTACTTCTTCCTCAGTTTAGCCTTCACATTTCACATCACCTTCTTTCCTCTGTGGTAACGATCAATTCATCATATTCTTCTTCTCTTAGTTCCAACAAGAGTATTGACCGAAATTTTGAGAAATGCAGTCGTCGTACTCGTCGAAGCCGAGTTGGATATGTGAAAATGACGACGGAAGAAATTGATGAAGAGATATCAATACCAGAAGCTTGAGCCCCAAGCGACAGAAGAATCGCCTTGGCTAGACCCAATCAAGAATCGCCTTGACTAGACCAACACATAAGACACCTCCTAAGGTTTGGAGGATCCAGAGGGTCCAGAGTCTACCCCTCGTACCGAAGAGTCGGGCAGCCCAATCGGAGGTAAACCCACCAAAAGGACGGGCAGTGAAATTGGCCATTCTGAAACAAGTGACAATGTGTTCCGGCTGTGTGAAGGTTTATGTCAAACCTATCATATAAGTATTCTGCAATCATAGAAGTATGCGACAATGATTCTGGCATGTGCACATTCAATCCAATCGATGGTGTTTTTTGCCATAACGAATCAAAATGACCCTCCAGCTATAATTGGAGGTAACAATGGATTTCCTGTTTCAGACCCGCAGATTTTAAGTGACAATGGATTGGTGGGAAAATTGTTGAGATTACTGTAGATGATATTGAGAATTGAGTTATTTGAGGACTAGTGATTTTTTTTAGATTCTTCAGTGAAGACCCTGGTTTTTTAGATCAAGATTTCTCGGTCCTTGTTGATATTCTGTGGTAGGTAGTTGGTAGGTTTTCCTCCATACTTGTATGGATATTTTGTGGATGTTCATTTAATGGGGCAGTTTTGTCTCTTTAAAAATAATAAAAAAAAAACTCACAAGCACATGACTAAACTTTCGTATGAAATAAATGGTTTTTGGACAGAATGTGGTATTTTTCATCCGGTCCAAACATTAGGACTAAAATTTAAAATTTTAAACTTTAAGAAGGAAACTCAAAATCGAGAAACTCATATTTTACCCTATATATATATAAACAAATATAGAATTTTTTTGAAAACTAACTATATTGATTTTTTTTTATTTAGAAAAGTAAGTATGCAAATTTTTTTTTTAGAAAAATAGGTATACGCGCACCCCGGGGTCGCGTCTTTTGGACATAGGCGCACCCCTGGGTGCGCCTATTCAAAGTGACGCTATGCCATTGTCTTTTTTTTTTTTTTGAAAATCATTTTTTTTTTAACGATAACTCGATGTTTAATTACAAATACAATTATGTATCTATTAAAAAAAAATTAAAAACTTATAGTAAGTAGATATTTTAATTGCGATTCAAATGATGCAAAAAATATTAAATTTGGATTTACGGATTGACTGTACGGCATGCCGTAAGTTGAGATATGAAATTTGTACTTAAAAAATTATAACTCGGACCATGTAAGTCCAAACTCAACACGTTTAACGTCATTTAGGTCGTAAATCAATTATCTACGTATGATAATTTTTTTGATTAAAAATACAGTGATTTTGTAACCTAACATCGTTTACACCCAAATTTGACCGAAATAAGTAAATGCATTAGGTGAGAAATTTAATTACGAATTAAATGACTCTAAATATGCGTTAATTTTTTACTTTTAGACTGACTGTATAATACGGTACGTAAAAAACTCTACATACGATACAAAAACTTCCAAATAGTGTTTTGCATAGTAAAGTTACTGTTTACACAGTGAAATTTACTATTTAAACAGTAAATTTACTATGCAAAACAATATTTGGAAGTTTTTGTATCGTATGTAGAGTTTTTTACGTACCGTATTATACAGTCAGTCTAAAAGTAAAAAATTAACGCATAGTTAGAGTCATTTAATTCGTAATTAAATTATCTACGCACCGTAAGTTTTTTGATTTTTTTTGAGTAAGTATATAATTAAATTTCTCACCTAATGCATTTACTTATTTCGGTCAAATTTGGGTGTAAACGATGTTAGGTTACAAAATCACTGTATTTTTAATCAAAAAAATTATCATACGTAGATAATTGATTTACGACCTAAATGACGTTAACCGTGTTGAGTTTGGACTTACATGGTCCGAGTTATAATTTTTTAAGTACAATTTTCATATCTCAACTTACGGCATGCCGTACAGTCAATCCGTAAATCCAAATTTAATATTTTTTGCATCATTTGAATCGCAATTAAAATATCTACTTACTATAAGTTTTTAAATTTTTTTTTAATAGATATATAATTTTATTTTTAATTAAACATCGAGTTATCGTTAAAAAAAAAAAAAAAAACAATGGCATGACGTCACTTTGAATAGGTGCACCCAGGGGTGCGCCTATGTCCAAAAGGCGCGACCCCAGGGTGCGCGTATACCTTTTTTTTTTTAAAAAAAAATTACATACCTACTTTTCTAAATAAAAAAATCAATATAGTTAGTTTTCAAAAAAATTCACAAATATAATATATGTTTTTAAAAGCGTAAACTATTATTTTTGATAAAAATAAAATAACGATTCTGATTTTCCTTTTAAAATTATACACATTTAATTTTTTTATAATTTTTATTGTTTTTTTAAAATAATATAAAATATGACTTTCATAGTTTCATTTACCCTTTTCTGTTAGAAAAGTTTAACAAACCCTTACTTTAGCCCCGAAGTTTTCATTTCTCTTGCATGTATACCAATTCTTCATAAATGTCGTGTTGGAACCCAAGACTCGACTTCGAATGCAGAATACGCGACAATTGTGCATCCAATTAAGCATTGCTTGGGCACCATTACAATTTAGGCAATCGACAAAATGCGAAAGGTGAATGATACGGTATTATATATCTAACAGTAAAAAGAAAGAACTGCTTAAATACAGAATTATATACACACTCCTTTCCTTTTACGACTACAGAACGGGCACTGCTAGTGTGAATCAAGTACATGAGCATGGTGAGCAGAAACATATATCATTAAGTACAAAATGAACTTCTTTATTACCTCCTTTGCAACATACGAATCCCGTCTGTAAGCGTTAGTGATCATTTCTGTGCAATAATGGGGTCAGATCGATCAGTTCTAGGGGGGTTGTAGTTTGTCAGGAAGTAGTAGTCTGTATATGATTCAACTGCAACATCTGTGTCCTCAAGCTGCAATCCTTTACCTGTGTTGTTCATATGATTGATTGTCTTTATCATAACAATAAGCATTACCATTTTCACAAGAACAAAGGGAGATAGATAGGTTGAATTACCTGCAGTGCTGCTACTACGGACAAGAAATTGTTGCATTGGTTTAGGGAAAACTGTTCTTTTGCAGATACGTTTCCGAGCTCAGCAACCAAGGAGTTCACTTCCTCTGCCTGTTGTATAGTTTAACTTTAGCTATGTTACTAGAGGAACCGCATTGGATAACAAATTGACCAAGCTTGTTTCAAACAACAAAATTCAAATTCTGAACTTTTTTTTTGGTAAATTCTGAACTTGAAAGAGTCACTATAGTATATTTTCATATTTGGAAGAACAGTTTATTGGGAAGACCTTTAGCAAAAGTGAGCATATAGAGGATGTGATTGCTCTCAGCACTTCAACTGCTGAACCTATGGCATCTTTCATCTGTTGGATGTCAATCTGCCATTCACAACCCACACACACCCGAAAAAACTCAGAACACTGCCAGCAAGAAGATAAAAATACACATAAGCTAAATGTACTAACTGTTGCCTTGCCGACTATGGGAAGACGAAGAGTGCTTGCTCTAAGTGCTTCTGCTGCCCCCAGAAAAGAGCTGCTGTGCTCTTTCTCCCCAAGAGACCACTCTTCTAGATAAGCAATCTAATCTCAGTAGTTAATAATAGAAAAAAAGGATAAAGTTACTAAATAATAGATGAAGAGAATCACTGCTAAGGCATACGGTATTTATCTATAAGGGACAAATTTCATAAGCATAAGCAATAAGCTTTTCCATTGAAACTTCAAAGACAGTTGTAACTTTCACACTATAGGGTTGACTACAGCATGTTTCTTGTGTCATGTAGCATCTTCCACATTCAACTTCTATTGAAGCTAACATTTACAGGAAAAGGCAAGGCAAGTGGGATCAAGTCAGAATAACAGAGGAATTAACTGTGATCCTAGCAGATATCCACAATGCAAAAGAGTATCTTACCTGTCGTTTCAGGATAGAACTTAGCTTCAATTTTTGTCTCAAGAGTAGCAACTTCATCCTTTTCAAAGAAACGGAATGCTGCAGCTCTGAGATTGTAACCCCAGCATTCCACAATTTTTTCTGACAAAGGAAAGCAAAGCATTCAGAAGAAACAAACTGAACAAAGCGTGCTAAGAAATTAACTCATTTCTATGAACATTACAGTCTAATATACATTTTACACTTTCCTACCACATAAGCAAAAACACGTGTACATTTTAAAGCAACTTCATGATCCTTAAAGTCCTCTCAAATTGTTAAATAATCTATGCCTATTGTCTGCTTTGATATATCCACAACTAAGATGCAACTTGCAACAGTGTCAGTAGACAGAAAACAAAAACATCGGTATTAGCCTATACGGACTCTAATTTGAAGGCCAACAGCTAAGGAGATCAAAGACAAGCTTATACAATCAATAAGCAACTGGTGGAAGGAAAAGCTACCTCTACATTCAGTGCCTGAACTGAAAAGGCAGCATCAACTCTAGCATTCACAATTCGCCACTGCAAGTACCGATTATACAGAAGCCTCAACATGTGTGCATCAACAATTCGATCCTCTCCAATCTTCCCTCTCCGAATATCCACAGAAAAATTCAGAACAGAAGGCATGCCCCAAGAATTCCCAGTAACCGGCCTTGTCCTAGAAGGGCTCAACATTCCTTTGGAAGGAGACGCTGGAAACAGCTTACTTGGAGAAGAAGGTCGCATAGCTCCCCTAACAGGAGAACCCATGGACCTAGGAGAAGAAGCCAATGGACTATCAGTACTGAATCTCTTTGATTGGGAAAGCTTAAAGGGAGACGCAGCCGTTAGTCTTGATCCCGGACTAGTCGACAAGGGTGAGCCCGGATCTTGCAGACGCCTCAATCGATTATTTGTCTCTTGCCAAAACTTGGCAGATACGGCAATTCCTAGGGACCCAGTTCTTGACTTCAGCGTACCATAAAGACTGCCGCCGCCTCCAGCTGAGGTAGTTCCAGAAGACACACTGTCGATGTCAGAAGCAGTGAGATCACAGTTCATGGGGTATTCATTTGCCGAATTGGAATCTGAGTTTTGAGCTGCTGTCTTCAAGGACTCAACTTTACCCAAGTCTAAGCTCAATCTTCCATCAAAGGACACCCTCCGTCTACTATCCTCAATCATAGATTCTTGCAGTAACTTACTGACATTTCCAGATCCAAACCGAATAACCTTTCGTTTCTCATCTCCAGTGACGGAGGAATCGACGCAGCCTTGGCGGGTCCACGCTGGCCAGAGAAGGGAGGGCTGATCCACTGGTTTGGAATTTTCTACCTGATCCCGAACCGGGGTTAGGCGACGCCTCTCTGAAGTGGCGGGCTTTGCCTTGCTAATGGGTAGCGAGAACGATTCACCTTGGAATGAAACAGACAGACTCCTCGTGGAAGTGATCAGGAGCTTCGCAGCAGCTGATGCCTCGCTGGCATTCCCCTGAGGATACGGCTTCGTAGATCGAGCCGCCGCCTGACGCCTCCGCTCGGCGGATTGGGACCTTTGGGGGGCCGGAGATGATGCCGGTGCTGAATTTGTAGAGCGGGAGAGAAGAGGGGAGCTAAATCGGCGAGACCCTGAAGAAGACGATGATGTGGAAGTAACTGTGGTGGCCGTACTTGTCGTGGTAGAGCTAGAGGCTGATGCCGACGGTGAAGGAGAGAGGTACCTTGAAGGGACATGCTTTAATCTGGGTTTTCTTGGGGGTGTTGCCGCAGCGGAGGACCTCGGCGGCGGTGGTGTCGGGTTACGAGTTAGAGTTATTTTTAGGTTTTGTGAGGGGGCGACGTTTGGTGGATCGGAGACGGTAGCAGCCACCATTATAGGAAGAGGGGTTTGGGGGTATAATCTGACAGACCGACTCCGTCACATTGCGTCAAAATTTGCAGGGATAGATTTATGAGCTCAATTTTCAGCAAAACCCAGATGGATGGAGAGACTATGAGCTCCAAACAAGTGGAATCCGCAGAGAAGAACGGGTGTGGGGATGTGGAGAATGAAGAAGATTTAGCATTCCTAGTTGCAGTGCAGAGAGAGAGACTGAGAAGTGAGAACGGGTCCTCAGGTGAGTCTGGTCAGGAAGGGGGAGATTCTAAGTATGAGCGTAGCAGTTGGGCCTACACTTATGTATAATATAATATAATAGGTTTAATTATAAAAGTATTCACTTTTGCTTTTATATGTTAATAATAATAATAATAATAAAATAATCCTACGAACATAACAATCAAACAAAATTAATAATACTAATTTTCAAATAAACTTATTTAGCTAAATTAATAATATAACTAGTTACTAATTTATTTAATTAGCGTGTAAAAATAACTTAACCGTTCTGCTAACTGCTAAGTGCTAACCGCATATTATGGCTTTTAAAATTAAGTAAAATTCTTAAGAGTATATTTGAGTCAACCATTCTTCATTCATCCTATAATCCTATATAGAGTTACATACTAAGGTAAGTAGATGTGTATATCTATACTTGTATTCCATGTGAATGTTAAATAGCACGTTTAGAATGAATAGGGATATTAATTTAATAATAAGCAGATATTTATTATTATTATTTTATAAGGAAAGCTTTGACTGGAAGCAACAAAACAACTTATAAATGACTAGGGCTGACAATTTTACTCACGATAACACGTACGAAAAAATCGTGTTCGTGTTTGCCTTTGATGGTACGATAACACGATAACACGATTGTTTTTTCGTGTCGTGTTAGTGTTTAGGTCTCAAAACACGATAACACGATTGTTTGCCTTTGAGGGGACGTGTTTATGTTATTTAGGATGTGTTATCGTGCGAACGTGAACCGTGTTACCGTGTTATTTTCGTGAAAACGTGTTATTGTGTTACCGTGTTATTTTCGTGTTACCGTGTTATTTTCGTGTTACCGTGTTATTTTCGTGAAAACGTGAAATCGTGTTATCGTGTTACGACTTTCCACGAATATTTTCGTGTTATCGTGTTCGTGTCGTGTTGAGACAAAAAAATTTGTGTCGTGTTCGTGTCGTGTGTCCGTGACACGATTACATTTTCGTGTGGTTCGTGTTGAACTTTCGTGCGTGTCGTGTCGTGTCCTGGTGCACGATAGCACGCACGCACGAATTGACAGCCCTATAAATGACTACGATTTTTTTTGGCCAATGATGACTACGATAATCACTACCTAATGAGCGAAATGCACTTGATAGTACACATGACATATAATGTATAAGCAATATTTTTATTTGGGGTTATTGGGAACAAGTACTCTATATATTTATAAGGGTTAAATACAAATAAACTATGGACATTTTGTAACGAGGCTAGCGAACTTTAAAAATTCAAAACGGGCTACTTTATCGTCAACTGTTGACAAAATTTCATCGGAAATTCGACAGAAATTCTCAAAAATTGGACGGAGATAGCTATTTGCATTTTCGTCCAAGTTGAGGTAGCCCGTTTTGAATTTATAAAATTCAGGTAGCTCGTTACAAAACGTCAAAAATTCATGTAGCTCCTTATTATTTAACTCTATTTATAAATTACATGAATATATTCAGTATAAATTTGTTTATAATTTCCATACTCAAACACTACTTAATTATTAATGGAATCGAAACCTACCTAAAACTTGTTGATATTAATATATTATGGATACCAAATTCTACAATAATCCTATTTAGTTCTCAGTAAATTTTGAATTCAAATGAATATTCTACTTACTTCTATTCTTAATAATCGAAGATCGTGAAGATGAACAATTAGATTTGAAATGTTACAATAATATTAGAATCAAATTGAGACCGTGATTAGGATTGTAAGATGAAATTTGTGCAAGTGAGAGATAGTAGTGGATCATGTGTACAAGTTATAATCAATGAACCACTATAAAGACTCCCACACTTCAACATAAATTATGACACTTCTAAAACATACGAAACCTGAATCACAATATTTTAAGACATAGTACACTATAAAAGATAAATTATAATTCACAAATGTATGACATGATACGAAATAATAAAATGAATTTATTGGGCTACTAATAACAATTACTCTATAATCTATATACACAAATTAGAAATATAGAATTAAACTATCTATTATTTGTTGTAATCGCGTTTCAGAAGCTAGGTAAAATAGTTTGACAAGTGGACTACCTTATCGGACTAGGCTTTAATTTCACTCCACAGATTAACCTGTTTAAAAGGAACGAACTACCACCACCATCGATTTGGCCAAAAAAAACAAAAAAACACCATCGATGCTTACTAGGGTTTAAACTTTAATGATTTGAGGAAAAAACAATTCTCCTCAACTCCATAGGAAATAACCACTTGGAAAGAGGGACAACATGCGTAACCAATCAATCATCCCAAGTGGATCATCATCTCTCTCTCTATATAGAGCTTAAGTATATACTTTCATATTTCAATAAGAATTAAAGCAAAAGGCAAGGTAGTTGAATAATAAAGAGAATTAAGCTTAAAGCCTATAAATTTAACTAATGTTAAATAAATATACGAGATGCACTAAATAAATATACGAGATGCACTGGTTGGTGGACCTTGCAAAATGAAGTCTTAACATGCATTTTACAAACTTAATTGTAACATTAAAAAATAATATTATGTTAATTTTGGATAAATTAAAAAAAAAATTGTTCTGAAATTCAGAAAGAAAATTTCTTTAAACATAAAATTTTAAACATTATGAACAAAAATATAATTTACCCTAAAAAATTCATAAACATCTGCTTGGTCCATAAAAATATTAAAATTAACATTACATATTAATCTATATTATTTGAGCAATATGACGAATAATGCACAAAAACTCAAGCCATTAAACCAAAAGTTTTTTCATTCTCCAAGCAAATAATAATTGTATCTCCTTCATACTGGAAAATATCTCAAATTCAAACCAAATATCTATCAACCAACCTAAAGACAAACATGAAAGAAAAGATGCGACAGGGAAACTCTTGCAAACTTCATCACTGCAAGTTGTTATGTGTAGTAGTGATAGCGAATTAGCGATACTGCAGAAGACATAACAAGATACAACAATCAAATTGAGCATCATTAGTAAATATCCACGTGACTCAAAAAATGTGACAAATATTTGAATGCATAGGAGGGTTGTACCTTGATGAAGCCAATCTCCTTGGCGTTGCTGCGGAAGCATTGTCTGCAGCAGTTGAGACCATACTTCCTGATCATTCCATGGGGGTTTCCACACACACGGCTGCAGAAACAAAGATAGATCTATTCAGCAAAAGGCGATTTGTCTAAATTAAAATGATGATAAATCATTGACAAGGCGTGAGTAGCAGTTGCAGCATCTCTTTAATCTGTCAATTCATAAAATGGAAGGTAAAAGGCATGATATCTTAATCGATTAGTTTTTGAAGATGAAATTGAGCAAAAGTGACATTTTTTAAGGGTTTCTCAAGAAAATCTACGCTTTAACTTCAGTAAGGAACAATCTCTACAGATTACAGATTCACTTTGCAGTCTAGAACCTTTTGAGGTGACTTATACATATAACAGTGCAAAAAACAGATCTTTAATTAGACAATAAAAAATCAACAATCTATTAAATTCAGAATTCATTGATAGAATTCTCCATATTTTTTTCAGAAACAAGCATTTCGTAGACCTGAATCAATTGAGCAGATATTTCGCAGTAATATTACCTACACCTATCGACGGTTCTATTAATAAAACATCCAGAATAACCAACGATTCCGAAATTAACAACTAATCGAGAAGCACAAGAAGCATCGAAACAGACATAGCTAAAGTCTAACAGAGTCTCCTAACAGCAGAAACGTGATACAACATACCAAACACATGTGATAACTCCAGCATTTACAATCTGTAGGTAGAAATCTAGAACCGATGATACAATACGTGACTACTCGTAAATCCAACGGAGCGCTAAACTAAGAATTGTTTTCAACAATAAATTGAAGAATCTAAAGGTTGGATCATGAAAGGATGGATACCAGGTGCGCGATCCAGGACCGTAGTTCTTCGGGTGCGAGTTCCAGACATTAGAATGACCCATCGTTCTCCTCTCTTTGATAAACTCTCACACCTCTGCTGCTGTTGCTGCCGAACCTTTGACAATACTTGGAGAAGCACAACAGCAACCTCCTCTGCTATTTATATGCGTGGAGGTCAGAAACCCTAATCCTAATTCTCAACCCGACTTGTATCGGAATGGATGGGTTGCCATCTGGGTAAAACGATGACCCGACTCCGATACTGTAATATTTTTCACTTGTTTTAATGCTTTAATAATCTTAATTTTATTTATAATTTTGTTTAAAAGTTAGGTATAGAATGTTTATTTATAATTTTAAAATATCATATTATTATTATTTATTTTTAAAATTTCTTATATCTTTTTTATTCTTTAAATAATTGTTAAAATAATTTATATGAGAAATATAATAATATACTGATAAAGAAGAAAATAAATAGACTAATGGACAGTTGGACACCGAGACTCAGTGGACTCTGCCAGGGTCTCACCCAACATGGGCCTAGATATGGGCCCAGATCCTCTCCAATGGCTCCAATAGTCCAATAACGCTCAATATTAATTATTTATTTTATTAAAATATATTTTCTAACATAATGTAGCATTATAGCTTTTCATACGGTCAATGTACGAAGGACACTCCTTTTTAACATACAGTAGTCCTTCTTTTTAACGTACAGTCATCAGTAAGCTGATGAAATTTGAGTGAATGACTTCCATTATTCTAATGAAATTTGGGTTCCTCAAACAGTGTTGTTATGGAATGTTGGGTCATCCGAGATGAGCTCCTATTGGCAAAGACACTCAAAATACAATTCATTCACCTTGAAACGGATGACAACTCAACTCGTAAAGCAATCTTTGATGAAAATATGTCAAATCTAAAATTAATATACATCATTGCGAATTGTAGAAAGCTATTGATGCAGTTCGAAAAAAACGAATATTATTTCGAGAAGCAAATGTGGTAGCGGATATCATGGCGGACATGCCGATCAACCAGCGACATGTTTTTGAACTTCATATCTCACATCTGAAAGAAATTACTAACGCGCTCCGTAAATACGCCGTTGATTTTTCTTTTTTAAGAATTGTTAAAGTTAACTAGTTTTGATTGTGTAGTTTGAACTTGGGTGATAAGTTTATAATGTATAGTGTTTTAATCCATAATTACCAAAAAAAACACATAAAGTAGTTAGTATGTAATTATGTATCATGTTTTGACCGTCAAAATAAATATATTCTAGTGTAAACTAATTTAACAATCACTTATGTTGCACTATGTGTCTAAATGATTGCGTATATTTTTGTGTTGCTAAACTATCACGTACGTTTAAAAAATGTGACTTTTTCGTTAAACGTGATATATTCAGTCACAAATGTTATGAAATGATCACAAAAATGAATATTTTACTTTTCCCTTTTAACTTGTTTTTCATGTCCGAAATATGATTTCGAACTTGCGTAAATATAAATTCAAATTGAACCCAGGAATGCAGATGTGGATTCGATTTGAACCCGGATCTACAGTTTTGGGTTCAAACCCAAAAACACAAATATGAGTTTGAAATCAGATTTCGGGTTTGAATCGAAGAACATAAAGAATAGTGAAATGATATTTTAGTCAATTTTTCACAATTTTTTTTATAATCGCTCAATCATATTTTTATACATAAATAACTGTTCAACATAAACTTCAATTATTGAGTCACATATGTCAACATAAGTAACTTTTGAGATAATTTATCATATATTTTATTCATTTTTTATAATGAAACTCTACAATAAAATATATCTATAATGAACAATTAAATTCAAAATGGATTTAATTTTATTAATAGTTGAGGTTAAAGTTTGAACATATTTACGAGTTTTTTAAAAAAGTAGGCACTATGCCAAAAAAAATTGGAAAAGTAAGTATACTGAAAAAATATTTAGCAAAATGTATATAAGCGCTACTGTGGTAGCGTTTTTTACAACGTGCGCTACTTTGAGTAGCGTTTTTCAACAAACGCTACTAGGGGTAGGGTTTTTATGAAAAACGTCACCCCTAGTGGCATTTTTATTTTTTTTTTGACGACTCGATGTTTAATTAAAAATAAAATTATGTATTTATTAAAAAAAATTTGTAATAAGTATATATTTTAATTGCAATTCAAATGATGTAAAAAATATTAAATTAGGCTCTGTTGTAAGTTAATAACTTAGACTCTGTAAGTCCAAACTGACCACGGTGAACGCCATTTATGTCGTAATTCAATTATCTACCTATAGTAATTTTTTTATTAGAAATACATTGATTTTTTAACCTAACATCGCTTGTCTTATAATTTAACCAAAATAATTAAATGCATTAGGTGAGAAATTTAATTATGTACTTACTCAAAAACATTACAGTGCATAGCTAATTTAATTACGAATTAAATTACGCTAACTAAGCGTTAATTTTTTACTTTTAGACTGGTCATATAATACGAAGTAAATTACGTATCGTACTATACGACCAGTTCAAAAGTAAAAAAATATCGTCTAGTTAGCGTCATTTAATTTATAATTAAATTATGTATGCACTTTAATGTTTTTGAGTAAGTACATAATTAAATTTATCACCTAATGCATTTAATTATTTCGGTCAAATTATAAGACAAGCGATGTTAGGTTAAAAAATTACTGTATTTGTAATAAAAAAATTTACCTTATGTTGATAATTGAATTACGACATAAATGACGTTCACCGTAGTCAGTTTGGACTTACTGGATCTGAGTTATATTTTTTAAAGTCAAATTTCCATATCTCAACTCACGGCACAACCTACAGTCAATCCGTAAGTCCAAATTTAATATTTTTTTTTTGCATCATTTGAATCACAATTTAAATATCTACTCATTACAAATTTGTTTTATTTTTTTTTAATTTTTTTTTAATAAATACATAATTTTATTTTTAATTAATCATTGAGTCGTCAAAAAAACGTTAAAAAAAACGCCACTAGGGGTGGCGTTTCTCATAAAAACGCTACCCCAAGTAGCGTTTTATGAAAAACATTACCCCTAGTAGCGTTTGTTGAAAAATGCTACTCAAAATAGTGCACGTTGTAAAAAACGCTACCCCCAATAGCGCTTATTTACGTTTTGCTAAATATTTTTTCAGTATACTTACTTTTCAAATATTTTTTGCAGAGTGGTTACTTTTTTAAAAAATTTCATATTTACTCAAAATAGTGAATCATACTTTTTATTTTATTTATAATGGATTTGATTAGTTGGAGACTTGGAATTATGTAAGGGGAGGATCGTGGTTGAACCGAACTCTTTGTGTGCAAGGGTGATTAAGGGGATTTACTTCCCAATGACAACTTTCCTAGAGGCAAGACGGGGAGGCCGAGCGTCGTGGAGATGAAGTAATTTGCTCCATGGGCGGGATTTCATGAAGAGGGAGGGTGTGTGGATGGTAAGCTCAGTATGATTGTAATCCCGAACATCCGTGACGACATGTCAATACGTTTTATTTCTGACAAGTAAAGCGACTTTCAACCAAAAAATGACTTGGAGTTATGTACTGTGCGACCCAAAAAAAAGAGAGTTATGTACTGCATTTACTGTCGGAATCTGACATTTTGCACACAGGGTGCTTTAATTCATAATTAATGTTCAATTGATAGTTTGCAATAACCCCCCTCAGATTATCAGAAATTACGAAAAAGCTCAGGCCATGGCTTACCGCTTATGGCCTTCGACTTCAACTAGTCCAACTCCAAGTCCCCCTACTAAGAACTTTCCCACGCGTGCTTTTTGTTTCTTCTCTTCCGAGAGAGAGAGAGAGAGAGAGAGAGAGCAGAGGGAGAGAAACTCGAAGAAAACGAACCCTTAACCCTCGCATCGCTAGAATCCCAGTTTCGTCTCTCCTCTTTTGTCTTTGACGTCATCCAATCCAATTCAAATACTAAAATTCCTCATCGGATAATCAAGTTGTTTATTCCTTGCTGATAATCAACTGTTGTATTGAGTGTTTCGGCCGGCGATGCAGCGGCGACCACAGGTACCTGGTTTTGCTTTCCTCGCTGGTTCTGTAAAACGGGTTTCCGATTTTAATACAAAATAGATTTTTTCTTAATTGTGGACTTAATTCGATTGGGTCTTCGCAAAGTTTGAGTATTTAGCGTCGTAACTCCGGTTCTGGGTATAGTTGATTAGCCCGAGCACCGATCAGTTGATGTGCATGCACCTGAGCTGAAATTCAATTTTAGGAACTGCACATTGTGTTCAGTCGATTCAGTGAGACGGTCTTGATGACAATTCTTTTATAATTCAGGTGAATTCAAGGCGATTCCGTATTGCTGACTGCTGAATTAGGGTTCATATCTCAGCTACCAAATTTTGGGAGGGGTTTGTATCCATTGATTCTCCCAGTGGATGGGAGCAGTTTTCAACTCCAGATAGAAAAAGAAAGCAAAAATGGTCCCCAATAAGCCAAATTGCCGTATCAACACCTTGGAATTGAAGTCCCGTATCATCAGTAAGATCGGACAGCAAAAGGCTGAGAAATATTTCAGTCTATTGAAAAGTTTCTTCAGCTACAGAATTAGCAAATTGGAGTTCGACAGATTATGCGTTAGAACAATCGGAAGGGACACGATACCCCTCCACAACCAACTCATAAAATCTATCCTCAAGAATGCCTCCTTATCTTCTTCACCGCCAACCAAGAAGCTCGAGGCAAAGATTGCCACCAAAGATGCTAACGGATATCAGATGAATTGTTTCAAGTCATTGTATGGCGATGTGTTTCCTCCATCTTCAAGAAAAATTCGGTCCTCGGTCTGTCGGGACAAGAAATTTCGGGATCGCCCCAGTCCTCTGGGCCCACTTGGCAAGCCTCAGAGCATCCTTGCTTCTGAGGAGACCTCTTCGAAAGCACATGAACATCAAAGTGCAGCCGAGTTGATTTCTCTTGGCAGCAGACCACCATTGGAGGTAATTTCTGTGGAGGATGGAGAAGAGGTGGAGCAGATCACTGGAAGCCCTGGAGTTCAGAGTAAGAGCCCAGTGACTGCTCCATTTGGCATTTCCATCAATTCACTTGGCCCCCAAAAGACACTTCCTATAATGTCAGCGAGCGGTGTGACCCGTGCAGAGATATGTCAGGATGGTGGGCAGTTACCCGATACCCAGTCTCTGAGAAACTGCTTATTGCAGAAATTGGAGGCTGAGGGTATGAAGGTCTCGGTTGATTGCACAAATGTGTTGAATAATGCATTGGATGCGTACTTGAAGAGATTGATTGAGCCTTGCATGGCTTTAGCCAAGTCGAGACATGAAAACATTGATAGGTCAAAGTCCGTACGTATTGTTAACGGGAGATTTGTAAGGAAAGAACATTTACATGTATCCATGGTGGATTTCTCTGCAGCAATGGAGTTGAATCCTCATATACTCGGTGAGAATTGGGCGACTCAACTTGAGAGAGTCTCCTCATTGGCTTTATATGGATGATGATGATTTGATGTGCGGGTGTTCGAATGAGCTCCGACAACGAAGATGAAGAAGAAGCCGGATTCATGGGTATATTTGATTTGCTGGGATTTGAAGTGAACGCAGCAGAAAGTTGAACAGAATTGGTTGGCATTGACTGAAGAGAAGAACCCGGATTATTCGATATCTTTGTTTTACAATAATTTTAAAGGAAGAGATTTACATGTCCATAAAATTGATTAGAATCTCACCATTTAGATTTTTGTTTCATCATTATCCTCCTTCTGTAGTAGTAGTAGTAGTAGCAGCCAGTAGTACTTAATCTCTTTGATTATACTCCTGCTTTGGTGTATGAACTACTGAGTTTTGATGAAAATAAAGCCTTATATATATATACAAGTGTTCTGTTTTATTTTATGCAAACACTATCTCCCTTGATTGATCTGATTCTTGTGCCTTGATGCTTAAAACTTGATTAACCCAGGTTAGGAAATAGGTCAACCAACTGGATCCAGCTCAGGTCGAGCTTTTGGCATAGGCTAATCAGAACCGGCTAAAGATGGGTCAATAGTGTTGAAAACTAGACTAGAAGAGATCGAACACACATATGAATATGATGGAAGTTTATAGATAAGTTACCAAATAACAAAAGAGGCATAAAAGTTTAGGTATCAATAATGCCTTGAAGCTGCAGATACCAATAGTGTAATTCAGGCTAAATGTAATCCACATAAGATTCAAAGTTGTAAGTGCAGACAAGCGATTTTTTTGATAAAACCTTCTCATAAATAATATAAGGCAATATTTGAAACAAGAACTACTAGTCTATCCCAGAGCAAGCAACTTTTCTCCTCCAGTCCCTACAACCAAAACATGTTTGCTTACAAAAGATGGCTTCATCCTGAAAACGGTTTGCCGATACCTCAATTTTGCTTGGCCCTAAGCTTGGTTACATTAAAGAAAATGAGGACTGATCAATCCTGCAATCTCCAGGAATCCAACTCTATCTTTGCCACCAAGTATCTTCTTCAGCATATCATCACACACAATGACCTTCTTGTCTTCCGGGTCCTTAATCACAGCATAAAAACAAAGTCAGTGTGACAATTCATTAAGGGTATCAACAAAGGCATAATGAATGACATTCTTGAGAAAGGTCCTGGTCTAAGTAGATCTAGCAAATGATGCTAAAATATGAGGAGATAGGAACTGCTACCATTTACTGTTACTGAAACTAAAACAGAGCAAACATTCAACTTCGAACTTCATATTGTCATTTTGGTATGGCTGGAAATATAGCCACAGGAGTTAGCCTATCATATCCACAACACAATTACCTTTGCTAATGCTCAACAGATAGAACCTTAAAGAACAAGCAGCCTTGATATTCTCTTCAATGTTTCTTCATTTGTTACTTGAATCAGGAGTAACATAAACATAATAATAATAAATAAATAAATAACTATTAACATTCACGAGTAGCTAATAGGCTTCAATATCAAAGATAATATATACTTTTAGAGTGAATAGTTAATGTCCATGCATGAGCAAGTTAACTCAAGAAACGGCTTGGGCAGTATATAACGTTATTCATCTGGCTAAATTCATCAATTTTACTCTACATGCACATGTAGTGTATTCTGGGACAGTAATACTAAATAGAAACCTTAATCCAATAAGATAAGTCACGTAGAGTTATCGCAGATATCAAGTGATATTCACAATTACTAGCATTGGAACTGGAAGTAGACACACTGTTCTCCTCTTCAATGGAGAGAAACATAAGGTGAATCGGCGACTATTTACTCAACAATTACATTCATAGACAGATAAAATAAACGTAGATGCACAAGAAATCAACTCCAACAACATAAAGAGATGTAGCCCAACCATTGCTACAAGTTCGAACATATATATATATATAGCCCACACTTCATCTATCAGCAGAACATCCAAAAAGTACACCATTTCATGTTCTCCAACCAAACTCAGTATAAATTTTAGAGATGTGATGTACCTGAAGATTGTGCTCCTTAATGTAGGCCCAAATATGCTTGAGAGCCTGGGTGCGAGGAATTTCAGGGACTCCGACTAGGGCTTGCATTTCCGGCGATATACGGCGTGGCTTCATGATTCCGCGCGGCTCACGCTTCCCTGTGTCCGGCTTGGAAGCCCCGGACGAGGCGACTGCGCGGACGACGGTAACGTGCCCGCCGGAAGCAGGTGCGACGAGCCTGAGGGAAGTGGGGAAGGAGGCAGACAACGGTGTCGGGGAAGAAAGCTTGGCAAAAGAGGCTGTTTCCGGAGCTAGAAGAGCATAAAAAGCACCCAGTGCCATCGCCATATTCGTGTTGTGAGAGCTCGGAAGAGCAGAATAGAGCAGCAGCAAGAGCGAAGAGATAACGCAGAGAGATTTTTGAAACCCGCCTTCTTCCACCACCTCTTCCGCAGACGGTCTTTTTAACTTCTTCCAGGAAGTGGACTTACCAGAATACCCTAAAAAATCAGCGGAGTTGACGAAGGATTCTTCGTCGTTTTAGGTATCTAATTCTGCGTTTTAAGGGAAATAGAGTTGGACCGAAGAGGGTAGAAAGGGAAGAACGTAAAAAGAATAAATAACTGATGCGCGGCAGAGTAAAATGCCGACTGCCGAAAATATAGAAACCCAAAGCAAGATAAGGTTTACTGGGAACGGTATACTTACTGAATTTTACATAGGCTGTCAAAATGGGTCAACCAAATATAATAGTATAAGTAAGTTTTTGAAACTCAAATTTGACCCATCATGTTTGAAACTCAAATTTGACCCATCATGAATGGTAAGAGTTGAGTCAGACTGACTCGTTCGGCCTCCATGACCCGCGGGTCAGTCTGACCCATTCGACCCACCATTTCAATAAAAATAAAAAATAAACTGAAATATATAAATGGGACAGGTCACGGGTTAACCCGTGGGTCAAAGCTTCTGATTCAACCTGACCCGTGTTTTTACGGGTCATCCATGAGTCGTGTCAAAATGACCCATGGATCAAAAATTCTGACTCAAACGCGACCCGTGAGCAGATCATCCACTGGTTTGGTCAAATTTTGACACCCCTAATTTTACTGTTCAACTTTAAAGTTAAATGTTGATAGTTTTAAAATTATAATTTTTTTAAAAGTTTAATGAAAAAAGTGTTTTTTTTTTTGAAAAATTCAATAAAAAATTATAAACTTTTAAAAATTTAATTAGTAATTTACACAAAAAAGAATATAATAATAATTAAAAAAAAACAACAATTTTTATTTAATAACAAAGTAAATAAAAATGGCAAATTGAATTTGCAACCTGACAAATACTAATCCCGACTCTGCAAATAGTTAAACTTGGTCAATTCTCTAGCTCACTAGCTCAATGGAGCTCTATTGCTTCCTTCATAGTTTCACATCATTCTATTGTTGCCCTCTCCATGACCATGAGCACTACCTAACCTAGAAAGAATTTCCCTCCATCAATTCTCTATTTACACATCAAAAATCAAAGACATTCTCCAATCTGGACTCGGGTATTGATATATCAATCAATGGAGTGCTGCCACTTTAGCACTACGCGAGCCTGAACTCTTGGTCCTTCCAAATGGCAGGAGCAGATCATGAGTTTCACCAACTGATACCGACCCCAGATCCGCAGGAGGGATAAAACAGTCTACTGATAGCCCGGCAACATTGAATGCAACGTCTTCGATTGTCCAACTCTCCTCCATCCTTGTCTTCGAATGGCTCACTGATGTCTCCCCAAACCTAAATAGTGTAGCCACAGACTGACCAGCGTGTGCAATCATGATTCCATCCACTGCCCTGTAGTCTTCAAGGACCGAAGAGATGGTTGTCTCCCAGTAAACTGCATCCTCGTCGTTGGATTGGATTCGGGTAAGCTGAGAATCTTTGATTCGGACAAGGAGTCCAGTCTTCTGACTGAAGTATCCAAACATGACATGTCTTATTACTTCTACAGGACCCTTGCTTCGGGCTTTGAGTGTGTTGGGGTCGGCCGAGAGCTTAAGGATGAAACAGGCTTCACCATCAATGTTCTTCTCGCCATCACACGTTGCCTTGGAGAACAAGCTAGCAGTTGTTCTTGGATCAAGGCCCTGGAAAGGATATAAGATCAATAACTATGAATCCAACATAGATTTTACATTCCATTTGCAGCAAATCAAATCAGACATGAAACAATAGTTAGATTTCATAGGATCTGGAGAATGATAGAATTTATTTTAGAGAATCTACCTGAAGTGATCGACGTAATGGTCTAACTGGTCCTGTTGCAGTGTGTGCACCGAGCCAAGGAGTGTACCTCCAAACAAGTTTACCATTGGATCCAGCGTGAATTTTGCTTCCCCCAGTAGCTATCTCTACATACCACATGTCTGGGATCATCTGCCATAGCACAAAACTACCTTTTTGCGCAGAGTAAGTTCTGTTCTTGGTCACCCTTGTTGCATCCTCATACTCTGACATCACTATCTTCAACTTTCCCAAGGCGTATAAATTTTTTATAGTGCTATGGAGTTTTAGTCCACCCGATGCAGCTATGAATTGATGCAAAATGTATTGAGCAGAGGAAGTTGCCTTCAAACATCACACACACACACAATAAAGATTAAAGTTAATGCATTAGATGACTTCAAAGTATATAACAGTTGGCAAATTTGGAGCAAGATTTTGGAGCCTTTCTGATCTGAATCACATTATGGCTCTTAGAATAAACCCCATTTCCCAATTCATTATTTCAAATGTATCAACTATGACATTGCACTTACAAGAAAAGATCAAAGAACATTGAGTTTATTGTTCTTAGTTTAGCATTGAGATCGATCTCTGCTTTAAGTCTGCATTCTCTCTACATCATGCTTACCATTTTGTGACTTAAGAAACAATGCAGACAAGATCACAGTACAGAGAATGTATCGCACATAATTTGTCTTTAGGATTTTCAACCATTTCGATTAGTTTCTTATATTCTATAGGCAAGACCTTTTTTTTCTACACTGAGCAGCTGAATAAGGATATATAAACTATTGCATCTGTTGCATATCAAATTCATTGATATTATAATTTATAAACCTGCACTCATGCACTGTTAAACCGCATAAAATGAATCGAAGCTACTTTCACGCAACAAAACGATGGTACCCAGTCATTTTCGAGAGAAGATGTACTCACAATGGGAGTGTCCTTGACCCTGAAGGGAGGCAACGGATCCGACGAGCACACCCTAATAGGAGCCAGCGGAGACTCCAGAACCCCGATCATCTGCCAAAGCTCTGACCTTTTCCCAGACACCGACCCCGCAGCCGAATTCCTCGAAAACTGCCCCCTCAACCACTGCCCCAACCCGTTCCCGCCACCCTTTCTCTGTTTCCGCGCCTCCCCTCCTTCTGGATCTGGACCTTCCATCAATGGAGGCAGGATCAATCCCCCAATCATCTGCTTCTGGTGATGAGCGGCGTCCTGGGATCGAAAGGATGAAAGGCTGCGGGCTACTCCATCCATAAGGGATGAGATGAAACCTGGTTTCAGTAGAGGAGGCGACTAAGTGCAGCGGAGATAGAGTGAATGGAATGGTGTTATATTTCATGGTGAAGAGTGGAAAGCGGGAGCTAGATTGACTGTTCAAGCGTTAGGACTACGGATAACGGGAGAAGGAGAGGAGAGAAAAATGGCGATGGACAGTTTGGATCCAACTGTTCGTTCCTTTATTATTATTTTTTCCCTATTTATTTATTTATTTATTTTGAACTTCTTCCCTATTTATTTGCATCTCAAAATTTACATGTTAAATTTTTTTTATTTTTTTTAAATAGCATTACTTTTATTGTCAATTAAGTTAAATTCCTTTTTGTTCTATAAAAATCTCTTCTTTATTTTATAAAAAATGATGATATTTTACTTATACGGCGATCACAGCGTATACGTAGGTAGATTATGTTGGCATCCAGTGTATAATTATATATATTGAAAAATATAATTATATTTGATTAAGTTACATAATTGATAATACTACTTGAAGACATCAAAATGTAAATTAAACAACAACAAAAAAAAAATACCCTTAGATACTTACTATTTTATCATGTAATTCATTTGATAATTTAAGTTTTAAACGTACAAAAAAATCTGTATCAAAAACCAGTTTCTTTTATCATATTTTATTTCGTATATATGTTAATTATTTTTTACATTTTTAATAATGTATATTATATAAATAAAACTCATTTTCTTATTTTTTTTTTTTTTAAAAAAATTGATTCTATATATTTATTGTAAAAAATTGTTTTTGAAGTTAATATTTTAATAAGATGTTATACAAAATTAAATATTTTTTGTAGATTAATATATTTTAAATAACAATTAGATTCTTACCTGCTTCTAAAAACTTATATTTTCAGCAACATATTAACTATTTTTTATACTTAATATTAATATAAAATAACTGGGAATAATAAAATATATGTAAATTTGGTCATTTTAAAAAGTGTTAAGAATTACAATTATCTCATATGTTTGGGTCACGTGATCGGATGGTACTATATATTTTTTCGTGTGGTTGAATGGTTTATTATGTTTGAAAATGTTGTCGTATGATCTGTTAGATTTTTCTGTTAACTGATCAATGTCAAATCAGCGCAACTTAGATATATAATATAATATTTAATTTAAATAACAAAAAATTCAAAAACAGGAAGAAAAAAATTACGGTTCGACCCGTAGGTCCAATTGACTCAGCCAAGGGTCGAACCCTGGACTGGGTTGGACCATCACCAGGTCTGGGTCGGACTCAGCCCTAGGTTCGATCCTGATTGGGTCAATTGGACCCCAAGGGTAGTTACCCCAGTTTCTCAAATTGACCCAACTAGGTCGAACCCAAGGCTGAGTTCAACCCCGACCTGGTCGCCCAGATCAGGCGACCTGGTGGGGGTGCAACCCTGCCCAGGGTTTGACCCTTGGCTAAGTCAATTGGACCCAAGGGTTGAACCCTAGTTTTTTTATTAATGTTTTTTTTTTTTTTCTGTTTTCGAATATTAATTTATAAATAATATAGAAAGTTTCAAAATATTTTTAATTTTCTTCAATTTTTCCATATATATTTTTTTTATTTCTTCACTACTACGTCAGCATTACGTTAGTGAAACTTGATGTCAACAGTAATTTGAACTAAGTAACACGTGCAGTATGACCATCCGACCCTATTAGACCTATTATAACCTTTTAAAAATTGCGAAACCGCAACCTCTAAACGTAGCCGGTCCGGTGTGTGAGAAAGCTACCATTTCCATTACAATAATTTCTTTCCCAAGCAATACTACTTTTTTCTTCGAATCTGTCTTCTTGTTTCTTCAAGAGGGAGCGATCAGCTTCAGCTTCTTCTGGGTTTTCAATTTCACGCCCAGAGGACTAGTGTATTCGATAGTTTCAGAGTCCATGGCTGATGTCATCACTGTCCCCGCATTGAAAGAGAGGTAGTTGATTTTCTTATTCTTTTCCGTTTAAGTTTCCCTTTTTTCTCTAGCTTCTTGTATTTGCAGGATCCGTATTTTGGGTTTCCGGAAAATGATTGCTTTTGAGTTGTTGATTGTATCTGACTGTGTATATTTAGTTTAAGCTATTCAAGTAAATCTTCCAGAATTTTGATTTCATGAGATTGAGAAACATGGAGTTTGTCTGTGCTTGCTCAGTTATACTACCCTTTCGAAAGTTTCAGGTGGGTATAACTTGAGAAACTCTCGAAGGCAGTCATTTTGGTAACTTAATTGAGAGTTATACAGCATTACCTGCAACTCATACATTCTGAAGATAGTAATTGCATATAAGTTCACACATTATCTGTCCGTATATCGTATATATACACATCTGGACAGTGGTACTAGCGTAGCATCTTTATGGTTGGAAAGTTGGAGGTTATATTGGGAAGAAAGTCATTTGATGATAAGGGCTGAGAGTCTTAAGACTAAAGAAAATATTTTTGTGGTGGCAACGTCTTCACATTTTACTTAGATAATTTACTTGATTCATATAAATTGAATGATTCGGAAAAAGCATAGAAATTATACTCTAATATATGCTATAAAACAAGCAACCAGATAAACTCATCTTTCACTCTGTTTTTGTATTCAGATATGTTTGTTACTGCAAGAGGCATGATGTGGAACCTAATTTTGCGATATTATCGAGCTTCTGCAAGGTTTGTGAAAAAAATAAATTTGTTGCAATTAATCTCTTGGCTATACCATTTCCTTCCACGATTTAGTGGAGGATGTTTTTTGAGTTAAACCACTGGTTTGCTTCTATCTTCAGGCTGAGGTCAAGAAAACTAGCAATGAGATATGCAACCTGGAGATAATACTAGACCAAGTCAAAGATGTTGATATTCGGCCTCTTATTGACATAATGAGGGACGTCGTTCTCTCAGACATTGATGTTGTTGATATACGAGACAAATCATCATGCACATTGGATGCAGAGAACGCTTTATCACTGATGCGTGCTGCAAATCAAAAGCTTAGAGTTGTTGACCTTCAAGATTTGTCATTTGGAAATGAATTCTGTCGGTATATATAGTTTTTCACTTCACTTCTCTTCTTTTATTTTTATTTAAATTTCTGCTCTCAAGTTTTTTCTGTCTAAGTTTGGATTATAAATGCTATTTGAATATTAGAAAATGATACTTGGCTGCTGCATGCAAATGGTGTGCTCTCCCCTGAATTTTGAGATTTACTTCCTTGAAACTTAATTTTGCTCCTACTCTTCTAGAGAAAAGTGAGCATGACCTTTCCTAAACACTACTTTTGTATGCATCTTAGATTATCAGTATCTTGCCACCTAAATTAAATTCCTGGTTTCATCTTAGATTAAATATCTTCAAACAAACACGATAGTTTGGAGTTCTGTTGGCTTTTTAGTTACATATCATCTTGATATTCTAGATCTACATAAACTTATGTGTCAATATCATTCTGGTAAATTAGGGATCTATCTCATAATGGCTTGCCATGCGAAGTTTTATACATGAGGTCTTCCCACTTAAAGAAGCTCAATATGACCGGGGAGTTTCTGCACTTACAAACTCTGAGTCTGGACTTCTGCACTTCACTCGTTAGCTTCAATGAGAATTGCTTTTCTCTAATGCCTAACTTGAGTCTTCTATCAATGTGTGAGACAAGAATTACTAATCTCTGGACAACTGTTGCTGCCCTCAGAAAGCTTCCTTCTTTAACAGAAGTGAGGTTCCAAAAATGGTTGTACAGTGATAGTGGTGAACCTTTTACTATGTCTTCTATGAGTAAGAAAGATGACAAACTTCAGCTCGGTCTACAAAGTGATGATCTTTTCACTGATGAGTCATCTATCGACATTGGCCAGTTAACAGATCAAAATTCAAGTGCAGCAGACATTCTGAGGAACTTATTTTCCCTCAATAATGTTTTCGATGATCAAGATATAATCAGTGAGGAGTCATCATCAGATGACAGTGAACTGGATTTTACAAGTCAGAGGCAAAATCTTAGATTTGGTCAACGACTTCATGGTCTGTTTCCAGTAGAAATGGCACGGGTCAATGCAGCTAATGAGGTATGTCAATAATCTATTCGAGAATTGTATTATTAGATAATTACTGCTCACTAGTATAAAACTTACATTTTTAAATGAAGATATGGTACATATTTGGTTTCTATTACTTAACATCTTCATATATATTTATAAGAGTTCCATCACGCATGAGCAGAATTTTGGTTAAATGCCTATGGGTATGAACTCTTTTTTTTTTTTTTTTTTTTTTTTCAGTTTGATTCGGGGTCATTATGGAATCAAGACGAAGACAAGGTTGAAGATGGTTCAAATGCGAATGTTTCTTCAAAGTACATTTCTTGTTCTGCTTCACCCATATGTTTTGAGAAACACTACAGGTCATTCATAGTAGCTTCCTTGCCAAACCTAAAAGTCCTTGATGATTTGCCTATCAGAAACATTGATAGGGAATCTGCTGCTGCAACCTTTTCACGGCACTTTGAATCTCTCCCATACAGGAGGATAGCCAAAGAAAATGTATTCAATATTTTACATAATCGAGAAATTAAACAGCATCATTCTTGTTTCAATATCAAGAATAAAGGGTCGTGTTTATCAGGAACGTCTCAGCAACTGTATACAAGGTCTCTTTGTGCAGCCAAAGTTGGATCGTCTCCATGGCCTCTGCTTCAACCGCTTTCCTTTACTGGTCACACCTCAACCCTTGAAAATCATACTCTTCGTCCAAGGCAATTCGAGTACCATCCATCTGTTTCCAGCCTTATGGTGTTTGGGACATTGGATGGGGAAGTCATTGTTGTCAACCATGAGAGTGGTAAAGTTGTTGGTCATATACCGTCATTTGGAGCCATGAGTAGTGTCTTGGGACTTTGTTGGCTCAAGAAGTATCCCTCTAAGGTGTGTAAGTATTAGTCAAAGAAGCAAGATGCTTCTACTGGTTCCTTATCGTTTAAATCCAAAATTTCTTTTTGCTTTTATTCATCTCGTGCTCGTGATCTCAAGCACATCTTGTTGAATTTTACCAATATAATTGTTCTGAAAGCTCAAACGAGAATAGGTCTCGGTTGGAATGTGTAGAGTAGATAATAGCTTAAATTTGAAAAAGTTGAGTAAGTTTGCAAATTTTGAAATTACATTTGTAGTGTGTTTGTTACCTAAAATGGATTGGTGAGACCCGTTGCACCATTGGTAAACTCTTATTGGTGGCATGATGCAAATACTGCTTGTAGTTACAGATTTACATTCAAGTCCGCGTAATAGTAAAAATAGCAAAAATATAGTGTTTAACAAACATGCCAGGAAAATTCTGAAAATTTGGGTAGATACTTTTGACTATATATATATATAAATCTTAAGGTGGGTGGGGGTGGGGGGAATACTGAAATTGGTGTATAGTTTAGTGGGGAGTTGACAAATTATCCCAAACATAACTCATATACCTCTCCTTTGTTGATTTCAGCTCATAGCAGGCTCTGATAACGGTTCATTAAGGCTGTACGACATTCAGCAGATTTCCCCAACTGCTCCAGCAGTTACAAACAAGGCCACTTCCTCTACTACTTTTGATGATTTCGACCAGTTAACCTCTGTCCATGTCAACTCAGAGGATGACTTGTTTCTTGTCAGTGGATATTCCAAGAACGTAGCTTTATATGATATCAACAGTGGAAGGCGACTGCAAGTTTTTGCAGATATGCACCGGGAGCACATAAATGTTGTGAAATTTGCAAACCACTCCCCGTTTACTTTTGCTACCTCATCGTTTGATCACGATGTTAAGCTATGGGACTTGAGGCAAAGTCCTGTAAGGCCGTGCTATACAGCTACAAGCTCTAAAGGGAATGTCATGGTCTGCTTTTCACCTGATGATCATTATCTTCTAGCATCAGCTGTGGACAATGAGGTAACTGATCAACAAAATGCCCTCAGATGTATACCATATGATTCGAGTTAGAAATTCACCTAAAGTTTAAATTTTTAAAAATGCAAGGTACTATGAAATCCTTATACGAACCAATTGATTTGCTTATAGCTATGTGCATATCTGATAGGTAAAGCAACTTCTTGCTGTGGACGGTAGAATCCATTTGGACTTTGAGATTGGTCCAACAGGAAGCTCTCAAAACTATACACGGTCATATTATCTGAATGGAAGAGACTATATTATTAGCGGTAGTTGTGATGAGCATGTAATCCGTATCTGCTGTGCTCAAACGGGAAGGCGTTTAAGAGATGTTTCTTTGGAGGTATGTCTGTATGAATCAATGAAAAGTCGAACTATGGATATTTTGAAAAGCTCGTAAGTTATTTAGTTCTGGTTGTCTTGTGCAGGGACGTGGATCGGAAACTTCTATGTTTGTACAATCTTTGAGAGGGGATCCTTTCAGAGTAAGTTAAAAAGTGTTTCTTTTGATCAATCAAAATTCAAAACTAGAGATTTCCTTTCCTACCTTATTATATGGTTGTTGTTCATTCATTCATCAGGAATTCAGCATGAGTATCCTGGCTGCTTATATGCGTCCGAGTTCAAAGTCGGAGATTGTCAAAGTATTAAATTACATCACTTTCATCGATTAATGAGTTTTTTTTTCCCATTAAGGATTGAGATTTACCAAAAAATCTGTCATTTACTTTTTCAGGTGAACTTGATGGTGTCTAATGATAAGGGGAAGGAGCAGTCTTGCAGACATGGTGTCCCTCCATCTCATAGTTTGGGGGGTTAAGGAAATGCGAGTTGTCTTTGTCTTTGTCTTTGTATATGTTTTGTGTTTGTGTTGGTCCATGTACACTTATATGTTTGTATGGATTGTATATTTAGTTTGAAGGGATAAAAGTAGAAATGTAACCCTTTGTATATATCTATTTTGTCAGGATAAATGTACTCAAATTTCACGTTTTGCTAAGTAAGTACCCTAATTTATTGATTTTATCAGTATTTTAGGATTTTATTTGTTATTACAAGTTTGTGTTAGATATTTTATTTATTTTAAAATTTTGACTTAGTTTTGTGTTGCTTTTTCTTTTATCTTTTAATATTATTTACAATTTAGTATTAAAAATGAGTTACTAGATTTAAAAAAATGGGATGTATAATATAAACATTTAAAAAATATAGTAAAAAAAAGTAAATGTTAGGTATTTTAGCTATCTGAAAAAAAAATATTAATTGTAATTAATTCCGCTGTAAATCTCATTTGGTGTAGTATTTCCTTTTATGTTTCTACCACAAGTATAGCGTTACCCCCCACCGGTTTCGGTTTCTGTCTAATTTGGACAAAATAGTTGATTCCGTGATTGTGTATTAACTTTTAAAAAATGGCTAAAAAGCCCTCAAATTTCAATCCTTTGTTCCATACTTCAACTAAGAAAGCAAACACGAACAATAGGATTGAAAACTTGACTTTATTCAATCAATATTAATTTGAATACTACTAAACACGTTACCTTGAGAAATAAGTTAATATTTATGTTTTCGGTAAACAACATTGTCCCCAAATATTTAGTTAACGGGTTAAATACCAACTAGCTATCTGAACTTTGGACGTTTTGCAACGAGCTACCCGAACTTTAAAAATTCAAAACGGACTACCTCAATTTGGACGAAAGTACAAATAGTTATCTCTGTCCAATTTACCGTCAATTATTGACATAAATTCATCAGAAATTCGTCAGAAATTGGACGAAGATAGCTATTTGCACATTCGTTCAAATTGAGATAGCCCGTTTTGACATCTTAAAGTTCAGGTAGCTCGTTTCGAAACGTTCAAATATCAGGTATCTCATTGTTATTTAACCATTAGTTAAATTTATCTCTTAAAGTTTAAATAGTAAAAATTTCTCTTTTATTTGGTCAAAATTTAAATTTGTTCCATCCGTAAACTTTGAGTGAAAATTTGAACTTTAGCATATCAAAAGAGAGAATTTTTACTATTTAAATTTTAATGAAAAAACTCAAAATCTAATCAAAAGAGAATATAATATTTAACCTCAATTATGAATATGATCTTAAAAAGAGTACGAAATGGCAGGTGGTGTGCGCCTATCTTGATGAAAGCCCATGTTGTCGTATATGGATCTGCTTACGACTCGGACCTAACTTAATTGGGAGTTCTGTTTGTTTGAATCGATACGAACGTTGACCTATAAACAATATTTTTTTTGGCCAAATTCCTATAAACAAGATCGACTATATTCATTCGAAATCATCAATAGTGAAATTTATTTGTTTTGAAAAAAATAATAAAAAAATAATTAATTAATTAATAGGTAAGAGTAAGAGGAAAGGTAGTTCGTTTTTTTTTAATCAAAGAAAGGTAGTTAGCTTTCATCCTAGATTAGAAGGTAGTTCGTAGTTAGCTTTCATCTAATCTAGTACGAGGGAGGAATTAGTACGAGGGAGGAATGGAAAGTCAAAAATATTAATTAGGACAAAAAGAAAGGAAAAGGATAGTTAGTTAGGACGTGAGATTTATTTATTAAAGAAAAGAGACGAAAAGTAATAGGGAAAAAGACTATAACTTTGCGAGCCGTCTTTTTACCTCATATTTCGTATTTTGAGCGCGCAATCCATATGTAATCCGATTTTTTTTTTACGAAATTCATATTACCAACCTTCTAGTATTTTATATTCTAAAAAATTTCAATTCCGCGAAAAACAACAATTTCATACGGAATCCGTATCACCTATTCCGTGAAAAAAAACATGTTATTCTTTCGAAAACATAGAGAGACTCAACTCCAGACCCGTTACATTTACAATATAAAAAATTACTTATCGTATTGGCGTTTGTGTTTACAATTAAGATTGTATAGGAATGTTATCGTCTTATTATGTTATACGTGATCAATTATTAGGTGCAATTTTCATTTTGGTATCATTCGTAGTAATAATTATAGTGGGTCAGACACGGACGGAGTCATGTGAGGACTATGATAGACAATTGTTCTCTCTCAACTTTTAATTATGTATAAATTTGATCTTAAAAAATATAATAATTTTCAATTTAACTATTTTTAATTATATATTTGCACTCATTAAATTTTTTTTTAGTTTAACTATTTTTTCTTACTCTAATATTTGCCTCCAATAAATATTTTTTCTAGTTCGTCCTAGTGGGTATTATAAAGTTAGAAATGACATCGTCATCAATGGATAAGTACTGGTCTCGATTAGGGTGAGACGTTGCTCTGGACTTAATTTTTTTTTTGATCAACGTCTGGACTTAAATGGAGTGAAGGAAAATCTGATCCATACAGTGGAGATTCTGTTTGTAAATAGAAACACAGAGTAGGAAAGCAATAAACATAAAATTGAAGGACTATAATGCAGTTTTATAAAAGTTTAGGTGTCCTTTTGAGGGTACGAAAAATCTAGAGGTCAACAATGGATCATAGAAAGGGAATGAATTGCAATAACATGAAATTTATGATATTACGATTTGAATCTCCCTATCCCTAACTTATTATTCATGAAATCTTTCAAGTGTGATATAACAATAGTAGTTAATTTTTTATTTTTTTTTACAATGAGGGTGAGATATATGAGTTTTAGTTATTACATTTATGTTGGTTCGTAAGAAATCTTCTAGCCACATGTCAAGTTTCTATGCTTTCAAGGCGTCGACTTTTGTATGAATCATTGGAAAGTCGTCGACTTCTTGATCTCCTATGACTTGCAAGAAGAAAAACACTAATATTGCCCTTTGTTTTCCATTCGATAGCTAAGTCAATAAGAGTTTGTTTTAGAGTAGTCTATATGGGTCAGAGAGCATTTATTTCCTTGACTAAGTCTGTATTTATAACAGACTGTTTAGTACTATTCATCCGGTTAAATTCTAACTTTGATCAACCCTTCTTCACTTACCGAAAGATTAATCATGGTCAATGGGTCAAAATATCTATCTAAAGTCTATTGGATACACTTCACAAGGTTTATTCTACACATTTAGTGCCCCCAATGCCCATAAATGTCTCATGTCACTTTTGTCAGTCCTATTGGTCCTTTCCTTAAAGGCACATGCGACGTCGTATTAGGAGCCAAGGCGCCACATATGGGGCAACCAGGTCGACGCATGGTGGTCAACCAAGGTGGCGCCCTAGGGTCCATCATTTTAGTCGTGTAGTATCCAATGTTTTGAAATTGAATCAGTCATTTTTATCAAATAAATTTTTATATAAAATATATAAATAAATAAATTTATACTGCCATATATGCAATTTGCACTAATATTCAAATACTATTGATGAATCTACAAATAAATATTGTGGACAAACGACTATAAATATTGTGGATAAAACGACTATTTTGGAATTTTTTACCATTGTAGCCCCAAATCATTAAACAAATACGGAAATGTTCTCATTTTTTTTATCAAATATGAAACTAGGCCTAAGCGCGAATCTCGTTCACGGGTATATCCCAGAAAAATGTCAACCCGCGGACGAGATTCGCATGTGGGCATTTATGTTAAAAAATTGTCCACACGCGAATATCGTTCGCAAGTGGACATTTAATATCCACTCACTCGCGAACTAGATTCGCGGGTAGGGTAATTTAAAACGAATAAGTGGTCCCCCCCTGCCGCTTCGTTTCGTAGTTGTCATTATTTTCCCCTCCTTGGTTTCCTCCGCAGTAGCTTCCAATTGTCCTCCTTCGCCGTCGTGCCTTCCTTCGTCCTTCCCAGCCTCCCTCCGTCCATCCCAACCAGTCTCCCTTCATCTTCCCGAGTCCCAACAAGCTTCCCTTCGCCGACGCCGACTTCGGTAAGCTCCTACCAAAGTTTTCTTTTCTCAGCCTAAATAAGTTTGAATTGTGTAGATCACGCTTAAATTAGTGTACTTGCTACATTATTTGTGTATTGTTGTGTGAATTACATTTTTAAATTGAATTGTTATGGACACATATAATGGATCATGGTCACAGTAGCTCTTCAATACCGTTGGATCCGTCACTTTTATATAGTCAACCCCAACATATGGCACAACACAACGCTCAAGATACAATAATTTTTTTTTAGGTTTTTAAATTTATGCTTCAGCTGTTAGGTTTTTAAAAAAATTAAATGATAGGTTAGGGCTAGTACTCGCCGTAGAGATGACCAATATTGGCAACCGGGTAAATGTTGGGTAATAGATCCTATGATTCGACATTGAGTCGATGTAGCTGGTTTTGGGTGGGTTGCAGACATATCTCGTATTACGGTCGATACAGTATTACTGCACACTCTTACTGAGAGGTGGCGACCCGAGACACATACATTTCACCTTCGTTGGGGTGAAATGACTGTAACACTGAGGGACGTGCAAATTTTACTAAGTTTACGAGTTAATGAGCCACTGGTATCCGATCAATATCGGAGGAGAGACGGTGAAGAAGTGATGATAGATCTCCCTATTTTATGCCCACAACTACTTGGAGTAGTCCTTTCGCGTGAAGAGGGGTATTGGTTGAAGCGAGTTTTTGAGAAGACAGAAGATTACCTGAATTTGATCCCTACAACTGAAGAGGAAGCTATGATGAGAGTGTGAGGGTATATTCTACATTTACTCGGGACCTTCTTTATTCCCAAACAAACACAAGTTGAAATAAAGTTGCTCTCTAGTACCTCTCGTTACTCGAGGATCTACAGCGGACATCTCAGTACAGTTGGGGATCTGCTGTATTGAGTTATTTATACTCAGTATTATGTAAAGTTGTGGCAACCTGTAGACGAAATGCAACTTGTTCCTTTGTATTACTACATGTATACCATAGGAGTTATACTTAATTAAATATGGATCCTAATTTGTTTTAATAATTTGATAAAATTATGGTCTTCGGAGCATATATATGTTCGAAGACACATTATAAAGAACAAGGAATCAATTTCAATGATTACTTGTTGGGGATGTGGTAACACTAGTACAACTTTCTCTACACATAACCTAGCTTTAAACATAGATTGTTGTGTAATTTTTATTTTTTAACAATGCGGATATATTAGGTGGGTACCACCGAAAACGTCAAAGAAGATACTAATTAGTAAAAATAAATCAAATTAAAATATTTTTTTAATCATATTATTATACTAATACGATTAACTCAACTTACAAAATGAAAATATTTTATTTTTGTTATTGATATAATATCATTCAACTTATTTTTTAATTTTAGTAATGTTTATTATTTATATCATATTCATTACATATATATTAAATTCATTTAGTAATAGAACTATAAAGAAAAGCCATTATAATTTTTTTATTTAGTAATAATTTTTTATTTCTTATTTATTTGTTTTATTTGTTAAAAATATTTGAAGACTATATACACAATCATAACTTAATAAATTATATATACATAATTACATATACACTATTTACTATTTAGAATACTATTATATATATATATATATATATATTTACTTCAAATATAATAATAATTGATAAATAACAATATTAAATAATTATTTTTCAAAATTCTATGAAAAATATCCTTTTAATTTAATTTTATAATGATAAATACATAACTGAAAGTCAGAAAATCTAACATGTGTATTTATATACTTAGATTTATAAAATATAATATTATTATATTATTTTAAAAAGGCCAAAAAAATATATAATTGTGTACACTGTACACATTTAGGGATGTGATTATGATAATAAAAATTATCAAGTTACATTTTATTTATATTTTTATTATTAAAAATGTATAAATTATAATTTAGGTAATATAAATTCAAACATTTTATTATTGATATTAAAAAATATTCAGATTACCTAAAATCATTTGCCAAATATGTGTATATATTTTTTATTGTCTAAAATATAAACTTATTACATTGTATTTTCTAAATATTTTTTTAAAAATTGATTTCTTTCTACCCATTTTTTGCTTTAAATTTAGAAATCAAATAAATAATTATATATTTAATTCTTGGCAAAAAGATATATACATTACTATCTATTTAGTTCAGTTTTTAATTAACTTACTTACTATTATTTATCATTTTTTCCATTATAAATATTATGTACTTTTAACACTTAGTTCATTTTTTAAGTTAATTAAGCTAAACTATAATTATAAATTAGTTGTATTGGCATAAATATATATTAAATACAACGTATATATAATAAGTATTGCTTATCATTTATTTATTTAAAATTATTTTGCAAATTAAAAAAATAATATGTTTTCATTCTTTTTTATTTATTTCACTCTTAAGTAATTAACCCTTAATTTAATGTCAATACATGTTTTTTAACTTAATTTTTATGATATTTACCAAAAATAAACTTTAATTTTTATGATATCTAATATCTATTATTATGGTATATTTATTATAAATATAATATTGAATATACATTTATCTATATATATATATTAATTTAGTTAGAATGTATACAATTGTGACAAATAATCTTTTTGATACATTTTCTCACTCCTAAGTCATAATGTCATAATAATTCATTTTAATTATTCCATTTCAAACATACAAATCTCACTCCTAAGTGTAAGTGGCATGTCATGTAGATCACTTTAAAATCCTCTAAACCGTCTCATTCACTCTCAAGATAATTATAAAATTTTAACATTTTTTGTTTATTTTTATATGCATATTTATGATTTTAAATTAAATATATTGTATTTAGTGGATTTTATAAAATACTAAAATATATAATATTATATTTGATGAATAACAAGTATGAACATATAAATATTTTCAATTTAAAATTAAATAGATTAATTAAGTATAGATATACATTATTAAATAATATTTTTTTCAAAATGTATATCAACATTGTTTAGCTTATTATAATTAAAATTGTAATATAAATTTAGCATATGAATGAATGAATAATAATAATAATAATATGAAGATAAATGTTTGACATTTTTATATAAGTATATAATAATAATAGAAGTCATAAAACCATAATAGGTAAATTAAAAGTATTATATGGACATTAATATATTAAAATATATGAAAAATACTTTTATACTTATAGATTTAATATGTTTGTAGATATGTTTACTATCATTTTCATTCACATATTAAACAAATAGAAGTGACAAAACCACAAAAAATAACTTAAAATTATTAACTAACATTGTCAATATTACTTTTCAATAATGATTCATGTATTTTTTGTTTAATTAGTTTTTTAAATAAATAGACTTAATCTTGATTTCATTTAATATAATTATAATATTAAAATAATTTATATTATACACAAATATTAATAGGATTAATATTATTTTTATAAATATACCTTATTTTGTTATTGTATAATATTAAGTTAAATTTATTCTTAATTAAAAATAATTTTTTAAAATAAAACTCTAATAAATAAAATTATACATATATTTTCACGCATTTAATATAAAAAATAGTTATCGCGCAAAGCGCGTTTCAACTTTCTAGTATTTTAATAACTGTAAATACTTTGATAGTAAGTTTTTTTTTTGTGTGTGCTTATAAGAATTTCAAACCTAATGATAATGATGATAACATCATAACACTATTTCATAACATTATTTTCATGAAAACTATATGTAGTATTCAAAATGTATTATCAATGTACATGATAATATGAAAAATCTTACATGCATATATTCATTCATAAAATATAATATTAACTTTTTAGTATTATAATATTTATTGTAAATTGTACGATAAATATAAAATATAAATAAATATATAACTACAACTATGTTTTTTCTGTAATTATAATAGTATTTTTTAAAATTAGAAATATTAAAATACACTACGGGAGAATGGTCGTTTACCGGCTGAAAAGTGATTTTTTAACGGCTTAAAAATTTAGCCGTTAAATTATCACGGCTCAATATATGATGAGCCGTGATAATTCCCAAACCAAATCTAAAGTGCCGTCAAAATAATTATGGCGACACTTTTGATTGAGTCGTGGAAAGTATTTTTATTTTTTAAAGTCTTATTTTTCACGGCTCATTATATTGAGTCGTGATAAATATATACATTTTAAAAAAAATGTTTCTCCATGCTCTCCACGCTCTCCATGAAAATTCTTCACACTCAGGTTCTCCAACTCGAGATTCTCCACGCTCAGACTCGTCTTATGCCAGCTCGAGGTTCTTTAGCTCGGTTCTCCACGTCTGGGTTCTCCATCTCGAGATTCCCCAGCTCGAGGTTCTCCACCTGGAATCGACGAGTCTCCACGTGACACGGAGGAGATTCTCGGTTGCGCCGATGACACATGGTGGTGTTCCCGTTTCACCTCCAGAAAAGACAAGCAACATCCTCACTTCATACGAAACTCAAAACAAGAGCCCACGCGCCGCCGCTCCCACATCCACGACTTCTCGCTCCATCCATTGGACTCTCTCACCGTCAACGAAATCAATCGAGTTCGCACCCTGGTGCTCACCCACTCGCTCCACAAGAACTCTGTCCCCTACGCGCTCCACTCTCTTGCCCTCAATGAGCCCGATAAGTCCCAAGTGCTAGATTGGAAGAAAGGTGCGTCCCCATGCTCACGACGAGTCCACCAACGAGCTCCAGCTCTATCTTGGTCGTGGTTCTTCCTGGCGAGTCTTCTTCCTGGTCGAAGAGGGTAGATGAGGGAAGAAGAATGGAGCTCAAAATGAAGATGGAAGTGACGTGAAGAAGGATGAAGGGATGAAGGGGCAGGAAAATAGTTAAATTATTTTTAAAATTTTGCTTGGCGTGAAAACTTTGAAAGGACGAAGGGGTGGGAAGTAAAACGAGACTTTGCTTGACATGTGAAGACTTTTTTTATTTTTTATTATTTTTTCACGTCCGAAAGTAAAACGAGACGCGAAAAATATTTTATTTTCACTTAAATTAAATCAGTTTTGAAAATAAAAACGGCTCAAAACGAAAACGAGTCGTTACAAATATTTTTTATATATATAAATTATAGACTTTTCGCGGCTCAAAAATAAAACGAGCCGTGAAAAACAATTTTATTTTATAAAAATAATATTTGTCACGTCTGAAAGCAAAACGAGCCGCGAAAAAAATAATTAAATTATTCACGACACTTGAAATTGAGTCGTGAAAAGTGAGAAAAAAACCAATGACTCAAACAACTGAGCCGTAAAAAACATAAAATAACGACTCAATTACCACTGAGGTGTGATATTCTATCTAAATTAAATTTTCACAGCTCAATTATTATTGAACCGTTACATTGAACCGATATTTGAGCTCTCTCAATTAGTGATACTTATAAGTTTTGTTATGGCAATAAATAGTATTAAATTAATAAATTAATTAAAATAATAGAAATAAATGAGAAGATTATATAAAAATGTCTAATTAAATCAGAAATATTAAAATACTTATCGGTTATAATTTTTCTGGCAATAAAATGTATTATATTAATAAAATACTTAAAATAATAGAAACAAATGAACAAATATATAAAAGGTGTAAAGTAGTTGAAAATCGATGAGAAATTATGAAAGTATTCTAGAGTTTTAGGAGATACGCGTGACAAGTTTATATTATCGATTGTTATAAAATAAATTCAACAACTAATGAAATTATTTATTTTTGACAACTAAGCAACACAAAATCTTATGTGTCTGGTAGAAGTTCTAACCAAATTAATATATATAGATATACGTATAGATTAGCATGATAGAATAAATAGTTTTTATTAATTAGTCTAATTTCATATATAAAACATTTTTTTATATTAATTAATCCCGGTAGTTGCTCACTTATATTGAATTTCATTTATAGGGATAAAGCAATTAAAGTTGAGGATCACCTCTTTATGTTGCTATTGCATTGACCAAAACAAAAACAAAAACTTTTTATATTGCCTTTCAATTCTCCCCCACCCCAAATATGTTAGTTATTAATAGTTAAACTTTTTTGAATAAATGAATATTTAAATTTATAGTGGCAAAAGTATACATATACTCATCACATATCAATTAACTTTTTTTTTTTTTCAAATACTCGTTTCATTTGAAGAAATAAAACGGCTCACATATCAATTAACAGACTGCTATATTATTATTATTTTTTAAGTCCGTTGCCAAAATTATAATTTTTTGAAAAATTCATCAAAACAAATAAATCTTTCCAACAAAATTAAAACAAAAAAACAATATTAAACTATTTGCACTAAAAGCTGGAGATGGAGTTAATTATTTCACAGTTTATTTAATTTAAGATCTTAAGGCCAATATACACCACATGTAATTACCAGATATTCAGTAAATGCAATTGATCCCCGAAGAAAAAAAAAACAGAAGATAGAAGTGATATCACAAAATGGTAGCTACTAGCTAGCTTAGCAGATGATACCCATCTGTTATTCCACACTTCACAAACCCTAACTTTCTACCTCCACCTTACGTACCCCCCACCCCAAACTCCGCACCATCTCTCAGTCAACCCCCTTCAAGCCACGACCTCAACCTTTCCACTTGCGACGACTACCTCCACCTTGCCGTTCGTCTCTGCCTTCAACTCAGCCACGGATCCGTTTGCAGACACCAAATCTTCCACTGCACCACCGTTATGGGCCTGCGGGAACTTCTTTGCAGTTAAAACCTCGATGCTCCTTCTCTTGACCTCTTCCACAAACGCTTGGATGTTACGGTCGGAAGAGCCGCCCTCATCCACCGCTGCATTGGCCGCTGCTTTCCACTTGAGAGCGTTCTCCTTCATCTCTGACGCCTTGGGCCCCACGGTCGCCTCCAGAAGGCATTTCTCCACCACGTCGCGCGTGATCAGTTTGTCTTCTGCTTCTCCGCGACACATCCTCACACCCACCTGGTAAAAAGACGACATTATCAGATCTCTGTTTAAAGCAACAACATTACTAAGACAATCTCGTGTTTGATTAAGTTCAGAACTATCTGTATTACCTTGAACTCATCGACCAAGTACTTTGCATCAGTGACCTGGTCTCCCCACTGCGGGAAGGCAACGACAGGCATCCCAGACGTGAGAGCCTCCATGGTCGAGTTCCAGCCGCAGTGTGTCACAAAGCATGCAACCGAAGGGTGAGCCAACACCTGCTCCTGCGGGCTCCACTGCACCACCTTGCCCTTATCTCCGGCCTTCTCCAAAAATCCTTCCGGCAAGGTCAAAACCTGGTACCCCGAATCCTTGTGCGGCGGCTTCATCACCCAAATGAAATTCACCCCAGAATTCAGAAGCCCGAACGCAATCTCATCCCACTGGTCTTGCTTCAGATAAACCACGCTGCCAAACGACACGTAGACTACTGAGGCCGCAGGTTTGGTGTCAAGCCACTCCACGCAGTCGTCAGCCTTCATGAAGTCTCCTCTGACGTTATTGGGTGCCTTAGGGTTCTTGAAAAGTGGGCCGACGGTCTTGATGGCGCAGATTTTGGACATGTACTCGATGATGTCGTGCTCTAGCTCTTCAAACGTGTCCATGAGGACGCAGAAGGGCTTCTCCAGGTTCTTGTACTGTCCCATGATGGCCCTTCTGAGAAATGGGTACGGGGTTGTCGGGTACAAGAAGCTTGGGGTCTCGTCGTACTTGAGGAGAGGCATGGATGGTAGTTGAACATCAATCTCCATGGCCTCCTCGGAGGGGAAGGGAACAAGACCATGGTAGTAGTGGTAGTAGGCGTTGAAGCAAGCGCATGATTGGACCCATAGCATGGCAGATGGGAGGCCTAGGGTTTCTGCAACGTCAGACACCCATGGGATGAACGGGTTGTTGATGAGGCAAGAGATGGGGCGGTTCTGCTCTGCGTTTTTCTGAATCATGCGTGGAATCAACTGTTGCAAAGAGAGAGTTTGTGTGTGTTTCGTTAGTTTCATTATCTAATTAAATTGTATATATTTTTCTAAATCTATATACCTCCTTGCCGACTTTCTCAAGCTGGGGCAAGTACTGGTCGAGATCCTGACGTCGAATCTCGTTCTCATCCCATCCATCCTCAAAGAACTCAAACCTAATGAATCCATCGCCAATGGGTGACGGCTCCTCCCCAATGTTACTCGCCTTCCTCATCTGCTTCCCGATGCTCTCAGGCGTTGTGAAGGTGACGAGCAATCCCTTGGAGGCTAGCCGCTTCCCGAGCCTAAGCAAGGGGTTCACATGGCCTTGACCCGGAAAGGAAACCAAGAGCACATGTACCAATGATTCAGAACCCATATCGATCGATCTCTCTGTGGTTGAATATGGCTGTGTTTAGCTTTGGTGAAGAATGTCAGAGCTGGGTAGTTTGTTATGAGAGCAGAAGAAGGAGGGAAGTGTTTATATATATCAGTTCTGATGATCGGGAGAAGGTCAGGTCCATGAAATTTGTTACGTAAAGGACTGTTTGGTAGCTGCAGAAGCAAAAGGGGAGTGGTAATGGTGGAGTGGTTTCATAGGAGGAAAGTTCGGTTCGCAGGCAAAATCAAAGCGACAAATATTCAACCTTAGACATGCATTGACAGACAGTGGAGATGTATCTATCTACTTATATATAATATACATATACCTGAAAATACACTTTTTTACAAGGATATATATGGTAAATATATGATAGTAAAGTTAACTTACTGACCAGTCCAATTTTCTCGGTGTAATTATTACACTACAAGGGAAAATTAATGTTTTGAACTGGTCCATGCATGAAGTCAGTGAATAAGACAAAATGGTATTGTGATTGAGACAACCAGAAGCATACTGTTCTTGTGTATATCTAGCTGACATGAAATGTCGAGTTACACATACAATATACAAACCCAGGTTTTTGTACGACGTATTATTTATATAATACCAAAATAATGTTCTTTATTCATTAAGCATAAATATTTGAAACTTTTGGAATCCCGATAACGTTAATTTTGCAATAAGATTACAAGATATACGATTGTCGATCTTTTATTTGTTTAGGGATTGTAGTTTGGAACCTGATATTCCTTACTTCCATGCAAAGTCTGGTTATGCATAACTGAAATTCCTGCCTTTACCGACGAAAAATTAATTTCGTCGGTAAACTTTCGTATGTAAATTAAGATTTACCGACAAAAATTAATTTTCGTCGGTAACATATTATTTAACCAACAATATCAAAGTTTGTCGGTAAAATATATTTTTACCGACAAAATATATAACTTTCGTCGGTGAAATCTCACGTATTTGCTGACGAAATGCAATTATAGTCGGTAATTAGGTCAGATTAAAATTAAATTTTGTCGGTAAATATATATCGTTGCCAACGATATATAATGTTCGTCGGCAAAAATAATATTTACAATTTGAATTAAACCTAGCCGCAGATGACTGAAACATTCCAATCGTGAAGGAGGAACAGAGCAGAGCCAACGGGGGAGTAAGAGAAATCGAGAGACAACTTCAAGACTAGGAGGAGACAACTTCCACGGCGGGAGGCAAGACGAGTGGACGATCCATGACGCTGAGAAGAGGTGACGGGATGTAGGAGCTTGCAGCGGCGGAATAGTGACGGGCAGAGGAGAAGGAACTGAGACCACGGGAACACGGTGGCGAGCAAGAGGAAAGATAGGCATTCTGTAATGTTCTTCAAGCTCAATAGACAGTTGAAAAGAACAACACAAATCTTGATATTTGTTAGGGTTATGACTTCACTGTTCCCAATGTTTGAGACTTCATTGTAGCTTTGATAGTCATGAGTTTTTAGGTTTAATGGATTGGGAAATTCTCATTGCAGTGAGATTGCAGTTTTGCTCAAAATATACCTAATTCTTCGCTCTGTAGCTTCTTGGTTTCTCTATCAGTATTGTTTCCTTACGTTAACTGACATGTAATGAGCAAGATACTAGACATATTTCTTTGTTTTTGTAGGGGATATAGATTCTCCGAATGAACCCGTGCCAATGTTGTTGTTCCCTAAGAGAACTTCCCAACCAAGTACTATTAGGCGGAAAATAAATCATGGATTTGCTCGGTATGTCGTTCTCCTGAACTCTTCATTACACAAAATAACACATATTGTTTCTCCGATAATATTTGTTGTTCTTATTACTCTGAAGATTTTTTCACATAAAGCACAACTCTATATTGTATGCATGTATGTCAATCATAACTTGATTTTGGCACCTGCACTGTTAAAGACAGACATCTGATTTCTTAAAGGTTGTGCTTTATTTGATAAACTTCAACTATGTAAGGTACCTGAGCTATTTTACCTCCCTGAGGTTGTAACGAACAACAATTCCATTGATTTTGGACCGAAGCAGTTGGGGGGCAAGCTCGGTATGTCGTATCTGCAAAACTACGTATGTCATAGTCATTGTAGAAGATGATATGTGCACCTTTAGCCTAGATGATTTTTGCCTTTTTGGTAGTTATTCATTTGGCGCCCAGTTATCATCCAATGTCTCCATACATAAATTTTGGAACTTTGGCATACTTTTAGTTGTAATATTGCATAAATTTGGAACTTTGACATACATTTAAGCTTTTGGAACTATCATATTGAACTATTACGGATTCTATCCACACAATTGCTTCTTATAATGATATTTGTATCCTTGTGTCATTGAACTATTTATAAATTTATATATCTATTTTAAAAAGAGTTCTTTTTGTACTGACGGAAATTTCCGTCGGCATAGCATGTATAACGACCAAAACTATTTCGTCGGCAAAAACCTATTTACTGACGAACAAATTGTCGTCGTTAATTAAGGTTTGCCGACGAAATAGTTTTCGTTGGTAAATATTTTTTTTCCCGATGAAATTGACATTGCCGACCAAACCAAATTCATCGGCAAAAACATAAGTAGGTGACGAAAAATTGTATTTTGCAGACAAAAATTCCGTCGGCAAATACATTGTTTTTACCGACACAATTTTTTTGTCATATTTTGTCGGTAAACTTTCGCCGACGGGCATTCACCGACAAAACTTTTACCGATGAAATTAATTTTTACTGACGAAAGTTTTACGTTTACCGAAGAAAAATATCGTCGGAAAAAGTGATATTTCCAGCCGTAATGGTCACGTTTCCTTTACTAATGTTGCATTGTCGGGTATAATGTGTCGTGTTTTTCGAATTATGCAGAGGATTCATCGTACGGCAAACCAAATTGCCCCCCTCACTGCAGGAATGTACACTTACATTTACTTTTTTTGAGCTTATAGTTAGAGGGTATTGAGTGTACTGATGTATACATAATTCTTAAATAGAATACGTTAAAAAATGTTGATGGGAAATAATTACTTGTATATCTGAAGTTCAACTATCTAGTGGACCAATAAGTCTACGTACTACTATGCATGGGAAATGATGTTGCGAACGTTTTGTCCAACCGGTCCGGTCCACGGCAATGTATATAATATAAAAAACAGTTATTCCGGGACGTGTCAAGTTTATAGTAAAGTTAGTAGTAACTTGTAATAATAAGGTTTTTCAATAGTCAGATAGATACTACTTACTTCGGCCGATTCAAATTTGGGCATTTACTCATTTTATTTTAATTTTTTTATAAGCTACTTCGATCATTTTAAGTCTCTTCGTAAATGAAATTATGTGGATGTACAAAAACCACCCTAAATGCACGATGAAGTCATAATTTTTCTACAATAGGACAAAAATGAAAGTAAGTGATAAATAACTAAACTAAAAAAAAGTCTGGGGCAAATATAACTTTTTAAAAGACTAAATCAAAAATTATCAATTTTTATAATAAAATTAATCTAACATTAAAAATCAAGGGGATACAATTGCTTCCACATCCCTGAGTAAACATAAAATTTTCAAATAAATAAACATTTTATATTGTAACTCTTGGGGAAATCATTTAGTTTTTAGCACCACTATATAATCGGGGGAGGATAGGTATATTTAAATACTATATATTTGATTGGACATCAATTTGCCTTTGCCTTAAGGGTTGACCAATTTTTTTTTTGCCTTAAGGTATACCAAACTTTCTAGAGTTGGCCGTCCGACCGATCGGTTGCTTCCTTTTCGCTGCCAATTAAATAGTTCTTTACCATCTCTAACTGTTAAGTAGTGCTATCATTTTGTTTGGTTGCGGGTTTATATATATGTTGTTCTTGGGTTCCGCAAATCATATAAGTATTCTACGAAATTTTTAAAAAGTGTATATTTTAGAAAAAATAATTGAAAAAGTATATATTTACCGAAAAATTTAAAAGAGTGTGTACTTGTGCTACTGGTAGTAGCGATTTTTGAAAATCGCTACTAGGGGTAGCGATTTTCAAAAAACGCTGCTTAGGGTAGCGTTTTTATGAATTTCGCTACCCCTAATAGCGATTTTTTTTTTTTACATTTTTTTTTGACGATTTGATGTTTAATTTTAAAAAATAAAAAAAAAAGTAAAAAATTACAGTAAGTAGATATTTTAATTTCGATTCAAATGATGCAAAAAATATTAAATTTGGACTTACGGATTGACTGTATGCTCTGCCGTAAGTTGAGATATGAAAATTTTACTTTAAAAAAAATAACTCATACCATGTAAGTCCAAACTGACCACGGTGAACGTCATTTATGTCGTAATTCAATTATCTGCCTAGGGTAATTTTTTTGATTAAAAATATAATGATTTTGTAACCTAACATCGTTTGTCTTAAAATTTGACCGAAATAATCAAATGCATTAGGTGAGAAATTTAATTATGTACTTACTCAAAAAAATTAAAGTGAGTAGATAATTTAATTACAAATTAAATGACGCTAACTAGACGTTAATGTTTTGCTTTTAGACTGACCGTATAATACAATACGTAATCTACTCACTTCAATTTTTTTGATTTTTTTTAGTAACGTCATTTTTTTTTTATTTCAGTCAAATTTTAAGACAAGCGATGTTAGGTTACAAAATTATTGTATTTCTGATCAAAAAAATTACCCTAGGTAGATAATTGAATTACGACATAAATGACGTTCACCGTGGTCAGTTTGGACTTACAGGGTATGAGTTATATTTTTTTAAGTCAAATTTTCATATCTCAACTTACGGCAGAGCCTACAGTCAATCCGTAAGTCCAAATTTAATATTTTTTTGCATAATTTGAATCGAAATTAAAATATCTACTTACTGTAATTTTTTAAAAGAATTTTATGATTTTTTTGATTTTTTTTTTAATTAAACATCAAATCGAAAAGAAAAAAAAAACGCTACTAGGGATAGCGAAATTCATAAAAACGCTACCCTAAGCAGCGTTTTTTGAAAATCGCTAATACCCTACCTGCGCAGATGCACATTTTGCTAAATATTTTTTTTAAATATATACTTTTTCAAAAAAAAAATTCTAAAATAAACACTTTTTGAAAAAAATCTTATTCTACCTGTATTTCATTTAATCATTTTCTAATCACTATGTTGCTCTACGTAAGGTGATGGAATCTCGATGTTCATGATATATATAGTGTATGTATAACCTTATACATACTTTCAAAGTTGTACAACACCAGGTAGAAAAGCACAAATGGTGCCTTAAATTTCTAAACATTTTTACAACTTAATACTTGCATTGCATATAGATAGATAAATAGATATACATAGATAAATAGAACCGATACTTTTTGACACAATAGAATTAATATAAATATTTGTAACGATTTGTATTTATACATATTGGAGGCTTTAATCTTAAGATATTATTGTCTCTAAATAATTTTTATATGTTTAAACACGATTAATGACCATATATAAACACTCATGATCTGAAAATATACGTATATACACAATTAAGTATATGTATTTAACATTTGAATTTGTTATTTGTACTTATTTTTGAATCACTTGTGAATTTTAAAACTTTATTGCGAAACTAAATTATGAGTTCTGTGAATTACGTGTCGTGTCGGGTGACACAACTTGAGTTATGTATATATATATATATATATATGATTTTTTGTTCAAAAAATTAATCATATTAATTGTGCGTGTAACATATGATTTGTTTAATAATCGCATGGTGTTCATATTTTGAGTTTACATACACATTCAGACCTTATCCATTTGCATACAATACAATGAATGATAGGATAGGATAGGATTAAACATGACATGCACGAATTTTCACTTTATATGCACATCACTTATCAGTCTAGGCTAAGATTAACCGACTATAAGCCTGATTTAATTCGAACCGAACTTAATCCAAGTGAACGGGAAAGAAACCATCGAAGAGCTAGCTAGCCCTAATTGGGTCCGTTTATACGCTTGTGTATTAATGGGTCTAAATAGAGAAAACAAATAAAGCCCAAATGGGAGAGTGCTCCCAAAGAACATCTTCAGCGGAAGGAAAGAGAAAGAAACGAAATGAAAAGAGAAAAGTAGCACAACTTTTTCACGCTCTTCATTCTTCTCAGAGAAATTCTGCAATCTGCCATGGGAGACTCCAATCCACCGTTTCGCATACCTGTTGATCAAGCTCTTGGCGGTGGTCAATGTAACTTCTTTCTCTCTCTCTCTATCGGTCTAGAGGTTAATGAGATCATCCGTCGATGGAACTGTACTTTGTCTTTCAGTTTGAGTCCTCCTTGTCAATAATTTGATCGGCGAGGATTTCTTTGCCCAGTGATGTAAAAATGTAATATTATGCATTTGGTGGTTTATGTTAGTGGCCGATCTGCTTCTGTGGAGAAGATGGGGAGGAGGAATTATAGTGCTGGCTTCAGCTACTGCGATGTGGTTCCTGTTTGAGAAAGCTGGTTACAATCTGCTGTCCTTTGGTTCTAATGTTCTATTGCTCCTCGTGACAATCCTATTCCTCTGGGCTAAATCCGCTTCCCTCCTTAATCGGTATTGTTGTTTTGCTATATTCGATCGTGCGAAATTTTGCTTATGTGGGAGGCCATTATGTTTTCGACACAATATCAGTTTGTGGATAGTGATGGATCATTCAATGATTAAAACTAGCACGGCTTGAATTTATTTTAGTAATGTGATAATTGGTTAAAGCTTGAATCAGATGAAGAAGTATCAGAAACTTTCGTTAGGATGTGCATATGTTGCTGTGGTTTTTCTCTGTATTTAAAGATACTTGTATGTTTCAGGCCATTGCCTCCTCTCCCTGATCTGGAAATTTCTGAAGATTCAGTTGTTATCATTGCTCATTTTCTGCAAGAATGGATCAACTGTGTACTGTGTCTTGCACGGGAAATTACAATTGGCCGAAACGTGAAACTTTTCATTCAGGTCGTCTGCAGGAGAATCTTAGTTCTTTCTTGAGATATACTATCACCTTTCATTTGGAATAATGAATTTTTCTTGCAATGTGATCTTTGGGATCAGGTTGCTTGCGGATTGTGGGCGATATCTGTCTTAGGAAGTCTGGTCAACTTTCTTTCTTTGGTTTATATTGGTGAGGATTAGTTGTATTGAATTTTCTTGTCACTCAAGTTTTTTTTCTTTTTGGTGCATTTAAGTGTTTTCAACTTTCTGCTCCTGCAGGAATTGTTCTTGCTCTATCAGTTCCTTTTCTGTATGATAAGTACCAAGACCACGTCAATGCCATGCTACCTGTTGCTCATGAAGCTACACAGACACAGTTAAAAAGATTTGAGGATGTTGTCTTGAAGAAGATTCCATTATATTCAAAAAAAGAAAAAAAGATTCAATAGGCAAGTTTTCTCTACCCTTCTATTTGGGAGAAGTTTATAACTTTCATAAGAATGTATTCAAATTGCTTCAGTATTTGCGACTTGCCTGAAGGTCTTTGTTTAAGTATAGATGCATATAACTAATGCTACCGTAACTCTACGATGTAAGGTTCAGATTTTTCAGCCTATAAGAGATATATTGAACCCTGACAGGGAAAACTGTGGATTTGGTCTATGGACACCCTTTACTCTCTTCATTTGAAGGGTCAGTTTTAGGAAAACCTAACACTTCTTTGTCAAGCTTTATCGTGTATAAAGCAGTCATGGTTCAATTTTTCAGTAAGATCCTCAGATTGACACATGCTTAGATCATACTAGATCTTTGTTCACTCTCTCTATTTATCTCCAGTCACAATGAGGAAAACATCAGCTTACTACTCATTTGTTGACTGCTGTAGCCATGTTTCAGCAATTCTGATGAGATTACTGAGGCTTGACAAAGACAACAAAAGGGCTGACTTTTGCTTGTGGGTTTTGTTTCTCTTCATGGAATTGAATGATGACCTGTTTGTAAAGAAATGAATGACAAAAAGTTCTTGCTGTAATCCGTATGTAGTGTAGAAGTGAAACCAAGTAAAAAGACAGATAATGTGTCCGGTTACTGTTGGGCATTACTTTTCTCTCTCTCTAGTATAAGTTTTAATTGTTTGCTGACTGTATCAAAAAAAAAGTATTGCAACTGCTGATGTTGGTCTCCTTGAAATAACCTTAAATTCTGATCTTGAGCAGCATATGTCTCCTCTTACCGTTATATTTTTGGTAACTTGTTGTCATGAAGTAATAATACATCTCATCTTGTGCAGGGTGCATGTGGAGACATTATGCTGAGTGTGTTTGTTTACTGAGCTTAATTTTATTTGGTGGTAACTTGGCTTGGCTTGCAGAGGATGATTTCTATTGCATTTCCAGTAGACAACAATAGCAGTTAATATTTAGTATCTAACTAACAAGCTGGTGATTCATTAGTTTTTCAGTGGAGTTGTAACTTGTAAGTGATGTGGCAGTCTCTAACCTGTCGGTTATATAACCTGCCGGTTATATAACCTGCTTCGGCTTTGGCTCTATTCCAGTTTGGTGTAAGAAGTAAAAGTATGACAATTAAACAGCCACTTGAACAATTGCGGTTTTGAGAATCATCCAGTTTGTCGTCTTCTTCCACTTTGTTCGTTGTTGCATTGCATCGTTTTCCTTTCTTTGTGCTTCTATATAAAATTTGGACTGTAACGCTCTTTGGGCTTTATAAAAGTAAGGGAGTCCATCAAATTGGAATTCGCCTAAAGTCATATTTTATATGATTGGCAAATAGGTAAATTATAATACACGGTTTTCTTTGTGGAATGTGGATGCACAATCAAGAATGGAAATCAGAGGAAAACTTTGACTACATTTCTTTGTCGTTTTCTTCATCTATGCCTACTTTCCTTTTGTCGTTATTTTCCTCTAATCTACCGCCGCCTACTTTTATATTTCTAATGAATTGCAAGATAATATCTTACTCTATTCCCTTATAATAATTGTTTGTTTCATTAAGTCTTACAAATAGAGAATCATGTGACGTGATGAGATCTACGGGGGTTTATACTTTATACATCCCACGGAGATTCATGATTAACAGTTTCTTTGTTCAGATTGATTAATACTGTTAAAAGAAAAGGAAAAAAAGGAGTGGAAGGGAGGGTTTTAACTTTTAAGTTATGACTTTTCAGTAACTTTTTACTTCGGCCAACAAAATAAATGTAACTTTTTACTTTTTGTTTTTGCGAAAAATGAAAAACAAACAATTTCCGATTTCGCCACCAAGTCTCTCTCTCCCTCTCTCTCTCTCTCTCTCTCACCCTCACCAACCCCAGCCTTCCCTGGCGTCACCAATAAATCCCACCTCGTATTCGATCCTTCCTTCCATATTCCACTGCCACTAACTTACACACACAAGCGGATCCATTTCATCGACGCCTCGCCGCACCCCTGAAATGGCAGCCACCGGTTCCCTAAGTGTCACCCCGGGCTTCTCCAAGCCTTCCCAACTCAAACTATCTTCCAAGCTTCCTCTCCCATCAGCTTTCACTGTGTCCCCCATCACCCTCCGCAACAACCACCGCGGTCTTGTAACCGTTCGCGCATCCCTCGATGCGAAGCCCACCGTCCTCGTGGCCGAGAAGCTCGGCCAGGCAGGATTGGACCTCCTCAAGGAATTCGCCAACATCGACTGCTCCTACAACCTTAGCGCCGAGGAGCTAAACACTAAGATCTCACTCTGCGATGCCCTTATCGTGCGGAGCGGGACGAAGGTGACCCGCGAAGTATTCGAGTCGTCCAGGGGGAGGCTCAAGGTTGTGGGAAGGGCTGGTGTCGGGATTGACAATGTGGATCTGGCTGCAGCAACAGAGCATGGTTGCTTGGTAGTCAACGCGCCGACAGCTAACACTGTGGCTGCCGCTGAGCATGGAATCGCGCTGCTTGCCTCTATGGCTAGAAACGTTGCCCAGGCCGATGCATCCGTCAAAGCTGGTGAGTTCTCTTATTTGCTTTGTGTTGGATTATGTAATATACATGCAATTTATATGCTAAAACATAATCACATATAATTAAGTTACCTCTTGATTGATTGCCTTAGCTGAAGCGGATCTGCGTGAGTATGTGTGTGTCATTTGGTCGAACAGTTAGAATGCGGTTTGATTTGATTTTCTCAGATCTGATGGTGGATGGATTACCTTCTCTAACAGAAGGAATCTTTGCTAGGAAACTGAGTAGAATGCTGAGCTCATACTACTTTAAAAGTTGTGAAGCGTATAGTCAAATCCTGATACATTTGAAAAGGTCCTCTGAAAAAAGTAAACAAACATGGAATCTGTAGAAACATAATTTCGTAATTGTTCTTTTCGCGTGCTCCTAACCTGTAAAACACGGAGCTACATCATATTTAATTATTTTGCATTGTTTCAGGACTTCCTTACTATTCACTTGCTAAAAGGTCATGAGGCTTGTTGGACATTTTAGGATCTTGGTAGCGATTGAAAGGAAGTTCTGAAGTATTGATATTCCAATATAACGTTATCGTAATGTTAGTTCTTGTCAGATTGTGCAGGCTGTTTGTTCTGTTTGATATGTATACATGTCTTTATATTTTGGCTGTGTATTTGCATATCATCATCGTTATTATTTTAAATCTAGTTCTTGTATTCAGTCCCATGCTAATTGTTTAAGGAAGGAATTAGCCTGTCATCTTACTTTTCTAATTACAACAAAATAAGTGTTCCACTCTTCTGCTTATCAGTATATGTTTGTTTGGTGGTTGGTTGTGGATTATGTTGTCTTCTCTTAGAGATTCTTGGTACTAACCTGTTCCCACTCTATGCAGGAAAGTGGGAACGTAACAAGTATGTCGGTGTGTCTCTTGTGGGGAAGACACTTGCTGTGATGGGTTTTGGAAAGGTGGGATCGGAAGTTGCTCGCCGTGCCAAAGGTCTCGGCATGCATGTCATTGCCCATGATCCATATGCCCCTGCTGACCGGGCTCGTGCAATAGGAGTGGACCTTGTGGGATTTGAAGAAGCCCTTGCCACTGCAGATTTCATTTCTCTGCACATGCCTCTAACCCCTACCACAGCAAAGGTCCTTAATGATGAGACCTTCGCAAAGATGAAGAAAGGAGTGAGAATTGTCAATGTTGCTCGGGGAGGTGTGATTGATGAAGAAGCTCTAGTGAGGGCACTCGATTCTGGAATTGTTGCTCAGGTATTTTATTCATCTTAATCCTCACAACTGAATATGTCATAAGTACCTTGGAAAGTGAGTTATTACTTTATATTTCAGGCTGCTCTAGATGTTTTCACGGTTGAACCACCCCCAAAGGACAGCAAATTAGTGCAGCATGAAAGAGTTACTGTTACCCCTCATCTTGGAGCAAGCACCATGGAGGCTCAGGTTTCTCGCATGCTCAGAATGTTTATGGTTGCAGTTATATACTTCTTGGTCCTGAATGTTGACCATTGATTGATTAATGTACAGGAAGGAGTGGCTATCGAGATTGCTGAAGCTGTGGTGGGAGCCTTGAGAGGGGAACTTGCTGCAACTGCTGTTAATGCACCAATGGTTCCTGCTGAGGTATTCATAATCATTTATTGCCTGTTATATCTTTACAAACTCGAATTTTCTACTTTCATTCCGTGCCCTGTTTTCAAATTCTGTTTGTGCTTTTGTTTTGGCCTTAATATATTTTCTTGTGATGATAGCAGCAAATTGGTTAATATTCTCCATAATTTAGTTTTTAGCTGTTAAAATCACTAATTTTGAAGTGGGTGCAATACTTTGTTAAGGTTTTGGAAAACTTTTTATCAGGATAGTGATTCATGAGATATTGCTATATTTTATTGCTTCATTTTCTGGGATGATATCAGATTTGTATGAACCTAAATCTCTCTTTCTTGTTAGGTCCTCACCGAGTTGAAGCCATATGTGGTTCTTGCTGAGAAACTTGGAAGATTAGCTGTTCAGCTAGTGGGAGGAGGAAGTGGAGTCAAGACAGTGAAAGTATCATACGCCTCTGCAAGAGCACCCGATGACCTCGACACCAGACTCCTCCGAGCCATGATCATAAAGGGTCTGATCGAGCCCATATCAAGTGTCTTTGTGAACTTGGTCAATGCAGACTTCACAGCCAAACAAAGAGGCCTCAGAATCTCAGAGGAGCGAATCATCTTAGACGGTTCCCCTGAGAGCCCGCTCGAGTACATTCAAGTCCAGATAGCCAACGTGGAATCAAGGTTTGCAAGTGCCATATCGGATTCAGGTGAGATTAAGGTGGAAGGTAAGGTCAAAGATGGACTTCCACATTTGACAAAGGTTGGATCTTTTGAAGTTGATGTGAGTTTGGAAGGAAGTATCATTCTGTGCAGACAGGTGGATCAGCCTGGGATGATCGGTCAGGTTGGTAGCATTCTGGGTGAGGAGAATGTGAACGTGAGTTTCATGAGCGTGGGCAGGTTTGCTCCAAGGAAGCAAGCAGTGATGGCTATTGGAGTTGATGATCAGCCCAGTAAGGAGACTTTGAGGAAGATTGGTGAGATTGCTGCTGTCGAGGAGTTTGTTTTCCTCAAGTTATGATCCTCGTGATCTGATTTACGTCAACAATTGGACTATCTTGAAATGATGTTCTTGAGTTTTGTTATGGAAGTTGCTGTTTCTCTGCTGTATTATTGTTCAAATTTTGATGAGTAGAAGTAGACAACACAAGATAAGCGTATTGAGGCTCTGAATTTTGTGTGCCCTTTTGCATGCCATCAAAGCTAGCAGATTCAATTTTGAATAAATTTTGCATGCAATGCATTTGTTGTATTCAACAACCATCAAAATGTTGCAACTTGATAAAAAAAACAGTGTAGTAATTGAATCCTAATTGATTATACTATGGTTAATAATCAATAACAAGAACGCATCCATGATATACCTATTACTAGATTACGCATTTAGCCCTCTAGATATACAGTTCACCTTCGTAAGCGCCAGCTTGCTTGAATTCGATCGGAAGACAAAGCAGATACTAAGCGTCAGCAATGATTTCTAATCCACTCTTTTGAGGGTTTAAACTTTCACTGACATATACTGGTTCAATGAGCAATGGTTCAGCTCGGTTCCTCATGTTTAAACCATGCACTTCATGCCTAAGTTGAGTTCAAAATCTCTTTTACAAGGCATACGTTGATATAGTTGTGTGTGTTTATCTTTATTGTATGATGATTGGATCTAATAAGGTGAAAGATTTATAACTCCTTCACAATGACATCATTTTAACCATATGAAAAATAAGCATATGTTGACCAGGGAAAAGCTTTGCAAAACATGTCTATGAGGCTTGACTGATCAACCATAGTCGCCACAATTGCTTTCATAGAGAAGAGATTACCTCAACAAAAGGAACAACAACCTCCTCTTTGCAATTTGATTTACCAGTTGTTCAAAAGTCATATTTGATGAACAATGCAGCTTGAGATACGAAAATCACAACAAAAGTTAGTAATACAGTCTAAAGTCTAAAGAGGAGAGAGGCTGTCACCAAGTGACTTATATATACCATATAGAAAGACAGCTAAATGGTTCATCTTAACCACCGCGCATGTGAGCTCCAAGCTCACCAAAGTCATCAGCCTCAACTGTATCCTCTGATAACCGCACTGCATCAAGTTTTGTTTTCAAGATGTCAATTGCATTGATCAGCATCTGAGATGCTTTGATTGCTCCAGTTGATTCAACTGTGAATATGAAGCTGTCCTCCTTTGCATATATCTCCACCAGACCTGCTTTCCCCATGGCTTCTGCTTTCTTGATGACTTCATCGTCGTAGGTGTATGACTCGGGATCAACCACTACTACCTAATAAACACCATAGCATTATCAGGTACCCAATAACTTAGATGCTGAACTAATTGCACATGATATTTGGTCAAACAAACTGCAGAATGAGCATAACCAAAGTTTGATGCAATTTTATGAACAATTTGAATTTGAACAACAAGAGAGCTACTGGTTAGAGCTAAGAGTGACTGCTGTAGATGTTTCATGAAAATTCCTATCTGTAAAGTGAGAGATTTCAAGGATCAACAGGCTAATCCATCACACAACTGTTTAGATGTCTCTTCAATGGAAATAACATATAACTAAGAAGATAAAAGCAACCAACCTGATGGGTACTTTGATCAATGTCAAAAACTTTAGTTGGGCTACTCTCCACCCAACTTCTTTTCTCCTCAAGGGTTAAAGATTCCATCAAATCTTCATTGATGTGAATCTCAGGCTCATACATAAACGTCACTGTTGCAGCAGGTGACCATTTTGCATGATCTTTGGCAATTCCTTTGCGCGCAATGGCTCTCAGCCTTAGCTCTTGCCCTTTTCGCAACTTCACAATAGTAATTCCTCTGAATGTAGGATAAAAGATATGAATATAAACATGTAATTCTTTTATACAGATATCATCCTTCCAGAAACAGAATGAAGAAGAGGAAAACAGCCAAGGACAAATTAAAACTAAGATACAGCATGTAATATCATGAATATTACTCTCAGAACTTTCAAGGTTTATGCTTGTCCATTCGTCATGTGACATACAGTCATGCAAATCCAAACATAGGGAATGAATTTAAGTATATAAACTGCGAAAATAAGGAGCTGAACTTTACTGAGAGAAAACTTCTTTTTTTTCGACTTGAGAAAAGAAAACACCTCAATTGATGGCCCCAATACTTACCAACAATACAGCACCAGTTCAATGTAATCTCTCTACTGAATAGCAATAGTACTGAATACTAATACGATAAGACACATCTTTTAAAGGGCAAAGACCATAGCAGAATTAGCTATCACAGTATCACTGTTAAGGGTATAAAAACTTTCCACAACCAGCAATCGGTATCAGGATTCAGGAGCAAAAAGCAGCTTACATAGTAAATACTGGTCTTTACAGACACAACGGAAAAACCCACATCATACCTTTCAAGCAACATATTTCACAGGGATAAGAGATATACAAGAAGATGAGGGCAATTTGCAGGAATGAATATACAAATTAAAAATTAAGCCGCACACTGTAATGGACACTGCACAAGAACTTCAAATGAAGGGATCATGTTGGTGCTATTTTGCTTCTACTTCCATTTTGGTAGTAGTTTCCGTCCATAGAATAATTTCTTATTTCATGATATATTGATCAAAGGAGTTCATTTGACCTGAGAGCATAGTCCAAAAAATGTTCACCCCCCTAAAGAAACAAGAGAATGAGTTAGAGGGAGCATACTTCTGCTCAGAAGAATCATAGCTCGCATTATCAGAGAAATCCACCGGCACGACTGTGTGATCTGAGCTAATCAAATCCTTGCTGGTGACATCCAGAGTTTGGTCTGTGATGCATTTGGCTCTAAGGTGAAACTCCACAGAACAGAACTCGCACTGTCCATCACCATCACAGGCGTCACAGTCTCTCGAGAACCGCATCCCCATTGCGCGTTCACTGGTGAGAGGGATAAGGCCAAGTCGATGTGCGATGAACTCGTCACCGAGAACTGACGAATTGACCTCAATCTCGACAAGGTCAATGGCAATGGTAGGCACCTCAACGAGCATAACACGTCGGAGGGCATTAGCCACGCTGGCGTCGGTGTCGCGGAGCTCGAATTTGAGGTAGTCATCCTTCATCTCTCGGATTTTGATCCTAGGAAACCGCTGGTAGGAGGCCCCATCCATTGTAGAACGATGCTTGATTTCAAGGTATCACCTTCAACAGTAGTGGGAGTCTATTCCGGCGATTAGGGATCGCAGTTGCTCTGAGACTGAGAGCAACTAAGTGACAGGATAGGAAGGAGACAGGGCAATCGATTCAAGCCCTAGTCCTAGATCGTTGTGGTTTTTGCTCCCCCAGAAGGCCAGAAGCCAGAAGCCAGAACGGGTCAGAGCCTCATATAATTCGGGCACCATACCCAAACCCTAAATGACAATCTACCCTACAGGCCCCATTTCTGTATGTTAAATGGGCCTTTCGATGAGTTTCAACAGACTAATCCAAACGAGTGTGTTGTTTGGGGAACAGACAACATACAAATTGTTTTTATCGTGCGTGTTATTATATATATTAGGGTTAATTGTCAATTTGCCCCCTAATGTTTGGACCGAATTTAAGAATTCCCCTTAAAGTTTAAAATTTTAAATATTAGTCCTAATGTTTGGACGTCGTCAAAAATTGCCCCATTCCGTCTTCAGGCCGTCTGATTCAAACGGAAATCCCATCACGTGCCTTGCACATGCGTTTTATTAAGATACAAAGACGAAAATGCCCTTATTGCACCAAATCATAACTCATCTTCCAAAGATTACCATAACAAGTTCTTCGGCCTCAAGAATCCATCTCTGGCCACTGCCAACAACAACCCCTCTTCTTATTGGATCGACGAGTTCCTCGACTTCTCCTCCACAAGGCGGGCCTCTCACCGGAGATCCATCAGTGATTCTGACATCGCCTTCTCCGAAACTCATGAGTTTGACAAAATCGACGATGACCAGTTCCTGTCCATGTTTGGAGACGAGAAACCGAGCGACTGCCCATTATCTTCTTCTTCTTCACCCACCAGCAACTCGAACCACGAGGAGAAGTGTCTCTTGTTTGTGGCCGAGAATAATCAGCTGCAGAGGCCACCGGAGCTGAAGAACGAACCTGAGGAGGTGGTGCAGAGTCCGAGGAACGAGTCGGATGCAGAAGCGAGTCCAACCATTCCCTTCGGCATATCCTGCCATGTGTCGGTCTCGATGTCGTACACACCTCCTTCCCGTGCAGCTCCGCCCTTGACGTTGACCATGCAGAGCTTCCCTCTCCACCCCACGGCGTCGATGGCGTCTCTGCTGAATTTTCCGTCCTTGAGATTCCCCAGCTTCTGCCACTCCCAGTAACCGCAGTTGAGATCCCACTTCTCGACGGACCGAGCGACTTCTGTGCTACCAACCAACCAACCACCACCAACCAATCACCAACCACCCTACCTACCTTGCTATACAGTACACAAAAATGCTTAAGCAAAACACACAGTTTTCATCTTGAAGCCAACCCACCCACCTGAATCCACCATACACCGCTTTCTCAGTTCGTTCAACCTCAAAATATCCTATTTTTGTTCGCCGACACTGAATCTGATACCCAACTTAGAAAATTAGTATATCTATATATGCATCACTTCCACCATCAAAATGTGCATTTCTACGTGAGTAAGCTCAAAGGGTGGTCTCAGAGAGGGTGGTCTCAGAGAGGGTGGTCTCAGATAGGGTGGCTTCAGAGTCTTCCTCACTGTTTATGTAATCTTCAACTTTCACTACAATGGGTGGGTGGTTTCCAATGATACCATCAGCAGCTTCAAATCTTAAATCACTGGATGAAGCTCCGCTCCTGCAAAGACAATATCACACAGATGAAGAAGAAAAAAATGCCTGTGAAAAGTAATGATAGAATGAAAACTATCAGAGCAGTCTTTCGATTTGTCTCAGTCAGTTTATTAGAATGAAAACTATTATGCAGTTTATGTATGCATGTTTGAACAGCATGTTGAAGGAAGCAAGTAAATAAAAATATACCGCTTCACTAGCTGATACGGGTTGGTGTCTTTGATTGATTTAGGCATGTTACTCAGATTCCGTATTCTGTTGGAAACATGTGGAGTAGTCACAAAATCAGGAAGGCACTGAACAGCATGACTACTTCTGCAGATAAGGAATAAAAAAGAGTATGACTGAAGAACATCATAAGTATATTTGCATCACCACGGATGGCAAAACACCCCAAGCCATTATCTACTCTGTTTAATGAAAGCTCAATGCTCCAGAGAAACAGAGCTCGAGGGAAAAGAAAGACAGAGCTAATTACCGTTCATGTGAATGCTGTTTGTCGTTATATTCGGGAACCTCTGCATTCTGTCTCTGTCCATTATTGGAAGAAAAAAAAATATGTTAGAACAGGGTGGGTCATTACCACAGCGGCAACTTCTTTATCTCAAAAATCTATTAAGAGATAGACACTATGAAGGAAGATATACATACTTTTCTCGGAGATTTCCGGAGTGCCGGCAAGGAGGACGAGGTTTCCGGAGACGGAGACCGACTGGATCGGGAAGTCGCGGGAGAGGAACGAGGGGTGCTGACGGAGGATAGTGAGTGGCTCGTCAGAGAGCGGCGGCGGAAGTGGCCTCCATTTGGAAGTGGCCTCCATTTGGCCTCCATAAGGGTATTATTGTCTTTGTATCTTCATAAAACGCATGTGCATGGCACATGACAGGATTTCCGTTTGAATCAGACGGCCTGAAGACGGAATGGGGCAATTTTTGACGACGTCCAAACATTAGGACTAATATTTAAAATTTTAAACTTTAAGGGGGATTCTTAAATTCGGTCCAAACATTAGGGGGCAAATTGACAATTAACCCTATATATTAATATGTTTATTATGATACCTACTAAATACGAATATATACGATTAAAGTTATCGTGTTATGTTCTTCAACACAAACCCGACACACAATTTTCCATATGTGTTAATATCGTGTTATGTTAAATTAGTTATATGTTCACATCCTAGATTTATAAAATATATATATATATCTCGAATAATTCATATTAAAAATAAGAGCAAAGCATAGAGATAGGACAAAAGGGTTTAAATTTAATCGACCAAAATTCTAATTTTGGTAATTAATGGAATATTGCATAACATTTTTGCGCTTCATTTATTAATCAACAAAACTGAATACTTATGGCATGAGAAATGCATAGAAAATTTCATATTTTTTTCCCCTTAGTATTTATAAGGCTATGGTGTGTTACAACTTGAAACATAGGAAAGCAGCTTATTACGTATTTATCACAGGAGGTGGAGAATCTGCGATTTATTAATCAGTTTCAATCTCCAAAATAGATATTGGACTGTTACAAGGGTATCTTCATACTTCATATAATATAATATAATTATCTAAATAACTATAACTATATATTAGATAATAAAAATTAATGAATTTAAAATCAATTTTAAAACTCTAATATTTCGTCACGTAATGTTAGACAATTCTGTGTTTTAAAACGTATCACAACAAAATTAGAAAGAAAAAAAAACACGACGTTATACAAATTAACCAAAATAGAACATTCCAAACTTAACCTGAAATCCCATCCGTCTCTGAAATTTCGTCGCCTTTTTCGCCTCCGCGCCAATAACTAACGAAACAAATCTCACGTATAAAGTACATCATCAATCATTCGAGACTACATTCCACCACTTCCATTCAAAATCAAGGTAAAATACCTTTCATGGCCGCCAGAAGACTTCCGATCATGGCCCTTGTGGCCGCCGCCGGTCTCCTGGTGGTCTCCACATTGGCATCTGCCGACATGTCCATCATCGACTACGACAAGCACCACAGCATGATTCAAGTACAGAAGAGGAGGTCCGACAATGAGGTTAGGAAGATGTACGAGATGTGGCTGGTCAGCCATGGAAAAGCATACAACGGACTCGGCGAGAAGGAATCCCGCTTCGAGATATTTAAGGATAACTTGAAATTCATCGACGAACACAACGCCGTGAGCAGGAGGTACAAGGTTGGGCTGAACCGGTTTGCAGATATGACTAACGAGGAGTACAAGAGGACCTTCCTGGGCGTGAAGAAGGAAAACAGTAGAAAGGTTTTGAAGGGAAGAAATGGTGATCGATATACGTACAGAGAAGGCGAGGAGCTGCCTGAATCGGTGGATTGGAGGGAGAAGGGTGCTGTTTCTGAAGTTAAGGATCAGGGGCAGTGTGGTAATCGCAAAATTCATTCAAATCTTCTCCGATGATTCTCCTTTGATTGATAGCTATTGATTTGTTAATGTAGGGAGTTGTTGGGCATTTTCGACGGTGGCTGCTGTGGAGGGCATAAACAAGATTGTCACCGACAACCTTGTTACCTTGTCGGAGCAGGAATTGGTAGACTGTGATAGGTCTTACAATCAAGGCTGCAATGGTGGTCTCATGGACTACGCATTCGACTTTATCACTAACAATGGTGGCATTGACACCCAGTCGGACTATCCTTACCGGGCAGTTGAAGGAACTTGTGATCCATATAGGGTTTGTACCTTTCATTCCTTCAATAGAAAAACACACGCAAATAATTTGATACCTCAAAGTATTAATATGTTACTGTTTTCCTTTCCTAATGTGGCACTGTAGAAGAATGCAAAGGTTGTTTCCATTGATGGGTACGAGGATGTCCCTGAAAACGATGAGAACTCCTTAAAGAAGGCTGTGGCGAATCAACCCGTTAGTGTTGCCATTGAAGCTGGTGGCAGAGCTTTCCAACTCTATGAATCGGTAACTATTTCATATCTACTATCCTGTTATAATCTGATATTCTCAATGACTGAGCAAACTCATAAGACCTATATCCTTTACGTTCCTAATCGATTTAGGGTGTTTTCACTGGGCAATGTGGAACTCAATTGGACCATGGAGTTGCGGTGGTTGGCTACGGATCAGAGGACGGGGTTGACTACTGGATCGTCAGAAACTCATGGGGTCCAAAATGGGGAGAAAATGGCTACATCAAGCTAGAGCGCAATGTAAACACAACTACCGGAAAATGCGGGCTTGCAATGGAAGCTTCCTATCCTGTAAAAACGGGGCAAAACCCACCAAAACCCGAGCCTTCCCCTCCCTTCCCACCCGTGTCTCCCCCCACAAAGTGCGACGAATACTACTCTTGTCCTGAGAAAACCACCTGCTGCTGCATGTATGCTTTCGGGGACTACTGCTTCGCATGGGGTTGTTGTCCCATTGAATCAGCTACTTGCTGTGATGACCATTTCAGTTGTTGCCCTCAAGAGTACCCTGTTTGTGATCTCAAGGGACATACCTGCAGAATGGTAAGTTAAAAAGATCACTTTTTGGTCTTGAATTTCATCTCCTTCGTTTTCTTGAACATCAACGAAACAGTAACCTATAACTATTACTGATGCTTATGTTGATCCGTTTGTTAATCTTGACATTAATGTGAATGGACAGAGCAAAGGAAGTCCAATGGGCGTAAAGGCATTGAGACGTAGTTTTGCGAAGAAATATAAAGACAGTGAATTCGATGCTTTGATGAACAACAAAATATAGGTCAGACAAGATGAGAAGGGACCGTTGTTTGAGGTGCCAATGCAATGTTTCTTGTCAGGGTGTATCATGTATGGTTGTTAGATGTGTTGGTTGCAGAAACATTAATGGAAGTTGAATGTATATAATGTTGTTCTTCGAATATTGTTCTGTTTTGTGATTGCTGCATTGCTTACCATCCGTTCCCGTACATCTCCATCCGTGATAGCTGACCATATCCCTAACGTTTGAAGAATAATCTTCATCTTCATTACCCAAATACCATAATTTGACTCAATGAGCATGGGGTATTGGATCGGTACCGCCGAAGCTCTCATCGGTGGTAGGGGCGGCGCCGGTCTCCTTGCTACGGCATCCCTCGCAGCATTTCCTCCATCACGATCGGTCATTCTCTTCTCCTTATCGTGATCAACAAAGCTCTGATACCAATTGTTGGATCGAACTCACGATTTCACTCTTGTGATCGTGGAAAAACCCTAGTAACGACAATTTATTAGAGAGCAAACAAGAAACTCACGTAATGTTTTTTTTGTGGTGCTGTAACTCTACCACCGTTTTTTTTTGTTTTTTTTTACTAAAAAAACAATCATAAGTTTTTCTACTAATCCGAAAGTAACAAACAAATACTAAACCGAAAATAACACTTACCAAAGAAATTGACAATAAGATAACAGTTGTTCTTCGAATATTGTGCATTTTTGTGATTGCTGCATTGCGTAGACCTAGACCTCCATGGCAGTGCTTCTGAGTTGTGTCTGTTTCCTAGACCTTATGTCCTCCAACAGAGCTTCTATGTTAGAGTAGGACGATCCTCCTATTTCAACTGCTTTCCTCGCCATCTCACCGAGCATCGTTGCTCTGCCTCGGATCGCCTCACCTTCTTCCCCAACTAAAACCCTAATAACCGCCGCCTTAATCTGTTCTCGACGGACCAAATACTTCCTCTCACTGTTCCACCTTGAACATTCTCGAGCACCAACTGGCACCCCAATCTTCAACACATCAGTCACCAGCTTCTCATTGAAGAACTGCTCTGCAAAAAGCGGCCATGTCACCATCGGTTTCCCCGCTGCAACCGCTTCCAGTGTCGAGTTCCACCCGCAATGAGTCACGAACCCTCCTATCGCCTCGTGCTCGAGGATCAGCACCTGCGGGGCCCATCCTCTTACTATTAGACCTTTCCCTTTGAAGTTCAGCTCATCAGGTCTCTTCTCTTCACAACTTTGGTTGACGACCAGGATGAAGTACTGTCCGGAATCCTCAAGACCCATTAGGGCTTCCTGCAGCTGAGAAGCTGAAAACTTGAACATGCTTCCGAAACAAAGAAAGATAACCGAGTTAGGGTTTTTCGAGTCGAGCCACTTCAAGCAGTCGTCGACAGCGATTGATGATTTACCACCACGGTGCGCCCTATCTTCAACTCCGCGATTGCAGACAGAAACGGGTCCCACCTGCCACACTCTCCTTCCCAACACGTTTCGATAATGTTGGAAATAAGCAGGCTCGAGTTCGTAGAAGCTGTTGGCGACAACTCCGTAGCTGGTCTCTTCCGCTTCCACGGATTCGTCGATCATTTTTGTCATCTCGTTCTCGACTCTCTCTCGAACATAGTTAGGTAGCTGCAGCCTCGTCATCTCAACCTTGTCGGGCAGTCCAGGCAGCAGGAACGGTTCATTATCAGACACCACAGATCTGTGAGGTTCGTGGGTTCTTACGCTATAATACGCACAGATCGCGAACAGGCTTGTTCCGTGGAAAATCAACCTCGGGATCTCGAACCGCTTCGCCACCTCCGTTGCCCACGGGAACATGACATCGGCGACGAGGCAGCTCGGTCTGTACTCTTCTAGAAGCTCTGCAAGCGGCTGTTGGAGCAGCTTAATGTGCTTGTAGTAAGTAAGAGCCATTTGTGCCGAAGCGACATTGTTTAGGTTCTGGCATCCCTTGGGAAGCTGTGTTTCTGAAGAAGGGAAATCGATGGTTCGTAGGGTGATGTCCATTCCATTCTGCTGATCTCTGTGGATTGATTCAGCAAAGAGGGAGGCGTTGAATGGGGTGGTGATGACGGTCGATTTAACACGGTGCGCACAAAATGATCGTGCTAGGTCGAAGGTCGGGATCAAGTGTCCAAGCGAATTGTGTGGGAAGAAAAGTATGTGAAGTTGGTCAGGGTTCGAGGCCATGGTCGAGAAGTTGACGAAGAGTTAATTGAAAGCAAGTAAGTATAATAGTATATATACAATACAATCTTGACATAATATAATATTGCGTGGTCCTCAAGGAATAAGACTATTGCATAATAATATTAATTAAGTAAAAATATAGATATTATTACGTTTGATTGATGATCGATCAGACAATACCACACTCTACAGTCTATATGATAAGGCGAAACCAAATGTTGCGTGGTCTCCAAGTTGTTTTCGCACATGAGAATTAATTTTAATAATATTTTCGAATTAAAATTGGATAAAAATATAGTATAACATGCAAATTGACAAAACTGATAAAATTTATTTTTATAACAATAAAATAATTCTAACAGGTATTTATTTTCTAACAGTAAAAAAAAGGTAAGATTTTTTTTAAAAATCGGGTCAGAATCAGATCAAAATACAAATTGCATCGTTTTTCAAAACAGGAAGTGTCAATTGTATTTAGGGGTGCCAATTTCTGACACGACATGATTAAACGAGCTGCAATTTACACGTTTAGACACGACACGATTACTAAGCGTATCTAAACAACTCATATACGTTTAAACACATCTAACATGCAAATACACGACAAACACACGTTTAGACACGATTAATTAATCTATTAGTTCTAATTATAATTTATTATTAAAAAATACTCAAATTTTAGTCTAATTAGAACTTTTTAATTTATTATTATTTATAATTTAATATTCAATAAAATAACCAAAATTTGAGTACTACTTTTTTATAATTACCAATTTTTCGAATAAGGTAATTTCTATACTTCAAGTTGCCTTTTTCTTGCTCAATGCAAGCAACGCGGAAGTGTGAAGATTGCTGATATCCGTCCCGGTGCTCCGGAGAGATGACCTCTCGGGTCGTCGATAAAGATCACATCATACCCGAGCTCGTAAGTGTGGTTCGGCAACCCATTGAGACCTGAGATGTTAGGTTTAAGAGTGTTTTGAAAATGCAAATTTATTTACGAAAATTAAGTTAATTATTATATTATTAGAGGCCTAACGTTTTGGCTATTTCTGTAAAAATTTATATTCTACGCATTTGCTCTTAGGTGAAAAGGGAAAGTTGCTCTTAGTAAAGAATTTAATTAAACAAAAACAATAAAAAACATATCAAAATAAAAAATAAGTTAATTATTTAACATTTTAGGATTAAATATTAAAGTTTACAATTTACTTAACCTTTTTTAGAGCAAATTCTTAGCTAAAATTTTTGTACTATACAAAAGTCTAGTTCTGTCAAATTTCCTATTAAACTTTTATAGAAAAATATCTGCAAAGATTGAAAACACTCTAAAATTTAATATAACGATTATACAACATTAAATTTTTTTAATTTACAAATAAAAATTTCAAAATAATATATACTGTGAAGATTTAAAGCCCATGTGGGCTAGAATGGGCCCAACTTCTCTAATCTTGAGGTGACTCCAATTTGTTTGGGCTGTTCTCGAATGACGAAGTAAAAGGTTGTTGGGCCTTCCTTTAGCACTGCCCTTTTTTCCCATAAAAACGGTAGCGTTTGGGTAGGCAGTACGAACTCCTGTAACCTAGCTCGCTCCTTCATTCATATATATATATATATATCCGTCTCCCGCAATCCCTCTTCCTCTTCAACCCTAGCTTTATAATTCTCTTCCGCCGCCGTCTCCTTCCCGAAGGCAGAGGTGATCTAAGTATGGCAGCGGTTGCGAAACCCACTCAGTCTGTTCAATGTTTCGGTCGCAAGAAGACCGCTGTTGCAGTCACACACTGCAAGAAAGGCGTCGGTCTGGTTAAGATCAATGGTGTTCCTATTGAGTTGGTGGAGCCTGAAATCCTCCGCTTCAAGGCCACGGAGCCCATCCTTCTCCTCGGAAGGAGCCGATTCAACGGAGTCGACATGAGGATTCGAGTGAAAGGAGGAGGACACACCTCTCAGATCTATGCTATCAGGCAAAGCATCGCCAAGGCCCTAGTCGCCTACTACCAGAAGTTCGTTGATGAGCAGAGCAAGAAGGAGATCAAGGACATTTTGGTCAGGTGAGAATCTTTGTCTTTCCGCAACTGTTGTTAGATAACTAGGTTTCAAGCCAATTTCATAGCTTCGTTGTATGACTTCAGTAAGCTAGCCTGCATAAAACATTGATAGTTACCACAGATTGAGTATCTGATAATATCGTATCTTCAAAAAAGGTTAAATTTCACCATCTTCGATGAGTGATCTTTTGACAATCTTTGAGCATGAAGCCAATGCTATTTCAAATTGACAAACTTGCCCTTGTATTTAGATTAAATTGCTGGAATGAACTAATGACGAGAAATGGGTGTACTTGCTCCCTTTCCAGATTAATGTTCAGTAACATATATGATCTTGTACATCTGCTATAAAATTGATTACGTAATCCGTCTGTAGTAAGATTTATACAAAACCCTTCATCACGTTTTTCTTTACCTGGTAGTATGGGTTATTCTTCATGTTTGCATATTTTAACGTTATTTCATTTTGAATGTTAAGTAATGGTTCTAATTTCATTAGGTCTGTTTTTATCAAATGTTTGATGGTTTGGTTGCAAATTGATAATTCAGGTACGATAGGACTCTGCTTGTGGCTGACCCAAGAAGGTGCGAGCCCAAGAAGTTTGGTGGACGTGGTGCCCGTGCAAGGTTCCAGAAGAGTTACCGTTGATCATCCACAACAAAGTTGTTTTTCCTTTCAAAGCTGTGCGTTGTCTTCTCTTTTTTGTCTTTCCTATCCATGTTCTGTTTGGTACCCTTATTAAATTGCCTAGTATGTGTTTGGATTTGATGTTTGTAGATTTTCATTTTCGGATATCCTTTTGTTTTAGACTTTCAATACTATCCTATCTTTTCTGATTTGATGATTAGAAACTCTAATTCTACTTCTAAAGCGTTGGATTTCTTGTTTGTGTATTGGTATAATACAGAGACCAAATTGTTTAGAGGATGAATCACACCGTTTAGTACGTCGCTGTTTTTATTAAAGTGATTGGCATGCATTGGGGCATGTCAAATATCATAACCATACCATATTTTTAAACCACATACTATAACCATTATAGGTACAATTTTTAATACCATAACCATCAAAATAACTGTGGTTATTAACCATGGTTTTAACTGTATAACCATATTTTTTCCACATATAATATAATAAAATACCGAAAATTTAATTTTAAAAAATACATCTATCTATATTACCAACAATAAAAATATGTAGTAGTAACTAACATCATTCAACATTCATATGATTCAACATTAACATTCATACCACTTAATTAACATTAAAATTTAATAAACACCCATAACGAGTAATGATTCAACACCCCTAACCATTTCACACTTGTCGTATTTGTTTCTATCAATCATCATCTTCCTCAGTATTATCAATTGATTTCACTTTTATGCTATAATTTATAGTTAGTATAATATATATATATTAGTTTATTAATAATAAATAATTATTATATTTATAAAATAACCATGGTTATAACCATGTGTATAATTCAAATATCATAACCATAACCATTATGGGTAGAGAATTCATCACCATAACCGCACTGCACCATAATGGTACGGTTAACCATATTAATCAGTAACGGTTATAACTGTGGTTATGATTTTTTCACCGCACCGTTGCCAGCCCCAGGCATGCATGAATTGATTCACCATACGTACTTCACCCATGCGTGCGTTGGTGAGTTAGATATAACTTGTGAAGAGTTGAACATAGCTCACAGTGGAGGTGAAAATATAATGCAGGAATTTTGACATTTAGAAAAAAAAATCCAAAATCAATCTGAACAACGAAGCCAGACAAATGAATTGGCTAGAGCAGTTCTGTTACCTCTGCTGCTAGTTATATACTCTTGAGGTGAGGGTAGGAGGGCTTGATTAGGTTTAGGACTCCATGACTCTCTTAATAGCAGCAACGTAGAAGTCCTTAGGCATGGTCCCGACAACAGATTCATGCTTCATACCGTTCTTAAACAGGACAACCACGGGCACTGCCTTAATTTCATAGTCGTGAGCAATGTCTACATTCTTATCTGTGTCGAGCACAAAGCACTTGATTTTTCCAGCATACTCTTCTGCAATCTCGTCCACAATCCGATGCACCATTCTGCAGGGACCACACCAGCGAGCATAAAACTCAACAAACACAGGGACATCGCTGTTTTTAATCAGTCTGTCCCAAGAGTCACTTGTAACAACATCAGCTGCATCCACAGTAATTATCAGTATATCCAAGTCATGTGCATCTTATGCATTCAAGAAGAATAGCAAGGTTTGTCTGCAATTGCAACAGAAAGCAATAGTTGAAACAAAGGACCCATTTTAGGCGATCTTGATCAAGTTTCCTCTTTCCTCCCAGACTGACTGAGAGTTTAAATGGTCAACGTCAACCTATAGGTAAAGCTCCATCTAGAAAATAAGCCTCTTGCAACACTGTCAAACTACTAACCAGAAACCATTTTCGGAGCGATTCACCTTTCATACGTTCAACAGTTGCAGTCATACTACAAACAAGAATGTTGCAACAGAGCCACCTTTTGTATATTTAAAATTATCATAATTACTTCTTCAATGAGCAACAAAAGCAAATTATCTAACCCATCCAAAGAATGGATGAACATGATTCCAACTCTGCCAGAACATTTGGATATATGAGGTATAAATTTTATTTTTTCCTCGACACTAGTATCTATCTTAGGTCCAGTTATGATCTATTAGCAGCTAATTTAAATCCATGTCTAAAGAAATAGAGAAAGCTACTATCACTTTTCTCCCAAAACAGATAATCAGACCAGAATGCTCATAACTATCTATGCATCACTGCAACCTGTTAACTGAAGAAGCATCACTATTCATAAAATCTTATAGATCTTTTAGCAATTTTTTCTCCACTAGTCAGTGATTCGATCCAAGTTTCTCTCGGTCACCTAGATTCTTCGACTTTCTCCCTAGACCTAATCTAACTCCAGAGTACATATTCCTTCAATCCATACTTTCCAGAATCTTAAAAATACACAGACTTTATGTCATACAAAATCCCATTAATTGTAGCACGATGGCAATAACTCCGAGAGGCAGAATATCACGCGATCCAGGTAGTAACACTGAACTTAAGTACTGCGATTCTGTATCATATACAAAATAACTGAAGTATAACGAGATCATATTGAACTCTGACCAAATTAGAGTAGCAATGACTTAAATCGCAAATGGAGCTAGATAGAAGAGACAAAAACCTTTGCGTTGACGCGCAGCATGAACTTGAAGGCGGCGAGGAGCGTCAAGAAAGATAAGCTTCGTTTCTGACTGCGATCTGACGGGAAAAGAGAGTCGGGAGGGGGAAGAATTTGGGGTGAGCCTGGCAGTAACGCTGAGGTTCTTCAGCATAGAGATGCGAGGCGAGCTCAAAGAAGTGGATGCAGAAAACGCCATTGCTGGAGCTGAGAGAGCGAGGAAGTGGACGATCGTGGAAGTTAATGTGTAGCGAAAGATGGGGAATAAAGACCTAGGAAGGAAAATGTATGTCAGCAGACGACGCAGCACCAACCCATACACACGTATAAGGAAAGAGAATGGTCAAATCGATCGCGGCTGTTGGACTGATAGTGATAGGTGGGAAGCAGATTTTATTATCTGTATCAGAGGTTTTGACTGTTTTCGCTTATATTGTGACGGCCATCCTTTAGACAAGGTCAAACCGAAATTCTATAGCAATCCAGCAAGGATCACGAACAAGCCGTGTTCATTACGACTTCAAGTGATTACTCTTAATTGAAGTTAAAGAAACCCAAATAGAAAGATTAACAGTAAATGAACTAAACAGTAGCATTTTCATTTGTCTGCCATATAACAGTCTTCTGCCCTCCATCTACTAAACTGCTTTCTTCTTCACAAATATCCTCTTTCTTCCATTTGGTTATGCACTTATTGCCTTCCCTGACCCTTTCTTTTGTATCACATCCTGAAGACACCGAACTTGGTGTCTTCTGGAGCTCGGTTCAAGGCAGCGGATATGGAGAGGCCCAACACTCTTCGAGTGTCAGCAGGATCGATAACTCCATCGTCCCAGAGTCGTGCAGTTGAGTAGTAACAGCTGCCTTCCCTTTCATATGCATCAACAACCTTTGCCTTGAATGCATCCTCTTCTTCCTTTGTCCACTGCAACCACAAGAATACAAAGATTGACACTTTGCTCTAAATGGTCCATAATCATTATTGCTACCACATTTGGTACTTTGGGGGTGGGGTGGGGGAAGTGATAGTGTTTTACTATTACCTTAGCGCCTTGCTTTTTCTTGTTAGCTTTCTCTATTTGAGACAGCACACCTGCTGCCTGAACATCATTGACAAAAAAATTTGTGAATTAATAAGAAGCAATTTACGGATTGAAAAAGCAAGATAAAGCCAAAAGAGTACCTGAGCACCTCCCATGACAGAAATTCGAGCATTCGGCCACAAGAACATGAAATTAGGATTATACGCACGACCACACATTGCGTAGTTGCCGGCACCGAAACTTCCCCCAACAATAACAGTTACTTTAGGAACCTGCAATTTGTGTTCTTTGATGCGTTCACTCACTATATTGTGTCCAGTTGATAAAGAAACGAACACCAGTAGAAGCAAGTACATTGTCATTAATATACATGCGAATTTAACTGGAATGGCAGTTAAAGCCTTGATCATAGAGTGAAACTACTCAGGAAAATCATTTGAAAAGAAAGCTTGTTTATTGACATGTGACTGAGCAAGAAAGTACCATTCACCCTGCTTTGCATACAGTAAAATGTACACAGTCATCCCTGATTTGCAAGCATATACAAAAGAACAAAGCAACTCAAAATAAGACCAATCGCCTCATTGCTTAATTATGATCATATCTGTGAAAGGTTTTTACAATCATCATAAAAACTTGTGCTCAACTTCTTAAGTGGTGGTGTTTCCTTTGGCTTTTTGTTTAAAATAGTTTGACTTACCAAAATAATATAGCTACACCAATGTTCAAGCAGAAACTGCAAAATTCAAACGGCATTTATGCTTGTTTAGATACATTTAGCAGAGGAAAGACAGAGACATACCTTAGCACAGGAAACTGCCATAACCATTTTTGCTCCAGATTTTGCTATGCCATTTGCTTCTGACCTGGATCCAACCTAGCATACATCAACAGGTTTTGCTCATTGAAAGTGAGAATATATGAACTCAACAAGGGATATTACTTGGAAAACTTAAGAACAGGAAACTTTTAACTACTTAGTAACACGGGTTTCATAAAAAAGACATGAAACATTTAAAGTATGATAAATCCGACTGCGGATGTATGAGTGGAGCTCTTCCTGCAGCTGCCACTCACTGATCTTGCTTATTTAATATTTAATTCTACTCTTACATTTGAAATCTTAGATCCAATGGCTCTTGACAGAGTATGCCATTACTTGATTTTCCTTTTCTAAATGTCTTCCTAAAGATATATAGTAAGTTACTTTCTAGCTATCCTCACAGAGCTTGCTGGATTCATTTGAAAATGATCAAAAGACAAGAACAGTTTCATGGTTGATTTAACATGGGTACCAGTTAAACTGCTTTATACAACACACATACTGAAAAGACCATGAAGATGATTTTCACATACCATAAAACCAGTGATGTTCTGAAGGAAGACAAGGGGAATGTTACGTTGAGAACATAATTCAATGAAATGAGCTCCTTTTAGAGCAGATTCATTGAATAATATCCCATTATTTCCAATAATTCCCACTGTCTGTCCATAAATCCGAGCAAAACCTGTTACAAGAGTCTACAAACAAAATATCAGTATCAGCAGGGCCCTACAGAAAAGAAACTCCACAATAGAAGATATTTGCCATAAATATACTTACAGTGCCATACAATTTCTTGAATTCATCAAATTCACTTCCATCAACAAACCGAGCAATTACTGAACGAATATCAAAGGCCTGCTTGTGGTCTGCTGGTGCAATGGATCGGAGCTCCTTTACATCGTATAAAGGCTCTTTAATTTTAGTCCTGACATCATGAAGCCTACTAAATGTCTCATGCTTTCCAGCCATATGAAAATTCTTAATAATATTTCTTCCCAAAGCAAGTCCATGAAGCTCGTCTGCATGAAAATTATTGAAATTATATTTCCACTTGCATGAATTACAACATTCAATACTAAGGTGTAGATTATGGAGTGTTTGAAAGCAACACCCGATGTCCAAAAAAAATGGCTAGATCAGTAAGATAATACTAATACCTTGAGCATAGTAATCTGAAACCCCTGAAGTCTTGCAATGTACAGCTGCACCACCTAAATCCTCTGCAGAGACCTCCTCTCCAGTTGCAGCCTACTGAAACTTACTTTCAAATTATATTGAGTTCACAATTACCAAAGACTCCTGTTATAACAAAAAATCATACCAGTGACAGAACTTATGAAATATTATTTTTTACTAACTCTGAGAATATTGAGTAGTGACATATCTGTTATGGTGGGTATAATGATTGGACATCAAGCACCACAAAAGCAAAAGGCTCTGGAACAAACCTTTACGAGCGGAGGCCCAGCAAGAAAGATAGTACCATTTCCTTTTACCATAACACTTTCATCAGCCATAGCAGGAATATATGCTCCCCCAGCAGTGCATGAACCCAATACGAGTGCAATCTGAGGAATACCTTCAGAAGACATCACAGCTTGATTAAAGAAAATTCTACCAAAATTATCCTTGTCAGGGAACACCTCGGCTTGTTTCGGCAAAAAAGCTCCTCCACTATCAACAAGATATATACAAGGCAATCTGCACTGAACAGCAATTTCTTGTGCCCGAAGATGCTTCTTAACAGTGATCGGGAAATAAGTACCCCCTTTCACAGTAGGGTCATTAGCCATGAACATACAAAGCCGTCCATGCACAGGACCAATCCCAGTGATTATTCCAGCAGATGGCAAGGAATCCTCATATAGCTCATGGCCTGCAAGCTATAATAATAAAGCACAGATAAGAATATAACGATTCGTACTTGAGTTTCAACGAATAGTGAGAATAATGACCGTTTGTTGGTTATTTTCATTCAAAAAATGTGCTGGGAGTTGCAAATAAAAACTAATTCATACATTTGTTTAAGAATATAAAATTATCTAAAGAATAGTTTACAGGAACCATGCACTGCATAATTGTAATAGTTGTCAAGATTTCATTAACCTACTCTTCTAATATTTCAACTGACTGACAACGTAGAGACTTATAGAAACAGAATTGCGAGTAGATGAGTAAACAGTGATAACAATGATCTATGAGTCTTTTCATTTCATTTTTTGCTTTTCTATACAGAACCAATCAAGTAGCAACCAAGCACCTGAGAAAGCTCAAGGAAAGAAGAACCCGGATCAATTAGCCTGTCGATTCTCTCTCTAGGAAGCAGTTTATTTCGGCTTCTGTTCCTCTTCACAGCTTCTGTTCCTCCGCCGGCTAGAACCTTAACCAAAAATGAAAATCTACATCACTAATTTGCAAGAACTTCAAAGTTATGGTCAAACGCACAGCCACCGGTGGCTTTGAGGAGACACCCTATGTGAACGCTTTACAACCACCGAACCAATCATTCCCTAAAATTTACTCATGTTCTGGAAATTTCCGATATGATTAACATAGCTGCTACAAGACTGTCTCATGATGAATAAATTCATACGCCACAACATATTAATTAGAATAATCTAACAGCAATAGTTTAATGATCCAGGGCGTTACCATTTTCACTTGAACGCTGCTAATTAGCGTGTAGCATGATTTGTCGTTCTTAGCTTGGATATTATCAGTTTACAGATAAAAAGGAGTGAGATTGGACAGACCATGTTGATGCGAGCTTGGAGGTCGGAGATGAGACCGTCCATAGCTGTAGAGTTGCGAGCGTAGTCTTCTGAGTGGCGGTCCACTACATCGGGGAGAACACCGAGGCAGAAACCCCTTCTCTGCACAAAGGGACTCGAATTCCAGCACCGCGTAGTGGCGGAAGCTGATGCTGCTCTCTTGGCCAAAGCTCGAAGCATTTCTTCAATACAGTCTAGTGCTGAAGATCAAATTAGGTAATTGTTTCTCTCTGGAAGGAAGGTGTGGTTGATGATCTTGATCTGGTCGAATTTATCAGTGCCTGGGATTGATAATCCCGCGATCTGATGTGGAGTTCACATCCCCTTCCTTCCATCAGTCCGACGTGGCAGAGCAGTCCTGGACTTGGATAAGTCCGGTCAGGACTCAGGATTAATGGGTTATTACTTATTAGTAGCACTGCCACATATGGAGTTGGTATGCCCAAAAGGCCGAAACCCAAAAGTTACAGTACATTAATTCATAATTTCTTATACAAGACGAAGATTACGACAATATCAATATAATAACATAAAATATTTTTATGCCACGTATGCACGATCAAATTAAATTTAAAAGTTTATTATTTAAATGTTTTTTAAAATAAATTTTGTTTAATAAGTTTTAAATATCTATTCAAAATTTCAAATATTTATTTTTTAGAATTTCTTAATTCTACATTAAAAACTAAGAAAATTTGATATTTAAATCGATAGTTTTTACTATAAACATTTACTATTCTAATATATATATATATATATATTATAAACATAATATATAAATTGATTAAATTAACACAACACAATAGCATGTCATGAACATGCACAAAAAATGCATGTTGTGTTTGTGGTGTGAAACTTAACACAACAAACTTATCGTGCGTGTTCATATTTGGTAAATGTTACTCAATAAATATATTAATACACACGATAACATTCACGTATACACAAATTTGTTATCCTTAGAAAACATCACGCTGTATATATGATGATTGGATCAAATTTATTAGAGAAAGTGAAAATAAAAGATAGGTTATTAGGTGATGAAGGTTAAGATAATTTGCTAGTTGATTATTTAAACAAATTGCTAGTTAAATTTATATAAATATATAATTTGTTAATTCTATCTATTTTATTATTAAATATATTGACAGAGACATGTACGTCATGCATTATCTACAATATTGAAATTTGTCTTAATGTTCGGATAGCAAATTGTAGATTTTCACAAATTTCATCTAAGAAATTGCATATTTTCGTAAACTTCAGTTAACAATGTGTACAAAAGAAAATATAACCGTAAATAAATACTCGTTTGAATACAATTAATTAAATACAATAAATTTGAATGCAAATTATTTATTTCAGCTTTTTTTGGTAAAAGATTATTTATTTAAGTTGGATAACATTTTTTAATGAAATAATAAATTTAAACTAATTATAACAAGTAACAACAACAACAGGTTAAAAAAGAAGAAGAGAGAGTTATTAAAATTTAAAGCACATACGAATTACTTATTTTCTTTATACAATTAACAGAAGTTGACCTGCCAAAGACCAAAACGGATTTTGCTGTTGAACAGCTCTTTTTCAATCTCACCGAGGAATAAGATAAGATCCTCCGCGGCGGCCGGTGCTCGACACTTCTGTTCTGAGTAGTTCTGGAGAAGCAATGGAGTCTCTTGCGTCTCTCTCCTCCACCAATTCTTCTCCTTTGATTTTTTCTTCGCGCAAGTTCTCCGTATTTGGCCTTGCGGTTTCTTCCTCTTGCTTAGCTCTCGACTCTCCAGCCTCTCAACTGAGAGGTAAACTAAGAATATTCGCTACGAAATTTGCTTATACGACGCCTATTCCTCTATCTCCGGCGACGACTACGCCTACTCCTCTATCGCCGGCGAAGACTACGCCTACTCCTCTATCGCTGGCGACGACGCCGATGACTATCTTAAACCCCGATGTACCGACCAAAAAGGTACTTTCCGTTCATACCAGCATTTCCAATTCGTGAAAATGAAGTAATTGGTGGTTGATGATTATATAACGTATTTCAAAGGATGATTCAATTTAGTGTGAAATTTGAAATTATGCAATGACAGGTTCTTGTACCAATAGGATTTGGCACTGAGGAAATAGAAGCTGTTGTATTGATCGATGTCCTCCGACGAGCAGGGGCAGAAGTGACTGTGGCTTCAGTGGAGCCGCAGCTTCAAGTTGAAGCTTCTAGTGGTGTTAAGCTTGTTGCTGATACCTGCATATCAAACTGCTGCAATGAGATCTTCGATCTAGTAGCATTGCCGGTTAGTTATTGAATTGTCGAGCTTCTGTTCTTAAACTTGTGTTATTCATTTATTGCAACCAATCCAGAAGTCTTTTATTAATGATCCAAAAACAATAAGTTCCATGATTCTTCATTGTAGACTTCCAGAGATAGCAGTGCAGTATGTGAAAATGATGTGCTAGTTTTATCATCTCTTCCAGATAGAAGGATGTGTTATTACTTAGTAACAGCAATATACAAACATTGTCTCATTGCGGAAAATGGAACACTGAGATTGCCTCTATAATATTGAAGACTATAAACGTAAATGAACTACAGCATCAAATGCAGCAAATCTCGAGTTTATGCTTAGCAACTAAGATGATCTGTATTTTGGTAGGGAGGAATGCCTGGGTCAGTGCGCTTAAGAGACTGTGAAATACTTCGGAAAATAACAAGCAAACAAGCCGAGGAAAAGAGGTTATATGGGGCTATATGTGCTGCTCCAGCAGTAACACTACTACCATGGGGCCTTCTCAAAAGAAAACAGGTGATTCTTTCTTCTCTTTTAAATCAAGATTTTAATAGTAGTGATGATTTGGTGTCTGACCTTACGAAGTTTGTCATGCAAGACTACATGCCACCCTGCCTTCCACAGCAATCTCCCCACCTTTTGGGCTGTGAAGACGAATCTTCAAGTTTCTGGAGAGCTTACAACGAGCCGTGGTCCTGGCACTTCATTTGAATTTGCTCTATGCTTAGCTGATCAGTTGTTTGGGGAATCTGTTGCTAGAGAAGTTGGAGAAATCTTGGTTGGTCTTTGTCTAATCATGTTTCTTCTTCTATACTTTCTTAGAAATCTATATTAAAAAATTCTTTGAAGAAACTCATGGAGTCATGGTTGATGCTCTAACGATCTATAGCTGATGAATGCTGGTGATATTTCTAGAAGTGAAGAGTTTAACAAAGTTGACTGGTCTTTTGACCACCACCCTCGGGTAAGTTTAGTTGCAAATTAATGACTATATGACTAAATTTGTAAAAAATCTGCAGATTCCTTTATAAATTACTATGTGAATTGTTGTATTCAGATTGAGGAATGCTTCATAATCCATTTTCAACACTAGCTCATAATCGTCATGAATGAGTTGCTATCAAGTTATGATGATTTTGGATTTGAAGCAGATTCTAATTCCAATTGCAAATGGATGTGAAGAAATTGAGGTCATAACCATTGTAGATATCCTAAGACGAGCCAAAGTTGATGTGGTGCTTGCTTCAGTTGAGAGAAAACTTCAGGTTGTAGCATCCCAAGGCACGCGAATAGTCGCTGATAAGTTAATTGGTGATGCTGCTGAGACAGTATATGATCTGATCATTCTTCCGGTGAGAAACAAAAGAATTTTACTCACTATGGATAATTATTACTTCATCTGTCAGAAATTTTAAAATCCTGACTATAATTCTCTCTGTGCAAAAATTAATTCATGAGAATTTCCAGGGAGGAAGTGCTGGGTCTGAACGACTTAGTAAGTCGAGAGTGTTGAAGAAACTGCTCAAAGAACAACAAGCTGCTGGAAGATTGTGTGGCGCAATCTACTCTTCAATTGTACTCCTGCAGAAACAAGGCCTCCTTAAGGTACTTTGTAATCAAAGGCATTATTTAGTTGCCAAAGAGATTTATTTATTAAAAAACTGAAGAAGAAGATGGAAAGTGTGAAATCTATTTGAGTTAAATGTAGAGAACCAAATCCTGTGTCATGTGCATATATCAAAAGAGTTTCTCTGATTTACTGCATTGCTATACCAACCACATGGATTTTACTTGCTATTTTAGTGGGATAATAAAAATTGATGGGGAAAGCTGGAAATCTTTGATATTATATAACCTAGAACTGGCTTCTAGCTATGCAAGGCATGTAGGACTACATAACTCATATGTCTCTCGGTGAATGTAGGGAAAGCGAGTGACAGCTCATCCATCATCAGCCAAAAATGACGTACCGATCGAAGGAGTTGAACGTGCCAAAGTAGTCATCGATGGCAGATTGATCACGAGCGTGGGACTCTCTTCTGCAACAGATTTCGTGTTGGCTATTGTCAGTAAGCTATTTGGCAATGGAAGGGCAAGAAGTGTTGCAGAAGGTCTAGTCTTCAACTATCCAAAGAGTTAAGAAGCGTGATTCAAAACTCAATTCACAATTTTTGGTCATCTTGAATACGGATTTTAAGGTCAAGGTTGATACTTGATTCGAGCTTAACATGCTTGTGCCAAAAAAGAACAACTTGGTTTTGTGTCCTTGGAGTTCTGATCTGATGAGATGGATTTGTCATATTGAATGACAACTGGCAAGGATGTATATGATGGTTGCTGGTGTTCCACTTCCACCTATTTCGTACTTGAGTTGGTTATGATGTCCGGTCGGTGTCGATGGTTGAGTTGTTACAAAACTTCTAATTTCACATGTCTCTCTCATTCTAACGTGGATTGTTGTATTTCCACAATGTAGTCAGCGTCAGGATTATCTAGTGATGTTGAAATTATGAAGAAAATATATGATTTTTTTGCAAGAGTTAAAGTAACTTCCACTGTCAATTTCCTAACCCAATGGTCATCCTCCACTCGTTTTCCACCATCCATCGATGCCCTCATCAGTCATCCTCGGGTAGTCTTCCCCATCGCCATTACTGATACTGGATGACTATTTATACTTTTAAATCTTTTTTTTTAGAATTACTTGACATATTGAAATAAGTTGTGTTTCGATATTAAAAAAAATTTATCCATTTTTTTCATGAAATCATTGATTTAAATGTTTCATTAAAAATTGACATAGTTCTACTGATTTCTCTTTTAATAATCGGTTTGCAGTTTGCACTTACTTATTATTAGAGGAGAAATCGACAACAGTTGCCCATATCATCATGTTTCTATAGAGTTTTTATAGATTTACATATCAAATTGAAGAATTTAAATGAATGATTCAATGGGAAATATTTATAAAATTATGAATCAATATTTATGGAAACACAAATGATCTCAAATAAAAAATGTTAAAGTGGTTCGAGAAAAATATTTTTAAACGTAAAAATAGTTGTCTACTAGACGGTAATGACATTGGGGGATGAAGATGAGGGCGGCGACACTAATAAATAACGAATCGAGAGTCGGTAACATATGACCAAAATGTTGATAAGAATAAATGTGGAATTTGCGATAAAATAGAATAAATACCTAATATATAAGAAGTCATTTATAATTTAATATAAAAGATAAATATATAAAATACTATCATGATATTTTAATCAATTAATCTGTAAAAGCAATAGGTATGCATCATTTACCGAAATTATTTTTTATAGGGTTAATTATTAAAATAAAAAAAATTGAGAAAAAATCAAAAATCAAACTTTTTTTGTTGACAAACAACAAACTAAACTTTTGGAATTGAGCAATTAACAAACCTATCTCAAATTTTTATTATATTTGAACGAATTTAATTTTTAATGCATGAGGGAGTTATTAAGTTGTAATACTATTTTCTTATAATAATTCAACTAATGTTGACTTAATACCCCCTCAAACATTGAAAAACCGTTTAAGTATAATAAAAATTTGAACTAGGGTTTGTTAATTGTTTAATTCCAAAATGTTAATTTATTGTTTGTCAGCCAAACAAATTCGGTATTCTGTTTGATTTTTCCATCCAGATTTGTTTTTTGTTTTTGGTTATTAACATTTTTTTATATCCAAACCGTATTCTCATGGCACGGTAAAGTAAAAGTACAATCTTCGAAAGTGTGGAAGATATTATTATTATTGTTTTGCTCATGACATAAGTCTGCTATCATCTCTTCTCGGAGGGAGGAAGATATTATCTCTTTGCTCAGTATTTAAAACAAAGCTTCTGATAAGTATGATCTGCTTGGCTGAGAAAAATAGAATAATATGAAGATATTAGAATGCCATGCCTGGCTTTGCTGAAAATAGATTATAAATGATCATTATTAATTAATAATAAATAAATATGAAGTGGAGACAACAGACAATATTTCTTTATTTTTCGTCTGGAAAAAATCTAAACTAAAAGCGCGGTTGACGGGGACGGTGGGAAACCCACGTGCCCAAACCAGATGGCGCGTGGAGTACAGTCGCTAATATCTACCAATTACCATGTCCATTGGATTTGGCTGAAAATATCTGAGGAGATATTATGGGAGATATTTGGTCAGTGACACGTGTAAAAGCGCATCCCCTTGTGGACCCCACTTTTACCGTATGCCAATTGCCAAGAGTCGAGCTCGAGATTATAACCACCCACCACCACCCACCTCCTCTGTCCTTCAATTCAAGCAGAAGCAGAAGCGGATCGCTAAGCCGTGGAGAGATAGATGGCTCTGCCTAAATCCATGGAGTCTGTTTTCACCGTCGGTGCCTCGAGGTGCTTCCTTGGGGACGATGCTACTGCTGCATCTACGGTATTCACATTCGAGTCCAATACGAGAAGCTTTTCAATTGTGTGTTGACTTGAACCATACGCTCTTTAATCCTGCGATACCGATGCGATTGACTTTTATGGTACCGAGATCTGTGGCTGAAGAGAAAGAACTTGCTGCTCGTAAAATTAAGAATTATGGATTGTCATCGAATTGATCCATTTCTCTGTTTCCTGGATGTAATTTATATTGGTTGTGCTGTGGAGATTAATGCCCTTTAATGGAGGGTAGTGGCTGCTGAAAAAACGTTTGATAAAGTTTGTCTAGTTAGATTGAGATTATTAAACAAGGAATTGTTGCTTGGATTAACGATGATCATATATGTCAGGGTCATTCGGCGGAATGGACGAATGAGAAGCATTGTCTGTATATTGGTTCACTAGAGAGATCATTTCTGGACCAACTGCAGCAATATAAACTGTTGTCTGGGGGTGGACGCACGCGAGATACTCCGTTTTCGTTGTTGGAAATGCCAAGTTCTAATGAGGTTTGGAATTTTCTTTATTAGTTTTCAATCCACATCATGTTTCTTCATGAAAAAGTTTCAAAGGAAAATAAATTTAACTGATTCTGATGTGATAAAGTGTGGATGGAAATGTCAGGTCTTGCCCCGAACCAAATTACACAGAGATCAACCTTTTGATTCTCTGCAAAAAAATCGCAAGAAAGTTTGTGTAACAAGGAAGGCAGCTTCCCCAAGTGGATTGGAAGGCCCTTCCATGAATCAACCAGTCGGAAGCATGACCGGTAATTCCACTCTTTAGCTGTCTGTCTTCATTATTCTGGTTAGTGGTGATTATCTTAAGGTTTTGCTTGCTCAGTTGACTATGAAATGAACTCCCTAGTTGGCAGTCTCCACAATTTAAAACCATGCACTCACGGACTCATACTTGTTTCCTTGTCTTTTGCTTCCTCTCAGGTTTCTTCAGTTCCTTAACACTGTATATTTCCGTTTACATATAGTAGTTATTTTGCTCCGTAACTAAAGATAATCTTGTTTGCTGTAAAAGAGAACTTCTGTTAGTTTTCCGCATTAATCTTTTCCTCCACTATAACACATTGGGTAGAATCTTCTTCAGTTGGATCTGGTGTTTGATATATTGATGAAATCTTCAAAAGGGTTTAGGGTTCTATATCGTGGGATGACTGGCAAAATCAATAATGATTTCGACTTTATAAAAGTTTGCCACTGTTCAACATGCCAAAACTACCTTATTCAGATTATAACACAGTTCTCAAGTGAATATCTTTGAGTTTTGTTTCAATTCCCTAACCTTCTATGCTCCCATTTTGTAATTTCCAGAATACTCCGATCAGAACTTTGTAGAACAGTACGAAGAAGAACCCAAGTATGCTCCTTTCTCCAAAAGATTGAAGAAAAGTAAAGTTGATGCTTCAGCAAATGATCAAGTAATTTTACATAATCATATATAAATTTCTATCTTCAAGAACAAGGAACCAATATTGATCAATTTCATCACGAAGTTAATTTATCATACATTAATCCTTTATTGATGTTCAATAGGTCGTGCCAACGGGAGGTAACCGTAATCCCTTGCTCCATGGAACTCGATCCTTCAAGAGAGAAAGAGTACTTTCGAAATTTCAGGAGCTCCAAAGATGAAGATCTTGAATCATGGTAACAGTAAACGGATAACTGACTTTGGATTTTAACATTATCATCTTGTCCCTATAGAAATTCTCCATGAAAGATGGTCACCCCTGCCATCATTGATACAACGTGCTTAGGAAGAATTCTTTATTTCATCGAATATGCTAAAGATGCGCATAGGAGAGCGTAAAGAGCAAGTGTATCAGATTGCGTCTTCAGCAGAGTAACAGTGCACTGATTCAAGCTCATTTCTTCCTTGAAATGTTAAACTCGTTTGTGACTGTTTCAAGAGAATTTGAGCATAGCTGCATAGGGGGGGTCTAGTTTAAGAGGGAAGTCGGAATAGATCGTTCCCTCCTGGGATATTCTAATCACCTCCATCCCGTGTATTGAAAAAGACGTGCATTTTGTTAATCATTGGAAGGTATAGATATTTTATTAATCCTTTGTTAATCATTAGGAGGTGTGGAGATTTAATTAATCTTTTTTTTCCCCATAGAATACCAACATTATTATTATTGTTATTAATTAACTATTTGATTAGTTATGTTTAACAATTCATTTTTTTATATCATTAAATAGTTACTGATAATTGAGAATGCTTATATCTACTTTTTGATTTAAATTAATATTATTTAATCGTTTATGTTTATAAGAGGAAGAAGAAGAGGTATTTTGAATATTTTATCTCATAAAGAAAAAAATAATTTCTCAAATATAACTGATTAAATAACATAAATTTAAATAAAAGAATCGATAGTAGGTCTGATTTGGACTTTGGTACAAACCCACATCGAAAACATACGATAATACAACACTATCAAAGTATATAGAATCTCTAAACAAGAGAAATCTACAATAAAAAACAACATAGCGACTCCGGGGTCCAGAGTTCAATATTCACAAGATACAAAAGTAAATAATAACAGAACAGAACTAAACTTCAGTCCTCAACATAGTTTACTGTTATGTTATATTAAAAAATACATTTTTTTTTTCCATTTAGTATCATAATTTTTTTAACTAGATATCTTGTTCGCGTTTTGTGTAAAGTTAAATATATTATTTTTTATTTAGTTTACATTATATTTTATAATAATAAAAATATTAAATTTATAAAATGCACAAAATAATTATATATATATATATATTAGTTATGAAATATCAAATATATATTTTTTATGTATGATTTTTCTTAATAATAAAGATATCAATTTATATTCATGATTAATGTATTGAATTTGAAAGTTCTAGAACTAACAGAATAATTTATGAAATGATTGGAAAAATATTTAAAATATATATTAAATAAAATTATTTTTATGTTAAAGGTAATTGAAGTTATTATATTTAAAATTAAAATTTCACACTTACACATAATAAATATTTGAGCATTGAATATCATATTATATTAAGTAATAAATGATTATGTTTTTTTTTTTGAACATTTGTATTTATTAATTATGATGTGTTAATTTAAAGAATTTTTTGGCATAGTAGTAATAATTTTATATCTTTACATTTTACTTTTATGTTTGAAGTGTTAGACGTTATTTAGTATTTTTATTATAACAAAATAATTAATGTTTTATGTTAAGTTCAACATATTTGTGATCTAGTTAAATTTTTGTATAAATATATTGGTACTTTTTCGGACAGAAACATATATGGACGGAAACATATATATGTAATCATTATGCATTTATCTATCAAAATTATCTAATTGTTTAAATTAATGTATTTTATTATTCATATATATATATTAAAAATTGTATAAACATTTACTAATATGTTGTTAATGCATTATCTTCAACTTAATTTTGATGTTCTTTATTATTATCGTGTATTTTTAATGAATATTAAATTGAATATACGTATTTTAATAGCTTTAACTACTCTACTTTGATAGTAATTATTACTTATGTTGTCTATCAAGTATGAACATAGAAAAAATATTTATCTTTAAAAAATCAATAATAATAAATAGAATTTTGGTTCATATGATAAAATTTATATTTTAAACATACTCATAAATAAATTTGTGTAATTTATTAATTATAATTTTTAATAAATTGAATTTAATAAAATCCTAATGAATTGATTTTGAATTACAACCCTAAAATCTACAAATCTAGATTTGTGAATAAAATATATTAAAAAACCACAATTATTATTAGATTTTTTAATTAAAAAGCAAAGAAAACTAAACTTTTAAAAAAAGATTAACTATTTGGTTCGTAATAAATATGAAAAATTGAAACTTTTTTTAAGGTTAAATGTGGTGTTTTAGAGCAATTTTAAAGTATCCACATGTACAAAAATATGATGTAAGATATACAATTATAACATACTATCTAGGTGGACCAATTAGAAAATTCCATTTTGATTATTTATTAACATTATATACATCCTAGCCAAACTAATATATATATATATATATATATATATATATATATTTAGTGTCATAATTAAACAATGATTTTTATACGATATTTTGATTTCTATTTTTTTTTAATGTGGAAACATGTGTAAATATTTTTACCATAATATTTAATATAATATATCTATAATTTGCGTATAACACTATAAAAATTTATATCAAGTATTATTGCAAGTTTGCAACTAAAAATTTATATAAAGTATAATACTATAAAAAATTGTTATAACTGATCCAAACTAAAAGTAATAGCATTATAACAAGGATATGCATAAGCGGAGCTGCTAAGGGAGATCAAGGTTTTGCAGGAGTCGGTGGGGTCATCCGAGACTACAGGGGTCAATGGGTTGCCGGATTCTCAAGGAATTTGGGTTGCTCAAACAGTCTCATTGCGGAATGTTGGGCCATCCGGGACGGGCTGCTTTTGGCAAAAGCACTCGGATTAAAATCTATTCACTTTGAAACAGACGCCCTCACTGCCCATAAGGTAATCTCTGACGAAAATATGTCAAATCCAAAACTAATGCATATCATTGCGGATTGCAGGAAGCTATTGATGCAGTTCGAAAGAATGAAGTTCAGACATATTTTTCAAGAAGCTAATGCGGTTGCGGATACCTTGGCGGGTTTGGCGCTCAAACAGCAGGATGTGTTTGAAATTCATAACTCTCCTCCGAAGGAAATTATAAACGCGCTCCGGAAAGATGCTGTTGGCTTTTCTGTTTCGCGTATTGTTAAAGCTAGCTAGTTTTTGTGGTGTAATTTGAACTTGGGTGATTAGTTTGTCACCTATTGCGGTTAATTAAATCCATCATTATCAAAAAAAAAAGAGGATATGCATAAGCATATTTGTAACTAAGACAACAAAATAACAATTATAAATAAAATATCTGAAAGAATTATTTTTATAAATTAAATAACCACTATTAAATAAATAATTTTACCACTGATAAAAGAATTTTAGTAATGATATTGTTAGGTAGAAGTTAATAAATAGCTGCGGGTAACTACTCTTTTTTTTCTTTTTTAAATAGAGGAACATAAAACAAACTAACTACTCTAGAGTGACACGTCTAGTCTTAATCACACCCATAGTATCCATTCTAATAATCTCAACAACACTTCTTGGAGGGTCATCTAGCTCAACAAAGTTTGAATCCAACACGACCGCTGTCTTCGCCAAATTATCTTCTCCGTTTCTTTCTCTGAATACATGTATCCGTTTCTTTTTCTGAACACATGTAGTAGCTTCTACCAGCTCCAATATGAGCCTCCTGCAATCCAAGATAATGGGACGGGTAACTACTCTAATTGGGTAACTTCCGTTGTTCGTCAGATCTGAATAGCCTTCGTAATCGTCATCCTCATCCTCATCTATCCTTTAGTTGAGGAACTGAAGAACGCGGACATCGCTCCTTCCGACGCTGAGTCTGTTCTATACTGTCTTCTGTTGGTCAATTGCTCGCCGTACCCGCTTCAAGCCCTCTCTCTGTCTCTAGGTGGTCCTGCTTAGCATGCGCGGAAGGTACTGTCTCAACTCAATGCCCATCCCACCCTATCTCTCTATTTTCTCTATCTGAATCCCCTAAACCCATGATATTGCTTTAATTCTAGATCTTGAATCTCGAATGTTTGCTGTTTTAGCGAGAATTAATGGCATTAAGTTGTTTCGCAATTGAAAACGAATCAAAGCTTGCCTATTAGTTTGCTGCCGCAATTGCAGTTCATTGACTCTGATAGCTGTGATAGAGGTCATTCTTTGCCAGTGCTATAGATGTGTATAGATTTAGAAAATTTTGCATCAATTTACTTCAGTATCCTCTTCTAAATGTTATAGTGTACAATAGGGAAGACTTTCTCTTTGTGTATATATATATGATTATTTGACATTTTTTGCAGGTTTATACAAGCAGGAAGGTACTAACAACTAGTACGCTTCTTTACATGAGTATATACATTTATAGGCAGAGTTTACCGTTATCTTAGATTCATAGCATTTTTGGTAGTAGAAGTTGAGTGACATATCTTATAAGTTATTTTGCTAATAACTACGGATAAAGTATGGGAGTGGAATTGCCTGAGGAAGCATGTCCTTGCCAAGGAGAATCAAGTTGGAAGAAGCGGAAGCATAATGATGAAGAAGAGAGAAGTAGCTCTCCTCAGGAAACTTCCTTTGTAGTAGATACTGAAACATCATTGGTTGATTTTAGATTAGATTTGGTTCTTGAAAAGGCTCAGCCATGCAGTGAAACATATGCAGAAATACTGGATTTGAATGGGGATTGTGCCCAATCAGATGAGTCAAATTGCTTGCCTTTGAAGAAAAGGCAGCGAGTCCAGGAAACTGCTGAAAACAGGGAGGGGATTGAATTCATTGATGTCAACAATGACATATTAGGTTCTATAGAGAAGAACGAGACCACAATAAATAATGGTGAAAATAAATGTGGGGTAGGTTTATCAGGAGAAATGGCTTTATGCCCTGCAAATGAAACTCAATTAGATATTGAAAATTTTGCTTCATGTAAGGAGGATATCAATGGAGAGATTTTATGTCATTCTGATACCACTAATTGCTCTGAACAGCAAAATGGAAACAGCACGGGCAAGGCAGTAGAAGGTGAAGGTGAAGCTATCTTAGTTTGGGCTTCAGTAGAAACGGCAGCTGCCAATACCCTGGCTGATTCTGCAGGCATGGAGACCATGTTGAAGGAAAGAGATTTTAAGGAGTGTCTAAAGCTGCATAATGAAGAAGATGAAAGTCAAGAAGTTGAATTTTCCAAAGGTACTGCCTTAGAGACTGAAGAAAACCAGGATACTTATGAGGTTCAGATTGCCGAACAGCATAAATCACATGTGGATGAAGTGTCTGAAGCTACATCCATGGGCAGTGGAAGAGTGTTGCCTTTATCAAGTACTGCTTATAAGGAGAAACATATTATGGAGGTGGACACAGATAAGAAAGAAGCAATTCCATCTGCCTCGGGAGATTTATCCAAAGATGGTGCTATTGAAAATGATATTGCCAGCAAGGAGGATACCTCTCAACCTCTCCTGAGCGACCCATCACATGTTTCTGCCCCTGAAGATTCAAAGAAGAAGCTTCTTATACTTGATTTGAATGGACTGTTGGCAGATATCATTCCGTACTGCAATGAAAGATATAAACATGATTTTGAAGTATCCCACAAATATGGTAATCTGTTAAGATACACGAAATATTTGTCTCTATATTCAATTTTTTCCTTCTAATACTGAATAACTTTTTCTTGTTTTGCAGTTTACAAAAGGCCACATGTTGATGACTTTCTACAGTTCTGTTTTGAGAGGTTTGCCGTTGCTATATGGTCATCGAGAACGAAGTATGCTTTTGAACTATTGCATCTTACTTTAAATCCTTCCTCTGTTCTTTGCTTGTTTTTGAAGTATTTCATGATTTACCTAAAACATTTTGTTATTTCAATCTCTATCCTTTAAATTTATCAATTCTGTGGCGCCTAATTGATGATATACCTTAAAAAAACCTTTACCATTAAAAAAAACTCCTAGTTCAATTATTTGAGTATGTTGTTGTTGTGAATACTGTTCAGTACCAGTTAACAGCTCTTGTTCATTTTACAGGAGAAATATAGATCCCCTGCTCGAGCTTCTTATTGGTCCTTTACAAACGAAATTACTCTTCTGTTGGGTGAGTTCTGTTTGTAATGCTATTTTCTACGCAAAGATGTCCTCTAATCATTTCCATATATCATGTTCAAAATCTATGGCATTTATTTCACTGTATATGATGTGGGTTTATGGTAACACAGAGACTATAAGTTAAAACTTGAAGCAAGAATTTTCTGATACTGACCGAGGGAAGCATCCATTTTCTAGGTCTGAGTGGTTTAGACAAAAACAATGATTACTTTTCTCGTAACATATCTTCTGTTTCTAAAGAAATCCGTTATTATAGAATTGTCATTTATCTTTCTGCAAGTCCAGTGATAGTTGGAGTTAAGCTATCGATTAAAATCTCAAATAGTGCTTAATAATGGTCTTTTGTTGATTTTTGTAACTACTGGAGAAGTTAATTGTGGAAACTCATATGGTTGACCACCAACAGGTGCAAGCTATTTTGATCGTATTAAATGTTTGCATTGCTGCTGATATTAATGTCAATGTCTGACTACAACTTGTGTTATGCAGGACCAATCCCATTGTACTCAAACAAGGTTCACAACCGTTGACAACAGAGACAAGCCCTTGATTTTTAAGCAACTCTCTAAAGTTTGGGAAAATCATTATGATAATCTTCCATGGAAGAAGGGCCAGTACAACGAGTCAAATACATTGTTGTTGGATGATTCTCCATATAAAGCGCTCCTGAATCCTGTAAGGCCCGATTCTCCATCTCATTTAAAAGTTAAAACCCATATTTAAAGGCGCACATACTTCATTGATCATCGTCTTTATCTTTAAAAAACTGATCTTCTTTTAATGGTTATCCTTGTTAGGCAAACACTTCAATATTTCCCTCCTCATACCGGTACACTCGGATTCATGACAATTCACTTGGACCTGGAGGTGATCTTCGAGTGTATCTGGAAGGTTTGGCTATGGAAGACAATGTTCAAGACTATGTTAGAAACAACCCATTTGGTCAAAAACCAATTCTAGAGTCTGATCCGTCATGGCATTATTACCAGAGGGTTTTGCGCTCATACCCACATCAGGATTACACTACAGAACCTCTTCACAATGATGCTGGAAAATGGTCTCATCGATCGTTATGATGATAAAAAATGTCGTCATCGTGATGATGGTAGAAGATGGTCTCATAGTCGTGACAATGCCAGAGAATCTCGGGGTGATTATTCTCGGAAGTTGCCAAGAGACGATGCTAGAGAATCCAGTGGTGTGGTGATCATACTGAAAAGTCGATCGAAGTCTGGATACTAGAGGATCAGAAACATGTGCTGTTGTCGTTTGAGAATTTACTTCAACTGCCAATTGGTGTATGGATCATACAAAGAAAGGTTTGTAGTTTGTATTGTATTTTATGCTTTATACACTTAGATGTGTTCTTTCTTATTACATAGATATACAGAGAAGGAGGTTGCTTTTTAACAATGTAAAAGAAAATGGGATTCTATTTCATATTTTTAATATTCCTCTTTATTGAAATTTAATTAGTTGACATTTTCTTAGTTAATTTTTTTTTTGAGTAAATTGCTACCTTAACTTTCTATATATTCATGACCCCCCCCAAAAAAACTTTCTATATTGTACAAAAAGCTAGTTCTGTAATTTTGTTTTATTTAACTTGGTGAAAAATACTTAAAATAGTTTTTGAAAATATTTTCTGTTGATCTTAACAGAAAATTTGAATATTTATTTTTTCGTATAATACAAAAAGTTCAATTAATAAATTGATCCAAAATAATCAATCAGCAAATTGCATACTCGTGTAAAAATAAGATAATAATTTAGTTTTTTTAATTGATTATTAATTAATAAAAATGATTATTATAGAAAAAATACGTGGGCCAATTTCCCACTGCAATTTCTCTCACAATCGAATCCTCGAATGGAAGTTCTCCCAACCTTTTCTCTCCCGCGCAGCAACCAATTCTGATGGTTGGCGCCGTCTTCGTCTTCAGACTCCATTTTCCCAATCCTCGAACCTTGACACAATACCATTTACAGAATTCATCAACGGGCAATTCTGATTGGGATTGAATGTACATCATAAACCCAAGCCCCTCCACTTCCCTCCTGACAAAACCCTCCATTTATATTCCCTCTCCAATTTCGATTCCTGTCCGTTCCTCCCTCTGCTGTCGAGCCACCGGAGAATTTTCCGGGTTCCCGCGGTGGCTTCAGTTCCCGGTCCTATCCGCCGCTGCGGATGCTGCCTCGGCCAGGAGTGGGCAGGACTTCGACGGTGGCATCGCCGGCGATGGCGCTGCTCCTCCTCCGGCTCAGAGGCGTAGCGGTTACGGAAGCTCACGAATGCATGCAAAGGAGAGGTGGTCACGTGACAGAGAGAGCTACTTGACCGATGATACCGATGCTCTACCTCTACCTATGACGCATCCAGATTCAGCGCCCGTAACAGCTGAAGAGATCGATAGGCGGCTACGATGTGACCCTGTAGTTGAGGTCTCTCTCGAATCTCTCTCGCTTATTACTGTATCGGTTATCCCTTTCAAGGGAGACAATTGAATGTAGTAGATTCTAGTTGAAAATAGATGCTCGACGGCCAAATACAACAGAAAATACCCGAAATTTTAGCACTTCGTCAATGAACATGCTGGTGTATGTTCAAGAATAAGATGTGCATCGGTTAGCTTTAGCTACAATGATCAGGGAATTTGCCTACCCGTAGCAGGTCTCTGCATAGCTTGTTTAGGAACATTCTGCCTTAGCTGTTCAGCTGAGTGGCCGTGGCATTACTGTAAAGATAGGCCATATAGTTTTTGTGATCTGTTTCATGAGAAATCAAAAGACTGTTTTGCCTAATTGGGGAGTAAGAAATTTATTCATTCATCCTGGAAACTGCGTACTTTCAAGGAAGAACGATGATGATGCATTTAAGGACTCCATTATGCAGTACTAAAAGTAATGAGACTTATTTCAGAAGATTTAACAAAGGAGAATCCATGTAAAGTTCTTTGAAGCATAATGTATAACTTGGGATAAGTTATGATCTTTAGGTGGCAAAACTTGCTACTTTTTCCTGTGGGTTCTCTGCAGTATGAACAAAAGTCAGTTGGATGTGAAAGTGGTGATTTTTTTTTAATCAGGGCACACTTTTTTATTAGTATATCAAATTCTATCCCTATGGTCTGTCTTGTAGTTGGTGTGACTTTGCAAGCAAGACACATCAAACCCTTGTTATATGTGTCTTGATTTTGTGTCTTATATCCTTCAGGCATCAACTAATTAATATATTAGCAGTGATTAGTTCTACATATAATGTTCTATATCTGTTGAAAATTCTGGTGATAACGTTTTAGATTTTTCACCAACAAACAAGTTTTGTCCATCTTGTGATCCTCTTCTGTTATGTTTATCTTGTAGGATTGCAAAGAAGTGGTTTATGAATGGACTGGAAAGTGCAGAAGTTGTCAAGGTTCCGGTTTGGTAAGCTACTATACCAAAAGAGGGAAGGAAGTTATCTGCAAATGTGTACCTTGCCAGGGAATTGGTAATTTCTTGTCTCATGTTCAGAAATTTACGATTTGCAGTGAATATTCACTACTTCTTCCTATTCGTTATTCCTTTAGGACACGTTTTTTATTTTTTATTTTTGGAGGTATTATTCCAATTCAGGAAGCAGAGAGACGCAACTGCTGCGGTCTCTTTCTTGTTGTGATGAGTTACTTTGTTTGCATGATCATATACATTCTCTTGAGCTTTTCAATTTAGTCTGTATGCAAAAAATTTGAATTTGGCTAAGACACGGATACCACCTGACGATGTTCTTTGCATCTGTTTTGACCATGCTCTTATACAAATTTTTTATAGCAAATTCTGCTAACCAGGCCTTTTTGCACAATTTCAACACTTGAAATCGGAGCTTCTTGAATTTGACTTGGTTAACAAAACATCTACTTCGGTGTCTGTGTTTTGTCATGAATGCGATTTGCCCTTCGATGTTTCCAAATGCTGTTATCTCCATTTGAATATTTTCTATATGCACTTACTTACTTAAGAAATATCCTTATTACAGGATATGTGCAGAAGATAACGGCTAGGAAGGACATTACGGTAATGGAAGAATTTGATAACGGAAAGCCGCCATGATCGGCAATTCTGATCTCCCAATGAATTCATACTTTTTTTTAGCAGAACTGCGGTGCTATGTTTACTGAGAGGTGAGCTAATTAACAGAAAGGCAAAACGAAAGTGTTATGGGGTTGGTGAGATATTGTAGGCTACAGTATTTTTTTTGAGGTATTGTACACTAAAATATTGAATACTGGACTAGCGTCCTAATTTTAATTTCCATTAAATCCATGAAAAAATATTTTTTTTAAACGTTAAAAAAATAAAAATGAGGTCACCAAGTGACCAAGGCCCATTGCCGGTTGGCCCATTGTTGAACATGGTCGAGCCATTCCCCTGGTGAACCAAAATATTCATTTCGCGTTACGTTGTGTCCTCCATCTTAACAACACCTTTCAAGTGTACTCACCGACTTTTCCAAGGCTAGACATCTTTGTGCAAACTGATGGCCTCATCAGGTGATGGCCCGGCTGTGTTTCGATAAGCTACGCAGCTCAACGCCGAATATCATCTCGATTCTCGAATACATCCATTGCTTCGCTAAAGACGGAAGGAGAAGATTTTCAAGGTTATGAGGACAGATTCAGATTAGATACATTCATTAGGGTTAGTAATTACTGGTCATAAGGGTTAGAATAACATTTGCAATGTCCGGATGCTCTGAGTAAAAGCCTTTAGCGTGGTACAAACTACGAAATGCACCGACCGATACGAGCACGGTCATGGAAATTTGGGACTAAACATTTTCATATCTGTGGCAAAATTCTGTACTGTGCGATTAACAAACTAACAAATAGGCCCGGAGAAACAGAAAGGAAACTACAATCACAAAGACGTCAAAGTTCTAACAATTAGGGAGAGAAGGGCAAATCCAACTCACCTCATATATTAAAAGGTAAATCGCCTGACGACCAAGGCATCGTCTTCCCTCATGTCCACATCTATGCCCGGCTCTGAGAGCCTGTTCTTCACCTATACACAGCAACAAGAGCTACTACTACCATACCCAGAATGCATGCTGCAGCTTAACAAAATCTTCAGTTTGATTATTACATTTTAAAATCATAATCACAAATTAACAACAAACAAGAAGAAGAAACAAACCAAGTAAAGAGCAGACTAACTAGTTCCTTACCATCCTCCTCGAGTATTGATCATCCATCTGATCTGAGTTACTTACGATATGTAATATTTCATATTCAATTCCCAATCCTCACTGATCTGTGACCAACCAACCAACTGAATCACCGTACTTGAGAAGGCGAACAGAGCAATCCAGAAGCATCAGCTCCGATCACAGACAGATCACAAACAGTACACAGATTCCCTTCTTGCCCGGGCACAAACCTCGAGCTGCAGTATGGGCAAGACACATACTTCTGTCCTTGATATATCGGCACATACGTGGCACCACACACCACAAACGGGTTCCTGAAATCGTAATTCAACCTCATCGCATCCGTATTATCCCTCTCCGACGCCTGCAGAACCTGCCTTGCCGTCTTAGCCTGAGCCTCAACAGTTGGGTTCGTCTCCAGCTGCCTTCGAGCAAAGTTCCCAGCTGTCGCGTAGTTCTTTGCCTTGTAGCAAACCAGAATGGCACTGTGCAGCGCGAGCCTCAAGTGAGGCATCTGGAGCTTGCAGTGGGTGAAGTAAGCGGCTAGCTCCTGCTGACGTGTTACGTCATCCTTCAGCTCCCCTCTCCTCTTCAGCTCCATCTTTAACCCCAACACATACTCTTTCACTATGGTCACCAACTCCTTCACTTCATCCACCTCCCTCCTCGACTCAACCACTATCAACGGGATTGTATGGAGGATGCTGAGGAAGATACGGAGCGCTTCGGATAATTTTCCAGCAGTTGTGGCGCGGTACCCCAGCTTGAGCTTCTCCTCAAGCTGGGAAAAGCTGTAGATTAGGGATGGTGGGCCCCGCACATTAGGGCTGTTGGATTCTGTCCAACCTCGCTCCACAGCCAATGAAACCACCGGAGCAGAAGAGAAAGCTCGGAGGTAGCTGTGGCTTCCAGAGGGGATATCGAGGAACAACGACCTCAGAGGAACGAAATTTTTAATCCCAAGCTGCCTTCCGAGTAACCTCATGGCAGTGTCAAAGTTACCTGCTGCTGCGTGTTCAGCAGCAAGAGAAGATTTCTGGATCCATATCTGACTCACTGGCATTCCAGGCGTGGGGGCCACGAACGCAGCGGAACGCGCACCCACGGTCTTGGGAGTTTCGACCTCAGGTGGGAGCTCCAAATCCTCGAGATCCCACCCTCCTTCATCCTCTCCTTCTTCTCCATTCTCAAGAATTGCTGTTACGTCTCCATCTTCGATACCGTTTGCATCTGCATCAACCATATCGAGCTCCTCAGCCCAATCACCTTCCACAGCATCCTCATCTTCTTCCTCTGCACCACCTCTGGCAACATTATCCAACTCACCCTCGAATATGCCTTTCATGACTCTTAACAAGGGCCAGTCTCCACCACATATGACTGGGGTTGGCGGTGTCAGAAGGGAAGGCTTCTTACCCTTCGGCAAGGCTGGAACATTATCTCCCAATTCCTCGGCTATCCTCCCAGCAACATCGTGAAGTCCATGAGTCGAAGCAGTTATATAAGCAAGCGGCAAGTGACCCGAATTCTCCAAGATCTTAATCCGCTCCTGCACATCACCCAAGTACAATGCATTGTGGAACTGACCCATGACATCATTCTTGACTTCAGCAATCTTCAGCATCTTGGCCAACTTGTCTGAATTTCCTGTCACGAGATAGAGGAAAGACAGCCTCTCGAAATTCTTGGTCCTCTGGTAAGCGTACTCCACAATGCCTGCATTGCCCTGACGAAGAGCCTCCACTCCTAATCTGTACCAGTGATCCTTTTCGTCGATCACCTTGGCTGAAGCAACAGCGGTTTGAATGTTACCGCTTTCTAGAGCCAAGTTGAATCTTGTTCTTTCGTCTTTCACAAAGTGGAGAGCAACTTCAGGGAACCCCTTTTGCTGCAGATATGCAATCACAGCTTGCCCGCAGAGCTGTGAATTCTTTATCATGCTCATCACGTGGTCATACCTCTTCTTCAACAGAGACAGCTTGAACACATACTCAGCAGCATCAACGACTATGACTTGGTTCTTTCCATCGCGGTCCAGGCAAAAGATGGAGTTCCCAGAGACCTTGGTTATGTAGATAGGCACGTCAAGGGTCTTGATGATTCCACTATCACCATTGGGGAGGCAGTATTTGATGTGGTTCAGGGTTGTGTAAATGAAAACCCCATTTTCATCCCAGGCACCACTTTTCACACGGATTGTTTCATGAAGAGTACACTGCTGAACAAGCTTCTTGTTGGCAATAATAATTGCATGCTTGCTAAGGAGTGCAACGGTTTCCATGTCATTTGACCACACAATATACTTCACAAAAGGTGTAAGAAGATCTCCAAGAACCAATCGCTGCTGAAGATCGAATATATAAACCTTGTCCTCTGATCGGCACAGCAGATTACCAGTTCCAGCATAAAAGATTGCATCTGCAGGAAAGGGGAGTGCACCCTTCTTAACAATCTCATTTTTGAGGTTCTTTACCAGTACTTGGTTGCTGCTTCTGTCAAGCACGGCAAACCTATTCCTAGCCACAAAGACAGCAGATCCACCAGTACCTCTCTTAGCTTCTGGAACACTGTCGCCTCTGTTGATAGTGTCCTTAGGTATGACATACAGCTCATAGGAACCACTGTCAACGTCAGAACATATAAGGACGGCATTTTCTGTGGGGCTGTATGACAGGGTCCTTGGACTTTGGTTGAGGCTAGTGGAACCAGGGCGTCGGATTGGAATAATTTGTGTGTCTCTTTGACTGGAGAATTCATAGAATCGCAAAAAGCGTTCTTTAGTGTAAAATAGGGCATCACCACTAACAGCAAAGGCTGGTCTTTCTCTTTCCAACTTGAAGACTATCATGCCACTGTCATGACCAGCCGCCAAAAGGTTCATCTCAGGATGGGAAGAAAGGATCCAAAAGCGGTCATGTTCACGGCGGAAAGTCTGAACACCAGTTCTTTTAGTTGCATCCCACACTCTGATGCTTTTGTCTTCAGAGTTAGATACTATAATGTCTTGTTTGGCATGAAACATCACACACGACACATTATTCATGTGGCCTCTCAATGTATCTACCTCCCAAGCCTTGGTATCTGAAGATGGACAAGTTGAAACTCAGAATTCCATCAAATGAAAATAACTTAGCACAGAAGTGTCTGATCTAAACCATGTTAAAGTCACTAGTAAAAATAGGGCAAACAAAATAATGGAAACCCAAGATGAAAGTCTAGTAACTTTTTAAATGTTGTACACTTACAGTGTAAACAGAAGAAGCATATACCACTCACCATTTAGTTTTATTTGAAACTTAGAGAATTGTGTGAAAGGATAAAGGCTGACGAACTAAGAAAATAAAAATAATATTTTCCCTGTTTGTGGCTAAAGAGAGAATGAAAAGATGTTAGGGGGTGGGGGGAGTGGGGGAATACATCAGGAAATGTTAAATATGTCTCATTTTCTAAAGACATCAAATATTTCTTAGAAAACAATTTTTCATTATCTTGCAACTGTGCAATTCAGAGAGTGAAACATATGCACAACCTGATGTGAAACTACCACAATTAAGCATGTTTTCTAAATCTGCTAGAATAAGAAGTGAGTGGCATAAGCATTAGTTCTAACTAGAACGGGTTTGAACATAGGTGTCCATAAATTAAACAATAGAAGTAGACCGAGGCTTGGATAATTACCATTCATGCGCCACAGTTTCACTTGGCGATCATCAGCCCCAGAGACTATAAGTGGAAGGGTGGGATGGAATGAAGCCCAGTTCACTCCACGATCATGACCCTCCAAAACATACTTGACAACAGCATCAACACCTCCAAATAGATCTGTATTCATTTGACTCAACCGCAACATATCGTCACCAGGTGACGCAGTCTTCTTCTTCAAGGCACTAATATCCCAAACTCTAACAGTCTGGTCCAGGGATGCTGATACCACAAGATCTTCTTTGGGGTGAAATGAGGCACACATGACATAATGATTGTGACCGGTCAGCACAGATATACAAGTACGAGATTGCCAGTTCCATATGCGAATAGTCTGGTCATCGCTAGCACTCACGATCCATGGGTGCTCATGGTGAAATTGTACAGTACGGATGTAATCAAGGTGACCTAGAAGGGTAAACAGACACCCGCATGTCTTGTAGTTCCAGACTTTGATCTTATAGTCATCTCCTGCAAGAAAGCAAACCCGTTATTGCGGATACTTATCAATTTTCTCAAAACATCATTCAAAGTTCTTAAAAAATCAAGGGACAGACAGATATAAGATTGGTGTACGTGCCAAAGAATGTTCTATATGAAGGGCCACCAGTACAGAGATTGTCAGCATACAGCAGAGATGACAAGCACGAATGATAAACCAAACAAAATTATTGTGATTTTTTTTTGAATGGCTGCATATCAGAATCAAAACTCTGTTAAATCGTCTCTCCAACAGTGTACGGTGACAGAAATGACATGCAGTATGTTATTCCAATGAATTATCAGTTTGTCCTTCCACAATACTTTAAACATCAGGGACATGGTACATATATGCAATAGTACCATCTAATATAAAGAGCTGGTTTAAGTTAGAAAAGTTTGTTTCAACTGCAATTTACATATGACTGAATCCAACTAAAAAATATTACTTTTCTCGATCTCGAATGTGAGTAAATCATTAAATATCTAATCTTTATATTTATCAACCTGCTAGAGAGGAGATATTTAAAAAAAAAAAAAGTGATTCTAAAAGTAGTATCATGAAAGAGATAACATCTACTGTGAGCTGTGACCAAGCAACTTCAACTTCAACGTGTGCAATCAGAGCTTTGAGATTGCTAGACCACTATAAGAAGACCTAAAATGCAGCTTATTCTAAAAGTCAAAACTAACGCCAAAGAGCAACATTAATATAAAGAAGCAAAAACAAAGTACCTCCGGATACAAAAAGTGGCTGTGACTTATGGAAATGAACGCCGCGAACAGGCCCATCATGCTCATCAAACCTATCTATCAGTGTCCCCATCCGGTAATCCCATAGCTGGATCACACCACTATGTAGAGAGGCAAGGATCCATGGCCGCTTACTATGGAAACTCAGGCCCTTGACTCTATTGCTCTTCGTCTCAAACTTTGTCAACATCTTCACCAATCCTAGCTAACACTTTAACAGCTGTAGTACCACAATCATTTCAAGTTACTTCTAGTCCCAATAGCCAGGCACACAAAATAACAAAATTAACAACAACTGAGACAAAACCTACGATGTAACCAAGCCGCATCCATATATCCAGATCACTAATCCTAAACAATTCACAACAGATCACTATATCTGCCACTCTGTAACTGACGGATAATGAATACAAAATGGCAAAACTCGAGCTCCTTACGCTACCACAGTATTACAGAAATTCAATCGAATTGGTTATGACTGAGTACAAATCTGACAATGCCACAAACCTAACTTAAAATATCAAGAGAAAGAGCTAGCTAGGTAGAAGCATTAGATTCAAGAATTTGATATCGCTCAATAACAAGATCTTACCTTAGATCCGATCAGTCTACCAAGAGATCAAGATCAATTTCTCATGGAAGCAGAACGGTCCTAGATACCATGAACTCGCTTCAAAAATGGGAAAGGAAGGGAGAGAAAGAGAACAGAGGCTAACAATTCTCTCCGTTAGAGTGTACCTGTGGGGAAATCTGGAAGAAGGGGACAAAGATGGGGTTTCATAGAGCTATAGAGGGTAAAATGGGAATTATAATACATTGCTAATATGCTATTTGCTGTTGCGTGGTAACTTGTAAATAGTCGGCCGTTGAGGTAAAACAATTTGTGCCACATGCTAAAGGCGACGATGACCGTTGGATTGCATATGGACGGATGAGATGCATTCTGATGTGTTGTCCGCCTGAAGTAGAAAATACTTTCCAGTCTATCGCGACGCGAGAACTGAATCATCCGACGAGTCATAGATCGGAGTGTGATTAAATTATGAGAAAAATAGTACCCGGCAAATTGTTTTGGTCATGCACGTCCCTCTACTTTGGCCATATTGCATATTAGACACTTTTAATTAGGGCTGATCATGGGCGGATCGGTCCGGTCCTGAAGGCCAGACCGAATTTTGGTCTTGCCTTCTGGAGGACCGAGACCGACCTCGGCCAAAAAAGTCTGCTCTAGTCGGTTTTTCTTGACTCGGGCCAGTCTCGGTCATAGACCGAATCTGGCAAAAAAAAAAAAAATTTGAATTTGTCCAAATACAAACATCATTGGAATCAAAATTACAAAGTACAAATCAACCAAGTAACAAACATACAAAGTTCTAAATAAAGTTCATTTTCTCCCATAATTTCAAACATACATAATTGATTTTTAGGGTTTGCATAGTAAATTCGGACCGGGCCAATCCTAATCGGGCTTTCGGGAAAAAAACCCAAGATCGCGACCGACCTTGAAGAAAAAAAAAACGTCCGCTCGGTCTTGGTCCTAATCGGACCGATGTTGTCGGGAATTCAGTCCAACAGTCTTTTTTGATCACCCATACTTTTAATGCTATAAAGTATAAACATTACGTCTAGCACCTAAAAAAACAGGGGGATAACACAGGTCTAAAAACAGCACATTCTAGTGTATATATAGGGAAAAATATGAAAAACCACTCGGATGATTGCATTTTTTAGCAACTGCACCCGGATGTTTTTGTCGCAATTAATAAAATCGATATGTTTCATTTTGTTTGCAACGCCACATTCCGTCAATTTGACCGGTTAATTGTCATGTGTCTTGCACGTGACACCGTTAATTTTGAACCGAATGTTGTAAAATGACTGTTGTACCCCTAACATCCCATCACCTTGTCTCTCTATCTTCATCGGTTATTTCATTCTTCCCCCATAACCGAAGCTCCAAACCGAAATCCCCTGCTGTCTCCCCCGAAACCCAACCGTACCCTAAGTGGTTTCTCCCGTCCCGACTGGTGCTGGTCGTCCCGATAGAAGAGTCGCTCTCGACTGGTGCTGCAACCGACCGAAGACTCGATCTCGACTCGCTTGCCGTGGAAACACTTGGAATTTTCACAGATTCAAGGTTAGTCTAAAATCCCTCTCGATTGGTGTTGCAGTTGTTGTTGTTATTGTGTGGGTTGTTGGAAGTCCATTTTAGGGTCCGAATGCTTTGGTCCGAATGTTGGAAGTCCATTTTAGGGTTAACTCCATTTTTATTGTTGTCCCGCCCCGCGCTTGTTGTGTAGGTCCAATTTTTGATTTCCCGCCCCGAAATCGTAATGGACAAGAACCGTGTTTACACTTTTTCAATTAACTACGACGGAAGTTTTGTCGATGGAAATTGGGTTGGAAAGAAAGAAGTCACCGATTTAACTGAGGATGTAATCAGTTATGACACACTGGAGGTGTTTTTGGAGTACTACAGATTAGTAACAGACGGATGTATTTGCTATGTCCCCCCTGTTTGTCAAATAAAATGGAAGTGGAAGTGTTGAAATCGGATGCAAATGTTAGGGAGATGTTGGAGAAGCAGCATGGTTGTTTGGACGTTACCGTGTATGTGCTGCCCCCATTTGATCCAGATGTATGTGTTAAGGATCCATTCATGGAAGAGTTGCGTATCAAATCAATAGCTCAGATAGAAGAGGAGTTACAAAGACAAGTGCCAGTTGACAAAGGTAAACACCCATGTATTCAACCCCCCCTCCTAGAGACAAGGGAAAGAGTCCTATGCAGCCAGATTTGGAGGACTACATATTATCTTCATCCAAGGAGACTGATTCATGGTCGGATGCTATATCCGATCCAAATTGGAAAGCCGACAAAGATGACGCTGAGGAAGATGAAGAAGAGGCAGAAGTTAAGTCACAATTCAGAAGGCCAAATGTGAGGGTGCCGCAGGTGCAAGTGGACCACGTAGTGTATGCAATGAGGAAGTCGAAGATTTACTATACAGTGCTGTCATTGAAGATGGTACAACAAGACAAGTGCACGTTTTTGAACCTATGGAAGTTGATCAAGCGGAATGCCGAAGTGATACATTAATAACTCCCGCTGCCTCTGATGTTGAAGGTGACATAACAAGCGATCGTACATATAAAATACTCAATGAAGATGTGAATAAGGAAAATGGCGGCAATCAAAGACCGAAACATGAACTTAAACAAGGGATGAGGTTTGTATACGGTCCCGCCTTCAGAAAGTATGTGATCAAACATAGCATTGAGGAGGGGTACGAACAAGATTTTAGCCGGGGAAAAAACTTCGACCGTGTAGAGGTTGTGTGCAAGCAAGCTTGTGGGTTCAAGGTGGTCGGTGCGAAACTAAATCGTGAGAAGACGTTTCAAATTCGAAGATTAGTTGCGGAACATGCATGTGGAAGAGCTTATCACACAAAGAAGATTGATGGGAAATGGATTGCGGAGACTTTCATGGAACTCATTCGGAACGAACCAAATATTCGTTCTAAGACTATTGTCGAGGAGATACAAAACGATACAACTTCGATGTTAAGAGGTGGAATGTCTGTGAGGGTATAAAGTTGACTTGGAAAGCACTTGAAGGAGACCGACTTTGACAATTTGAGAGGTTGCGTGATTATGCTGGAACTGTTTTACTGCATAACCCAGGCAGCACAGTCGTGATCCAAGTGGACCCTATCCCCTCTCCTCTTCGACCCAAGTTTGAAAGAATGTATGTATGCCTCATAACATGTGTGGACGGTTTCAGAGCTAGATGCAGGCCATTTATAGGTTTGGATGGATTTCATTTAAAGAGAGGTGATGGTGGCCAACTGTTATATGTTGTTTCAAGGGACGCAGATAATAGGTCTTCCCACTTGCTTACGCATGAGTTGAAGCTGAGATCGGGAACTCATGGATGTGGTTCCTAGAGCTGTTGAATCAAGATATTGGTAAGGACAGAAGCTGAGTTATTATGTCATACATACAGAAGGTTAGTCCATGCAAATTCATGCAGCTGTTAATAATTACGATATGAAATTATAACCAGATTGATCCAAAGACATGATGCAGGTATGAGTGTCATCCAGAATCCAAGACTGATCTGGTAGTTAATAACTGTTCTGAAAGTTGGAACAACAAGAGAGGATGTCCAGAGGCACATCATGCTGGTAGTGCAAGTATTGGAGGCTCTAGTGGGAGAAGAGGAACGAGTCAGGTAGAAGAGGAACCAATAACTCAACAATCTCAGGCTTCTAGGTCGCAACGAAAGGTAACACAGTTATTTTGAAAATTTTAAATTATATTATCAATTGTAAGCATGCTGTCAACTTTATAAAGCCGTTGTTGTTTTGGGTATGAAAGGCGAGAAAATGAGTTGTTTGGAGGAAGTTGAACCCCGAGGTCGAACCAACGGAGGCGCAAATGGATGAAACACCAATGGAAGATGCCCTAACTGCGCAAATGGATGAAACACCAATGCAAGAGACTCCAATGAATGAGGCTCCAAAAATAACATGACGGGTCAAGTTAAGTGTTAGAAGAGCCAAACCAAATGTATGAATATAGGCTACCAAGTACATCTAGTGTTAATTCGACGTTAATCTTACTAAGTTTGGGTTATGTAGGTGGGACGACCAAGTACGTCGAAATCATCCCCCATACTGCTGGAGTCGGGCAAAGAGGTGGACATCGTTAGGTCAAGTGCCCCAGAGTTATCAACTTGTCGGGCTCTAGTGTTATCTCCCCAACCACTGAAGACTGGAAAAACAAAGAAGAAGTAAACGAAACAGTGGACTCGCACTTCATTGCGTTTTGGAAAAAGATCTACTCAGTGAACTACTATACATTCTATTGTTTTGTTTTGGGAAGGTTGCCATTTTGTTGAATGTTGTAAATGCTAAAACTTGCCTGTGTTTTCAACCGACAAACCTAACTGTTGGATGTTTTGGAAGTGTTAAACCTTTCAGTTGGATGTTTTGGTGCTTTTGTTGGATGTTGGATTGTTGCGAAACATGTCAGTTTTTGGTTCTTCAACAACACATGTCAGGTTGCCAATGTATTCAGACAAACATAATGGTGGAAGTACACATACATATGATAACTTAAGGGCTAGAAACATTGGAATTACATAAAGTAGTAGGTTCAGAAAATATTCATTAAACATACATATATGTCAAATAAATTACAAAGTACATAACTTAAACCTTCAAACAAGTAACTGACTACATCTTCAACATAAGGGCAACAACATCAACAACTAAGAAGGCTATCAGACACTGCAACTGGTAATTTCTACTACGCAACACAACAATTTCATTGTTCAATTCAGATTCCTTTGATACAAACTTTGTTGTTGCTCTCCTTCCATATACACACATTGGTGGATCTGGCCAAGCAAAGAAATCACAACCACTCTTCAAAGAATTTGAGGACTGCACCGAATTAACAAGAAATTAGGGTTTCAAAAAAACCTAAAATTGAAAAACGACACACAATCGACCCTACCTTTGAAATTAAATCAAATAATTGACTTCATTACCTGGTATCTAGGACATGCATAGAACATACGACCAAAAATTTTCATGGTCCAAGCAGTTCTCGCACGGGATTGAATATCGCAGAAACATAGTGAAGGTTGAGGTTAGAAGAAGAACATTCAAAATACTTACCACTCATACTGTTAGACGAGCTGGAATGTATGAATTTGCCAAGGGAGGAGTGGGAAGAGTTGGGACGTCAAGGAGGAGTGAGACTCAAAATGGTTGAAACGGTATGAACTTCTCAAATAAAGGATGAACAATACATGCTAGAGGTATTTTAGGAATATATCATTGTTATTACATCACGTGCGGAACATGTGATTTCACATTGACGGAAAATGAACGACCGTAACGAAAAGGTGGAGTTACCAACAATTGCAAACATATGTGTGTGAACACAAACTATATGGGTACAATTACCAAAATTGGCAAACATCCGGGTAACTTTACTCCTTAACCTTTCAAAAGAATGCACTTTGCACCTTACATTAGCAGCTTCAACAAAAGTGATTATTGTTAAAAGAAGAATAAGACTTTACAATTGGGAGAGATTAAGATACATTCATTATAGTTAGTAATTACTGATCTTAAGGGTTAGATTGGATCTATTATATTGACCATTCCTAAATATAGGAGAATAATATTTGTGATGTCTGTCTGGATCCACTGAGTAAAAGCCTTTAGCAGGGTACAAACTACGAAGTGCACCGACCGACACGAACACGATCATGGAATTTGGGACTAAACATTTTCATATCTGTGGCAAAATTCTGTGTCAGTGTGATTAACAAACATAACAAATAGGACCGGTGAAACAGAAAGGAAACTACAATCACAAAGACGTCAAAGTTCTAACAATTAGGGAGAGAAGGGCAAATCCAACTCAACTCAGATATTAAAAGGTAAAACGCCTGACGACCAAGGCATCGTCTTCCCTATGTCCACATCTATGCCCGACTCTGAGAATCTATTCTTCACCTATAGACAGCAACAAGAGCTACTACTACCATACCCAGAATGCATGCTGCAGCTTAACAAAATCTTCAGTTTGATTATTACATTTCAAAATCATAATCACAAATTAACAATAAACAAGAAGAAGAAACAAACCAAGTAAAGAGCAGACCAACTAATTCCTTCCCATCCTCCTCGAGTATTGATCATCCATCTGATCTGAGTTACTTGCTATATGTAATATTTCATATTCAATTACCAATCCTCACTGATCTGTGACCAACCAATCAACTGAATCACCGTACTTGAGAAGGCGAACAGAGCAACCCAGACGCATCAGCTCCGATCACAGACAGATCACAAACAGTACACAGATTCCCTTCTTGCCCGGGCACAAACCTCGAGCTGCAGTACGGGCAAGACACATACTTCTGCCCTTGATATATCGGCTCATACGTGGCACCACACACCACAAAGGGGTTCCTGAAATCGTAATTCAACCTCATCGCATCCGTATTATCCCTCTCCGACGCCTGCAGAACCTGCCTTGCCGTCTTAGCCTGAGCCTCAACAGTTGGGTTCGTCTCCAGCTGCCTTCGAGCAAAGTTCCCAGCTGTCGCGTAGTTCTTTGCCTTGTAGCAAACCAGAATGGCACTGTGCAGCGCGAGCCTCAAGTGAGGCATCTGGAGCTTGCAGTGGGTGAAGTAAGCGGCTAGCTCCTGCTGACGTGTTACGTCATCCTTCAGCTCCCCTCTCCTCTTCAGCTCCATCTTTAACCCCAACACATACTCTTTCACTATGGTCACCAACTCCTTCACTTCATCCACCTCCCTCCTCGACTCAACCACTATCAACGGGATTGTATGGAGGATGCTGAGGAAGATACGGAGCGCTTCGGATAATTTTCCAGCAGTTGTGGCGCGGTACCCCAGCTTGAGCTTCTCCTCAAGCTGGGAAAAGCTGTAGATTAGGGATGGTGGGCCCCGCACATTAGGGCTGTTGGATTCTGTCCAACCTCGCTCCACAGCCAATGAAACCACCGGAGCAGAAGAGAAAGCTCGGAGGTAGCTGTGGCTTCCAGAGTGGATATCGAGGAACAACGACCTCAGAGGAACGAAATTTTTAATCCCAAGCTGCCTTCCGAGTAACCTCATGGCAGTGTCAAAGTTACCTGCTGCTGCGTGTTCAGCAGCAAGAGAAGATTTCTGGATCCATATCTGACTCACTGGCATTCCAGGCGTGGGGGCCACGAAAGCAGCGGAATGCGCACCCACGGTCTTGGGAGTTTCGACCTCAGGTGGGAGCTCCAAATCCTCGAGATCCCACCCTCCTTCATCCTCTCCTTCTTCTCCATTCTCAAGAATTGCTGTTACGTCTCCATCTTCGATACCGTTTGCATCTGCATCAACCATATCGAGCTCCTCAGCCCAATCACCTTCCACAGCATCCTCATCTTCTTCCTCTGCACCACCTCTGGCAACATTATCCAACTCACCCTCGAATATGCCTTTCATGACTCTTAACAAGGGCCAGTCTCCACCACATATGACTGGGGTTGGCGGTGTCAGAAGGGAAGGCTTCTTACCCTTCGGCAAGGCTGGAACATTATCTCCCAATTCCTCGGCTATCCTCCCAGCAACATCGTGAAGTCCATGAGTCGAAGCAGTTATATAAGCAAGCGGCAAGTGACCCGAATTCTCCAAGATCTTAATCCGCTCCTGCACATCACCCAAGTACAATGCATTGTGGAACTGACCCATGACATCATTCTTGACTTCAGCAATCTTCAGCATCTTGGCCAACTTGTCTGAATTTCCTGTCACGAGATAGAGGAAAGACAGCCTCTCGAAATTCTTGGTCCTCTGGTAAGCGTACTCCACAATGCCTGCATTGCCCTGACGAAGAGCCTCCACTCCTAATCTGTACCAGTGATCCTTTTCGTCGATCACCTTGGCTGAAGCAACAGCGGTTTGAATGTTACCGCTTTCTAGAGCCAAGTTGAATCTTGTTCTTTCGTCTTTCACAAAGTGGAGAGCAACTTCAGGGAACCCCTTTTGCTGCAGATATGCAATCACAGCTTGCCCGCAGAGCTGTGAATTCTTTATCATGCTCATCACGTGGTCATACCTCTTCTTCAACAGAGACAGCTTGAACACATACTCAGCAGCATCAACGACTATGACTCGGTTCTTTCCATCGCGGTCCAGGCAAAAGATGGAGTTCCCAGAGACCTTGGTTATGTAGATAGGCACGTCAAGGGTCTTGATGATTCCACTATCACCATTGGGGAGGCAGTATTTGATGTGGTTCAGGGTTGTGTAAATGAAAATCCCATTTTCATCCCAGGCGCCACTTTTCACACGGATTGTTTCGTGAAGAGTACACTGCTGAACAAGCTTCTTGTTGGCAATAATAATTGCATGCTTGCTAAGGAGTGCAACGGTTTCCATGTCATTTGACCACACAATATACTTCACAAAAGGTGTAAGAAGATCTCCAAGAACCAATCGCTGCTGAAGATCGAATATATAAACCTTGTCCTCTGATCGGCACAGCAGATTACCAGTTCCAGCATAAAAGATTGCATCTGCAGGAAAGGGGAGTGCACCCTTCTTAACAATCTCATTTTTGAGGTTCTTTACCAGTACTTGGTTGCTGCTTCTGTCAAGCACGGCAAACCTATTCCTAGCCACAAAGACAGCAGATCCACCAGTACCTCTCTTAGCTTCTGGAACACTGTCGCCTCTGTTGATAGTGTCCTTAGGTATGACATACAGCTCATAGGAACCACTGTCAACGTCAGAACATATAAGGACGGCATTTTCTGTGGGGCTGTATGACAGGGTCCTTGGACTTTGGTTGAGGCTAGTGGAACCAGGGCGTCGGATTGGAATAATTTGTGTGTCTCTTTGACTGGAGAATTCATAGAATCGCAAAAAGCGTTCTTTAGTGTAAAATAGGGCATCACCACTAACAGCAAAGGCTGGTCTTTCTCTTTCCAACTTGAAGACTATCATGCCACTGTCATGACCAGCCGCCAAAAGGTTCATCTCAGGATGGGAAGAAAGGATCCAAAAGCGGTCATGTTCACGGCGGAAAGTCTGAACACCAGTTCTTTTAGTTGCATCCCACACTCTGATGCTTTTGTCTTCAGAGTTAGATACTATAATGTCTTGTTTGGCATGAAACATCACACACGACACATTATTCATGTGGCCTCTCAATGTATCTACCTCCCAAGCCTTGGTATCTGAAGATGGACAAGTTGAAACTCAGAATTCCATCAAATGAAAATAACTTAGCACAGAAGTGTCTGATCTAAACCATGTTAAAGTCACTAGTAAAAATAGGGCAAACAAAATAACGGAAACCCAAGATGAAAGTCAAGTAACTTCTCAAATGTTGTACACTTACAGTGTAAACAAAAGAAGCATATTTTCTGTGTTTGGCTTAAGAGAGAATGAAAAGCTGTTGGCGGGAGGAATACATCAGGAAATGTTAAATAGGTCTCATCTTCTAAAGACATCAAATATTTCTTAAAAAACAATTTTACATTATCTTGCAAATGTGTAATTCATAGAGTGAAACATATGCGCAACCTGATGTGAAACTACCACAATTGCGCATGTTTTCTAAATCTGCTAGAATATGAAGTGAGTGGCATAAGCATTAGTTCTAGCTAGAATGGGTTTTGAACCTAGGTGTCCATATATTGAACATTAGAAGCACACCGACGCTTGGATAATTACCATTCATGCGCCACAATTTTACTTGCCGATCATCAGCCCCAGAGACTATAAGTGGAAGGGTGGGATGGAATGAAGCCCAGTTCACTCCACGATCATGACCCTCCAAAACATACTTGACAACAGCATCAACACCTCCAAATAGATCTGTATTCATTTGACTCAACCGCAACATATCGTCACCCGGTGATGCAGTGTTCTTCTTCAAGGCACTAATATCCCAAACTCTAACAGTCTGGTCCAGGGATGCTGATACCACAAGATCTTCTTTGGGGTGAAATGAGGCACACATGACATAATGATTGTGACCGGTCAGCACAGATATACAAGTACGAGATTGCCAGTTCCATATGCGAATAGTCTGGTCATCGCTAGCACTCACGATCCATGGGTGCTCATGGTGAAATTGTACAGTACGGATGTAATCAAGGTGACCTAGAAGGGTAAAAAGACACCTGCATGTCTTGTAGTTCCAGACTTTGATCTTATAGTCATCTCCTGCAAGAAGGCAAAAGCCGCAAAACTGTTATTGTGGATACTTATTAATTTTCTCAAAACATCATGCAAAGTTTTTAAAAAATCAAGGCACAAACAGATATAAGATTGGTGTCTCTGCCAAAGAATGTTTTATATGAAGGGCCACCAGTACAGAGATTGTCAGCACACAGCAGAGATGACAAGCATGAATGATAAACCAAACAAAATTATTGTGATTTTTTTCTTGAACGGCTGCATATCAGAATCAAAACTCTGTTAAATCGTCATTTCAACAGTGTACGTTGACATAAATGACGTGCAGTATGTTATTCAATTGCATTATCTGTTTGTCCTTCCACAATACTTAAAAACATCAGGGATATGGTACATATATGCAATAGTACCATCTAATATAGAGAGCTGGTTCAAGTTAGAAAAGTTTGTTTCAACTGCAATTTACATATGACTGAACCCAACTAAAAAATATTACTTTTCTCGATCTCGAATGTGAGTAAAGCCATTAAATATCTAATCTTTATATTTATCAACCTGCTAGAGAGGAGATATAAAAAAAAAAAGTGATTCTAAAAGTAGTATCATGAAAGAGATAACATCTACTGTGAGCTGTGACCAAGCAACTTCAACGACAACGTGTGCAATTAGAGCTTTGAGATTGCTAGACCACTATAAGAAGACCTAAAATGCAGCTTATTCTAAAAGTCAAAACTAACGCCAAAGAGCAACATTAATATAAAGAAGCAAAATCCAAGTACCTCCGGATACAAAAAGTGGCTGTGACTTATGGAAATGAACGCCGCGAACAGGCCCATCATGCTCATCAAACCTATCTATCAGTGTCCCCATCCGGTAATCCCATAGCTGGATCACACCACTATGTAGAGAGGCAAGGATCCATGGCCGCTTACTATGGAAACTCAGGCCCTTGACTCTATTGCTCTTCGTCTCAAACTTTGTCAACATCTTCACCAATCCTCGCTAACAGTTTAACAACTGTAGTACCACAATCATCTCAAGTTACTTCCAGTCCCAATAGCCAGGCACACAAAATAACAAAACTAACATCAACTGAGACAAAACCTACGATCTAACCTAGCAGCAACCATATATCCAGATCACTAATGTTAAACAATTCACAACAGATCACTATATCTGCCACTCTGGAACTGACAGATAATGAATACAAAATGGCAAAACTCGAGCTCTTTGCTCCGCCACAGTATTACAGAAATTCAATCGAATTGGATATCACTGAGTACAAATCTGACAATGCCATAAACCGAATTCAAAAAATCAAGAGAAAGACTTAGCTAGGTAGAAGCATTGGATTCAAAAATTTAATATCGCTCAATAACAAGATCTTACCTTAGATCCGATCAGTCTACCAAGAGATCAAGCTCAACTTCTCAAGGAAGCAGAGCGGTCCTAATGAACTCGCTTCAAAAATGGGAAAGGGAGGGAGAGAGAGAACGGAGGCTAACAATTCTCTCCTTTTGATCTAAGGAGACTCTCGTTAGAGTGTACCTGTTTGTACTTTGTATTACTTCACAAGGGAAATCTGGAAGAAGGGGACAAAGATGGGGTTTCATGGAACTATAGAGGGTAAAATGGGAATTATCGGGTACCTCGGGATGTTTAAGGATGAAGGTTGACGGTCGGGTTAATAATAGGAAGTTACAATTGTAAATTGTTGATCGATTCGGGAATACTCACAATTTATTGGATAATGCAATGGCCGAAAAACTTGGGCGTCATACCTATCCAATGGCCGAATGTGTAAGATGTTCGAATGGAGCATGCAAAGGCAGCGGTTCGAGACAAGCCTGTTCTTGGTACCATTGTACTTTGGATCATATTATGTGAATTTCATCACGTTAAAGATGAAGTTCATGCGTGGAAACAACGTATGTGAGTTGTGTAGTACCGAAGTGAGTGCACCGAGAGTAAGCCGAACCAATAAACTCAACAAGGTGCTCTCGAAGAAAGGGGATATAACGTCGGTTCAACTATGTAGCTTGTTCTTGATCTCCGAAACGGTTCGCCAACCGTTCGTGTTCTCCGCACAAGTAGTTGAAGGCTCGGTCCAAGGGAGCAATTGTCCCCCTGATTTTTAATAGATATTAGTATTACGCCCTAATTTTATTTTACAATTTTAAATCTGCGCCCACTGACACTAGAAGCAGAGAACTGAAGCATGAAGCATGGAAATGGAAAAATGAAGCACAAGCAATAGAGCAACAAAAGTTACAGAAGAACAAAATAGACTTACACTAATTTAGAAATTCAATCTTTACATATTAATCTACTGTACACATAAAAAGGTAAATTTACAAGAAAAAAGTTGTCTCTATTCAGTACATTTAGATTTTAGCACATGAAGAAGTTGTTTCACAAAGAAGTAAGAAACAAACTCTATTCAGCTTCCAGTTTGAGATTTTGTCAAATTTCACATTTCAACTCCAAAATTGTCGAAATCAATATGAAAGGTACCTTCTTTTGTCTTGATCGGTTCATATAGTAGTTACCTTGTAGAAAAATTGCTTTTGTAAGTGCCAGAAATCAGATTTAGAAAAATTGGCTACAAGGTTAAGAAGTAGGAAGAGTCGAGAGAAGAAGATGTTGCTTACTTGGTCGATTGGTTTATTATTCCTTCACGCCGTAGGAAGAGTCAAAGTGAAGTTCACGGGCATGGTTGCTGGTTGTGCTCAAGTTGCTCTAGTGATTAGGGTTTGTGAGTCTACCGAGAAAAACTGAATTGTGTACAAATAACAAATTGAGATGCTAAATGGGTCATAACTTTGGGCAGCCACAATTTTTGGGTTGAGGTACAGTCATTACTATTTACTCAAAGCTATAGTAATAGGGGCAGCCGTGATTTTACATAGTTACTATGTATTATTTAATATAATTAATTTGTATTAAAATTGTTAGTAGAATTAAAAGAAAGTCTCCAGAAGAAGAAGAAATTTCACGCTAAAATTTAAAGGGTTAACTATATCAACAGTTACTAATCTTTGACCTAATTGATTAAAAAGTTACTCATCTTTTTTGGTGTGATTGAAACGTTACTTAAGTTTGAGGATGTGACTGAATGGTTATTTCGTGAAGTTTCCGTCACATATTTCCGTCTGAATGTCACGTGGAAAGCACGTGACCTATTTAAACGATTTGAAGTTAATTGAAAGTACGATTCTACCCTACTGTAACCTTTGTGTCGTTTCCCCTTCATTTTATACTCATCAACACACACCCTAACTTCCCATCAATTCTCATTTCCTTCCAACCCACCCTTTCATCTCTACTTCCGCACAGAGCTCTCACCCTTTCCAGCATCGAACTCCCCCTAAGCGACATTGCGGTTCGGAAACCACATCTCCATGTAAGTTCTAGTTTGTGATTCAGTTGAACTACAAGATGATTGTTTTTTGCATTCTAATCAGTGCTACCATTTGGGTATATGTTCGTCTACCCTTTTATCTTTGGTAATCTTCGATTCCTTTGAAGATTACGGTTTGCCTCCGTGCGTCATCCTTCTGAAGGTACAATTTTTTTAATTTGTTGTAGATTCTTGTTCCAATTTGTGTGTGATTGTGCGATTTTGAGGTTCCTCACGGTTGTTCGACTTGTAGGTTTGGGTTTTGTCTTCGTTGGCTTGGTACGTGTTGTAGAGTGTCGATTTTTTTACAAAGTTTTGATTTTTATTGTGAAAGTTTGTTTTTTCCCCAAAGATTTGCTGTATTTGGGTTGATTCTGTCATTTTGCTGTTTGTATATGCTGTTAATTGGGTTGATACTGTCTGGTTTTGTGCGTTGTGGGCTACGTTTATTTCACATAAGAGACAACAACAATTTAACATAATAGAAAGCTTCAACAACAAAGTCATTAACATAAGAGACAAGCCTCCAGTAACACTCGTCGAGGAGCTAAGGATAATGTTGATGAAAGACTTTGAAAAAATGGAAAAAAAAAAGAAGAAGAAATCCATCACCAGTCAAGCTGGAGCACTTGGTAAGAATATTGTAAGAAAGTTGAAGAAAATAATGGATGATATGAGTGGTTGTGAGGTGATATATGATGCAGATGGAGAGTACGAGGTGCATGTTGCTCCGCCAATCTCATACAAGACTGATATTAATAGGTGTACATGCACATGCATGGCATGGGAGTTGACGGGTCTCCCTTGTGTGCACGGGATAGCATGTTTGTCATATGCTCAGATATTTGAACTTGCTCCATACTGTGACCGAGTCTACCATAAGAAGACATACATGCATACATACTCGAGTGTTATACATGCGTTGCGTGGGAGGAATAATTGGTGTACTACAGAAGGATACTCGGTAGATTCACCGATTTTGAAAGCACGTTCTAGAAGGCCAAAGAAGAAAAGGGCGTGGTCAACATTTGAGGAGTCTCAACCAGGTACAACACGCTTAAGTAGAGGTGGTTTAAGGTAGTACTGCTGTGGAGAGATAGGCCATAACAAGAGAGGTTGCGACCGAAGACCTAGTCACCCAAATGAAGAGGTATAGTTTATGAATTCCTTGTTTATGACTTCCTTGTTCATGCTGAGGATAATGAAGGACAAACCTCACACCAAGATTCACCACCCAAAAATACAAAAGGAGTGCGTCGCAGATTGGACGATGATGTTATCCTGACACAGTCAAGTCAAACAACTACTCGTTCAAGGCGTAAGGAACCTGAAACAGATATTCAAGGTACAAGTTGAGCTCAAGCACAAATTACAAATGTCCCACAGCAACGCAGACAGAAACTCCTAACCCGGAAAAGCGACCCCAAGGTACCATCCGCACAATAGTAGGAAGTTGTTGCAGAATCGAAGGAAGCATACGTGATTTTCACACCGAAGAAGCGTGTTAAAACACTAGCAAAAAGGGTTCATCAATCTGTCTTTAACATGTGGTTGTCATGTTTGCATGTTTGTAATAAGTATACTGGTATTATATTTAGGCACACTCAGGCAGTCCGACAAAACTCAAGAAAAGATGAAAAAACCCAACTGTTATAGAAATTGACGATACCGCAGCATCGAAACCCGTACTTTCAGACTCAAGAGTGTTGGTTGTACTGGATCAACCACTCAAGACAGTCTTTCCAAAGAGAATGATACAATACTGGTGGTCTACACAGTAAAGTCGGGTTTATGTTATTCTTCCATATTTTGTATAAATCTCTTTTTTTGTGGTTCATGTGGGATTATAGTGGTGGTTATGAATGTCGATTTTAACGGAACATGTTTTTGGATTCTATGACGGATTATGTTTTCAGATGTATTCTGGATTTTTATGGATTATGATGTAGGTTCTGTAAAACCGAAGTAACGGTTAGGTAACAAAATGTCCAAACTTAAGTAACCGTTTAATAACATTTCAGAAAAGATAACACTTCATTTAACAACTTCTCCACAAACATAAGTCACCACCTTCGCAAAAGACACAATGTTCTTCATCCTTCAGTTACAATTCATACTTCAGTTACAGACAAACCTTACTGACAAATGCCATACGAACTTGTTACATACTTCTCCTAATTCTTCGCAATTGTACTTAGAACAAAAACAACGATAACAATTACCAACGTTGCAACTAACTTCTGATTGGGTCGACTTTCAAGAGCTCGGGTTTTCGCAATATCCAATTGTTCTTTCAAATGTTTCTCTGTTTGTTGAAATTGCATCACTGCAATCCGACCATAAGGAAACATAGATGGATCTTCCTGATAAAAAAACACATTCGGGGTTATGTACCGACTACAACAGAAAAAACAACAAATAGGTACCACAAATTACAAATTAGGCTTCGAAGATGATAAATTAGGGTTCAAATTAGTGCAGCAAAACGAATTAGGGTTACCCACTATGAAATTACCTCAAAATTGGGGCATCCATGGAAACGGCGAGAGAAGTTCTGCCACGTACCAGCAGATTTTACGGAGCACACAAGCCCGCAGTAACATATTCTCAAACGCGAAACTCTGTGGCAGGGATTAGGGGAAGAGCTTGATCGAGATCGAATCTTTCGACGGTTGTCAAATACCATAGGAGCACATTCATCCTCAGACTTCATGGTTGCTGGATGTTCTGTCTTCAACTCACCGTGACTTCTTCCTTCTGCTTCCCAGCATGGCTTCTCCAAAATTTTCGCGCCCAAATATCTCTAACAACTAATAAAGAACAAGTTGATTAAGTAGACAAGGTTTAGGGTAGTTTGGGAAGTTCACAATATAAGAAGGTCACGTGACAAGCACATTCCAATTGTTAACGGTGAGAAATAACGGAAGTTACAAAACTGAATCGTTCAGTCACATATGGAAACATAAGTAACAGTTGAGCTCAATTTTGAACTGTTCAGTCACATGTGTCCACATAAGTAACGGTTCAAGTAATTAACCCAAATTTAAATGATTTATTTTGTAGTATTGATAATGATAGAATTTTATTATGTTTTCAAAATATGAAAACTCGTCGAGAATAATTGTAAAATTTAATTAGAAAAAATATTATATTTTTTGCCCCCACTAACTCTACATCCTGGCTTCGTCCCTGGGAGGAAGTGGCCGGTATTTTGGAGGAATTCAGTTACGTGTTCAGCGAGCCACAATGCCTATCTCCGAGGCGGGTGGTCGATCATTGAATCCCTCTCAAGGACGGTGCAACCGCACTAAGCTTAAGACTCTACTGTTAGCCGACACCGCAAAAAGACATTATTGAAAAAATGGTGGGTGAGTTGTTGAAGAATGGGGTCATACAACCTAGCTCGAGTATTTTTTCGTCCTCGGTGGTGTTGGTGCGAAAGAAGGACTACTCATGGATGATGTGCATTGATTATCAGAGGTTGATGACCACTCAAGGATAACCATTAAGGACAAGTTTTTTATTCCACTAGTTGATGAGCTATTGGACGAACTTCTGGGGGCCGAGGTCTTCTCAAAAATTGACGTAAGGTCCGGTTGCCACCAAATACGCATGGCAGCCCACGACATCCACAAGACGGCTTTTCGGACACACGAGGGTCACTATGAGTTCCTAGAAATGTCCTTCGGCTTAACTAATGCCCCAGACACCTTTCAAGGGCTCATGAACAACATCTTCAAGGAACATTTGCGGAAGTTTGTGCTCGTATTTTTTGATGATATCTTGGTGTTTAGCCCAAGCCTCCAACAACACCTCGACCACTTACGGATTGTGCTACAACTATTGAGGAGTCATTCACTATATGTGAAGATATCTAAGTGCAACTCTGGAGGAAAGCAAGTAGAATATTTAGGGCACGTTGTCACAGGGTACAGGGTCTCGACCGAACCAACTAAGGTTGATGGGTTACTAGGCCATCTCTCGCAGGGGATCACTTGGGGTCATTTGCCCTAAAAGATGGGTTGCTCAAGAAGGATGAAAAGATCGTTGTAGGGACGATAACGAATTGAGGATGGAAATATTGAAGATATTCCACGCATCACCAACCAGGGGGATTCCGGGGCTACGACGACTCTCAAACGGGTGTCCACTCTTTTATATTGGAAATGACTCAAAAAGCACATGCGGGAATTCGTGCGAAATTGTGAGGTGTGCCAAAAACACAAGTATGATCGGTCGGCTTCCCCAGGATTGCTGCAGACACTCGTCATGCCAAAAGGGATATTCTCGAACATCTCGATGGATTTTATTACCGGGCTACCAAAATCAAATGGCAAAGAGGTTATATTCGTGGTCGTCGATTGTTTGACAAAGTATAGTCATTTCATGGCACTCGGTCATCCTTACTCTGCTTCTATGGTTGCTCAAGTATTCATTGATCAAGTCTACATGCTACATGGACTCCCGAGCAACATCGTAAGCGACCACGATTCAGTTTTTGTGAGCTCATTTTGCCAAGAAATATTCAAACAACTTAGAGTCTCATTGTGCACATCATTCGCGTACCACCCGCAAACCTACGGCCAAACCGAGGTAGTTAACTGTTGCCTCGAGACTTAGGTGAGGTGTATGACTAGTGAAAGACCGTCTTCGTGGACTAAGTGGTTACCAATGGTTGAATGGTGTTACAACACCTCCTTCCACTCAACAATCGAGATGACACCATTTGAGGTCTTATATGGGTCGCTCCACCTTTCCACGTGCCATATTTTCCAAGAGACTCAAAGGTGGAAGTGGCCGACCTCATGCTACGTGATCGACATGAAAATATTAAGATGTTGAAATTTTTCTTAACTCAGACACAAAATAGGATGAAACAAGTGGCAAACCAGAAGCGATCGGATCAGAACTTTGAGGTTGGGGATTGGATTTTCCTCAAACTACACCTGTACACTCAACATCCGATGAGGAAGCAAGGTGTGCAAAATCTATAACCCCGCCACTTCAGTCCTTTCAAGGTGTTGGAGAAGGTGGGACCCGTGGCTTACCCTTTGGATCTTCCCGACACGGTGCTCATCCATCCAACAATACAAGTATCACAATTGAAGCTAGCTCATGGGGAGGTGGGACATGCCACACAGTTACCCAAGGAGTTCACTCGCACTAGGGGTCGTGCTCCGTACTCGGTCCTTGCTTGGTTGATGGTGCGTCGTGGTAACAAGGTCGCGACGAAGCTACTAATTCAGTGGGAGGGGAGAACCGAAGAGGAGGTGACATGGGAGTTCATCGACGACTTGAGGCAAAGATTTACAGACTTCGACCTTGAGGACAAGGTCGGTGTTTGAGGGGGTGCAATGTTACGAGTCAGTTATCAGACGGGTCTACGACAATGGAGATTCTATTTGCAGACCATCAACTACTATATATAGACCACTTTTGTCAAAACACTAAAATGCTCTAATAGCTTTTTACATATTTGACCTTACCTATTTTGAAAATAAAATAAAATTGTTAAACAAAGATCACTTAATTTTTCACCCATTTTACCTTCATATTCAAAATTATTATCTCACTCTTCCACTCTCATCACTTTATCTTTAAACATATCTATAATACTCTTTATCACTTCCACTCTCATTCTGCACCACCCACTTTTATCGTCACCGCTACTTGTCGTTGCTAGTCTTCGTCGCCGCATCTGCAACCCACCGCCAGCGAATCAACAACCATGTTTTTTTCCTCCAACCACTTCTGTGTCGGTACGTTCACTTGCACTCTATTGATTGATGTCGGTATGACTTAAATTAGTTGAGTTTTGCAGAATTTTCATGGAGGAAATGACACGACGAACTTGCTAATTTTTTGTGGAAGAATCGACAAACTCTTGTCGTTTTTTGCTTGTTCAAACGACATGGACTTGCCGTTTCCTCCATGAACTTTCTGCAAAACTCAACTAATTTAAGTCATACCGGTGATCAATAGAGTGCAAACGAACATACCAACACGTAAGTGATTGGAGGGAAAAAACACGATTGTTGATTTGCTGGCAGCGGGTTGCAGATACGGCAGAGACAGGGGAAGACAAGATGATTGAAATGGGAGGAGGCATAAACAACGACGACTGTTGGTTGACGTCGAAGACTACCAGCGTAAGTGGAGGTGGAGACAAAAAGTGGGTAGTGGGTAGTGAAGAATGTGAGTGGAAGTGATAAAGAGTAATGTAGATATGTTGAAAGATTGAGTGTTGAGAGCGAAAAAGTGTGATAGTAGTTTTGAATATGAATGTAAAAGTTGTGAAAAATTAAGTGACTTTTGTTTAACAATTTTATTTTATTTTTAAAATAGGTAAGGAGAAATATGTAAAAAGGTTATTAGGGAATTTTAGTCTTTTAACAAATGTAGTTTGTATATAGTAGTCGATGATCTGCAAATAGAATGTTCTCTGCAACAACCTTTCCATTAGGACTTGGGCTCATTTAAATAAGTTGATTAGTCAGCCCATCAATCTTGTATATGTTGCATGACACTGTTCGTATGGCACTGTTCAGTATTATGCAGATGAAAAACAACAAACATTTCCTTCTCTCTCTATTGTTCTTCTTCTTCCTCCTATACATATTTATGTACGATTTTCTCTACCAAGTGTACCAAATGTTGATGATGGAGACTTTTAGGCCACCACCGCCACTTACTGAAGTGGAACACTTACTTAAGTGGAGCACTTGCTGAAGTGGAGAAACCACTCTTCTGGTGGGCAAGCCATTCACCAAGGTGGACATGGCACTCATGAAGGTGGACAAGCCACTGAAGATTGCCAACTTCTGTGGTCTATAAGAACCAACAATGTCTAAAGGAAAATTACTACAGACTTGAACCACGAATTTGAGAGAAGAGTTGGTTGTTGGTATCTTGAGTGTGGGAGAAAAATAGTGTTGTATTGTGAGCCAAAAATACAGAGTGAGTGTTTTAGAGTGCGATACAATTTGTAACACTATTTGTCTATAGTGAAAGTGTGGGTGTGAGCCGTCGACGTAGCCAAATTGGTGAATCACGTAAATTCTTATGTCGTTTTGCATTTCTTTTAATCCATCGAGTCCCAAGATCCTGCAAGGTGGAAATTAGCAGTGGCTAATATCCTAACAATTGGTATCAGAGCCTTCAGTTGGTGAATCAAAGGCAAGGAAGACGTTTACGGAAATTATTCTGCGAAATAATTTTTCGTATTCATCCTATCTGTTCGAGTGGGAGAAATGTCGCTAGAGATGGAGTCCAAAATTTATCATTTCGATGGCACAAATTTTGGATTCTGGAATATGCAAATAGAAGACAGCCTGTACTAGAAGAATCTTTATTTACCTTTGGGTAAGAAACCAGAGGAAATGAAAGAGGCTGATTGTGTGGTATACTGGATCGGAAAGCTCTTGGGCACATAAGGCTATCACTATCAAAATCAGTGGCCTACAACATCAAGAATGAAAAGACAATCGCATCTCTCATGGCGGCCCTCTCCAGTATGTACGAACATCCTTCTGCAGCAAACAAAATTCATATGATAAACAAGTTGTTCGATATGACGATGTCAGAAGGAACACCATTCAGAGATCATCTCAGCAAGTTCAAAGAAAAACAGAAGAGCTAGAAGCAGTGGGCATGACGTTCATTGAATAGATACTTGCCTGTCTAACTCTTGAACAGTTGCCCAATAGTTGGAAAGGCACAGTCACTGCAATCAGCGGATCTGAAGGTAAAAAGAAAACTCTGAAGTTTGATGATGTGGTCAGCATCATTATGACTGAAGAAATTCGAAATCAGTCGAATGACGCTTCTAGCTCGGGGTCAGCTTTGAATGTAGAGAGCAAAGGCAGGGATTCAAAACAGAATGGAGGGGAAACAAGTCCAAGTCCAAGAATGGGAGGTCACAATCTCAGAATACCAAAAATTCCAACAATCAGAACTAGAAGGTGATCGAGTGTTGGAACTGCGGGAAGATCAGGCACTACAAGAACCAGTGTACATCCTCGAAGAAAGAGAAGGAAGGGAAGCCTGAAGCAAACATCGCAACAGATGAGGTAGGCGATGTTTTGGTATGCTCTTTGGAGAGAAAGTCAGAGTCATGGGTGCTTGACTCGAGAGCTTCCTTTCACGCGACCTCCAACAGAGAACTCTTAATGAGTTATTCACCAGGTAATCTTGGCAAAGTATATCTTGATGATGATCAACCTTGTGATGTGGTTGGCAAGGGTGATGTACAGATCAGGTTAAATGGATCTGTGTGGAAGTTAAGGGATGTGAGACACATTCCTGACTTAAGAAATAATTTGATTTCGGTGGGGCAGCTCGCAACGGAAGGTTATGTCACAACCTTCAATAGCGATACTTGGAAGGTTTCTAAAGGTGCGATGACAATCGCTTGTGGCCAGAAGAGTGGTACACTCTATACGACGACGAACGTTGGTGGGTCAATTGCAGTTGCGGACAGCAAAGACGATCCAAATTTATGGCACCAGAGACTTGGTCACATGAGTGATAAGGGTCTCAAGATACTGCATTCCAAGGGAAGAATACTAGACTTGAAGTCAGTTGACACTGACTTGTGTGAAAGCTGCATCTTTGGGATGTAGAAAATAGGTAGCTTCATAAAGAGTGGCAGAGCAGCAAAGCAGGAAAAGCTTGAGCTAGTTCACACAGATGTTTGGGGTCCAACCACTGTCTCATACATTGGCGGAAAGTCATATTTCGTGACTTTCATTGACGACCATTCCAGAAAGGTATGGGTTTATTTCTTGAGACATAAATCTGAAGTATTTGAAATGTTCAAGATATGGAAAGCCATGGTAGAAAATGAGACAGGTTTAAAGATCAAAACTTTGCGATCTGACAACGGTGGTGAGTATGATGACATGGAGTTCATGAAGTCCTGTTTTGAGAATGGCATCAGACTAGCAAGGATTGTGCCAGGAACACCACAGCAGAATGGTGTAGAAGAACGAATGAATCAGACATTGACTGAGAGAGCCAGAAGCATGCGAATACATGCAGGACTGCCCAAGCAGTTTTGGGCAGAGGCAATCAATACAGCAGCATACTTGATCAACCGTGGACCATCTGTTCCGCTAGAGTTCGGAATACCAGAAGAGGTATGGAGTGGAAAAGAGGTAAAACTTTCTCATTTGAAAGTTTTGGGTTGTGTATCATATGTGCATATTAGCGATCGGGTTAGGGGAAAGCTTGACTCCAAGTCACTAAAATGCACCTTCATCGGATATGGTGGAGATAAGCTTGGGTACAAGTTTTGGGATGACCAGACCAAGAAAGTGATCAGAAGTCGAGACGTGATATTCAATAAAAATGTCATGTACAAGGACATAAATACACTACAAACCAATAGTGTAGCATAGAGTGATCCTATGTACGTTGATCCAGATGATATCTCAGACAGAAGTATAGTGCAGCAAGCAGTGGAAAGTCCTCAGCCATAGGAACAAACACCGCAGAGCAACACACAACAGAATGATCAACCATAGTCTCCATCTTCTTCATCTCCATTATTGAGGAGATCTTCACAGCCTCATATACCAAATAGAAGGAACATGAATTATTTGTTGCTTACTGATGCAGGAGAACCTGAATGCTATGATGAAGCATGCCAAGGAGAATTCTCTAGCAAGTGGGAGCATGCAATGAAAGAAGAGATGGAGTCCCTTATCTCTAACCATACATGGGAGCTAGCTGAGTTACCCATTGGAAAGAAGGTGTTATACAACAAATGGGTGTATCGAGTCAAGGAGGAACATGACAGTTTCAAAAGGTACAAGGCGAGACTTGTAGCCAAGGGCTTTCAGCAGAAAGCAGGTATCCATTACACCAACATATTTTCCTTGGTTGTAAAACTGACGACCATTCGGTCAGTTTTAAGTATTGTTGCAGCAAAAGACTTGCAACTTGAGAAGTTAGATGTCAAAACTGTTTTCCTCCATGGTGATCTCGAGGAGGAGATATACATGGAGCAGACGGAGGGTTTCTCAGAGAATGGTAAGGAGAAACTCGTTTATAAACTGCGGAACAACTTATATGGGTTGAAACAAGCTCCAAGGCAGTGGTACAAAAAGTTTGATGGTTTTATGCAAACAAATGGCTATTTTAGATGCAATGTTGACCATTGTTGCTACTTCCAAAAGTTTGAGTCCAGCTATATTATTTTGCTACTTTATGTCGATAACATGTTAGTGGCAGGTTCAGATATAGGTGAAATCAAACGATTGAAGAGGCAATTGTCCAGTGAGTTCGAGATGAAGGACTTGGGTGCAGCAAAGCAGATTCTTGGGATGAGAATCAACAGAGACGAGCCAAAGGGTACTTTGGAGTTATCTCAGGCGGAGTACATTGGGCGTGTTCTCAAACGATTCAGCATGTGTGATGCTAAGGCGGTCAACACACCATTGGCTAGTCACTTTCGACTATCCAAGGAGCAGTCACCCAATACGGAAGAAGAAAAGAACTTCATGGCTAAGGTCTCATATGCCTCAGCCATTGGAAGTCTCATGTATGCCATGGTTTGCACAAGACCGGATATAGCTCATGCAGTGGGAGCGGTGAGCAGGTTCATGACCAATCCTGGAAGGCAACACTGGGAAGCGGTCAAGTGGATACTAAGGTATCTAAGAGGCACTAACGATAGCTGCCTGTGTTTCAGAAGAAACGAGCTGAGACTACAAGGGTTTGTAGACTCGGATTTTGCTGGTGAGGTAGACAATAGGAGGAGTACTACCGACTATGTATTCACAGTAGGGACTACTGCAGTCAGTTGGATTTCGTAGATACAAAATATAGTAGCGTTATCAACCACAGAGGCGGAATACATAGCAGTCACTGAGGCAAGCAATGAGATGATCTGGTTACAAGGTTGTTAGCAGAATTGAGTTTAAGACATGTGAAGAATGTTTTGCATAGTGACAATCAAAGTGCGATACATTTGGTAAAGAACTATGCATTTCATTCGAGGACCAAGCATATTGGACTTCGTTATCACTTCGTCGGTTATCTACTAGAGGATGGAGTTTTAACACTCGATAAGATCCAAGGCAGCAAAAACCTAGCTGACATGTTAACCAAGTCAGTCACCACAGAAAAACTGAAGTTGTGGTCAGCTTCAGTGGGTCTTCAACAATAGAAGACAGGTAAGCCTCACACCCAGTTCACTTATGGTTACAGGTGGAGTAAAGTCTCCAAGTGGGAGATTGTTGATGATGGATACTTTCGGTCTACCACTACCACTTACTGAAGTGGAGCACTTGTTGAAGTGGAGCACTTGCTGAAGTGAAGAAGTCACTCTTCTAGTGGGTAAGTCACTCACCAAGGTGGACAGGCCACTCATGAAGGTGGACAAGCCACTGAAGATTGCCAACTTCTGTGGTCTATAAGAACCAACAATGTCTGAAGGAAAATTACTATACACTTGAACCGCGAATCTGAGAGAAGAGTTGGTTGTTGGTATCTTGAGTGTGGAAGAAAAATAGTGTTGTATTGTGAGCCAAAAATACGGAGTGAGTGTTTTAGAGTGCGATACAATTTGTAACACTATTTGTCTATAGTGAAAGTGCGGGTGTGAGCTGTGGACAGTAGACGTAGCCAAATTGGTGAACCACGTAAATTCTTGTGTCGTTTTGCATTTCTTTTAATCCATTGAGTCCCAAGATCCTGCAATGTGGAAATTAGCAGCGGCTAATATCCTAACACCAAAAATACCCGAAATTTTAGCACTTCGTCAATGAACATGTTGGTGTATGTTCAAGAATAAGATGTGCATCGGTTAGCTTTAGCTACAATGATCAGGGAATTTGCCTACCCGTAGCGGGTCTCTACATAGCTTGTTTAGGAACATTCTGCCTTAGTTGTTCAGCTGAGTGGTCGTGGCATTACTGTAAAGGTAGGCCATATAGTTTTTGTGATTTGTTTCATTAGAAATCAAAAGATTGTTTTGCCTAATTGGGGAGTACGAAATTTATTCATTCATCGTGAAAACTGTGTACTTTCAAGGAAGAACGATGATGGTGCACTTAAGGACTCCATTATACAATACTAAAAGTAATGAGACTTATTTCAGAATATTTAACAAATGAGAATTCATGTAAAGTTCTTTAAAGAATAATGTATAACTCGGGATAAGTTATGATCTTTAGGTGGCAAAACTTGCTACTTTTTCCTGTGGGTTCTCTGCAGTATGAACAAAAATCAGTCGAAGCCTCGGAGGTGAAGGTGGTGATTTTTTTATTAGGGCACACTTTTTATTAGTATATATGTTGAAATTTGACATATAAACAACATCATGCAATTGACTAAATACACATATTTAGATTACCTCTTAGAACGATTGCCCTTTGCGGAAGCTGAAGATGATTTGCCTGAGGTTGGGATCACAGTTTGCCGAACGGGAGGACACGCCACGGTTTGACGGGCTATGACCTATAATACCACAGCTATTGATCTCTATCTTAACTGTAGGGTGACTATATGTTATAAGCATCAGATTTTTCCTAACCCTGAGCACCCCTATATATACTGATATATAGAGGGATAGGTTTTAAGGTGTGATACACAACTAGGCTTATGTGAATGAGCTCCCACTTATGGGCGACCCATTATCCAAAAATCAACATCTCCCACTCGCACAAAGTGGGGGGCGCTCATTCATCATGCCAACACCAAGAAAACAAATTCTATTATACACTAAAGTCACATACGAGGAAGCAGTCGTGCGAACGGCAGGCACAACGAGCAAAGTGCTACGCACCGGTTAAGAATACGTAGCGACCCGCGGATCCCACACCAGCATTGGAAATTTTCCCTGCACCCTTGGTCATGTAATCTTTCTCCCAGTCTGACCACAAAAGGATCTTTCAGACCTATATATGCATTGGGCCCACAACCGCAACCTATGACGCAGTTGATGGCCATATAGTGGACACAATATCGAGAAGATCCCATAATGACCATCCCCATCCCACGAAACCATCAGCACGATCCAACTCGCTTTTCTAGAACCGGGACTCGAGCAGAATACGTCGGAGGCCTATCAAGCACGGCCTAAGATAGCAAACACTGAATCGAACCTCAAGTTTCTGTTCAGAGTAATGAGGGTACATACGCGGTTCTCACACAAAGAGCTCTGGGTATCACACGACTCCGAGTTAAGATCACATCTCGGGTCAAACCCATGGTCGTATTTTGGGTGCGCTGCGGTATGGAATGCGCGCTAAAGCATATCTTCTTTCCCAAGGAGCATATGTCCAAATGATGTACAAATGTTCATCAGGCACACAAAGTACCCAAACCAAGAGCCACAAAGACTCCCATCTGACCCGTGAGTGGATTGACATGCCATAATCTATCGTAGTGTGAATTCAGATAGTTCAGGACACAAAGTCTTTTCTAGTCATCCCGACAGACTTCCAAAATTAGAAACTATCACCAGCCTCACCTAGCTACAAAAGCATAGAAGCTATCACCCGTGTGAGAGGGTGATTCAACCCACTTTGACATATTTCAAAAAACAATCATAGAAATGAACACACAAAATACTATCAAACTGCGAAAACATGCATACTCAAATATAATTCAAGTCAAAGAACATTGTTTGAGAAATATAATTAATGAAGCATATCAACTATGTCTACACAATCTTAGAGACTTCACATGTCTCACAAAAGGGTCCCTCTTTAGGGTTTTGGTGAAAGGGTCTGCAACCAGCTCTTTTGTAGACAAATACTTCAAACTTATCATTTTGTGTCTCACCATGTCTCTAGCATAGTTATATATGATATCGATGTGCTTCGACTTGTTATGGTACTTGGGATCCTTTGTAGCGGAGATCGTGGCCTGATTGTCGGAGTAAACCAGGATCGGATCAACTGGACTCCTATGGCTCAGCAATCCATCCAAGAGCATCTTCATCAACACTGCCTCTTGAGCGGCTGACGCAACAATCACAAATTCGGCTTCCATGGTGGACAGCGTGGTGCATGACTATTTCTTGCTCATCCATGAAATTGCTCCATTGGAGAGTACGAACACAAAGCTCGATGTGGATTTCCTTTCATCCAGGTCACCACCGTAGTCTGCATCGGTGTACCTTATTATTCGGAAATCCTCTGATCTCCACAAGTTTCCTCCATAGCGCAAGGCATAGTTGACGGTGCTCTTAAGATATCACATGATCATCTTCACTGCCAGCTAATATTTCAATTCGGGGTCAACTTAGTACTGACATACCATGTTGACTGCGTGACAGATATCAGGTTGAGTACACACCATTGCATACATCAGGCTTCTGACTGCGCTCAGATACGACATCTGTTCCATCCTGTCCTTTTCTTATTTAGTCTTTGGACACATTTCCTTGTTGAGAGGTTGACCAATATAAGCTGGAGTATCAGTTGGTTTGCAGTTATTCATGTTGAACTTTTCCAACACTTTATGTATATAACTCTCATGCGAAAGCCACAACTGCCTCCTACGGCGATCCCTCGAGATCTGAATCCCAAAGATATATGTCGCCTCACCCATATCCTTCATCTCAAACAGAGAGGATAACCAGACCTTGGCCTGTGTGAGTAACTCCCAGCTATTTCTGGCTATGAGTATGTCATCCACGTATAGAGTCATAAACACAAAATCCGGTCCAGATCTCTCGGTGTGCACGCAATGATCCTCATCTAGCATGAGAAATCCATTTTCCACAACCAAGTCATGAAATCTGCGGTACCACTGCCTAGAGGACTATTTTAGACCATAGATCGATTTATGTAGCTTGCACACTAAGTGCTCATCAACTTTCTGCACAAAGCATTCAGGTTGCTCCATGTAAATCTATTCTTCTAACTCATTATTGAGGAAGACGGTCTTAACGTCCATTTGATGCAGTTCCAGATCTAGACTCGCTGTAATAGCTAGAATCAAGTGAATTTTGGTCATTCGAACGATCGGTGAGAAGTTCTTCTTAAAGTACACTCCCTCCTTCTGTGTATAACCTTTCGCGACTAGTCGAGCTTTGTGACGCTCAACTGTTCCATCGGCCTTGAGCTTTGTTTTCAGAACCCATTTAGCTCCTATTGCTCTGCGTCCTCTCAGAAGATCGACCAGTGCCCAAACACCGTTCTTTCTCATTGATTTCATCTCGTCCTCCATCGCTTTCATCCATTCTTCCTGGAATGGTCCATTTAGAGCTACTCTGACGTTTTTCGGCTCAAAAGCTGTCTCATCAGATATTAGGGTGTAAAGTTCTCCATCACCTTCGAATGCATATCGTCGAGAGGGAAACTTACGTCTTAGAGCATGGCCTAACATCTCACTACTACTAGGGGTATGACCATGATCACTCCCACTAGGAATGAGACCCCCAATGCTCCCACTGTCAACAAGATCATCATGAACGGAATATGTTTCATTCGTTCTAAAAGGAGGTGAATCCAGCAGATAACGAACAGATTCATCCTCTGCGGCTTCAACTCTCCCACTCGAATTAACAGGTATCTGCTCAACTTGATATTGCATCTCATATAGAGATCGGTCCAAACCAATCTAACCCTTCTTTGAAAATTCGTTTTCTAAAAACGTCGCATCTCGTGATTCGAACTCGGAAACACTCACACTGTTGTGCTCAACTATAAACACATATCCCCTGGAGGTTTCAGAGTAACCAACAAAGATACTTTTATTTTCTCTAAGTCCAATCTTCCCAAACTTGTTCAAGGAATCATGAGTGTAAGCGGTGAACCCCCATGGGTGCATACGACTAAGGTCCAAATTTCTTCCAGTCCAAAGCTCGTATGGAGTGGAATCAACCGTTTTCGTCGGCACACGGTTCAGGAAGTAAGCAGCAATTTTCAAAGCATCTCCCCAAAAGGAAATTGGCAATTGAGCCTGTGCCATCATCGACCGAACCATTTCAAGGAGCGTTCTATTGTGTCTCTCTACAACACCATTTTGCTGAGGGGTGTAGAGAATCGTCAACTGACGAATGATCCCCTTTTCAGTGCATAGATCGTTGAATTCCACTTAAAGGTACTCTCTTCCACGATCCGTGCTGAGGGTCTTAACCTTCCGATCTAATTGATTCTCAACCAAATTCAGAAAAGACATGAAACAACCTATTGCCTCAAATTTATGGGAAATCAAGTAGACGAATCCATAATGGGTATAATCATTTGTAAATGTGATGAAATATCTTGCTCTATGTCGAGCATTAACACTAAGAGGGTCACAGACGCCAGAATGAACTAATTGCAAAGGATATTCAGTTCTAGGGGCCTTACGAAAAGGCTTTCGGGTGGTCTTTCTTGCTAAACAATTAACACACGTAGACAACTCCACATGAGGAATGTTAGGCAGCAAGCCCTGTTGGGTCAGCCGCTTCATTCTATGCTGACCAATATGACCTAATCTAGCGTGTCAATCATTCACATCGCAAACATTTCCACAAGTAGAAGAAAGCATGAAATTATTATTGTTGCATGAATCCAAATCCAAAACAATAAATCCACCAAAACTATGTCAAAACCAAATAGAGATGATGCTAAAGATAATTGGACAGAAAGTTCATGAAAAGACAATTTAAAACCAAATTTCATTAATCCTAATACTGAAATAACATTCTTGCTAATCTGCGGAGCATAGAGGACATTATGTAAGACTAGGACTTGACCACCGCGCAGACGCAACTCACAAGTTCCAATCCCTTCGACTTCAACACGAGAGTTGTTGCTAACATAAATCCACCTAGTCTCCCGCGAAACTCTCTGGTACTCCACGAAAGCATCTTGATCCCTAGATGTGTGGTATGTCGATCCTGAATCCAAAATCCACATAGGACATGATTCAACCAACATAACAGTACTAGAAACACAAAGTTCGCTAGAATTGCCAACGAGATTTACTTGTCACGCTGGTTCAGGGCATGCACTCGCAATGTGTCCTTTTAGTTGAAGAATTGCCTGGAATCAAACTTCTTGGCTCTGCGCGGACGTTTTTGCGTCTCTGCTTTCGGAGGATGATCAGTCTTTATCTTCTTTGTCATTGGTGCACCAGCGACTGCACGCCGCACACCACTCCCTCGCTTATGGTGATTCTTCTTAGGTCCAGAGAATGACGCCATATGAACATCGGTCTTAGGCCCTGTAGCCTTAAGACGTTCCTCTTCCAGCTAAATGTGTCTTCGAACGTGTTCAAATGTGTTGAGCCCTTCAGGGTGGGTCATTTGAATCTTCATATGTTCCCAAGAGTCAGGCAAAGAGCGGATCACGACCTGCATTTGCTGCTCATCGGTCAGAGGTTGACCGACCTCCTTGAGTTCTGTCTCAGATGCTGTCTCATGGAGTGCTGAGGATTCATTTTGTAATAATCAAACTTGATGTTGAGAGAACGCAACTGCGTAGTAGTATAGCCACCAAATCTATCCTGCAAAGCATCCCACAACCCTTTAGCCGTGTCTTCTAGCTCAAATTCACACAGAATATCATCATCCATTGTACTCAGCAATGTAGCGTACGCCTCAGCGTCCTTGGCCTCCCACTCATCATAGAAGGCCTTCTGTTGATTCGTTAATCCAGTGTCAGGTCTTTTCTTGATCTTCTTGATGTGGTCAATCGACCTTTGCTCAATCAGGACCATCTGTATACGCTTACTCCAAATTTTGTAGGTATCACCATTAATTCTAAGACATTTGTTCAGCTCAGCGATGATGTTTTTTGTGACATACATATTTCACTAGCTAAAGAAGATTTGATTAGGATCATGGAGACACAGGGAACAATGTTCTCATGCATGTAAAAAGACAAGTCTCAAATTAACAGGACAGACTTGAAAACGTACTTAAATTCGGAATTCAACCCAAGCTATGTCGAGAAGCACTCCCCGTTTGTAAGCACATCCTAAAGCCACTACTATCAATCGAAACACAGTCTATACAAACAGTCTTTAAAGGACCGGAGTCGAACAGATCGCACTAAGCGTTCAACTCTAACACAAGATATTTGTCCTAGCATTATTCAAGCAAATTCAAAGAACCTCGCAGACTAACCAGTCAATTCACACTTAGGAACATATCCCCAGGTGTAGTTCGAACTTATCCAAACTTCTGAAGTGCTACTAAGAACAATCTTAAAGGTTTGCTACCTAGACTATGCCGGAACTAGATCTCCCTACCAAGGTAATCTATACTATGCAAGTAAGGTAACAAATCACACAGTTCAATACACATACATATATATTGAAATTTTTCAAAAAATAATTTAATTTGGGGCTAATTTTTAATTTTCAAAACTTTGAGGACAAAAGTCACCCAGACGAGTAAAACTAAATAACATGTTAAACCAATTTTCCAACAATATGCTGGGATCTCAACAAATCATAACCTAGTCAATTCTACCAGTCATGGAGTCAAGAGTCACGCATATAATGTAAGGCAAGAATATCTACCCTACAGAAAACACAAAGTAATTCAGGGAACTCAAGGAACGCATACAACATTCTATCTACCCAGTCATGCAATATAAAACAATATAAGGTTTTCCCAGCAATTTAAATTAGTCCAACACTTAATTTAATTAGCCCAAAAATTATTAATGAAAGGGTCCCGACACATTTACCAAACCAAATCAGGTTATCTGAACCCATAAAAGGTCCAAGTTCGTTTCGAACCAATTCGGGCGGCCCAAATCTCTGAATTAGCTCAGATTGGTTTGAACAACATTGAGACATCCATTCTGGTCTGAACCGGTCTGGTAAGAAGCAACCAACCAGTCCGATCTGAACTGGTCCAGTGTGTCAGCGAACCAAACCGTATTAAAACGGGCTGGTCCAACTTTTCAGACCAGGCCGATTTGGACTGGTTCACTCAGACTAGTCCAAACAGTGCAGTCTTCTTCGTTGAAGAAGTTGGGCAGCTGATAGGGTTTTGAAAACCCTAGCAGACGCAGCCACCAAGGGGTGGCCAGACGCGAAGGCTGGCCAAGGGGGTGGGTCGGCCACCACTGGCCGACCTCACCCCAGCGACTCAAGCGATTAGCTGCAGGGCCACAGCCACGAAGATTGTGGCCCCGCCTGAGCTCAGTTGAGCCGCAACCACAAAGGTCGCGGACGACCCTATTTCGGCATTGATGTGGTTGATTTTCTCGGTTGAGGTCTGTCACGATGACGTCGTGGGGGTTTTCCTTTTTGAATTCGACAATTCGGAAATCATCCTACTATGACTCTAATACAAATGTTGAAATTTGACATATAAACAACATCAGCATTTGACATATAAACAACATCAGAATTTGACATATAAACAACATCATGCAATCGACTAAATACACATATTTAGATTACATCTTAGAGTGATTGCCCTTTGCGGAAGCGGATCTGTCTGAGGTTGGGATCACGGTCTACCGGACGGGAGAACACGCCACGGTTTGACGGGCTATGACCTATAATGCCACAGTTACTGACATCTGTCTTAACTGTAGAGTGACTATCTGTTATAAGCATCAGGTTTTTCCTAACCGTGGGCACCCCTATATATACTAATATATAGATAGATAGATTTTAATGTCAGATACACAATTGGGCTTATGTGAATGGGCTCCCACTTATGGACGACCCATTATCCTAAAACCAACAATATCAAATTCCATCCATGTGGTCTGCCCTCTAGTTGGCATGACTTTGCAAGCAAGACACACCAAACCCTTGTTATATGTGTCTTGATTTTGTGTCTTATTTCCTTCAGCATTGACTAATTAATATACTAGCAGCGATTAGTTCTACATGTAACGTTCTATATCTGTTTGAAGAAAAGTCTGGTGATAACATTTAAGATTTTTCACCAGCAAACAAGTTTTATCCATCTTGTGATCCTCTTCTGTTATGTTTATCTTGTAGGATTGCAAAGAAGTGGTTTTCGAATGGACTGGAAAGTGCAGAAGTTGTCAAGGTTCCGGTTTGGTAAGCTACTATACCAAAAGAGGGAAGGAAGTTATCTGCAAATGTGTACCTTGCCAGAGAATTGGTAATTTCTTGTCTCATGATCAGAAATTTACGATTTGCAGTGAATATTCACTACTTCTTCCTATTCGTTATTCCTTTAGGACACGTTATTTTTTTGGAGGTATTATTCCAATACAGGAAGCAGAGAGACGCAACTGCTGAACTCTTTCTTGTTGTGATGAGTTACTTTGTTTGCATGATCATGTACATTCTCTTGAGCTTTTCAATTTAGTCTGTATGCAAAAAATGTGAATTTTTTGAGGTATCATTCCAATTCAGGAAGCAGAGAGACGCAACTGCTTAACAAAATCTTCAGTTTGATTATTACATTTCAAAATCATAATCACAAATTAACAATAAACAAGAAGAAGAAACAAACCAAGTAAAGAGCAGACCAACTAATTCCTTCCCATCCTCCTCGAGTATTGATCATCCATCTGATCTGAGTTACTTGCTATATGTAATATTTCATATTCAATTACCAATCCTCACTGATCTGTGACCAACCAATCAACTGAATCACCGTACTTGAGAAGGCGAACAGAGCAACCCAGACGCATCAGCTCCGATCACAGACAGATCACAAACAGTACACAGATTCCCTTCTTGCCCGGGCACAAACCTCGAGCTGCAGTACGGGCAAGACACATACTTCTGCCCTTGATATATCGGCTCATACGTGGCACCACACACCACAAAGGGGTTCCTGAAATCGTAATTCAACCTCATCGCATCCGTATTATCCCTCTCCGACGCCTGCAGAACCTGCCTTGCCGTCTTAGCCTGAGCCTCAACAGTTGGGTTCGTCTCCAGCTGCCTTCGAGCAAAGTTCCCAGCTGTCGCGTAGTTCTTTGCCTTGTAGCAAACCAGAATGGCACTGTGCAGCGCGAGCCTCAAGTGAGGCATCTGGAGCTTGCAGTGGGTGAAGTAAGCGGCTAGCTCCTGCTGACGTGTTACGTCATCCTTCAGCTCCCCTCTCCTCTTCAGCTCCATCTTTAACCCCAACACATACTCTTTCACTATGGTCACCAACTCCTTCACTTCATCCACCTCCCTCCTCGACTCAACCACTATCAACGGGATTGTATGGAGGATGCTGAGGAAGATACGGAGCGCTTCGGATAATTTTCCAGCAGTTGTGGCGCGGTACCCCAGCTTGAGCTTCTCCTCAAGCTGGGAAAAGCTGTAGATTAGGGATGGTGGGCCCCGCACATTAGGGCTGTTGGATTCTGTCCAACCTCGCTCCACAGCCAATGAAACCACCGGAGCAGAAGAGAAAGCTCGGAGGTAGCTGTGGCTTCCAGAGTGGATATCGAGGAACAACGACCTCAGAGGAACGAAATTTTTAATCCCAAGCTGCCTTCCGAGTAACCTCATGGCAGTGTCAAAGTTACCTGCTGCTGCGTGTTCAGCAGCAAGAGAAGATTTCTGGATCCATATCTGACTCACTGGCATTCCAGGCGTGGGGGCCACGAAAGCAGCGGAATGCGCACCCACGGTCTTGGGAGTTTCGACCTCAGGTGGGAGCTCCAAATCCTCGAGATCCCACCCTCCTTCATCCTCTCCTTCTTCTCCATTCTCAAGAATTGCTGTTACGTCTCCATCTTCGATACCGTTTGCATCTGCATCAACCATATCGAGCTCCTCAGCCCAATCACCTTCCACAGCATCCTCATCTTCTTCCTCTGCACCACCTCTGGCAACATTATCCAACTCACCCTCGAATATGCCTTTCATGACTCTTAACAAGGGCCAGTCTCCACCACATATGACTGGGGTTGGCGGTGTCAGAAGGGAAGGCTTCTTACCCTTCGGCAAGGCTGGAACATTATCTCCCAATTCCTCGGCTATCCTCCCAGCAACATCGTGAAGTCCATGAGTCGAAGCAGTTATATAAGCAAGCGGCAAGTGACCCGAATTCTCCAAGATCTTAATCCGCTCCTGCACATCACCCAAGTACAATGCATTGTGGAACTGACCCATGACATCATTCTTGACTTCAGCAATCTTCAGCATCTTGGCCAACTTGTCTGAATTTCCTGTCACGAGATAGAGGAAAGACAGCCTCTCGAAATTCTTGGTCCTCTGGTAAGCGTACTCCACAATGCCTGCATTGCCCTGACGAAGAGCCTCCACTCCTAATCTGTACCAGTGATCCTTTTCGTCGATCACCTTGGCTGAAGCAACAGCGGTTTGAATGTTACCGCTTTCTAGAGCCAAGTTGAATCTTGTTCTTTCGTCTTTCACAAAGTGGAGAGCAACTTCAGGGAACCCCTTTTGCTGCAGATATGCAATCACAGCCTGCCCGCAGAGCTGTGAATTCTTTATCATGCTCATCACGTGGTCATACCTCTTCTTCAACAGAGACAGCTTGAACACATACTCAGCAGCATCAACGACTATGACTCGGTTCTTTCCATCGCGGTCCAGGCAAAAGATGGAGTTCCCAGAGACCTTGGTTATGTAGATAGGCACGTCAAGGGTCTTGATGATTCCACTATCACCATTGGGGAGGCAGTATTTGATGTGGTTCAGGGTTGTGTAAATGAAAACCCCATTTTCATCCCAGGCGCCACTTTTCACACGGATTGTTTCGTGAAGAGTACACTGCTGAACAAGCTTCTTGTTGGCAATAATAATTGCATGCTTGCTAAGGAGTGCAACGGTTTCCATGTCATTTGACCACACAATATACTTCACAAAAGGTGTAAGAAGATCTCCAAGAACCAATCGCTGCTGAAGATCGAATATATAAACCTTGTCCTCTGATCGGCACAGCAGATTACCAGTTCCAGCATAAAAGATTGCATCTGCAGGAAAGGGGAGTGCACCCTTTTTAACAATCTCATTTTTGAGGTTCTTTACCAGTACATGGTTGCTGCTTCTGTCAAGCACGGCAAACCTATTCCTAGCCACAAAGACAGCAGATCCACCAGTACCTCTCTTAGCTTCTGGAACACTGTCGCCTCTGTTGATAGTGTCCTTAGGTATGACATACAGCTCATAGGAACCACCGTCAACGTCAGAACATATAAGGACGGCATTTTCTGTGGGGCTGTATGACAGGGTCCTTGGACTTTGGTTGAGGCTAGTGGAACCAGGGCGTCGGATTGGAATAATTTGTGTGTCTCTTTGACTGGAGAATTCATAGAATCGCAAAAAGCGTTCTTTAGTGTAAAATAGGGCATCGCCACTAACAGCAAAGGCTGGTCTTTCTCTCTCCAACTTGAAGACTATCATGCCACTGTCATGACCAGCCGCCAAAAGGTTCATCTCAGGATGGGCAGAAAGGATCCAAAAGCGGTCATGTTCACGGCGGAAAGTCTGAACACCTGTTCTTTTAGTTGCATCCCACACTCTGATGCTTTTGTCTTCAGAGTTAGATACTATAATGTCTTGTTTGGCATGAAACATCACACACGACACATTATTCATGTGGCCTCTCAATGTATCTACCTCCCAAGCCTTGGTATCTGAAGATGGACAAGTTGAAACTCAGAATTCCATCAAATGAAAATAACTTAGAACAGAAGTGTCGGATCTAAACCATGTTAAAGTCACTAGTAAAAATAGGGCAAACAAAATAACGGAAACCCAAGATGAAAGTCAAGTAACTTCTCAAATGTTGTACACTTTCAGTGTAAACAGATGAAGCATATACCACTCACCATTTATTTTGATTTGAAACTTAGAAAAAAGAGTGTCAAAGGATAAAGGCTGACGAAATAAGAAAACAATATTTTCTGTGTTTGGCTTACGAGAGAATGAAAAGCTGTTGGCGGGAGGAATACATCAGGAAATGTTAAATAGGTCTCATCTTCTAAAGACATCAAATATTTCTTAAAAAAAACAATTTTACATTATCTTGCAAATGTGTAATTCAGAGAGTGAAACATATGCACAACCTGATGTGAAACTACCACAATTACGCATGTTTTCTAAATCTGCTAGAATATGAAGTGAGTGGCATAAGCATTAGTTCTAGCTAGAATGGGTTTGAACATAGGTGTCCATAAATTGAACATTAGAAGCAGACCGGGGCATGGATAATTACCATTCATGCGCCACAATTTCACTTGGCGATCATCAGCCCCAGAGACTATAAGTGGAAGGGTGGGATGGAATGAAGCCCAGTTCACTCCACGATCATGACCTTCCAAAACATACTTAACAACAGCATCAACACCTCCAAATAGATCTGTATTCATTTGACTCAACCGCAACATATCGTCACCCGGTGATGCAGTTTTCTTCTTCAAGGCGCTAATATCCCAAACTCTAACAGTCTGGTCCAGGGATGCTGATACCACAAGATCTTCTTTGGGGTGAAATGAGGCACACATGACATAATGATTGTGACCGGTCAGCACAGATATACAAGTACGAGATTGCCAGTTCCATATGCGAATAGTCTGGTCATCGCTAGCACTCACGATCCATGGGTGCTCATGGTGAAATTGTACAGTACGGATGTAATCAAGGTGACCTAGAAGGGTAAACAGACACCTGCATGTCTTGTAGTTCCAGACTTTGATCTTATAGTCATCTCCTGCAAGAAGGCAAAAGCCGCAAAATTGTTATTGTGGATACTTATCAATTTTCTCAAAACATCATGCAAAGTTTTTAAAAAATCAAGGCACAAACAGATATAAGATCGGTGTCTCTACCAAAGAATGTTTTATATGAAGGGCTACCAGTACAGAGATTGTCAGCATACAGCAGAGATGACAAGCATGAATGATAAACCAAACAAAACTATTGTGATTTTTTTGAATGGCTGCATATCAGAATCAAAACTCTGTTAAATCATCTATCCAACAGTATACGGTGACATAAATGACATGCAGTATATTATTCCAATGCATTATCAGTTTGTCCTTCCACAATACTTAAAAATATCAGGGACATGGTACATATATGCAAATATGCAATAGTACCATCTAATATAAAGAGCTGGTTCAAGTTAGAAAAGTTCGTTTCAACTGCAATTTACATATGACTGAATCCAACTAAAAAATATTACTTTTCTCGATCTCGAATGTGAGTAAAGGCATTAAATATCTAATCTTTATATTTATCAACCTGCTAGAGAGTAGAGATATTCCAAAAAAAAAAAAAGTGTTTCTAAAAGTAATATTATGAAAGAGATAACATCTACTGTGAGCTGTGACCAAGCAACTTCAACGACAACGTGTGCAATCAGAGCTTTGAGATTGCTAGACCATTATAAGAAGACCTAAAATGCAGCTTATTCTAAAAGTCAAAACTAACAAAAAAAGCGCAACATTAATATAAAGAAGCAAAATCCAAGTACCTCCGGATACAAAAAGTGGCTGTGACTTATGGAAATGAACGCCGCGAACAGGCCCATCATGCTCATCAAACCTATCTATCAGTGTCCCCATCCGGTAATCCCATAGCTGGATCACACCACTATGTAGAGAGGCAAGGATCCATGGCCGCTTACTATGGAAACTCAGGCCCTTGACTCTATTGCTCTTTGTCTCAAACTTTGTCAACATCTTCACCAATCCTCGCTAACACTTTAACAACTGTAGTACCACAACCATCTAAAGTTACTTCCAGGCCCAATAGGGCACACAAAATAACAAAATTAGCATCAACTGAGACAAAACCTACGATCTAACCTAGCCGCAACCATATATCCAGATCACTAATCCTAAACAATTCACAACAGATCACTATATCTGCCACTCTGGAACTGACGGATAATGAATACAAAATGGCAAAACTCGATCTTCTTACTCTGCCACAGTATTACAGAAATTCAATCGAATTGGTTATCACTGAGTACAAATATGGCAATGCTACAAACCTAATTCAAAAAATCAAGCGAAAGAGCTAGCTAGGTAGAAGCATTGGATTCAATAATTTGATATCGCTCAATAACAAGATCTTACCTTAGATCCGATCAGTCTACCAAGAAATCGAGCTCAATTTTTCAAGGGTGCAGAACGGCCCCAGCTACCATGAGCTCGCTTCAAAAATGAAAAAGGGAGGGAGGGAGGGAGGGAGGGAGGGAGGGAGGGAGAGAACGGAGGCTAACAATTCTCTTCTTTAGATCTAAGGAGACTCTCGTTAGAGTGTACCTGTTTGTATTGGAATTACAACCGGGGAAATCTGGAAGAAGGGGACAAAGATGGGGTTTCATGGAATTATAGATGGCAAAATGGGAATTAACATGTCTATATCATACACGAGATGATATAAGTTTACCGAATAAAAATGGTTAATTACTTAATTAGTTACACATTTTTCACCGTTATCCAGAATGGTTATACATGTTTTAAAATATTGGTTACACATGTTTGACCAATGTTCAGAATGGTTACACATGTTTCAAAATGTGATTAATTGGTTTTGAAATGTGACTATTTGGTTTTTTTTATTGTTCACCGTTAGAAATCACAGTTAAGTCACTATTTAGATACGTAAAATGACGTAATTACCCCTACAATCATCTTCAAGAACACATCATCATCTTCAAGAACAAGAATCGAAGAACCCAAAAATCTGATTTCTGGGTTCTTGAAGAACCCATAATCGCAATTTTGGATTCTTGAAATTCTGTATTGCAGTATATGTTATCACCAAATGTGATTAAATGGTAATACATGTTTCTCTATAATGTGATTAAAAGGTCATACATGTTTCTCTATAATGTGATTAAATGGATACTGTTGTTTGAAATGATGTGATTAAAAGGTTCGACATGTTACCCACAATGTGAATAACCCAGAAACAGCATTTCTGGGTTCTTCAAGAACCCAGAAACAGCAATTCTGGGTTCTTCAAGAACCCAGAAACAGCAATTCTGGGTTCTCAAGAACATCAAATCGAATTTGATTCGATTCTTGTTCTTCAATCCTTCCATGTGTTCTTCAATACAACTAAGGGCATAATAGTCATTTCACAATTCAATAATATGTTAAAAAAATGAATTAACGTTAAAATTAATGGTTTACTAACGGAATAATCAGTTAATCACATTGGGAAAAACATGTGTAACCAATTAGTCACATAGCAAAACCAATTAATCACATTTTGAAACATGTGTAACCATTTTGATCATTGGTCAAACATGTGTAACCAATTAAGTAATTAACCCAAAAAATAATCATAACTAGCATTTTGCTCCTAACTCTTAAATTTAAAAACCCAAAAGGCTAACTTTTTTTTTATTAACCCTAAATTCCAAGTAAGTAATGAGATCACCTTCCCGTCGTATTCTTTCCTGAGCAGTACTTCAGGTGCAATATATGCTGGAGTCCCGACAGTTGATTTAGGTTGTGAATGTAATACCGATGACTGTAAAAATTCCATTGGTCCATCATCATCATCAACAACAACAACAAAAATTGCTCTATACTGCATACTGTATGTAAGTTGTTCATGAAGAAGAGAAGAGTTACCTTAGAGTGATTCAAAATGTGATTAATTGTTTTTGAAATGTGACTATTTAGTTTTTTTACTGTTCACCGTTAGAAATCACAGTTAAGCCATTATTTAGATACGTAAAATGACGTAATTACCCCTAGAATCATCTTCAAGAACACATCATCATCTTCAAGAACAAGAATCGAAGAACCCAGAAATCTGATTTCTGGGTTCTTGAGAACCCGGAAATGCTGTTTCTGGGTTTTTGAGAACCCGAAAATGCTGTTTCTGGGTTCTTGAGAACCCGAAAATGCTGTTTCTGGGTTCTTGAGAACCCGGAAATGCTGTTTCTGGCTTCAAGAACCCAGAATTGCGATTCTGGGTTCTCAAGAACATCGAATCGAATTTGATTCGATTCTGGTTCTTCAATCCTTCCATGTGTTCTTCAATACAACTAAGGGCATAATAGTCATTTCACAATTCAATAATATGTTTAAAAAAATAATTAACGTTAAAATTAACGGTTTACTAACGGAATAACCAATTAATCACATTGGGAAAAACATGTGTAACCAATTAGTCACATAGCAAAACCAATTAATCACATTTTGAAACATGTGTAACCATTCTGAACATTGGTCAAATATGTGTAACCAATTAAGCAATTAACCCTTTAAAATATGATTAATTGGTTTTGAAATGTGACTAATTGGTTTTTTACTGTTCACCGTTAGAAATCACAGTTAAGTCACTATTTAGATACGTAAAATGACGTAATTACCATTTTCATCAATCAAGCTGTGTTCTTCATCAACCAAGTTGTTCTTCATCCCCGAATTGAATAGAAGAACCCATAATCGAATTTCTGGGTTCTTGAAGAACCCGGAAATCAGATTTTGGGTTCTTCGATTCTTGTTTTTGAAGATGATTCTGTGTTCTTCAATACCACTAGGGGCATAATAGTCATTTCACAATTCAATAATATGTTAAAAAAATTAATTAACGGTTTACTAACGGAATAATCAAATAATCACATTGGGAAAACATGTGTAACGAATTAGTCACATAACAAAACCAATTAATCACATTTTGAAACATGTGTAACCATTCTGCACAATGGTGAAAATACTTAACTAATTAAGTAATTAATCCAAATAAAGCCGCCCACAAGCGCATCCCTGATCGGTTGGGCCAAAGGCGCGAATGCAACCCAGTGATTGTGGTCCATTAGTTTTGCTTCAAAACGACTTCCATTCCAAGTGGGTCTGGTCTACCGCCTAATTGAGGAACCTTAATCGTCGTACCCACTCACCGACCGGGGCGATGAGCGTTTTCGGAGGAGACAGCTGGGGAAGAGAAGCGCAGCAGCGGAAGAGAAGAGTCGACGATTTGGCGATCGAATGCCTTGATGCATCGTCTTACAAGAAGCTCTCCAATGGCAAGTTATCTTGCCTTGTTTGCCCTAACAATCCCGTCCTCGATTCTCTTCTCATGCTCTCTGTAATCTCTCTCTCTCTCAATAGCTGTCTCGATTTTTTTTTACGATCTCTCTGATTATTCATCCCAATTGTATGCTGCAAGATGCATGCCAAGGGAGCTCGCCACCGCGCTGCAGAATCTAAACGGAAGGGCACTGAGTTGATTCAGAGAAACGAGATCAGTAAAAGACTAGCCTTATTTGGCTCTGTCTCCTCCAAGAAGAGCAGTGTTCATGTCCCTTCTATTAAACCCTTGATCGAACAAGCAAAGAAAGCCACCTCTGATGTTCTTAATGACAAAGCTAGTAGTTCAAAAACCAATAACAATAATTCATTTCGTGGAGCAAAGTCTGCAGTAATTGGTCTATCTGGTGCTGCGCAGTCACAACCACCAAGTGTAAGGCAATGTATCTCTTTTTCTGCAACAGATACAGACACAGGGGAGAAGGATGGACCTACTTTTTTTGCAGCATCGTGTGGATTAACGAGAGAGGCACGAAATGGAGTTGAGGTTTACTTCCGCTGGGTGGAAACGTGATGGCAATGGAAAATGGTTCAAAGATGAAAATGTGAGTGTATTTGCTTAATCAGATACTGCAGATTTATATTTCTAGCTGGGATTATCCCAACTAATGATATTTTGATCCTTTCTTATTGTATGTATTTATGGTTGGAAGTTGGAACCTGATCTTGATGTGCAGGTCGAGTTTGACTCGGATGAAGAAGATCCAAATGTGTGTCTTGTGTTGAAATGAGGCACCCCAAGCATCGGTGAAAGCTTTTGTGTGCATTAACATAAATTGTTAGCTCTATAGCACACAGCTTCAAGCCTTCAACCTCCATTCTGTATTTGGAGGTACTACTTGGGATTGAATCCTTAACTACTGCAATGTCTGCAACAAAGTTACGACTTTAGTTAACAAGACAAGTTTTAGCACAAGTTTGATGCTTGTTCTCCCTGCATTTTTGTTTTGGATTCCAAAAGTTAAAAATGTTCAATTAGTAGCTTCTAATTCAAAGTAAAAGACTCCAAATATGGTAACGTTACTTTCAACTTTCAGGTCGTTCTTCTCAAAGTGGGGCTGATATTTTGAGAAGCATAAAGGTAAGAATTCTGAAATGGCTGATTTTTCATATCATGGTTGGTACATGAAGCCGATGATAATGATGATACGTAGTTGTTATTCATTAGAGCACTCAAAAATTAAAGAGACAGTCTTATAACAGATTGTATGTAGCTGTGTAATGATCATCTGCTGAAGTTTGTCCAGCTTTTTGATCGATTCTTAAATTAATTAAATTATACTATTCGATTTGGAGTAGATTCCTATCTCTACATAGTTGGAAACTTGATAATTGGAATTTAGGAGACGGAAATATTTGACTGGTTATAAAAATTTGCCAATTCTACAAAGTAAAAGACTTCTAGTTGAATCAACTTCCGCTCTCGACTTTTTCTAGTTCAATTTAGGATTCAAATTAGTCATGTTCAACATTGGGTCAAATTATTTAGTGTAAAAACTAGAAATTAGTAAATAGTCATCCTAAAATAATAATAATAATCAACCAAATCGACCATAAATTTTAATAATGGATACGCCCTTTAAACACGAACTACCTACTTCATATTCTCCCAACCATATAATTAATATACCTGACTTTTCTTCCACGGATAATCAATAAATCTAATTCGAAGTAAAAATATAACGTAAAGAAAGCTAGATAATTATTATCTTAGTACTACCAATCACAATTCATAAGGGATGGGAGATGGAAAAAAAATCACCCACAACTGTCCTATTTAAGAAAGCAACAACCTTCAACACCCATTTTTCTACAATTTGGATTTGGATAGGAGAAAAGTCTATGTCTCTACCCCTACAAGGTTACATGTAGCTTGTAGGAGGTTCTTTTCAATTCTAGATAGATACATAGATTGTATGGTGGACGTGTTTTTTGTTTTCTTTTTCGCCAAGAAAACGTCTCCGTACTTGTTAATGACTCCCCTAATTGCCGTCACAAAAGTATATTATATTTACATTCATGCCAGCTGGAAGGGAGAATATTCTTATCTGCACAGCTCTCAAAGTCTTTGTCGTGAAGGTGAGAATTAACAGAATAGAACGGTAGGTGAAAAGCAAATTATGATTGGTGCGGAAACCAAATTATTTTCCATTATTAATTATAGAATAATGACGTCAAAGCTCTCCTCAAGTCCAAACACATTCTCACTTTAATCAAAATACATAATAATTAAAGAAAATTCATCCTCAAAATTTCAAAGCTGATGTAATTAATGTAAGAGGCCGAATCCCCCCTCTCTCTCTTATCTAGATGTATTGATATAAATTATTTGATATATATTAACTCTTCCAAGTATGAACTGCACAAGAGTTCCCGCAAAGAAACTACACTATACACCTACTTTTACGCGGTTGATTCTTCCAGCTATAGCTCTCAGACTTTGTATCTTCGTCGTCTTCCAAACTTTCACCTCCAGTGGCTGAAGCAGCCCCTGCACTAACAGCAGTACACAGTTGCAGAGGTCCTTCAGGGGAACCTGAGGGATCATTATCTTTCGAGGTATTATCGGTTCTATTTGGAGACGAGGACCATAAACCTCCCAATACACGTGATTTGGAAGCGTGTATTGGGGATGATGATGCACAAGGGGATTTCCGAGTGTGAAGTCTGTATTTCTGGAAATGGTCAACAACAATACATATTCAGTTATCAATGGGAGCAAAAACAAAGAAATCGAAACATTCAATTTAGGGCTCAAGTTCGAATTTTGACGGGAAAAATGAGATGGGTTTATCTTATTTGGAATGGATGATGATGTAGTTGCAAATTTTGATCAGATGCATCACTTAAGGACAATGGAGACACAATACTGACCTGTAAATGGCTCTTCACTTCGTCGTTTGTCAGGCCATCAACCTGCATGTGTTCTCTGATCTGCTTAGGAGTAGCAACTGCAGGAATAACCGACAGAGTTTAGAATTCAGATTCTATACTGGATCTTGTATCTTCCTTGTTGTGATTAAAACTTTCAATTCATTTATCATAATTCAACTCAATCAAGCGATGTATACGTGACCAACCTTGAGAGCCACCAAGTTGTTGCAGAGCATTGACAAATCGTCGATGCAACTCAGGTGACCAGCACCTTCTCTGCTTCCTCGAAGGTTGCTGCTGCGAAGATCTCAAGTTCTGAAAAATTGATCTGCTGCAATCGCTTTTCAATTCACCCGAGACTGGTTGTTCCTTTGTAACCTTGTTTCCCGCTGTAAGAAGTGAAAGGTCATGCACTGGAAGTTCCACTTGATCTTCCTTCCTTGGGAAGACTGAACCAGAGACACCTCTCAATGGCATAAAATGTTTCACTCCGTCCCTGCTACTACATGTTTTTACAGGTACATCTTCATCTTCAGCCCAATCCTTGGGAAATTCACGTCCCTACTCAGCAGAATTCACAATCAGATTCAGCAAATCTGAAGAAGCCCCACTTTAATTAGTCAATTCAAGATTTCTTCAAACCAAAAAAAGGTAGCTAACCTTCGTTTGAGCTTTCAAATCTTGCTTCGGACTGGCAGGTTGAACTGCAGAGGAGTTGTTATAACTAGAAGTCCAGAGCTGAAGACAACTCTTCCAATTCCTCGTGTCTTTGGCATCCCCTTCTTTCTCTTCATGTCCTTCCTTTTCAATCTCATCAATGCCTTTCGTCAGTGGCATCAACTCTGCAAGTACAGGCTGCGTACTCGTTGAAGTACACTGCACTAACTCCAACTTCAGTGTTATAATTGCTGAAACAACAAAAGAAGCACATCAGGATCTCTAAACTTTCTTGTTCATGAAGGTCATCCAGTTCTCTATGAAGATATGGATTGAAATTTCTCAATTTTAGTTAATCTACCAAAATCAACAAAAGATTATGACGCCAGAAGACCAGAACAGTGTACTGAGTGAAATTGTGTTGAGCTAACCAAATCGTGCTGTGCTGTACAAGTGAATCAGTTTAACATAATTCCGGTTCAATGGAAGATCGGAGTTCCTCAGAAGGAAAGCATGTCACATTCATCAAGAGTTAGCTGATACGTAGAACAGACAAGCTAGCTATACGTACCGTCTTGCAGTAGAATCATGCTGATAGGCAGCTCGCGTTTAAATGCGTCGATCTTCTTCAACTCCCCTTCCAGACTCTTGACGAGATCCTCTATCCTGGAAAAGCGTCGGGAGGGATCCGAGATTGCTGCCACCTCACGGAGGAAATCTCCGATTGTTTTGGGCACAAAGTCCGGCCGGACGTCCAAACTAAGCTCAGGCAGCGAAAGGGAAGCCATGTGCTCCGTTCAGATCCAATCAAATCCTCCGACCGTCTCGAATGTTATAAGGAAGGGCTTTGTTGAATCGAATCTGGGGGAGTGGATTAGGTAAACAGAAAGGAAAGGAGAGAGAGAGAGAGAGGTGAAGAAAGAGTGTGGAATCAGTTAAATAGAGAATAAGTAGAAGAAAAAGAAGAAGAAGAAGAAGAAGAAGAAGAAGAAGTGTTTTAATTTTTAAATTTAATTTCTATCAAAAATTCTGGAGAGAGAAGCGAAGAAGATTCTGTTGCGGAGAGACATCGTTTCACATGTCCTGCTCGGATCGTCGCGTATCTTATCTGCAGCAGACCGTATCCGTAAGGTATACTCTTTAGTCTTTTCCTGTCTCGACCGGTTCGATTTCTAACTCGGTATATCCGGTTCAATAGTGCATCTGGTTCACATCAGTATATATTCGTTTATCTTAGACCCCAAAAATAAATAAAGTATCAGGATATATATTATATACGATGGAGGGAATGGATATTTATGGAAGAAGCATACTTGAATTTGAAGTGAAGCACGACAATAATAAAGTAGAAAGTGAGATGGATAATATGAATATAAATTTCTAATAGTGTTTTATAATGTTTTGTCATTAGGGTAATTATTGGGACTCGTTTTAAGATTTGAAGAAAAGCTGAAAAAGAATAAGAACTTACTCTCAACATAAATTTTTTTTTAAATAAAAAATGTGATTTTCTATACGTACACTTAATTAACGTTTATAACTTTTTTAATTAGCCAAGTATTTTATCATTAAATGTTAATGGGTTCATTTCCATGTAATTATAATAATATCCTTAAATACTAATTATAAGTACTAATTTTGATTTTATAAAGTATGAAATGATTTTAGTAATATGTAATCTTAATAACTATGGTTGGCAAAAAAAAAAAATTATATTAGATTTTTAACCTGAATGCTCTCGGTTTGAAATTTAAAAAGTCACTTGTAAAAAGAAAGGGTAAATAACTCCAATACAACAAAATGTTTGCATATTGTTGATAATTGCAACATATTTGAAACTGAAAGTGTTATTTTGTGCAACAAGACGCTTGCCTGTTGTTAAATGTGTTGCCATTACTGTTCCATAATTTTTTTCGTTAAACATTATTTTTTTTATCAAAATGACAATTTTGTCCTCATATTAAACTTCATCTCATTTTCAATATAAAATCACGATTCAAAACCAATAAAACATATCTGAGTATGAATTTGAACTATAAAATGCATTTTTTGGTTCGAAATCAACCCATAACAATATTTTTTATTTAAAATCAACCCAAAAATGTTTTTTGAGGTTAAAAAGTAACCCAAAACAACATTTCAAACCTATAAATGTTATTCTAGGTTCAAAATTTGGTTGATTTTAAATTTTAATTTGCATTTTGGGTTTGATTTAATATTGAAGATAAACAAGATGACAAAAAGATCATTTAAAAAAAAAAAAAGACAAAATACTGAAATAGTAACGGTTGTGCAAATAACAACACTCTAAAATACTTATGTGCACAAAATAACATAAGTAATACATTTAATAACATGATCAAATATGTTGGTGCATCAAGGTTATTTATCCAAAAATAAATAGCAAGTATGGATGTCAAAGTATGTAAGGATTGAGATGTGAAACAAATCAAATATATATCATATCTTCTTCACTTTAAAGCTCAGTGAATCTTTCTTCATATCACTTTCAAATAGTCAATTTCTTATATATATATTTCTTCACAATTATCTTTTAAATCCATCGAGATATTTTAGTCAAACTTGCTTAGCGTAAACACAAATATTGTTCCCCATATGAGATATTAATACATCTACACACCATTTTATATATCATTAGGGCTGAGCAAAATGCGGTTTGGTTTGGTATGGTCCGATCTGGTTTTGAGATCGAGTCCGAGTCCATTAATTTTAACTGTTAGACCGAAACTGAAATTGTTTGGACCGTTTATATAGTCTTGGTTTTTTCGGTTTTGGTTCGGTCTATACCATTTGGACTGTTAGACAAAATATTTTATATATATTTTTATTATGTATGTATATTGCTATACAAGAATACAATATAAAAACTAAATTTTATTACTTCTTTATAAAATATGTAATGTATCAAAATAATATTTTATTCAATTGACATAAAATTGACATAATTTCGTTCTAAATTGAAACCAACCGATTAGACCGACTTTTTAAAAATTATTTAAAAATCAAAATAACTATATTATCGAATATAATTTAATATCATAATATAGAATTATATAAATTACCATAACATAATAGTATCTAATATAATTTATTAATGTTATAATAATTTATTATTGATCTAAACGCTGTTCATTCAAATTATATTATATTTTTTCTCGAGCGTTCTTTTATAATTAATTTTATCAAAATAAGACATATATAATAAATTAATTAAAAAATAGTTAATGGTCTCCAATCCTCATGGTCTTAACGGTCTAGGACCGAAATAAGACTAAGACCGAAAAATATCATAAGCCAAGACCATTGATTTCGGTCCACAAATGGTTCGATCTTTTTAGTTTGGTCTCGGTCTTCGTGGTCTTCTCGCTCACCCCTATATATCACCATAAAATAAATTAAAAAGGTCACAATGTTTTTTAATTAATGTGGAAAGAAAGACCAGACATAATATAACCCATTTTATTCTCTTGATAGTCAATGTTCATTGTGCTTTGCGGCAATAAATGAGACCACCAAATTGGAATAACAAGTCTCAAAGTTGGTATACATTGAGATTCCAACATCGAAATAATATAATTAACTAATTAATTTTGCATTTTTGTTCGTACTTCTCAAATTGGAATCGTATCGGTATCTTTATGGAAAGATACCTAAATTTTCATTTTTCATTATATTTAGTACCATAAATTGTAATTATTTTTATTTTATTCACATTGTGTTATTTTATTCTAAAAAGTTATAATTTTAGGAAAAATATATATTTGAAGTAATCATAATACATAAAAATAAAATGATCGAATATATAAATTTTGTATGAAAAATCACAATGATGCCCTTGAAAAGATGAAATGAACCGTACTGGTTCTATAAATGCTGTCCGGCCCGAGAAGATGCTGATTGCTGGTGTCTATGTTCTGTCCTTTCAAAAACATTAAACAAATGTTAAATATTTAGAACCGTCCGATCGTGTCGTTTCCATCCATCGGTTAATAATCCTTCTTTTTTGTTTCGAGAAAAGTCCAAAAGGTAGTTGCCGTAGATACAGATCCAGTCCGTTTTTCCAGCATCTCCACTGGTTTTGTCGGACGCTGAAAACAAAGGAATCTTCATTCTAGGCCGTAAACTTAGACAAATCTCACATTATATTCTCCTTTCACATACATTTCTCAGATTTACTATTTTAGTAAATAGAAATAATTATTTTAACACTTATTTTCTTTTTGTGATATTTTTTAATAATTAATTCTCAATGGAAAAGAAAGTTTAAAATTTGGTTGAGTTATTATAACCTACATATTAGAGATGACAAATCGTGCATACATGCGTGTTATCGTGCGTATTAATACGTTTATCATGTGACACCTACCAAACACAAACACACACGATAATTTTATCGCGTCATGTTCATCAACATGAACATGACACGCAATTTTTTATGTGTGTTCACATCGTGTTATCGTGTTGTGCTAAGTTAGTTAATTATATATTTACATGTGATCAGTATAAGAAAATATCAAAATAACGAATTATTCATAGTAAGAATCATCAATTCAAACATAAGATTTCATAAATCTTTAATGTATAATTGACAAACTCTAGATATTAAATATATAAGTAGACTTTTAAAAACTTTTAAATGAGATTTGCTAAAAAATTTTAAAGAAAAAATAGATTTTCAAATCCAAATTTATAGTTGGCAAAACAAAATACAGTGTTATCGTGTGTGTCGTGTTTTGATAAATAAATACGAACACGACACGAAAAAAGTTTCGTTTTATCGTTCTGTCATGTGTTTCCACGAACACTATTTTTTTCGTGCGTGTCCGTGTTGAGTTATTGTGTTTCGTAAAAAATTGTCCACCCTACTACATGTATTGTGGGTGGGTGTTATCGTGCTCTTGCTTTGTAGTGAAGGAAGGGATTATTATTTAGAGGACAACTAGATACATAACTTAATACTAAGTTGTTATTAATTCAAAAATTTCTGATTTTTTTTCTTCAAAATTTGTCTTTTTAATATTGAGTTAAATGTTCAATTTTTCATTCCGTTAATATTTTTTTTATCTAAACTTAATAAAATATATTATAAAAATAAAATAGTACTTTTAAGAATGTTACATTAAGCTCTTCATTATTTTATATGTACGGATTGATGATTGATTTGAGTCTCAATAGAAACGGTTAGAGTTGTATCTTGATCTATGCCAACTGACCCATGGCATAGGATTTATGCACTACGGGGGAAGCTGTGGTTAATGGTTCAAGGAAACAGCTCAAGCATGATTGAGTCGTGAAAAAATTATTTTTACAATTATTAACGGCTCACTTGAAGTTGAGCCGTTGATTATTGAATTACCGACTCAATTTTTAGAGTCGTCATCTTTATTTGCGGCCCAATATTGAACGAGCCGCTAAAACTATTTTTTTAAATCAAAATTTTTTAACGGTTCAGTACTGTAGAGCCGTCATTAAAAATAACTTTTTTTAATCAAAATTATTTTTGACGGCTCAATACTATTGAGTCGTCATTTAAAAACAATTTTTTTAATCAAAAGTATTTTTGACGGCCCAATATTATTGAGCCGTCATTCAAAATCAATTTGTTTTAATAAAAAAATATTTTTAACGACCCAATATTGTTGAGCCGACATTCAAAAACAATATTTTTTAATCAAAATTATTTTTGACGGCTCTGATAATATTGAGCCGTCCCTGAAAATATAATACCAGACCTAACTTTTTCTTCTTCTCGTTGAACGAAACTCTCCTCACTGTGCCACTGCTTCAAATCGGTAATATTTTTTTTTTCAATTCCTTCAACGATTCGACCTTCCTGATTCTTATATATGTCTCCCCTTCTTCGATTTATCAGAGAAAACATAAAAAATCATCAATTGTGCAAACCCTAGTTTCTCCATCAAGCTTCGATTTCCAGGTAATAAGTCTCGGTTGCATTATTTTCGTTTTTTGTTGCCTTGTGTTGACAATTGAGTGTCTTCCTCGCTTCTGTTTGCTGCGTTAAGTTCATCTCTTCCATGCTTTGAAATTGTTCATCTCTTCAGTTCGTGTTGAAATTGTTCATCTCTTCAGTTCGTGCAAAATGACGAAGTGGTTTAGCATTTCGTCTATTCACTAGAGAGGTATCTAATTTAAGATATGAGAATGAAAAATCTTTATAGCTCAACACTCGCTCTTAGTGGACTCATATTGAGTAAAAGTGAAAATAATTTTGATATGAAGCAAGCATGCTAGAGGTAGTATAGAATCTTCTTAACCGAAGCTTTTTAGAACCTGATGACTTAGAGACACCCTTCAAATAGCCACCATTGGCCATGGTGGTGGACGACTCTTTTTTTGGTCAACTGCCCGAACAATTGAGAGCCTGTTGGTTTTTGAGCCATCAATGAAACCATTCATATTGAAAGATATTTTCTTTATATAATGCTTAGTTTAGTAGAAAAAATAGATGGATGCTCAAGTAGGTCGGGAAAAGGAACCGGATCCTTTGATATGTGATCGTTAGGTGATCGTCTAGGGCACAGAATAATCGATCCCTCATCTACTCCACCCATGACAATCCACCATATGCAGCTTTAGTTGGGTACCATTTGATACTATGTCCTGTAAAATCTGCATTTTATATGGTGATTCTCTGGTAGATTATAATATTTGAAAATATAAATGTATTAAATTGTTGGATCTTGAAGTTACCACTTCGTTCTCCGGTGCCTCGTGTTGGGCGCTCCACGGACCTGCACATGATACATAACTTGTAAAAATAATTGACCGCTCAATGTACATGCATTTATACATTGATCACTGTTGAACATTAAAAGTATTTTTCGCAGTGTATGTTCGGAATACTGATTTGATAACATGTATATTTAACTATATTGACATGTTTTTGTTAGGAACTTTAAAATTTGGCATGGATAGAAATTGGATGAAAAAACCAAGAATTAGCAAAGAGTATCAATCCAGTGTCAAAAATTTCATTGAATTTGCTAATAGAAATGGTTTGGTTAATGGAAAAATGAATTGTCCTTACCGTAAATGCAAAAATAGAAAATATCATGTGGCAGAAGAAGTAGAAAGTCACTTGATTTGGAATGATTTCTTGGTTGACTATACAATTTGGTGTTTTCATGATGAATCTTGTCTACAAACTCAACCCACTATGAACCAATAAATGAATAGTCCTATAAGAAACAGTGAAATTAACAGTCATTTGGATGGACAAGGTGAATTGCGAGATTTATTTCATGCTGCCATGAGATCTGGTTCGTCAAACACTGTGCAAGATAATATACCAGTTGATGGTGATAATAACTCTTCAGGATCAGAACAACACAATGTTGGCCCTGAAAAAAAAAACTCACCTCTTCAAAAATTAATGAGTGAATGTGAGAAACCATTATATCTCAATTGTGAATCATTCACAGTGATATCATTCATCTTACACTTATGGAATATAAAAACAGTTGGTGGTAGGTCTCATAAATCAGTTGATATGTTGTTTGAAGTATTAAGAATTGCATTTCCAAATGATTGCACATTGTATTGGGGGGAAATGCTGAACATTCCAGTTGTCAAACTTGTGGTCTTTCAAGGTGGGAAAATCATAAAAAAGACCTAGTTGAAGATACTACTTATGGAGAAAAAAAACTGCAAAAGTATTACGGTACTCTCCCTTAATTCCAAGACTCAAATGTCTATATATGTCAAAGGATATTGCATATTCGATGTGCTAGCATAAGGAAGGTCGAATAATGGATGGAGTCTTGATACATCATGTTGATGCATTGGCGTGGAAGTAATTCGATGAGCGTTTCTCAACGGTGCTTGATCGGATGTTGCTAGCTCAAACACATCGTTATGTCTTACTGCATAGTGATATAATCGAACCATACCGCCGATCAGTTTTCTCTTTATATCACATTATTATGTTTAATAACAAGATATTTCGGATAGAGTTGAATTAAATAGAACTTTGCAGGAGATTTGTTAATGTTCAACGAGGACAACACTCTTCAGTTTCAACTTCACGCATTGATGGTCAATTGTTTATAGAGAAATTTACAGATTGACTTAATAGACAGGTTTATGTTAACTCTTTATTGAGCTTATTTAAATGTACATATTTTTTTTTGTTAGATACATTTCTTCTTATAGTATTTCTAAAAATCTAGGTCCCTGACATGATTGTTAATAAATGCTCACAAGAAGAAATTGCTCTTGCAACTGGTCCAAATTCCGTTGTTAGAAAATTTAGTGGATTCTCTATTAACGGATTTGTATTCCACACAAAAGATTGTGAGAAAAAAAGAAAATATTGAACTGGTTTATTATGGGCGAAGCGGATGGGCAAACCTATTATGGAAAACTATCAAATATTGTTGAACTGGATTATTATGGGCGATATTCAGTTATAATATTTCGGTGTGATTGAGTTAATGTGAAATCTCCGGGAGGGCTTAAGAATGATTTAAATGGCACAATCCTAGTTAATTTTTCGAGATTGATAGATACATGAGAACGATTGCGTGATGATCCATTTGTGTTCTCATCACAAGTTAATCAAGTATTTTATGTGCAAGATCCCAAAAATGTGGATTGACACTTGGTAGTAGAGATGAAGCCAAGAGACACTTTTGATATGGGAAAAACTGAAGATGGTGATGAAGATGATGATTCTATGCAGTGTATGCGTTATCATAATTTAGATGTTGACGACCTTAACAATCATCATCGTTGGATTCGAGAAGATGTTGATGAATGAGTTGTACACCTAATTTTGTACCTCATACTGTATGTTCAATATATATTACTTTTTGTTATTTACACATTATTAAATCAGATCGTCAATTTATGTATAATGATACATTGCATTTCAGGTAAAGCGGCATGTCAGACACACATTCAGGTTCCGGTAGTTACAATGATGGCGATGGCAGAGAGCATTCTTCTAGTTGTCCCACACCAACTACATCTAACTCAACATTTGGTAGAGAGTTGCCACAGCAGAACGAGCAAGTATCATTAATTACTCATGTGGAAATTTTAGGTGATGTATTTTAATAAGACCAATATGTTTATGTTTTATAATTTTTTAATTTCGTCTAGCGGATACTTATGGTAATCGATATTGGAAAAAAAGTCATCTTCGTGCATTAGATGTCTGACAATTAAAAGACGGAAGAATTGTTATTCAATGCAATGAATTTGGTCAACCATATGGTAAATCAGCAAAAGTTCTAGGAAACTGGCTTGGTACAGCAGCTCGAAGATCGTAGATATGTCTTGTGAATTTCAGAGGATGGAAAAATATGCTCGATAACTTCACACAAAATTTACTAGCCCCGACAAAAGTAAGTTATATGTTATCTTTATTTTTTTTTTTCAAATGAATTGATTATTTTTATGTTTAATTTACTATCTATTTTCATGCAAATATGTTTGCAGTCAAAATTTATTTGTCCTGATGATACTGGAAGATCCTTTGAAAGATTTGTACTGAAATCCATTGCCATGGAAGGATCACAAAAATTCACTAAAAGAAGTTTACTTTAAGTTGGGTACTACCAAAGAAGAAATCAAAGCAAAAGAAGTTGATGGAGTGGAGAAATAACAATGGGAAATCTTAATAGATCATTGATTTTCTGAAGCACGGCAAGTTAGAATGCTTCTTTTTCTTATAATTCATGTTATTGATTCTTACTATATTTTATTTAATTTTTATATTGTTTATGAGTAGGAATCATCAAAACATGGGAAACATGCTCGGTCACAACAATCATCTCTTCATACCAGCGATTTCACACCAACTACCAATCTTGGTTGTGGTTCCACACTCTTACCAATTGCAAATAAAGTAAGTACATATATTATATTTATCAATTATATCACTCAAATTATTCATTTACTGATTGTTGAATAATAGTCATTTTTAATACATACTGGTTGATAAAATTTTGTGTTCGACTGCTATTTTAGTCCAGTTGTTAATATTATATGATTATGTTAACCACGCACGCTAATGTGATTTCTAAATGTGATGCATCTTATATATAGTACTTTGTTGATATGCTTTTATAGGATGGCCAAACAACTCAACCAACTGCATGTTTTGGTAGTGATCAGTCTATCGAGCGTAGAAGTGAAGATGAAGATCCGACAAATTATTGAAGATAGTTGATGATGTTCTAAATTGTTTCTTTACTGCTTTAGAAATTGAACAGCTGATTGTAAAACTGATTCTGGTTGGTTTAATATATTTTGTTTATATTTACATATTTTGCTTTGTAAAACTATTCATGTTGCAAATTTATGATTAGGAGTATATTAATTTATTCAATTTTTTATTTTTAAAAAATTCGAATAATTGCGACTGAAAAGACTTAAGCCGTCAAAAATAAATAAATTATAATTAAATATAATCTAATTTTGACGGCTCAAACGAAATGAGTCGTCAAAAATAAATTATTGATATATAATTAATTTTGACGGCTCATTTCATTGTGCCGCGAAAAATACAGAATATTAAATATATTTGTATTTTCGCTGGCACTTTCTAATTAAGCCGTCCTTTTGACGGTTCATTCTTATTGGGTCGTTCCTTTTGCGTCTCCTACCTATTTGAGCCGTCATAAATAGGACGATACTTATTATGATGACTCATTTTTAATTGAGACGTATTTAATTAACGTCTAAAAAAATGAGTTGTTAATGAACCTACTTTCAGCCGTTAACATAATCATCTCCCGTAGTGATAGTCTCTAGCCATAGATAACCCAAATTAAATTTAATTGAGGTTTAGTTTAGTCTCAATTTGATTGTGACTCGATTGAATCCAAATTAATTGAGTTAAGATATGAGTCTTGACAGATAGCATCCACCACTCATGAGTGAGTTGGTATGAGTCAATAACCAGACCCCAACCCATTCGGTTGAATCTCAATAGAATCAAAACTAAATTGTAATATAAAAAAATTATATGATTTAATTGTGACATTTCTAAAAACATTTTATTACTTTTGCAATTTTAAAAACATATCATGTTAAATTTAAATGGAAATTTTGATAAATAAGAGGAAACTAAACCTCCAACCAAACAAACCGTAGAGAACGAAAAATTTAAAAATAAATATGTACACAAAATAAATTAGTATATACGTATACCCCCACCATATATACTTATACGGGGCGTTTCTTTCATTGAATTCATAATAAGGAATACAGAATAGGGAATAGGAATGGAATAATGAATTCTGTTGTTTATTTGGTGGAATTGTATATGGAAAGGAATGGAATATGGTAAAATGACATATTTGCCCCTCCTTGTATATGTATAGTATATAATATATATAATTTGTATTAATTAATTTTAAAATTAAGAATAATAAAAACTTATAATATAATTAATTAATAATTAAAAAAATAAAATAACTTATTTAATTAATTATTAATTAAGATAAAATTGTTGAATTAATATAAATTTTAAAGTAAGAGCATTTCGGTCATTTCGCCTCCTATTCCTCATTCCTAGCGCGTCCGGCTTAGGAATTCCGAGTTTTTCACACGGAATGTCTAAGTCTACCCCGCCCGGAATCCGTAAGTCAATTTTTTGCAATTCCGCGAAAAGAACAACTTCTTACGGAATCCGTAAGTCAATTTTTTTTTCCATTCCGTGAAAAGATCATGCTAATAGAGATTGATAGATATTCACATATGAACAATTATTATTGATGGCCAAAAAAAATAACAATTATTATTGGAGCCTCTCACGAAATTTCTACAAGATTCACGGAATCATTTATATTCCCTCTCTCTCTATATATCTATCAATAGATTGGATGCATCCAGAAGTGTCCAGTGTATCTAGGACGTATATGAAAAGATACCTTATTGATTGTGTGTATCGATGGAGACACAAAGGCCAATCCCTATCAAATATTACAACAAAGCATCTTTCTTCACGTGATGAATCGATATATATATATATCCCATGGCAAAATGGAATCTGTATATATATGTAGACAAAACTCATTTAAAAACACTTTCAAAACCAACTATATATATAGTTTTTTATTTTTTATTTTTTTTACCAACAATATGAATGGACTACTAGTGGCGACATTTGAATTTTCGTCTCCATACGCTTTACTTGTTAGAGAATCAGCATATTGTACTGACTCTGTCAACATTGCCCCACCAGTAGTCTAGAATTGAGAGATTAACTCCATTTTGCAATAAACTTTTCGACAACTAATCATTTCTCATATGATTTGCACTTGGGGGTTCAAATTTGTGATATCAAAGCCTAAACCACATGGGAATAACTAATAAGGGTGGTAAGTATATATACTTTGCATGGTAGCTACATGCATAACGTAACACACTTTAAATCCATATATTATTTGAAAATGAACGTCACAATAATAACAAATATGTTTAGGTTCGTTAAGTCAATAATACCTCTAATCCACGTATTATATATCACACGTGTTAGAACGAATCTGAAAACCGTAATTCTTGGTTGTGAATGTTTCCATGGTATCTGGTCCATCTCTCTCTCTTTCTTTGATGGGATGGAATCTCTTGTGGAAAACGTTACATTTGCCGACAATTGGGTCGGGCGGACTTCGTATGTCTGTTTTTGTCATTTCAGTCCTTCGTGACTTTTTTCGACACAGTTCCGACCACACCCAGTTGAACTTTTTAATATTTATTTCTTCTCCATAGCTTAGAGTAAAAAATATTATTCGGTAAGGGAAAGTTGTAGGCGTCGTCTAGTTGATGAACGCTTTTCTATAAGGCACTTTTTCCTTTGCTAGCTATTTTTCTCTCTAAATATTTAATAGATCGGTTTTGTCATTTCTTCATGGTATAAGTATTGAAAAATGGGGAAATGACCAAAGTTTTATAAATTTGAGTTAAATTTGTAATTAGATTAAAAAATTGTTCAAAACAAATTTAATTAGTGAATGAAAATTGTGCGAAAGCTTAAGTAAGGCCTTCTAAAAAGTGACCTAAATAAGCCCAAATATGAATAATGAATTGGGTCAAGGAGGGTTTCGTCACAAAGTTTGATTACATACTTAAATATAATTTTACCTTTTAGGAAAATATGAGGTGAAATGTACTATTACGCATAAGTTACATATCATTTAAGTTTTGAATTTTATATATATATATAATATAATTTAGTAAGGTTGAGTGACTTGAGACGTGATTACGTATGGGATGATAGACGACTAGAAATTCAGTAGATTGTTATTCATGTAGATGTTATATTACGTTATTGAATTTGGCTAAAGTGTACATAATGTTGACAAGTAAGCAAAATTAAATTTTCTAACCAATTCTATTAGTCTACCTATATTGTATGTTACAATTGCATATGTGACATCATATTTTTGTACATGTGGATGCTTTGAAATTGCTCAAAAGCACCACATTGAACCTTAAAAATCGTTTCAATTTATCACATTTATTGCAAATCAATTAATCAATATTCTCATTGTTTTTCAAGCTTAGTTTTCTTCATTTTTTAATTAAAAAATCTATTAATAATTATGGATTTTTAATATATTTTATTCACAAATCTATATTTGTAGGGTTTAGGCCTTTAGGGTTATAATTTAAAATGAATTTATTAAGATTTTATTAATTTTAATATATTAAATTTCCTAATTAAAAATAATAAATTACATAAATTTATTTATGAGTATGTTTAGAATATAAATTTTATCATATGAACCAAAATTATAATTATTATTACTAATTGTTTAAAGATATATCCTTTTATATGTTTATTTGGTAGACAACATATGTAATAATTACTATCAAGTAGAGTAGTTAGAGTTATTAAAATACGTATATTCAATTTAATGTTTGTTAAAAATACACTATAATAATAAAGAACATAAAACTAAGTTGAAAATAATGCACTAATAACATATTAGTAAATGTTTATACAATTTTTAATATATATAATAAAAATACTTTAATTTAAACAATTATAAAGCATTTCATAGATAAATGCATAATGAATACCTATATATGTTTTGGAGAGAAAAGTATCAATATATTTATAGACAAATTTAACTAGATCACAAATTATGTTGAACTTAACTATAAAAACATTCATTATTTTTTTAGAAAAAATACACTCAATAACATTAAAACTTCAAACATAAAAGTAACATGTAAAAATACAAAATCATTACTAATATGTCAAACATTATTTTAAATTAACATAATTAATAAATACAAATATTCAAAAAAAATTATAATCCTTTAATGGTTAATTAATATAATATGCTATTTAATACTCAAATATTTATTATGTGTGTGTCTGTGAAATTTTAATGTCAAATAACTCAAATAAATTGTTTTGTTAGTGTTAGAACTTTTAAACCCAGCACATTAATCATGACGAATATAAACTTATATCTTTATTATTAAGAAAAATCATACATAAAAAATCTATATTTGATATTTTATATCTAATTAATATATATATATATATAATTATTTATAAATTAAATATTTTATCTATTATAAAATATAATTTAAACAAAATAATATATTTAATTTATTGCGCAAAGTATATATCTAGTTTTTATAATCACTTAAAATAATTATCCTCAAGTAAAAGTGTAAAGCTATAACCCTTGGTTTAGACAAAATCTCTAGAATCTGAAGTCTGACCTAGCCTATGAAATGAGTCTAACCAACAGTTAAAATTGTTTTAAATCCCAAAAATGTATGGCCATACATTGATCCAACTCATAACTCGAACTATAATACCAAATTCATGAAAAAAAACGTTCAAATCCAAATCCATGCACGACTCAATACCTAAGACTGGATCAATCATACATTATCTATCATGGACGGTCCACATTCAACTCTTAAGTCATAACTCCATTCACCATTCAACTAATTGTGAAATAATTCTAAAATTTGGATTATCAACTTAAGATCATAAAATCTAAGTAATTAATAAAATATATCATCCTTAAGTTGATTATAAATTAATATTTATAAAATTAGTAAGTGCTATATATATATAAATATAATTAGAGAAATGCCACTTCTACTCCCTTTTCTTCATTTTTCCGCCATCTTGTCAGTTCGTGCCCATACAAGCTCTGATTTTCTATGTGATTTTCTATGTCCCTGCCAATTATTCTGAAGTAAAATATTAAAATATATCTTCTTCCGCTCAGTAGCTACCTCTACCTTTAATCAAAGCAGCTTTTTTACAGAGAGAAGAGGAAGGATCCACACTCCTCAGACGGAAGAAAGTTTGTTCTTTTCCTTTTCATTTTTTATTGATAATGCGGAAGAAGGGTTAGCGTTAGAGTTTAGACAGAGTCTCACACAGTTCACGTGAAACCACCGCAATCTAGCTACCACTACCAATTGGAAAGGCAAAGGTTACTGACTACTGAGGAACCCATTTGAAGCTGGTAGAGTTTCACGGGCAAAAACCCTCCCTTTCTTTTTCATCTGCATCGCCATCTCCCACACACTGCTTCTTATCTATCATCAAAGTGCAGTTTCTTGGTGGGTTAGTCTCAATGAGTCCGTGAAGAAGTGGAAGACAAGAAGATCTCTGATTTTTAGGGGATTGTGTTTTGCTTTTCTGGTAAACAGATAAAGACGCGATGGATCGCTCGGCGGTTACCGTCGGGCCTGGAATGGACTTGCCAATCATGCACGATAGCGATCGTTACGAGCTCGTTCGCGATATTGGATCCGGCAATTTCGGCGTAGCCAGGCTTATGAGAGACCGAAAAACCCAGGAGCTCGTGGCTGTCAAGTATATCGAGAGAGGCGACAAGGTTCGTTCCCCCCCCCCCCCCCCCCCCCCCCCCCCCCCCCTAAATTTCCTCGAATTTTGTCTTCAGTTTCTTGACTTTTATTGAAATTGAAACCCCGCCAATTGCTGCATCCATCAATTAGAGTTTGTTCATTTTGCAATTTATGTACTATATATTTTTTTTACCAATCTTTGTCTACTGTTTATTTTCTGGAGGTAGGAGTTCATAAGCTCTGATCTGCAATTCGGAATGTATTATTAAATAAACAAATAATGGGAGTGGGAGTGGATTAGGCTAACTTGTCTGTCAGTTGGGTTTTGTTCCTTTCTTATCTTCTTGTAATTTTTTTTTTTCCAAAGTTTTTTTCCAAAGTATCTTCTTGTATTAAATATCATTTTTTTTTGTGAATTAATCACTTGTTCGTAGGAAAAAAGGTGCTTTAATGTTATATCATTCATAGAAATGTCATAAATTTCTTGTCTCTTCACCTACAATGGCCCAACATTTTCTTGTTTAGTTATTCAACTGCATTTGTGTTGTCAGTAAACTGTTCTTTTCTTATCTCCCTTTAGATTCATGAAATTAAGAAATACTGAGTTTTTCTTGAACTTTGATCCATACGATTTTTGTTTGTGTAATCCTGTGTCCAGCTTCACTTATGATCTACTGAATGGAATACTTAAGTTAAAACTGTAAATTGATATGGCGATCTTCCCAATTGTGTTGGTTTTCATTGTGCTGTCTTTTATCATTGCATTTAATGCATTTCTTTTCTTCTTCGGTCACACAGATTGATGCAAATGTGCGGAGAGAAATTATTAACCACAGATCGCTCAGGCACCCTAACATTGTTCGATTCAAAGAGGTTTGTTCGCTTTTAACAGAGTATTTTATTTCATAGAAATGAGTTTGGGCCGGTTTATACCAACTTTTCTCTTCAAAAAAAGTACAAGTCCAAAATTTTGGACTTAGTATTTTTAGATTGAGAAGAGTTTATTATAAAAAAGGTTAAATACCAAGTAGCTACCTGAACTTTGGACGTTTTACAACGAGCTACCCGAATTTTGAAAATTCAAAACGGGCTACCTCAACTTTGAAGAAGGTGCAAATAGGTACATCCGTCCAATTTTCCATCAACGGTCGTCGGAAAGTCGTTAGAAAGTTGTTGGAAAGTCGTCAGAAATTGGACGGATGTAGCTATTTGCACCTTTTTCAAAGTTGAGGTAGCCCGTTTTGAATTTTCAAAGTTCGGGTAGCTCGTTGCAAAACGTCCAAAGTTCAGGTAGCTATTTGGTATTTAACCCTATAAAAAATTAGTGTGATGTAGAATTGTTTGACTCGATTTAGACCTTTTTTTTGTATTATTGAGTTAATAAACCAAAATATACACAAACTTGATGAAAAATTCTAACTAAATTAAATCATAGAGTAAAAAATGAATCTATTCATGATAAAATTAGTTCATTAAATTACTGAATTATTATGTAAAAGTTCTACAATGTGATTCTGTCATTTGAATTTGTGCAATCAAATACATCAACTACATATGGTAAAATCGAGTCAAATTCAATCTAATTAGTAATTGACGTAAAATTCCCGAGTCTGAGACCAAACTAATAAAAGAAAGGCTTGATAAGTTTCGGTCTCAAACTCGGGACGTGCCATTCGAACTGTCTAGAGTCGTTTTTTTTCCTTCCTGTGTGTACTGGTGCTTTCTGGATTTCTTTTGTTCAATTCTTCAAAAAAAAAACTTTTTCCTTTTTCCAGGTCCTGCTGACTCCTACTCATCTTGCTATTGTGATGGAATATGCTGCTGGAGGAGAACTCTTTGAACGAATTTGCAACGCTGGTCGGTTTAGTGAGGATGAGGTACTGTCCATTGCCTTACGATTATATTATACATACAGGAGGCTGAAATGGATGAAGATTAATCTTTAAAAACAATGAAACAGAAAGAGAGACTTCTTCTCAAACACTGTCTTTCTTTCTTTCTAAGATTCAAGAGTCTGATGAAGGTGTGTAATTTGATTATGATGCAGGCTCGGTTTTTCTTCCAACAACTTATCTCTGGAGTCAGTTATTGTCATGCAATGGTACGTAAGTAAATAGCTTCATTTATCCCCAACAACAAAAATGTCCTGTCTTTCACAATGCATCAATCATGTCTCAATTCATTTTTGTTAAACCATTTTGGGCAATGAAGCAAGTATGCCATCGAGACTTGAAGCTAGAAAATACGTTACTGGATGGTAGCCCTGCTCCTCGGCTCAAGATCTGTGACTTTGGTTACTCTAAGGTAACTCTTCTCTTCTTCATGAACAGCTTACATACAGTCTGCAGTATAGAGCAATTTTTGTTGTTGTTGATGATGATGATGATGGACCAATGGAATTTTTACAGTCATCGGTATTACATTCACAACCTAAATCAACTGTCGGGACTCCAGCATATATTGCACCTGAAGTACTGCTCAGGAAAGAATACGACGGGAAGGTGATCTCATTACTTACTTGGAATTTAGGGTTAATAAAAAAAAGTTAGCCTTTTGGGTTTTTAAATTTCAGAGTTGGAGCCAAATGCTAGTTGTGATTTTTTTAAAAAATCAAATTTAGACGGAAATTGACGTGACAACAAATGATGATTATCTTGTTTAAAAAGTTATATTATTTTTAATAAATAGATTTAAAAAATCTAAAAAATTGAAAGAGAATATTTGATTTTTTAATAATATGAAATAAATAAAAAGAATATTTAATAAATGTTTTTTTAAATTAATTTCATACTCTTACTTAAAATATGAAAAACTCAAATACTTTTTCTATTATTTTTTCATTTTTTTCTATAGATTTTTCCATTTTTAAAAATAATATAATTTTTACAATATAGACCAATCCCATACTTACATATCATATCAAAATTTGATTTTTGATATATTTTTATGAAGTGTTCAAAGTTGGAAAAGTTTTTTTAGTTATTAAACCTATAATTTAATCTCCATTAATTGGAAAAAGTAACATTTATTGGTCCAGCAATGTTCTCTATTGCCTCAACTACCCGACATGATGTTGTAGATGTTAAATAATGTGTTGTTTTTTGGGCTTTCAGGTAGCCGATGTATGGTCCTGTGGGGTGACTTTATATGTCATGTTGGTTGGTGCATACCCGTTTGAGGATCCTGAGGAACCGAGAAACTTCCGAAACACAATCCAAGTAAATTTTGCTTTCATTGGGTAGAGGATAATATAGTTAGCATGTATGGTATATTTATCCCACCTTACTTAGATTTGAAAACTTTATATAAGTAGGAAAAATTTACTATTTTTCAACCGAATTTTATATTGATATGCTGTCAAAGTTCTTAATGGTCTTCTTCTTCTTCTTGCAGAGAATACTAAATGTCCAGTATTCCATACCAAATTACGTTCATATATCACCGGACTGCCGACAGTTGATCGTTAGGATATTCGAAGCCGACCCAGAAAAGGTGGGGTTTTGTTTTTTTGTCTCTTCGTTTTTTAGGTATCAGACAAGTAAGTTTTCTACCCAACTGAGTTTGATTTTTGGGGGTGATTAATTGTGTAGAGGATAACAATTCCTGAGATCAAGAATCACGAGTGGTTTCTGAAGAACCTTCCGGCAGACCTGATGGACGAGAACAACCAATTTGAAGAACCCGACCAACCCATGCAGAGCTTGGATGAGATCATGCAGATCATAGCAGAAGCCACGGTCCCTGCCCCTGGGACCAACAACCTTAACCAGTACCTTGCTGGAACACTGGACATGGATGATGACATGGACGAGGACCTCGAGACCGAGCCTGACCTCGACATTGACAGCAGTGGGGAAATAGTTTATGCCATGTGATGATGTCTGTAGGTGATCGGAGAAATGGGGTGTTGTATTCTTGAAAATGGAGGACATGACAGACCCGACTTGCCTTTTATCGGGTCGGAACTTGCACTCTACGCTTCTTTGTGAGTTCTTGTTTTTACCAGCTTGGTCCGGTCGGCCGGTGATGCGAGGAGTCTGGTGTAATAAGATATGTAGATATATGTATAAACATCTTTCTTGATGCTATATGGATTGGTACAACTTTCAAAGTTGTGGGTGTTACTTGTTAATTGAGAAAGTTGAACACAATTAACTAAGTGTTAAATACCAAGTAGCTACCTGAACTTTGGACGTTTTGTAACGAGCTACCTGAATTTTGAAAATTCAAAACGGGTTACCTCAACTTTGAAAATGTGCAAATAGCTAACTCTGTCCAATTTGTCGTTAGAAAGTTGTTGGAAAATTGTCAGAAATTGGACGGAGGTAGCTATTTGCACTTTTTTCAAAGTTGAGGTAACCCGTTTTGAATTTTCAAAATTCGGGTAGCTCGTGGCAAAACGTCCAAAGTTCAGGTAGCTACTTGGTATTTAACTCATTAAATAATTATGGAGGGGGTTTAGATTGGGCAATGACATGATAGTGTGTATAAGATAAAATTACTTCCACATAAATATTGTTATGGACCTATGGTATATATATACAGTAAAAATGAATGGGCATTATGTATTATCTCAATTTGTGTTTCACTAATATATATTTTATATATTATGTTATATATTGTTGAATTTGAGATCGGATTGTCATCCATTCTAATAAAACTCCGTATTAAATACTGGCTCTGTATAAGAGTGCTTAGGATGGAAAACTTGACACTATTCTTACTCTCGTCCAGAGCCCTACCGAAGTAACTGTGAAACCTATGTTACAGACTGTTTACTCGTAGCGTGTACTTCCATCCGACACAGTGATCCTAACATCATGTAGATCCACTTCCGATAAGACAATCGTTTAAGGAGTTAATTAAATATTTGTTTAATGTTGTGCCCTAAAATATTATATTTAGTATATTCTACATATATCATTAAAAAGTTCTCTAGGTCTTATTAACATTATACAACTTTTTTTATTTTATTTTATTTATTGTCGTTTGTGCAACAGCCAACAGGTAGTCGCTGATTTTCTTTCCTGTTTCCGTGGAACCCCTTTCAACATGCAGGAAATGCTTCCCTCCAATAAACATGCAAATCATTTCCATGCAATTCTGGCAGAATATGAAAACTTCCATGCAATCTCGCTCAACGTCCTTCACCTCCTGATCGCCACCGGCGAATGATTTGAGAGAGACCTTACTGCTGCTCTCTTCAGATGCTTGACGGAATGTTGATTCTGGATTTACATCTTATCAACTGAATTGATCGTGCCGAAAGGGGCAATTCCGGTTAATACTGGGGACGAAATGAAGCCGATGGAGACGATACAGGATCTGATTGAGGAAGCTAAGCTCCGCACTGTTTGGTGGGGGCTTTGCATCTTCTGCGTCACATACTTCTTGTCGCGTAAGTTGTTCAATATAATATCGCATTGCATTGCAGAGGTTAGGATTCATCGGGCATTATAGTCATTTCTGATCCTAATTTGGCTTCGTATATTGTGAATCTGATGGAATATTTGCAATAAAAAGTGGATAGCATTTTTTCTTTCAGACAGATATTTGTTCTATCGGTATCAAATTAGCGTGTATGGTTCCAATCAAAATGGCATTACTAGATTCAATCATAGATTACAAAAATAAAATAAAAACATATTAGGATTTTTATTTTCGCCAAGAGTCAAATGTCATCTGTTTATAGAAGATTCAGGCACTTATGATTTGGAATTGTGATCCAGTAATGCAAACAAGAGTTTGTCTGTTCCTTTTTCCATGCAGATACAAGTAAATCAATGCTAATGAACATACCCGTAGCAATTCTTTTAGTATCTGCATTACGGATTTTGTTTAACGAGGTAGAATTTTGTCAAAAGCATCGACCGATTCCTGCCAATACATACTTAAGCCTTTTGGAGAAGAAGCAGATACCGGTGAATGATGCACGTATTTCTTCTCCACCTCCCCCGGCAAATTGGAAGAGTAAAATTGATTCGCCAGTTGTGGAAGCTGCAGCAAATCAATTCATCGATAAAATTCTGAAGGAATTCGTGATAGATTTGTGGTATTCTGAAATCACAGCAGACAGGGATTTCCCTGAGCAAATACGTGGGATAATCTTGGATGCTATAGGGGAGATCGCAGTGAGGGTTAAAGAGATTAATCTTGTCGATATTTTGACCAGGTAAGTTTATTTCCGGTTGTTACATGTAACACAATTGTGGAGTCATCAGATGGTTCTGCCTTGTGGTGTTCCACAGTCGTCAATTTCTTGCATTATTCATTTCAGCTATCTAAATATTTCAGGGACATTGTAGATATGATAGGTGATCATATAGACGTCTTTAGAAGGATCCAGGCGGCTATAGGTACTGATGTTATGGGAACTCTTTCCTCAGAAGAAAGGGATGAAAGGTTAAAATACCACCTTACAGTTTCGAAGGAGCTTCATCCTGCTTTAGCATCTCCTGGAAATGAGTACAAGGTGAGACTTCAAGGAAAAAATTTGAAAACTTATTTATTTGATCAATGTCTTTAGAGTTTTTAGTGGTATCTCTTTCGTAGGTTCTTCAGCGGTTGATAGGTGGATTAATAGCTTCTGTTCTTAGACCAAGAGAAGCTCAAGTGCCAGTGGTGAGATCTATCGCTAGGGAGCTTGTGACTTGCTTGGTTGTTCAACCTTTGTTGAATTTTGCAAACCCAGCGTAAGTTCAAGAATACTAATAATATTCTATTTTTAGTAATCTTATCTTCTATCATTGTGATTAGATATTTTTATTTATGATCGTTTACATGTGCGGACTTTACACTTTATGATTTCATAGATATATTTCCCAATCTTCCACAATCGTTATATTAGAATGAAACTTCACAAACATAGCCGTGACACACCATTTCCACTGTATCAATATCAGAGATGCTTCTTTCGAATCTACAGATTCATGTTTGCAATGTGAACTTGTTTGTGGTTCTTATGCTTCTTTTTCAGGATAGCTTGTCAAATCCATCTAACTTGTTACTGATTTGCTGTTTTGGCATCTTTGTTGACTTGTGACTTGCTTCTGCGGTTAATAGGTTTGTCAATGAAATCCTGGAATTGGTCTTCCTTGCCCTCAAAGTTGATGTCGCTAAAATATTTGGTTTTGGTGGTGATCAGTTAGTAGTCAATGTGTCAGGGCAGCAAGATCTTTCTACAGGTAGTAAGAAAGATGCTGATGTTTCTGGTCGGAAGGCTACCTCAATTAGTAAAGAGCATACTGATGCTTTGCTCAAAACTGGCCATCAAAGGGGTCTATCCCTTGATTGCAACATGATTCCAGAGGAGAAGCATCCAAAGGCATCAGAATGGGCAAGAGGCCTAGAAGCTGCAACCTTGAGAAGAACTGAAGTTCTGATGCCTGAAAATCTTGAAAATATGTGGTCAAAGGGAAGGAATTATAAAAGGAAAGAAGCGAAGAAGGCAAAAAAGGTTGAGGGTCCCCATATGGCAGGTCCTTTGCCGAATTGTGATCATGGGAAGGAACACGCCTGCAGGGCTAAGAAACCTTTTAGGTCAGAAGAAAAATGTGCTGCTCGCCTAAATCCTTCATCTATTCTGGATAACCCACGGTGTCTGGAGATTGATTCTCGCGAGGAAGATTCCTCCTTAGATAAAAAGGAGCTATTCTTACAGACTCATAGTGACAATTTGCTGAAGGGTACTTCTACCATTGTTGATAATGGGAAGAGAAGTCGACTGAAGCGGTCCAACAGCTTGTCAGCTTTGAAATCTTCACCTGAATCTAAAAATCTTTTTACAAGAGACTGTGCCAGACTAATTAAGTTCGAGCTTTACAGCCCAAATCTTGGTGAAAAATACAAGGACAAGAACGTATCAGACACGGCCTACAGTAGCGATGGACTGCATCCTTCCAGTTCCAAGCTGAGGTGTCGGGTGAGACCACTTCTCCAAAGACTGTTGGAGAATCTAGGTGACTTAAAATTTAATCTGATTGTTTGGAGCTTCAGGATATAATAGCTGATTACTTTAGAGCTCAGACGTATAGATTTTATAAACTATTATATTACATGCATACTACCGATAATATATATTTGCGCTAAAGTTGTTAGCTTGCTACACGAAATTGGGTGTGATCATCAACTGTGATGCATTCTCAATTAGATATCAGCTTCCCATCGCATAGTCTGTTTGGTGGTCAGATGAGTATTTATGCATTTGAGCTACCTAATTTTGATGTGTTGGTAATGTCTTTTCTAGTCTGTTTGTCTAGCCAGACTAACGAATTAACTGCAAGGCATTGCTTCATATACTGCGTAGAAAGAACGTTGGAGCATTTGTGAAACGATTTCTCTATCTATCACAACTTTTTTCTCAAGCCAAAGGAAAGCGGTGATGGCCTTTTGAGTAATTTCGTAAGTGCTTCCATGTAGGTAATGGGAGCATATTTTGACAAACTAGAATCAAAATCTTTTGCTGTTTACTCGATTGCAGTGACAGATACAGAGAGTAGAGCTTGGTTTGTCATGAGAAGGTATTTCCTACTTGTAAATTGCAGCATCCTCCTGCATTTAAGAAAGTTCTAAAATTATCGGGATGCTTGCTCATGTAGTTGTTGGCTCTGATAGTTTTGTACTTTCTGGTGGAGCAGATACAGTAACTTTGAGCAGCTACACCGACAGCTAAAAGAAATACCTAACTACATATTACATTTGCCACCTAAAAGGATTTTCTCATCAAGCACAGAAGATTCTTTTGTTCACCAGCGTTGCATTCAGCTTGACAAGTATCTGCAGGTATTCCCGGATATCCACAGATTCTTTTGCAAGTTGCAACGTCTCATCAACCCTCTTTTTTATATTGTTTATATGCGCTTTGTCTGTCCAGGATCTTCTGTCAATCGCAAATGTTGCCGAACAGCATGAAGTTTGGGATTTTCTTAGTGCCTCCTCAAAGGTACACGGCTTTCTTATAAGATAGGACAGTCCGCAGGTGATCAATTTAAAAATTATATATCTATTTCTGCCTTGTTTATTTTGGTCTAATTTTTCTTATTGCTTGTCCTCAAGAACTACTCTTTTGGGATGTCATCATTGGAGATGAGAACTCTAGCAGGTATGCTCTGTTCGTCTCTTTTACGGTTGTTCTTGGTTTATGGTCTGACCTTACAGCTATCTAAAGATGTAGGTTTGGTTTCTACTTTATATTCTGTTAAGACTGAAATCTCAACATAATATGGGTTCTACAAGAAGAGAGGCTTTGTTGCATTGCGTTACTAAGTTTCACTTACTATCTTATAATCACTTGAATGGTGCAGTTGAATTTATGTGTGTTTTAAGAGTGAAAACTTTCCTTTACGATTTTGTCTGGTTCCTGAAAATTGAGTTTCACTGACATCATTTTCCATATTATTAGTTCTTTCTAATTCCTCTATTTGGACTTTGGAAGGCAAATATTCTTAAACATTGTTGCCAAACTTCATATTACACTTTAAGAGAGATGGTCCTCGGAAATTTGCTTATGGTTATTTTCTCTGTAACTATAATAACTGGTGCAGACTGCAACAGCCTTTTTATTTGTTCTGACGCATTTCCCACTGTGTAATTCCACAGTACATGTAGATGATGCAGTTGATGATATTGTTCGTCATTTCAAAGGAGTTTCAAATGACGTGATGCGTTCAATTATGGGTCATGCACCTTCTCCTTCTGAACCGTCAGATTCGAATTCAGGGATGAACCTTTCCTGCCATGCAGATGATCCTGAGAGACACGTTTCTAGGCAAAGCACTGCAGATACATTAACGAGCGCTTCTGATAGTGAGGAAGTTTACAGAGATGGAAACCATGAACATGAAGAACAGGGAGGAATGACCATTATGGCAGCTGAGTGGCATTCAGACAATGAATTGAACTTCAAAGTATTTCCACCTCGGGTTGTGAAACGTGGTGAAGGACCTGGTAGTTTGAAATCTCGTATACGACAAAGTGCAGGTATAAAATCTGAATTGACAGGCAAGGGTTCTGCTCCAGCAGTGAGGATTCCAACAAGTTCTAATCCATGGGGTTATCCTGATGGAATGCCACCTGAGGTATATTCTTTGCATTGATCTAACTAATAATGACTTGCATCCCTAAAGTTCTTAGCGCAATGCAATATAATTTTCTTCTTTTTTCTATCTGATTGGTAGTGGGCTCCTCCAAATGTTTGTGTACCCATGTTGAACTTGGTGGACAAGGTATTTCAGCTTAAGAGAAGAGGCTGGCTAAGGTGCTGAGTTTTGCTATTTTAGTATCTCCGATAGAAAATCATAACTACTAATATATCTCAATCTCTTCTTATCTTGCTTCATAAGCTTCCTGCTTTTGTTTTCCTTACCCTCTTGAAGACATCTTCAGTGTCCTATACCTTATGGTGTGAATCAATGGTCAGCAGGAATAATATCTTGCAACATTATGCAGGAGACAGGTGTTTTGGATGTCAAAGCAGATTCTTCAGCTTGTGATGGAAGATGCCATTGATGACTGGCTTTTGGGGCAAATTCAATGGCTTCGGAATGCGGAAACCATTGCCCAAGGGATTCAATGGGCTCAAGATGTAAGAACTGTCCCTTTAGTGTAATAGTGATACCTCTTTCTAAGTAAGTCATGTGGTATTCCTTTGTAGTCAAGATTCTGCTCAAGTATAACTTTGATTAATTGCTTTAGTCAAAATTCTGCTCAAGTACTTTTTTTTTCCTGCTCAATTGCTGGAATGTTTCTTGACATATTTTATTTGTCTGCTCCCCCAGGATTTCTTATGATTAACTCTTTAGGAGTGAACTCGTCAAGTCCTTTTCAAAGACAAGTTTACTAGCTTGCTTAATCAGTACTGTCTAAGATTTTTCTGGGTTCATTATGACGGTTCCTTTGTATTATTTCGTGATGAATCAAAATGTGTTACAGAACTCTTTCTTCTGTCTCATAATAACATTTTCGTGCAAGGAGTATGCATATTATTTGCTCTATATTTTCAGCTTCTTTGGCCCGGAGGGAAGTTCTTCATCAGTCTCAGAAATAACCAAACCAATGTGGAGAGGAACCCACTCAATGGCAAGTTATTTGACCATTCCCAGTTTGGCAGTGGTAGGGTCTCCAAACATGGTACCTTTGAGTTGCAGCTGGAGGCTGCTCGTAGAGCTAGTGATGTCAAGAAGATGTTATTCAGTAAGAATCTCAACTAATAAGATTTCCAACCAAAAGGAAATACTAGTACAATAATTATCTTACTTTTGAAGAAAAGAGAGCAATTTCTGTAGGTGGATTCTTGACACAGCATATTTCTTGTACTTCTAAATATTTTCAAAAAAAAAAAGTTCCCGTTTGAAAGATTGAACTAGCTTCTCAATTATGGTGTATGTTTCATTGTCGTTAACAGATGGAGCTCCAACAGCTCTAGTGAGCTTAGTCGGCCCTAAGCAGTACAAACGGTGTGCCAGAGACATATATTATTTCTCTCAGGTAAAAAAGAGACAATATTCTCCTATCTTATTACCCTAATGATAATCTTGGGGATTTGCCTATTCATGATTGTTCTACTTGAAAATTGCAGTCCACTATCTGCATTAAGCAACTTACTTATGGGATTGTGGAACTCTTACTGGTATCTGTCTTCCCCGAGCTTCGAGAACTCGTGGCAGATGTTCGCCATCAGATGGCTCCCCACACTCCTGAAAAAGAAGCAGAGCAAGCTTAAATTGAAACGAGGTATTTTGAAATATTTTATTGTGTGTAAGTTGATATTATCCAATCAAATGCCGTGTCTTATGCAAAGGAAAAATGCGGGTTTGATCAATTTTTGATACCAACATGATCTACCACTGCTGTATCTACAAGAACGTTCTACCACTTATAACTGTACAGAATGTGAATGGAGTCTGTACATACTGATACAGCAGCACATTCATTTTTGTAAGTGTGGTTTCTTATTGTCCAAGTAAAGTCCCTCCCCCATTTGTCAGGGAATTTGTGTCATTTTGCAAGAACTAGTGATATTGCTTAATTTCTTTCCCTTATACTTGTAGTTTCAATGTTTAGGGTCGGTTTGTAATGTCTATAAGTTAATTAAACAGACAGCTCTGTTCAAAGTTGCAACTCTACATTACTGTACGTCACATGTGGTTCGTGAATCGTGATATAGTTGTTAGGATCGATTCTCAATCTCACACACACTGAAATCGGATTTGCATAAGAGAAACAAGAGAAATTCATATAGGAAATTAGGTTTAGTTGTTATATTGATGAAAATACATTGTTACATAATACGTATACATGGAGAAATACAGTACAGTACAGCCTACGGGTTCGGGGCGGAGGTTGAACCGCGAGACGAGTACATTAATACATAAACTAACATTACATATTAATCAGACTCCAATACTAAACAAATCTCCCACTTGGAGACTGATTCAGTCACCAAAAAAACGTATTATCTCATCATCATCATCAATATCTTCACCGCACCACCTGTAGTAACACAACTACAGTAGTCTAACCGAGGTTTTGCATAACCCCAGTTTCCCAACATCGACATTCTTCGCACCTTCTATATTCTCTAAGCACAAGTTGCCTTCTTCTATTGCCCTGCGAGTGAAATGATACCGCCTTATGATATGGTTAGTTTTCGAATGATAAACTGGATTCTTCACCAACTGTATGGCACTCTGGCTATCTGAATACAGAATCTTCTCACTCTGCTTCTTGCCCAACTCTTCCAGATAATCTTCCAGTCATATCATCTTTTTCTCAGCTTTAGCTATTGACACATACTCAGCCTCAGTAGATGAAATAGCAACACATTTCTGAAATCTGAACATCCAACTCACTGTTGTACCATCTATGGTGTAAATGTATTCAGATGTGCTCTTGCTAGAGTCCACATCACCACCAAGATCAGCATCCACAAAAACTTGCAGAATAACTTTGTCTTTGTCAAAACAAAGTGAAGTATTGGATGTACCTTTCAGATATCTCAGAAGTCACTTCACAGCTTCCCAATGCTCTTTCCCAGGATTTGTCATGTACCTGCTAACCACACCCACTATATGTGCTATGTCAGGTCTTGTACAGACCATAACATACATCAAACTCTCAACTGCTGAAGCATATGGAACCAGTGTCATCTGATCACGTTCTTCAGTTGTCTTGGGTGGCTGCCCCTTTGGCAATTTTATGTGATTTGCCAAAGGAGTAGTTCCTGGTTTAGCATCAGTCATTCTGAATTGGGTCACGACCTTCTCAATGTACTGCTCCTGGGATAGAGTTAAGGTGCCACCAGATCTATCCCGCAATATTCTCATTTCAAGAATCTGCTTCGCTGCACCCACGTCTTTCATCTCAAACATAGAAGACAGATTTGCCTTCACATTGTTTATCTCTCTCATACTGGATCCTGCAATCAACATATCATACACATACAAGAGTAGAAATACATAATAATCAGTGTATTTATTGAAATAACAATACTGATCTTTTTCACTCCTACAAAAGACACTCTTGGTCATGAATGAGTCGAACTTCTTGTACCATTGCCTCGGTGCTTGCTTCAACTCATACAACCTCGTGTTGAGCTTGCACACCATGTGTTCCTTGCCCGGAACAACAAGTACTTCTGGTTGCTGCATATAGATCTTCTTATCTAGATCTCCATGTATAAATGCTGTTTTTACATCCATTTGCTTAAGATGCAAATTCTCCGAAGCAACAATACTCATTAGAATCCTTATATTAGTTAATTTTACAAGAAGAGAAAATATTTTAGCATAATCAATACTTTTCCTTTGTGAATACCCTTTAACTACTAACTGAGTCTTGAACCGTCTTTGCCATCTGGTTCAACTTTGATCCTGAACATCCACCTATTCAATAAGACTCTCTTCCCTACGGGCAATTCAGTCAACAACCACGTGTCATTCTTCTCAAGTGAGCTCATCATCCATGACTTGCTCTCACTCTATTGAACCGGGAGTCACGTACATGAATACATAAACTAACATTACATATTTATAAGACTCCAATATCTAACCATACTTAATAGGAAGATAACAATGAATAGGGAATGTTGAAAAATACTACGAGGATATGATTTGTTTGGTTGACAATAAGAATTTGGACTAATTTTTTTTGTATGGTCAAGATATTCTTATATGTTATAATTGAATTACAAGAAAAAGTGCATAAATGGTACAGTTTTGAGTCTTGTTCATCGGGTCAACAATAGACTCATAAGTAATCTAATTAGAACAAATATGAACTTGGTGAACGGAAAAATAAAGTAAATATGTTGCTTAAAATTTGTAGTGTATATAATTATTAAAAATACTCGATTTTAATATAGACACAACGAGTTTGAAATCACAATAGTGTTAAGATAAGTTCTAATGAGTCACAAAGTTTTCAAAATATGTATAGAATGTACTATATTAAAATATATATAAGGTTTCGAATTGAAATTCCATGAGCGAGTTGGTTTGATTCCAAATTCAATCTTTAATTTCAAATTTAATATTTATGGGGTTCGATAGAATGAAAACTCTACAGTAAAATATATATAAATTTTAAAGAGTTATGACATTTTTAATTTTTTTTTATTTTTTTTAAAGTTTTCAAAATATATTATGTTAAATTTGAATGAAAAATAATAAAAATTAAATATCTATACAAACCTTTTTTTTACAAAGTCGAGCAAAATCGTATTTTATAATATAACGAAAAATAATGATATGTAGGCAGAAGAGACAAACAAAAAAATGTCCTTAGACTATCTAATATCTATCTAATTTGGTCTGTGTGCCTGATAAAAGTAGCATCGTCGGCACGTGTGTAAAGGCCCGAGTCAGTCTGGATCCAACTCAGCGGGTGAGTGAGCTCCTTGTCTGACTAACCGATTCCCTGGCCTGCGCAAAATCTCGATTGGTTCGACCTTTTAGGTCAAGTTGGCTAATTTTTTAGTGTGAAATCACACTACGGGACGAGCATAAAAAAACACAAATTGACTGTACAGCAGTGAAAGTAGATCTGGGCAAGGAAGACGAACAAGGGTTTTTCTTCAATCGTCGTCGGAGTAGCTGCAGTACTGGTGAGCAGCTGAACGAACGAGGAAGGAGGAGCGGGGGGGGTTCTATTTTGGATGTTACCAATATAAACAGCTGAAGCTGCTCAGCAATGGCCCGTCCTTATTTCTATAAACTAGTCCTCAATTCCACAATCCAGGAAAGAAGACTGGTACGTTCCTTAACCCCAACTCTTCTCAGCTTAGCCACCATGCGGAATTTTCATTGGGAATTGATCAATTTCTCTCAATTATACTGCCATGCTCTTCGTTCTTGTGCTATCTTTATTGTTTGGGTTCTGGTGCGTTGTGATGTGATGTTAGCGAATTCCGAAGGTTCGGAGGGTGATGAAGATCACTCATGACTTTGATTCTGCTGCTAGTTGTGAGTTATCCATACCCTGAGGCGGTGTCTTAAAGGTTCGATGATTCCTAGAAAGATGGTTCTGGTTAGAGGGTGACTAAGAGTAGTCTGGTAATTGATTCTGCATGGGCCTGGCGACGTTTTATTATACGACAGAGGTGCTTCTAGCGTGGAGCCTCGTTTGAAATGCGACTTGTAGTGGTGAAACAACAATATAGACAAGTTAATTGGGATCAAATCAGTATTAGTTCGGTGTCAGTTAAAAATTTGTGTTGAGATAATTGAATATCTTGCTCTATATAGTATTGGGTCAATCTGACGTTGTACAGAATGAGACTGGCGGATTCATGTAAATACTTTTAACCAACACATAGGCATTCTCAGTTTAGAGTTATACCTTTTATGCTGATTATTCTGTAATGTATCACTATTAGCTCATTGACACCCATTCCGTACCCAGATAGTGTAGATCTTGGAAAAGACTGGAAATATCATATAGGTTGTATCCCAATTTTGACTGCTTGACATCTTGTGCTCTCTATGAAGAGATCTTTTAATTTTTCGAATAAACCAACTCTTCATAATATTGTCTTTCAGCTGTAACTTGAACGGATAGTTTTTTCATTTGCATAAAAATCCTAATTTTACCAGCTCAAATTGGTAAAATGAGATTTGTCTTTTTTAATGATTGGTAGACTGATCAAGATTACCACGTGTTTTTCACTTCTCTGTGTTCGCCATGGTTCTTGAATGATGGGTCACTATACAATTATTAATTGTCAGAAAAAAATAGCCAACTGATAATTATGACTGCTATCTTGCATTCACAAATTTTGGTCTTTATTTCTGGTGGAGAGAGCTTAACTTCTGCGTGGTTTACTTGCAGAGGATCCCAGATAATTTTCTCAAGAAATTCAAGGATGAAATCGCTCAAGTTGTGACACTGCACATCCCTGATGGTCACATTTGGCGTGTGGGAGTCAGAAAGGTCGAACATAAATATTGGCTTCACGATGGTTGGCAAGATTTTGTAGAGCATTACTCTATTGGTCTTGGCTACTTTCTTGTCTTCAGATACGAGGGAAACTCCATCTTCAATGTATACATATATAACCTAACAAATTCAGAAATTAACTACCACCCCACCGCTCGCAGTACAGCAGGAGAGCATTTCAAGAGCAGACAATATCATGTATTTAAGGACATGGAAGATGATGATTTGACTGATGTTTTAGGCTCCTCATCTCCTAGGCAGATTCCAGATTCTTTTAAGAAAAAGGCTGCAAATGCTAGCGTAGATCAACTCACCCTCAATAAGGGTTTCAACCCTACAGCTCTTCAGAATCTGTTTAATGGAAACACGAATCCACCTTCAAAGAGTGTTGTGAGTTCACAGCAGGGAATTCGACCTCCTGAACAGGTTTCTCCCTTTTCTGGAGCAATGAAGGTGAAGAGTGACGGTGACGAAGTGAGGGTTCAGCCTCTGATTGGTACTGCATCAAAACCCAAGAAAGCCTCGAGAAAGAAACGGAAGACTGAAGCTAGTAAGCTCTTCAAATTCAGTTGGTTACAATTTTTGAAAGAAATATTGCAGTTTGGTTTTGAAGTATTTGAGATGCAACAATTATGAGGGTATAGTACACGCACACACACACATATATCTTTAAATATACTCACACACACAATACAAAAGGCTATAATACTACCTTCTCATTTTCATATTATCTTTAAATGTAATATTAGGATGCTTTATTCTTTTGAAGTCTAGTATATAGTTCTAGACCGTTCAATAAGTTTCCCATTTTGTTCTCCTCATAAGCATTGCGACAGTTTGCTAAGCTTTTGCTTTATGATTTAAAGTTGCAGGTGAGGCTCTTACAGCAATTCCACCAGATGTGGGTTCAGAAATGAGGTTTAGGTTCTATGCTAGTGCTTCTTCCAGGAAGAGAACTGTCACTGCAGAAGAAAGGGAAAGGGCGGTTAATGCAGCAAAGATGTTTGAGCCTCCAAATCCCTTTTGCAGGGTTGTCTTGCGTCCTTCCTACCTATACCGAGGTTGCATCATGGTAATCATAATAAATAAACCCCCTCTGCGTTATATGGTCTGAAGTTTCTAAAAAAGAAGTTATAGTGGTTAGTTCAAAATCATTATCATTTCCACCCCACACTCTAATGAATAACTAATTTGCCATTACAAGTTCCAGAAACATCAATTTTTAAGTCGTTCCGTTCCAAAATAATGATTGATTTTTTACAGCTTAATAAGAGATGTTATTTATTATGAGTGCAGTATCTGCCATCATGCTTTGCTGAAAAGAATCTGAACGGTGTCTCTGGATTCATAAAGCTACAGAGAGCTGATGGGAGGCAGTGGTCAGTTCGATGCCTTTACAAAGGAGGCAGAGCTAAACTCAGTCAGGGATGGTATGACTTCACCTTGGAGAACAACTTAGAAGAAGGCGACGTCTGTGTGTTTGAGCTCTTATCTGCAAGAGAGGAGGTCACTTTGAAAGTCACCACCTTCCGCGTTGTTGATGATGTTGCATTGTTGACCCAACAGCCGCAGCAGCATCCACAGTAGAAAGGAATCATCTGATGCAAAGATCACACTCATTAGTCTTAATTATAAATGGATTCTTCTTCTTTTCTTTCTTCTTCTTCTTCTTCTTCGGTCAGGTAACTCTTTTTTCTATTTTTATGATGTTTGTTTCTCTGTTGTGTTTAGTCCTTGATGATCTGATCTGGGTTTCTATGGTGGGTGTGATTTCACTTGCAACTTGTAGTGTTCATAAGCAGATCAAGTGCAAGTTAGCTAGCTAGCTTATGTTACTAGAAATGATGTGCTCACTTATCAATCTCTGTTTGTCTGTCCGTGTAGGGTTTGTGATGTAAATATATTGTTGTTTCTCAGAAGTTGGTTATGGATTGGACAGGATACGGATAGTATTTTTAATTTACTTTTTTTTTTTAAAAACATTTACTGCTGATTTATATATAATTGGCTTATAATTTAACCTTTTTGTATATAATTTAATTGGAAGGAGATGTTTGTCGTTTTTCTTTCTCCGGTTGTCGTCCAACTATACTGTTCTATCACCTTATCCATTCTATCTTTTTCCCTCTATTTCCCTCCAACCTCTCCACCACGTCAGCAACTCATTCATTCCAAGGTCACACCACTCCACATAGAAGAAAGGTGCTGCTAAAAATCCAATCTTTATCACAACAATCCAATCTTCTTCTCCTTCCTTCTAATATCTCTGAATCTTCTTCATTGAGTAAGAGGCAATGGCAGTAATGGCAGCCGCGACAGCCACGATCTCTCCCGCCGCGGGGTTGTCTGCCGCCGTGAGTTCGGCCAAGGGCCGTAGGGTGGTGCGTCAGATAACAGGAATGAACTTGTACGGTGGACTGAAGGCGCACAACTGCGTGGCCTCCCTGGGTGTCTCAATGTCGTCGGAGCAGGCATTTGCTAAGCTCGTCAGGTCCGTCCGGTCTCAGGGGAAGGGAGGAGGAGGCGCACTCGGTGCCTCGTGCAACGTCGCCGGAGAGATCTTTCGGATCGCAGCCGTGATGAATGGACTTGTTCTCGTCGGGGTTGCCGTTGGTTTCGTGCTACTCCGAATTGAAGCTTTTGTTGAAGAATCGGAGGAGTGATTTCATTTATGTAATTCTATCAATCTATGTTTCCTCTCTCTCTGTATCCAAACACTACTCGGTGTCTTCTTCTTCTTCTTCTTCTTCTTCTTCTTCTTCTTCTTCTTCTCTTTCTTAAATAAAGCATTTGAATATTGATTGCCATCTCTGTTGGCTTGTTTGCTGATTTCCTTTGTTTTTATGAATGTAGAACTACAGCAACTTAGAGAAGCAAAGGCAAGCCATCTTGAATTACGAAAATAATCAAATATAACAACTGAATTACGCCATCAAAATTCTCCCCTTGGTAGAGGCAGCTCTCATTTCTCCCCTTTCTTCAAAATTCTTGCAGTCTTTTGAAGCTACAATTTTCAGAGCAGTTTGGAAGCACATACTTTTTGAGGCACCGTGTAATTTCTTGCACTGGCAACCTTTATTATGCTTTCCAACAATTTGAAGTGCCTCTGCTTCTTTATGGAATTTAAGTTCGTTATTTTATAATTGATTGCCAAGTAATATCTCAAATTTTAATCTGAATAAAAACATTCAAATAGTTGATCCAAATAAATAGCTGCTATATCCATTAATGTGTTCCAGATTCTCACTGGAAAAGGCAATTTCAACTCCAGCAATGAAAAAAAGACGAACTCCACGTAGTTAAACCCTGAAAAAAAAAAGGTTTTTCCTTCTGTCTACCTTGAGGAAGTTTGATACCAATATACCATAACTTTATAAACAACGAAAAATTAAGGCAGGCTGATTTGATAAACTTAAACTCATAAGAACCCAATATTGTGTAAGCAGAAATATAGATAAGATGGATAGCTTTTATATTTTGAATCAAAGAATTGAGACTATCAATACTTGAAAAGTTATCATGAGCTGCAGAGTCAGATTCCATACTCTATTATCCCTTAATCCATATGGACTGTTCTCAATTTTCGATTTAAATGCATTTGGATTCCTCATGAGTGCCACTTCCACTGCCGCTTGCCTACCAGCCTCATTGTCCACATTGTTTTGGCAGTTCATGCCTTTGCAACCCTCAGAATACATTCCAGCTGCATAACACTCGCAATACCTAAGAAGAGAAGTTTCAGTTTCTTCGAAACAAACAATTGGAAAAGGATTGCACACCTACAATATAGTATCTTATATTTCAAGGCTTTCAAATTCTGTACTAGAGTCTATACATCTTTAATGTATAGTTGGAGTTAAACCAACAATGTGCTTGTTCACATGAGATAGAAGTTGGCCCAAAGAAAACAAAACATGAACCATATATCCCATTGGCTCCTCCTTAAGGGAGAAGAGGGAAGGTTGCCGTGGCTCCCTTTTCAGAAAACCGTTATAGTGCTTCAAACTTCAAAGGCTGTCGAAATGGTAATTTATATTTCATCATGCTATGCAATATATATAGTAAAAAGTGTGCTTACAGCTTTAAGTATCGACAACTTTTGCAGTTACAAGTTACAACACATTGGCGTGCCATCTTTTGCCTCTTTGGAATACCTAACACGTGATACTGGAGGTACTTGTTTGCTGAAATGAAAACAAGATAAACAGTGAGCATGTGAAGAAACAATAATTTGTTTACTTCAGGTAACAATTTACATGATTAAATTTATCTATTCAGTCATGATTAATTAATTGATTGGCTTTCTCCACAGTCCACACCCTTCAATTCAATCTTCATCTCCAGTTTACGTGTACATTTACATTTTCCATCTGTTTACAAGGAAAAAACTTATGTGCTTTCCAAGTGTGGATACTACAATTAATACCAATTGACATATCCAATTATATTACTCATATATTACGTACCTCAATAAAATATCCTCAACAAATTCATATCCTCGGGTTCGGAAGTGAAATCATTAACCTCGTCTAGAATAAGTGTTGATCCTGCGTCTGACCACAAGAAGTGTGAATTTTTATTTGAAAAACTCCATCACTCCTTGGACACTGCAGATGGAAGCTTCAGCATGGGATGATGGATTTACCGGAGAACTTAACTTGGACGGCGAAAAATACTGAACAGGCGACTGCAATGCCTTTGGCTGCCTTCATCGGATATATTGTTACTCGTGTGCCTGCTGCGAGGGTAACCGATAGTGGACCTGCCGCTGCAGTGGTGATGACTGTAATTGTGTTCTCTTCAGCGGCAACAACCTCTCTGGATGAGGCGACAATTCTGATGTTGATGGCTGCGGCTGCTGCTGCACCTCTAGTCGCAATTACAGCCCCAACTGCAATTGCATAAGTTTCCATGACTCTTACTGCAACGGCGAGGCATCATGGACAGGCTCTCTACAGATCGACGTGAAATCCAATTGCCTGACCAGCTTCCGGCGCACGATTTCAGATCTCCAGGGAATTTTCCCCTAATTCACAGATTTTCCTCCTTATCAAGTCTAACGTACAGTCTCTATGTCACATAGGCTTCACTTAACCGCATAATGAAGGACATGCTAGCATGATTGCAGAACCAATCACCATTCCGAACAGAAAATCACTCACAATTCGTTTGGAATTTTTCGTGCAGCCTTACGCACATACCATTTTCCGGGGACTTGGCGTTCACACACAAGTTCAGGTTCGTTGAAAATGGACTCTTCACTCGGACGTTACCATCACTCACTCCGCGGTAATCCAAATACACACGTGAGGAGCAACCACGTTAAATTTCTGACGTTAAATTTCCATTGAGTTTTGACGGATAACCGCACATGAGCATAATGAGTAGCAATTAGGTACCTGAACTTGATATGATTTGGTAAACAGGTACCTGAACTTACACAAATTAGCAAGTAGAGATTTGAACCAATTCAAAAACCGGTTCAGAACCGTTCAATCGAACCACTTTATTTAAAACAAAAAAAAAATAGGATTTATATATCAAACACATGCATGGTTCAACCCTAAACCCTAAGTCATGCATGTGTTTGGTATATAAACCCTACTCTTTTTTTGTTTTTAAATAAAGTGGTTCGATCGAACCGTTTTGAAACCTTTTTTTGAACCGATTCAGATATCTATTTGTTAATTTGTGTAAATTCAGGTACCTGATTGCTCATCACATGCAGTTTTCCGTAAAAATTTAACGGAAAATCAACATCGGGAGCCTATTTGCTAATTTCCAAAAGTTCGGTAACCTACTTGCGACAGAAAAAATTATGTAACTATTTGCCCAACCACATCAAGTTCGGCTACCTATTTCATAATTAATTCATATATTAATACATACAATCACAAGTGACAACTATGCATATAATTTACCATATTCCATACTTCTGTAAATTTGGCGGGAGGATAGAGAAACGATAACACAGTGGTAGGTTCTAGGAGGAAAATACACGTGGACGGCTCCGATTAATCTACATGTGTATGAACGACTGTTATTTTATTTCTGAGACAATTCATCACAATTACGAAATTGTTTGTTTATACGGGAAGGGAAACTGAACTAAGTACATCCCAAGCTATAGTACTCTTGGAGGTTACACTCTTGACTTTATTTAAAGCAAAATTGGACCCTAATTTAATATTAACAAATTTTGACAATATAATTAAACAATTTGTCATGACATGCGCAAACATATATAAGTATTTGATCTAAAAATATTATCTAATTAAATAATTATTATTCATTTGGACGCTTAAACACTAATCATATAATTTAGTTCTCGTGGTTCTAAATCACCACACTTTTCTAGTTCGCCTTCCTTTTCTTTTTTTATTGATTTTTTTTAAGATGAAATCAGAATGTAAGTTGTTGGGTCTGAATTTTTCAAATGTTGACTTGACAATGATTTGAATTTCAATCAATTGGTTGATGACCGCAAGCTTTCGTCGGAGCTCCGATGAACCTGCAAGAAGGGGAGCGCAACAGAGGGAGTGTCTCTGGGTCCCAGTCTGATACTTAAATGAGTATACTGTGTGTATGAATTCAAAAACGTAATGAATGTATGTAAAATAAGAGTATTTATAGAGATGGAAGACCAAATCGTTTTAGGCAGCTGAATATTGTGTCGTTAAGAATACGGATAGCATATATTATAGTTATTATGTAATATTACAGTTGATTTATGCAATCTTTAGATAATATGTGTCAGATATACACGGCGTGACTATATATTCGGTGTCGATTGTGAGACCAGAGTTAAGATGTTTGACTCTTTTGACGAGCACTCTCATGGCGAACAACAAGTTATAATAAATAAATAGTGTACGTTGTAAAAACAACAACTTGAAATTAAAATTATTCGGTGATTGATATTAAAGTAGAGAATATCAACAGTTAAATTCTCAATTTAATTTAGTTTCCTAAATGTAAACATTTTATAGAGTGAAACTACAAGTGTAGGTTTCAATGTTTCATTCACCACCGCGGAGCCTCTATCGATCATATATATATATAAATCATACAAGCTGAAAGTCAACGCACATTATTATCCGTGTGTATATTTACATAATTAGTTTAATATTAAGTATTAATAAATGGTGTATACGAAATTATATAATTAACTGGTGTCGGTTATAATTTTGTTTTTTGATAATTTGTCGGTTATAATTGATCGATCAACACTTCATGATATGAGGTTTCAACGATTTCAGACCAACTACTCATCTTGGTTGTGGTTCCACACCCTTACCAAGTGCAAATAAAGTAAGTATATATGTTATAACATATTATTCATATATGTTATATCACTACAATTATTCATTTACTGATTGTTGAATACTAGTAATTTTTAATACATACTAGTTGATAAAATTTTGTGTTCGAATTCTAGTTTAGTTCAGTTCAGTTGTTAATAGGATATGATTATGTTAACCACACACGCTAGTTTAATTTGATGTCTAAATGTGATGCATCTTATATATAGTAATTTTTTGGGATTTTTTTTTTTATTTATAGGATGGTCATACAACTCAACGAACTGCATGTGTTTGGTAGTGATCAACCTATCGAGCGTAGAAGTGAAGATGATGATCCGAAAAATGATTGAAGATAGTTGATGATGTGTAAAAGTTGTTTATTTACTGCTTTAGGAATTGAACGACGGATTATAAAACTGATTCTGGTTGGTTTAATATATTTTGTTTATATTTACAGGTTCTGCTTTGTAAAACTATTTGCAAAATTATGATTACGGGTAGATTAATTTATTCAATTTTTTATTTTTAAAAAATTCAAATAATTACGGCTGAAAAGACTTGAGCCGTCAAAAATAAATTATTGACGACTCATTTCATTGAGCCGCGAAAAATACAAAATATTAAATATATTTGTATTTCCGCTGACACTTTCTTATTGAGACGTCATTTTGACGACTCATTATTTTGAGTCGTTCCTTTACGACTCCTACCTCTTTGACCCGTTTATTGTGTCGTCTTTAATCAACGACTCAAAAAATGAGCTGTTAATTAACGGAGTTTCAGCCGTTAACATAATCATCTACCTAGTGATCATAATTGTATTGAAGGTGAGTCCAAATATCAAATTTTGTGGTTCATTATTGAAATGGTTAATAAAGAAAAATATAATTGACAAATAAAAATAAAGTTCACTATACTCTAGTGCAGCTTTAATAACTAGTATAGTTAGCCAATATAATTTGATGGCGAATAAAACTTCAAAAGTTCCTGTAAAACGTGTTGAAAAAAAAATCCTCAAACTTAGGAACCCATTAAAATCAGTTTATATATGAAAAATATGAGTCCTGACTTTAAAAATAATAATATCAGAACTCATCTTACTCTAATCGAACTAGTTATTTTAATTGCAATTGAACTATATATATATATATATGTTAATATGTCATTGACCCATACAAATTTTCTATTATTCATCGCAATTATTTTCTTATTTATTTCTATATATAATGTCAGTGGACCCAAATGCTTCTAGGGTTGCATAATTAAGTACCCACTTAATTTTGTACATAAATGATAAATAATAAAGAAAAAGTCTAGGGTTTCGAAAGTTACTTCTTTCACTCGCCGATCCCCGCGTGCACCACACGATTCAATCGGATTCCACTTATATGGTAAGGCATCTTTGGACCGATTTGGACATGACGATGAATCATTTGAATAGCCTCCCAAATTCAGCAAACAGAGCGTGTATATAACGCGTGTCTGGACGGTGGATTTCGTTCGTTTGCCTCCTCCCCGCTCTTCCTTCTAGGGTTTCCATAATAGATGGATAGTGATAAAAACAAAACAAAAAAACGCACATGGTGGACGCGTGTGATCACGCTACACTCAATAGACCTGCTATTCCTTCTACTTGTCTTTACAACGTTTCCATATATGGGGCATGCATCGTCATGGAAAGAGTTACTTGTGTTGACGCTGTAAAAGGATTTTTTTACCACCACCGCCTATCCGCCTATATATATAATAATTAAAAATGTAAATTTGATACTTATTAGTGATAAAAATGAAACCTTTTTTTATTTTATTTTTACTTGATGAGTAAATTTTTAATTCATGCGATGTACGTACAAACATTTCATATATAGGCACACACACACATCAATAAGACATATCTATATGGGTAAATTTCAAAGTTACACATAATTTGTTTACAATGAAAACACACATTTTCATGTATAATAAAATACACCTACCTGAATTTATGGTACAGATCAATTATGATAAACCGCAAAAATAGAAACCATCGTATGTAGATGGTGTCTCTTACAATACTAGTTGTGAGTATATTTACATTATTATAGTTATATTAATATATCGTGACTAGAGTAAGTTACCTTTTCTTTCAGGTTAAAAAACAGTTACTCATGTAAACAGTAGATGAAACCCTAGACACTAGTGATAGTGAATAATGAATATGTTGTGTCAGGATGTGTATACTGTATAGTATAGGGGATATATATGTATATGTATATATATATTTATATTATTATTAATTATATAGATATAATAATACATTTTTATAATGTATGGGAATCTATACATGATAGGTAGTGACATGGCATGGTGGGGGGCATCATGGGGACATGCACATGACTTCCACACACAAGAAGGAAGGAAACCTCATTTCAAAGCGATACATAAAACTTAAAAGACAATAACACACTATTATACCAATTCACAGTCTCTCTCTCTCTTCTTTTACTTTCTCTCACCGAAAATTAAACCTCAGCTAGGGTTTCTCCAATCTTGCGCACTCAAATCGCACAACTCTCAGCTCCCAATCTCATACCCAAACTCTCGTATTCTGCTAGCCCTCCGACCGCTCTCTCCGATGATGCTTGTTTCGTGTCAAGCTGTCGAAGATTCAAGTACAGCGATCGATTCCCGACGGCCCAGCTGCTGATTGACTCTCAAAACGGCGCGTTTCCAACTCATGATCGATTCAGCCATCTGCAGAGCTTGTTTTGGTGATTGTTTGTCCCTAGATGTGTGCCTGGAGCTGCGGATTGGACTCGAGCTTATTTTGGAGAGACATCATTTGGGTCAGTTCAATTTATTTATTTTTCTCATTTTCCTATTTTGGACTTGTAGTCAGTGGTAAAAGATACTTCTTTTAAAATTTTGCTACATTATTTACATGGTTTCTCGGGCTGTTCCGGAGATGCGCGTAAATTTACATCTGGACCCACAATTTCTCAGTCCCAACCAAACCCTAGTAATTGTTGCTCTTGATTGTTGAATTTGTCATCTGTTGAGTGTCGTAAGACCTCAAGATCTATATTGCTGAAACTCAGTGGTGGCCAACTCTTAGATTGGATATCGTCACGGTCAAACAGCATAGTCACTCTAAGTATTGACTCCACTAGATTGCTTTCGATATCTGTAGTGTGATAGATTAAACTTTATTTGGTTTTCTTTCCTCCAGGTGAGTATTAGTTTCTACGATTCATACATCAATGATTTGAGTTACTTGGTACGAATTTGTGCCCCCAAACTTCCATATGTGGACAAACCCTAATTTGACTATCGTCTTGGGGTGGAGACTTCAACGTGTCTTATTAGTCTTGGCTGATGTCTTCTCCAGTCATTCAGATTGTACTGGTTGAATTAGGTTGGGATGTTTACTTTTTCTGATAAAGTTCTCAGTTAGGGTTTCTAATTGCTATCTTAAAGCTGTGTACAGTGATAAAAGGTTGTCATTTTATGTGATATGCATGCTTTCCCTTTAGCTGAAATGATTATGGAAACTGATTTACTTTTAGTTTATGTATGAAACGGCGTGTTAATAGTGACATGAGTAGTTCAAATTTGCTTAAGTCAGTTGGCATAATAAACATGTTATCTATTCTCTAAAGCTTTCATAAGTCTGCGTGTGACAATTCTTGATTCTTATGTTTTGCATTTGTCTGAAAAGCTTTTTGATGGAGAGCAACTCGAACACCGGATCGGCTTCTACCTCTAAGTCAACTGATCCATTCATCCGTATTGACTCGATATCTATCAATCTCCCTAGTAGCAAAAGTATGAACAAAATGCCATCGTGTGAGCACTTCTGCATGCGGTAATGATTTATGCTTAAATCTTTGTTTGATGAATCACACTGATATAGTATTATGTGTGGTGGACAATATACTCTCTGATGATTCAATTGCAAACTGCATGCTTACTAGCTGTGAGACATTCTGCTAGGAGTTAGTGGAGGAATCACTTTGAACTGCTATTGTGAGGTATTAGTAACCAACCTTTGATTGTGTACCTTCAATAGGTGTATTAAATTCATAATGAATGGACTTGCAGATTCCTGATACTTAAACTAACAAAGAGGGTTTCTATGATTGAAACTACATAGTTGGACAGTCAATGCCACTAATTTTCAATTAGTCTTGAGGTACTCTTATTTTGGATAGAATTATGTCACTAAAGTGTTTCTCCTCCTTATGCAGCAAATATGTATCTGAAATGCGCCAGAAAGACCAAACAGCATGTTGGCCATTTGAATTTGGAAGTACTAGGAATGATACCACAGGAGTGCCAATACATAAGCTTCCACCACTAGATGTGCTGAAATTTCGATGGTGGAAATGTGAAAATTGTCTTCTGGAAGCTGTCACTGAGATGGCAGGTACCAATCAGTCTAGAACCTCTTGTAGACATGACATATCCGATAGTGAGACTGCAGAGCTTTTGACTAAGTTTAAGTATATGGTGAGTCTTGATATGGCTGAAATAAAAAAACATGAAGACGCTGCCATATCAGCTAAAGCGAACGACAATAAGTTGCATGCTTTAATTCGCTCTCCAGTGGAGGAAAAAAATCATGGAATTGAGAATCTACTCAAAGGTAAAAGTAATAGTTATGCAACTTCATCATCCAATCTTGAAACATTTCTCATAAAGTTGGTTCATCAATTGATGGTTTTGTGCCTTTTGTTGGTCATCAGTGCCTGAAAAAGATGCTGGTCATCAGGATGTTCCTAGTCTAGATAGTACTCCTACACAAGTTGATGGATTTTCTGGGCAAGCACAAGGCGTGTATGCCAAAGGTAAAATGATCCATGTAAACTAAATGATATATAGATGCAAATTTGGCTCCTTTAATGCTTCATATATATGAATTGAATGATATGGAGCTTAAATCTGTCAATGAATCCATATCCACTGCTCCAAATTGTATGTCTATGTTCTCTCTGTGCTTCGACATTCAATGGAAGTGCCTAAGAATCATTTCTCTTTATGATTTCTTATCTGATACAGTGGGAGATCCATCAAGACAGAATGACTATCTTGGTCCAAATAAACAGCACAGTGAAAATCTTGAAGCTGGTAGTATTAGGCATTCGACTGAATATCTTCAAATTCAAGTTAAAGCGTCTCGCTCTGATCAACAAATGAAGCTAGTAGTGCGATCTTGTCAGGCATCAGACCCTGTTAATACTGTCACCATTGAAAATGAGCAAAAACCTTGTGAAAAATTAGATGGGCATGACCCTCCATCATGTGACAGTACTGAGATCTGCCCTAGTTCTCGGGATAAGTCAGGTAGATTGCAGCGTCGAAAAGTACGTAAGGTCCGTCTGATGACTGATTTGTTAGGTGAAAAGGGAAACTCAAATGCAGAACACTCTAGCACAAGAGATTCTTCTTTGCTGTTAGATAGATCTGAAGAAGTTGGCACAACAGAAAATGCTAAAAAAGGCTTGCATGCTCAGAAGAGAAAGAGGATCTTGCCTTCTGATGAAGACTTTAATATGGAGGAGACTATTATTCCCAACAAGGAATTTGAAAAGTTTAATATTGTTAGAGGAAAGACCACAAATCCTGAGGCACTCGGACTCGTGGGGTCTGCTTTGGATAAAGATGGATTTGTTAAATTAAGCTCAGATAGTGCAACGAAGAGTGATGGGATGAAATATAGGTGTGCTAACAGTAATGCAATTCCTAAAAGGAAATTGAAGAAGGGAAATAACAACCAGATTGCTCAACAGACATTTCAGATTACAGAGAGTGATGATCTAAGGAGCAAAAATGTTCCCATGGCAGTTGTAGGGTCTTTTGTGGAAAAGGATGCATCTAGAAGACCGATTGCGACGACTATCGTGAGGATGGATAAGAGTAAACTTGGTGATGATTTTGCAGCTTCTGAGAAGGAGAAAAAAAATGAACATTTCCATAATAAAGGTGATGAACCAAGGTTCAAAGCCTTTTCAAATCCAAATGGCTTACTCCCACCGGAGGAGGATGGATTATTGAGAAGAAAAACAGAGTCTTTATTAAACTCCGAGCTTAAAATGGGAAGCAAATCACGTGTGTGTAAGAAAAAGAGCAAAGTACCTCAAGTAGATGATTACAACCAAGTTAATTCTAGAATTCCTTTGGTTACATGTAAGACACAAGAAAGCCGAGGCACTAGAAAATACTCTGGAATGGTTCAGATTGGCTGTGCAGACACTCAGCTTCCTAATGATGCTTGGTTGAGGAATGAGATCGACCCTCCTTTGCTTGGAACAATATTTAGTACTCAAGTTGAATGTAGGCGAGAGGATGCTCCAAAAGAAGATCAGCTCCTGAAGAAATGCATCACGTTTAGATATCCAGAATCCAATATTCTTTCTACATCAGGTTCAAGTGACCCTTTAAGGAAGGTACTACATGCTGATAACGAGAGCAAAGAAGCCACTTGTGGGATGCCGTTGATGTATGAGAAGCAAGCCTCTGTGTGTCAGTCTAAGGATGAGACTCGATCAGCAATGCTGCAAAAGGTTTGTACTTCCATCAAAACATCCTTGTGCATGTGTCAGATAAGCTGGTGGCACAATTATATGTCATTAGTCCGTTTGTTGATTTTGCGTGTTTGCTGGGATATTATCAGCATGCCTTGTTCATATGACTTTCTTTTTCCTGAGCAGAATTGATTATTTTAGTATTTATGCATTATGAAAGAGGGAAATTAAGGAGGTTGGTGATACAAGTTTATTCTAACATTGTCACTTCAAACTGTGATTTCTTGTATCTGCATCAAAGGTGAAACACATATTGAAATGTACGTAGAAGCTATGCATGAATCTGTTCAATCTTATGGTAGGGAAGAGGGAGTAGATTCTTCCTGTCTCTTTTCTATCTTGGGATTCTTAAAGTAGTTTTTTTTTTCTTCCTCTTTTCCCTTTTATTTTGTAGTTTCACCATTCATTATATTCTGGCATTCCTATGCAGTCTCCAGATAGTACCTTGAATAGCAACATAGGTGTTTGCTTAAATTATCCTTTTAGAAATGATTTTGTTAGCTTTGTAGGCGCAAATGGAGGCCATTTGATTCAGATCGTTATTTTGTTCTAAATTTGCTATTTGAGAATAAATGTTCTTGGTTGTTCTCATTACGATGCCATGATTATAGAACCCCATAGTTCTTTCAAACATGATTTTAGAGAATGCTTAGTCTTTACAATGTCAATGCAGAATAAACTTGAGTAAATGCTTCTGCTATTAAGTAAAGGCTTCAAGGCTAACAATACTGAGACTCTCAGTCTGAGTGAGAGGGAGCTGATAATAGTTTGCGATACAAGTTAAATGACAATTTTATATCTCGAGAGAACAAATTCTATAAAACAGTTAGGACTTACTAAATTTTAAATATATAACATGAAGCTTAGGTTTCTTTGATTTTATATAATAGCATTTCACAGTTGGCCAGAGTGGAACTGCTTAAAATAGACTCTAGATGCTCAACAAGTCAAAACTACAAGGTTAATCAATGCCATTACAGTTTCAGAAAATATAAATAGTTCAGGTTATCTACTGATGCAAATGCAAGATTGGATTGTCATATGGAAACAATGAGTTATGTAGCTTTGCTCTCATTGCCGCTCTTCAATTTTCTGCATCAGACATCTATTCCCTGCTCTTTCTTCAACTTTTGGGGCTGATACAAATGATTTTCTCTACTCTCTGATTCTGCTTCACTTTTGCTCAGGATGTTCAACTTGCAAGTACCAAGGGAAATATTTGTTCACGGGACCAGAAAGCAGTGAAGAGCAAACTCCACAGTGAAGTGGCTGATGCAGCAGCACCAGCACCCGTAACTTCTGATGATATACCAATGGAAATTGTGGAACTCATGGCAAAGATTCAGCACGATAACCGTTTATATGATGCTGCCAACAGCAAGAAGAATCTGAATTCTTCATTGCACAAGCCACATACAGTTAAAGAGCAACTTCACCAAACAATTACAAAACTGGGCAAGCAAAAGATGGTTAGCTTCTCCTCACAAGTGACAACCAATCAAACGAGCAAAAACCCATCAGAAGAGAAAAATCATATCTCGAAGAGCAGTGGCGCTTTTACGCTGTATCAGGAAGTATGTGACAGTATCCCTGTGAGACATAGATACTCTGGAGCTATTGACAACATGAAAGAAGCAGTTGGTCCCTGGTCCTCCGCAATGTTTATGAACAGTTCCCCTCAAGAACGCGTGAAGTTTCTGGATTTTAAGAGTGCCAACCCTGAAAAGAAGAACCACAAGAAGGACTTGCATTTGGAACCACCACCTTGTTATCCTCCAAGGCAAAACAGGTCGAATCTTCAAAATCAGTTTGGATCACCTGCAGATTTCTACTCCAATGAAAAGATACCAGCAATGCATTTGCTTAGCCTCATGGATGCAGGGCGTAAATTGAGTCAAGGCTCTGGTTCGAATGGAGTTCCTTCTAGGTTTGAGAAGCAGCAGCAGACTCCTCTTCCTCACGTGTATCATTCTAAAAAGTCGGGGGTCTATTCGCCGCCTTCTGCCGGGATGAATCTTCCAGTGTATGATAAGGCATCTGACAGGTTGAATCATGCATCGATGGATTATCGCTCACTTTCGGCAACTCGTGATGGGGACTCTTCTTCTTGGTTGCTTCAAACAAATGAGAGTTTCAGGAGAGGCAGTGTAGTGACACCTCCTCAGAGACTCAATCACTTCAAGGCTCGTGACAAAGGAAAAAGGAAACTCGAAGGCTCCACCTCCGCTGCACAAAGATCCCTTTCTCCTCCTCCCGTTCAAAGTTTAACGAGGAAATCTGATACCACCTTGTTAAAACCCATGATTTTCCATGCCGGTGGGAAGAAAAAATTAAAGAGCAACAACACCATTGTTGATTGGTCTCAAAAAAGCAGTTCTGAGACAGAGATATGCTGCAACCTTAATAGAAATCCAGCTGATTTCAGTTTTCCAGGGCCGGGCAATAGTTACATGATCATAGGCAAGGAAATCAAATATTTCTCCAGAAGAACAACTCTTCGGCATTGTACTGAGAATTCGGAACATGAGGCCAAAAGGCAGCTCACTGCTGCTGCACTGTTGGCAGAGCTTCAGATTCTATAACGGTATTTCCCTTGTTCTGATATTACTTGTAGGTCTAGCTTCTTCTAGAGCTGAGTGAGTACACTGAATATTTCGGGAAAATTGAAAATGTTAATCCTTTCCTACTCCTTTTACCAAGCTATGGTATTTAATCCTTTCTGTCAGGTAGCTTCTGTACTCTAGTTGAAAAATGGAAAGGACCAAAATACTTGATTCTTTTAAAGGTCTCTTCTTCATTTCATACAGCTCAAAGGAACTTGTGGCTCAGTTTCTTTGGTGCACAGTGAAGGCCTGTAAATACCAACGAGTGCCTTGTGCCATCAGAAAATTTTGTTCATCTGCATGCTGAGAAATTCTCCTCTTCCATTCCTCTGCATCTATATTCCAATCCCAACAGACAAGTGAAGATGTGGATGGGGAGAAAGTTCGGTTCTGGTGGCAAAAAAGTGCTGTATCTTATATTTACCGAACCCTTTACAGTCTACATAACTTGTGTAATGTATGTACTAGGACTGCTGAGACATGAAAAGAAGAGGGAACATAATATGTGGTAGACAAGGCTTGGATAAGAGTACTTAGACATCAAATGTTAAAAGAGTGTACTGTTGTCTATTTTTCTCATGAATTCCATGGGTATGACTCTTTGGCCAGTCACTAGCTGTCTGTTGGTAATTGGTATCTGTTGTAGTTGCTGTTTGGTAGTTTGCAGTTGCTGGATAGAGGGGACTCAATTCACTTTGCTTGATACTTTCAGATATATTGTTTTACATTTTTTATAGACCATTGTTAAGTGAGATTTGCTAGAGAAAGAGTAGAATTTGACTGATCCCAATTGAAAATTAAAATATTGGAGGCTCAAGACTGGTTTGAGTAGGGTTTGTGAGCCACAGAACCAGAAGTTCTTACTTGTGTCTAGGTGAAAAATTTTCATTTATTTTGTCACATATTTAAAATTAATCCATGTGCTTTGCACACATATTTTATGCAGATTTGAGTTGAATCGAACTCAAATATGTAGTTTTGGGGTTCAAATTCAACCAAAATCTGCATTTTGGAGTTGAATTTGAAGTTCAAATATTCAGATTTGAGTTTGAATTCAATCTCAAAATGTAGTTATGTAGAATTGAAACTCAAATATGGAATTTGGAGTTGAATTTAGTGTTAAAAATGATATGTAACAGAACAAAATAATAAAATTGTCATTTTGAAGGCAAAAGTGGATGAATAGTTAACAATTGATGCTTTTAATAACTTTTTATAACTTAAGAATTTAAGAATGCACAATACAACACTTTCAAACATGTTAGGTGCATTTAACAACAAAACATTCAAATAATTTTGAGCTATTTACCCTTGTTTTTATTAATTATTCATAACTTTTTACAATCACAGTTTATAAATGGTTTATTATACACAAATATTATCTCAATGAGCTCTCAAAAAATAGCTTTTCATATATTAACAAATTATTATCTAACTTAAACATAAAATTACATTTTATTAAGCAAATTCACATCTCCTCGGCATCATTGAAGGATGAACCCTCATCATCATTTAATAATAAAGTAGCATTGAAATTTTACGAAATTCAAATGGCAATTTTGAAAATAAATTATTTTAAGAAATTCAAATAGCAATTTGTTGAAATTTTTTTAACTAATATATTATCTAATCTCTTAAGATTTAAAATTAGTCAATAATCCAAAAAAAAAAAAAAAAAAATAAGCAAAAGTCTAAAACATGATACAAACATTTTTTTTTTTGGCCAAACGATACAAACATTAGAGAAAATATAAAAAATGGACACGTCAAGGCACACTTTCTCCAACCCTACCGTTCCAGTTTTTCTTATCAGTGAGAGAGACAAAGATTGTGTGTTTGTTGTACCACATGGAACACATTGAGCTACAAATCGTACGACGCCACGTGCATCACATTTGAATCCACCGAGCAAGTTGGGTTGGATTAACGATGCTCGGAATGTGGGTCCCTTCCGTTTTCAAGATGCTCGCCACCTCACCATACTGTTCAGGATCCTTTACCCCTCTTGCTTCCAGCTTAGCTCCAGCTGCCGAAGCAACAGCGCGACCCGCCGGATTGTACATGTTCCCAAGCAGCGTCCCCTTTGTCAGAAACTCGTAAGCCATGCAGCCAGCTAGAAGCCGGTTGTTGATCAGCGGCTCCGCTCCTTTATTAGCCGCGGCTGGGATTGAAGGCTTCTGCTTGGTAGTTACCTCCGTTGTGGTCCTATTATTATTATTATAATGAAAGACTACCTCTCTCTCCTTACGCTTCCTCGATTCGGCAGGTGGCACCATCCTATGGGGATAATAGTTCATCTTTGAGCCTGGATGATCGCCACGTGGAAAGAAAATAGGATAGTCAAAGAGGAGGGTAGAATCGTCAGTTCGACACCTTATCTGAAGAGTGGAAAACTTTCAAAATGGGCTTCCACCGTCACCACGGGCATAGAATAGTAGAAATCTATATAAAAAATCACAAGAAAATATTATTGTCAAAATAAAAAAATAGAAGATGTAGAAAGAGAGAAATTAATTAAATTAAATTACTTAAAAATCGGATCTGAAGATTAGAGAGATGTCAGGAGGCGCCGGAGCTTCTTGCACGGCTGCCGGAGGAAAGAACCGCGCCACCGCAAGAGAGAGAAATTTGAGAGAGACGGAGAAAGGCAACAGTGTACAATGGAATGACGAACAGCCTGGGTTTCTACTTTCTATATATATAGCAGGTAGAGTTTTCAGACGCTGCCGTTTTAATTGCAAGATGGTTCTGTATTTGCTAATATGCCCTCTTAGTTTTTGACATTTTCATTTCTGAGTACTAAAATCTTGATTTTTCCTTATTTGGTACACGAAGTGCACAATTTGTATGTGACATTGATCAAACTTTATTACCATGACCCTGATAATTTATATTTGGCAGATTATTATATGTATAGTAAGCTACTACATAGCGGGCACAATATGAGAGAAAGGTTCCAATTACAACCCGGTGTAAAAGTTAGAGTACCAAATAACAACTTTTGAAAAAACTAGGGTTGCAAATAGAAAAATGTACAAATGAATGCACCTTATATGCATAATTATTAGAACCGGATCGATTATCAAACCGATCAAGGGATCAATTTTTGATTTGTGCAGTCCGATCATCAGTTCACTCGGTTCGACCATTGATCATTCCCTTTTCTTCTCCTTTCTTGCGTTTTTTATTTTCTATTTCTCAACTTTCACCCTATTTCTTTTCTCACTCCTTCAACATGTCCCTATTTTCTCACTTCCTCTTCCTCTTCCCATCTCTCTCTCTATTCTTTTTTTTCCTATTTCTCTTTCTTCTCTCTCTTATTCTCATCTCCATAATTCATCCCTCCTTTCTCTTTAAAATTTTTCCATTGAAATTATTTAAGCGACCCTTAAAGTTTTAGCTATGATGCAGAAACTGGATGGGAGTGCAGGAGATCTGAGTTTTATCAGGAGAAGTCAGACAAACATGGGAAAGATGACAGTGTCACTGGTTCGAGACGAAGTTGCACTCGATGTAATCCAAATTGCAGGAGGAAAGCAAGAGGCGTAGGGGTGGTTGTCAGAGTCGATACTAGAGTCATAGCCAAGCAGAATCTGAAGTCTTGGAGCGTCAAGCAAAGAAATTTGGAGCTCCATTATTGTTGTTGTTGTTGACCAACGAACCAAAAAACCGATCGATTCTTTAAAAATCGTCAGGTTTTTACAAATCAAACCGGGTTCTCTTTGTATTTTTATCTTTTAAAAAAACAAACTGAAAGCTTAGTCGGTTCACAGTCCAACCGGATTCGACCGTCGACCCATTCCGATTCTGATAACTATGCTTATATATACATCATGATGATCAGTTGTTGATGTAGATGGAGACTTGACTTCCACGTCAGAAGAGAGGAAGAAGTTACTCCACCGAAGAATTTAGTGTAGCTTCCACCATGAAAGCCTGAATCGAAATCTGAGGTGTTTCTGATCGTTGTCAATGGTGGTGAGATGAGCTTATCCTTTATTGGTTCCTAAGTGTTCTTCTAGTGGCTGACCTCTGCTCTTGCACTTGGAAAGTCATCGACCTCTATCTCTTCCTCTTGGAAAGTTGTCGACTTATTGCTCTCCTATGACCTGCAATAAGAAAAATTCGGGTGTTGCCCTTTGTTTCCCCTCCGATAACTAAGTCAATAAGAGATTGTTTGAGAGTAATGTGTATAAGTTAGAGAATTGATTACTTCCATACAAAGGTAGGTGAGTCTGTATTTATAGTCTGAGATCCAACCAGGGCAGTCATCATGTCAGGGGTCCAAAATATCCACTAAGTGTATTGGATACGTTTGATTAAGTGTGCTATGTACGCTTGATGTCTCCATTAAATGCAGTCATTCTGTCAGGGTGTCAGTGGATTCCTTAATTCTTTAGTGCGAGACACTTTATAAGAACATCAGAGATCAGACGACACCTAGGCGTACTACTAGTGTTGGATCATGTTTTTCGGTAGGACTCTTTCTGGTACGTTCCGGGTCGGAATTCCTTGCTGCTCCGTTAACTTGCACAGAAGGAAAGCCCGAGAGTTCCTGTTGTTTTCCCTCCGATGATTAAGTCAGTCGGAGGTTCGTTTATAGAGTAAGGATATGAAGTCAAGTATGCAATGCTACATTAGTTTTGAATGGAGATTGATGAGAGTATTTATAACCCTCACCCATAACCTGATCGAAGTTAATTCCTGACTATGGTCATCCCAGGTGTCACCTAGTTAACTGATCATTGTCATTTCTTGAGTCCTATGTTGCCTGGTGTTCTGTGCGTAGTGCCCTTGTGCCATGTGTATAATGCTAGGGGTGAAAGGAAAAACCGGTTGGTCCGAAAATTCGGTGAAAACCGAACCGGTCCGGAAAATTCGGTCCGAAAATGTACGGTTCGGTTTATGGTCGGATTTTTTTTTGCTTGAAACGGTTTTTTAGACCGTTCGGTCTACATCTCTAAAAGACCGTGGAGTCCGGTCCGACCATTTATATATATATTACTTTATATATTGTATTAGTTAGTATTAATTAATATAATTAATCAACGAATACAAACAAATAAATTTGTTATTATTTAATAATTATTTTAGTTGTTTAATCGGTTTAGTAGAAATATATGTAAACATTTTTAAATCAAATTATTTTGTTGTTTAATTTGATTTTGAATACTTATTTTGGTTTTGAATGTGTATTTTTGCTTTTTCGGTTTAAACCGAAAATTCGGTCCGAAAATCCGAATGGACGGTTTATTTTTCATTATACGGTCTTTTGGTCATATTTTTTTTTGAAGAAAAACCGGTCCGAAAATATAGGTCCACGATCGAAATAGTAAAAAAACCGGTCCGACCGGTCCGATTTCACCCCTATATAATGCCCTTGTTTTCTGGACATATGTCCTGCATGCCTATGTTCCCATTACCCTCTATCTGACCTAGATCCTTGTGCTGTTTGTGTCGTAGGAAGGATAAGGGAAGGTCGACTTCCAATTAGCGTGTCTCTATGGTGCGCCTCTATGGCGCACCGCTATGGCACGCCCCTATACTGCAGCGTCCAGGGTCGTGGCATGAAGTGTCGCTGGCCTAGAGCGGATACTGTCGATGGCATGAAGTGTCGCTAGCCCTACATACATAAATAAAAGGCGGCACCATAAATTATTCCGAGTCGGGTCGGTCTTTATCCGGATCATCCGAGGATACCCAACAACTAGGGCAACACCTAGGTTCCATCATCCTTGGACCAAGTAGAGGCGGAGCTATTAGCGCAGTGGCGGATAAGGCTGGGTTGGTGTGTTGGAGCTCCTTCAACGATGTGCTGGGAAGGGTTTGATTGATCTCCACACTGGACTTTCCTTCCCACTTGGATGATGAATGGGAGGCCACATGAAAATTCATTCTCCTTGTGTAGAAGAAGACATGAAAGAGAGAGATTATTGATGGAACTTCCGGTGCGTTTGTTTGACGGAATTCAGAATTCGGAATACGGAATACGGAATAGGAATTGGGAATACGGAATAGGAGTTAAGAATATGAAGTTGTTTTTTTGGTGGAATTGAATAGAACGGAATAAGGAATTCTGTTGTTTCTTTGGTGGAATTGTGTACGGAATAGGAATGGAATGTGGTAAAATGACATATTTGCCCCTCTTTGTATATGTATAGTATATAATAAAAATATTTTGTATTAATTAATTCTAAAACTTTAAAAAATATTAAAAACGTTTATAAAAAAAAATAAATTAAAAACGAATTTTTTTTTTAATTTTTTTAAAAAAACAACTTATTAATTCTATAAAAAAAATAAAGAATGTAAACATGACCACATACATAATACATCTTACATACATAATACAAAATGTTGTTAGTCACCACATACATTACACAAAACGTGGGTTTGTCCTTAATCAAACTTATTTGATAATCAGGAAAACGTTATGAAAAGTAACAAACATCACTAATTACCTTCATTTTATTACTTGATCAATGCTACCAAGACATTCAACTTCATCAATGCTACTCAATTGCTTCAATAAATGTATGTAAACAAACAAAAAATGTGAACATATTAACTAATGTATGTATACAGTTGAGAACAAAGAACACATCAGAACCAATAACCAAGAACAACAATAACAACACCACTTTTACCACAACATTACGGTGATTATCAATCAATGACAATACAAAATTGTCAACATCAAACTTCTCAAGGACACCTCAGGCTTACCCAACTCAGGTTCCTCATCTTGATCTTCCAGATCCCCCTCTTCCACAACGACACCATCTTAAGATCAGTAGCAGCTTGATCATACCTCGCCAGAAACTCTTTATCGCTGTCTTCTTGCTCTTCAAAATCAGAATCCTGACAGAAAACACAATCATAAAATAATAAATCACTACTCAAACACAAATAAGGAAACACAGTAGAAATCAAAATATGAAGCAAAGGCACACATTATCATCATCAATGACAAATTAAAAACAATCACAGACCTGATGACAGATGCATGTTCAATAGCATATCAGAACAAGATTTTTTTTTTTTTGGCCATCATATCAGAACAAGATCAAGAGGCACAAAATGTTACTCCTCTCTGTTATCTATGGAAGTAAACTAGTGTAGTGAGATGATAATTCACAAACTGATTCAGAAAAACTCAGCGAAAAAACATATCAAGATCTTTTTCCTATCTGTAACCAGGAGCTAGATTGGCAGTGGTTATGAGCAGAGATACAAGAGAATGGATCATAATAGGCTTCTGTTAGAATACTTTCTAGAGATGTTATTTTCTATTTATTCACTTCAGGGCACTCAACAGAATGCAAGTTCTGGTGCACCCTTTAACATGATCATAGAGAATATTAATTTTCTGTTCACTGCATTAGGTATTCCATTACTGGATCATCATACGACTAATCTTCAAGATACACAAATACGTTTTCCAGTAAATCCTTTGCATACATTTAGAGAGAAGGTTCAAATTACCATTTTCAGGAAGCATATTCCGGCACAAGCTGCAGGGCAAGCTCATACTTTGACAATGCCTCTTCAAATTGACCATCTCCATACAGCTTATTACCTTCCAATTTTGCCTCATTAGATTTCGCCAATGCTTCCTGCTTAGAGACAAACACTGGAAATTCAGAAGTGACAAATATACAATAATTTATTTAAAAAAAAAAACGAAATCAAAGCATTTTGATGAACAGCTGTAGTGTAAGCAAGGCAAAGAAACGTAAATTTCACTTTAAAGAAATCAAGTGACCTGAACTGAAGCATCGTCTTCAGATGGGCCAGTCTGAGACTCAGCAGCGGGAAGCTCGGACTGAGGCGCAGGCATCTCCGCTAAGGGATCACTATTCTCGTCCTTATCTGAGTCTAAATCGGCATCACTAGCGGTTTCAAAGCCATCGGAAGCTGCATCAGCATCTCTTCCTTTCGTCGACGCCGCAGCCGCTTCATTCTTCGGTTGAATCTCTTCACGTTCCTGTTCAATCAACGCCATTTCCGTCGATCGGACTGTGTCGATTGATGGTCTGTGCGAATTGCGTAATCTGGCAACCATCAACTCCTTCCCTATGATCTTCAAGAAAGGTCGTGTCATCACGCAGAAGAATCGCAGTTCAGGAACGGGGTAGGGCAGAGGGGCACACTCGGGATTTCGCCAAACAGTCGAGGGCAATTCAGTCATTTGGGGTCGGAATCCGGATTCCGACCCGTGTGGGCTTAGGGAATCCGAGGTTTTTACCCGGATTCCCTAAGCCTGGACCGCCCGGATTCCCTAAGCCTTAGCCACTCCAATTCTGTGAAACGAACGGGCTCATATGGATTCCTTAAGCCCAAATCCGGGCCTAATCCAGAAAACGAACGGGCCATTGGTGCTTTAAGAAAGACAGAAAGATTATATTCTTACCTACGGTGAGGTAAGTAAGAAGCATAGCGAGGTATCAATTAATTAGAGTAAAATACTAATTTCAACCCAATATTTGGATATAGTTCCAATTTCATACTTTGTTTATGAAAAACTTCATTTCTCAATATTGTCCCTATGTCGAGTTTTTTTAAAGTTTTTTCATGTAAAATTAACAAAATATCTTTTAAAAATTGCAAAATAATTTCGTATTTTTAACAATGATATAATTAAATCTTTCAAAACTTCACTATACGTTAGAATTGAGTCTAGTTTCGATGGGAATTCGATTGAGGGGATATGTATTGTTACCCATGGGTGGAGGGTTGATCAATTGGTTTAATCAAGTTTTAGTGGAACTGGGTTTTGGTTTAGCCCGTCAACTGGTTCATCATGACTTAATTATAACATATATAAATAATTTGGAGTGTTTAAAATTGTGATATTATTAAAAATATTCTATTATTTTTATAATTTTCAAAACATGCTCCGTTAATATTTAGATAAACCACCTCAACAGTTATTTATATTTTGTCCTATGTGATTAAATAGTTACTTGTCTTTTTTTTGTGTAACTCAACCGCTACTTAAGTTGTCATATGTGACTGAACAGTTATTCCGTGAAGTTTCCGTCCAATATTGTCGTCTAACTGTCACGAGGAAATCACGTGACTTAATTTGAATGAATTAAACTTAAATGGAAGGACAATTATACTCTCATGTCACTTTGTGATGTTTCCACCCCTTGCGTTCAATGTCAATCCCAACAACGATGAGGTTAAGGTCAAGGTGAAATTATCTGTCATCGGAGATTACTGGGTTCTGTCCATTGATAAAGATTACAACTATCTTGGGGTATGATTTCTTGATTTCATGGTCGATTTCGGTGCAATTGATATCAAAATTGAAACTTGTTAACAAATTGCTGCATTAGAACAACTTTTGGTGTGTTCTTAACTATAGTTGAGTTAAAATTGAGTCTGAATTCTGAATAATTGGGTTAAAATATACTTCATAAACATTGAAGAAGATGAACGTTTTCGAGTATCCATGTCTGCATTTCAATTTCTCGAGCTCATCACCTTCTTTGTATTCCTCTTGACAGCATAACAAACACCCTTTATAGGAAACAGGAAACACATGAAAATCAAACAAAAAGAATTTACTTGGCAAATGCTACATTTTCCATATGTTTTTATCGAGAAATGATTCTGCAGATCGCCCGTCTATGGTTGCAAGCTCAATTGTTATCGATATTGAGACACCAACCTTGATGAAGCAGGACATGTTTGATCAACAAATGGAAGTAAACAAAAATTCAAACTAAACATGATTTTGTTTCAAACATAAAAAAATCATAAACATCACCAAAGAAGAAACATGTTTCTTCATCGGTGCCTTTGAAGAAACATGATGTTGTTTCAGATTAATACTAATCATGTTTCAAACTGAAAAATCCACATGGATCACCACCAAAGTCCGCAGAAAGAGATTATTATTAGAAGAAGAAGATAAAGCAATCGTGGAAGCAGCTATGAAAAAAATCTTCATGTTGTCATTCCATTCTTCACCTGGGATTCCTCTTTCTTATGCGATATAAAGAACCAAAGAACAAGAATGTAAAAAGGTACATTTCCTCAACAACTAGATTCTTATTGTTGCTGCAAACTGTTATCAAGAAGAATGTCATTATTCATCATTTTCGAATTAAGTAACGGTTAGATAACTAAACTACCATTTTAATAACATTTAAGTTAACATAAATTTCATTTAACAACTTCTCCACGAACATAGGTCATCCATTTCGCAAACGACACAATGTTCTTCATACTTCAGTTACAGACAAATGACATACTAAGTATCTACATATTTGAACTCAATTCTTCGCAATTGAACTTATAACTAAAACAACAATAACAATTACAAAAGCAAAAACTAATTTCCGATTGGTTCGAATTTCAAGACTTCGAGTTTTCGCATACGAGATTCTGCAACAATAAATATAAATTAGGGTTCGAAAATGATAAATAATTGAAGCAAAGCGAATTAGAGTTACCAATTAGGGTTACCCACTATGAAATTACCTCAAAATGAACAGATTTGTCCTAAGTCTTCTTGCTCCAAGCTGCGTGGGGTTGCTCCAAGCTGTTCTTTCTTCCGTAGTTGCGTTGGTTCTTTGTTCTTCTTCCAAGCTCCTCTTTCGCACCTTCAGAATCTGCTGCAAAGATTGAAGTTGGATGTAAATAGAGAAGGAGATGAGTGGTTTGGGAACTTCAGCTTCGCAGAAGGTCACGTGAACAACACATGCGCAAGTTTAACGAAAATAATTAATGGAAGTTACGAACCTGAACCGTTCAGTCACATTTTGAAACATGAGTAACGCTTGAGCTCAAGTTTGAAACGTTCAGTCACATCTGTTAACTCTTCAAGTAATTAACCCATAATTTTGGGATGGAAAATTTAATGGAAGAGAAAACTCGATAAATGGCCATATATTAAAGAATGAAAATTTCAGAAGCATAAATTAAGAAACAATTTAAATTATGCCCAAATATTAGTAGAGTAAATCTTATTTTACCTCATTAATTATAACTAACTATTTTTATTATAAAAAAAAAACACTACAACACGAGACCTATTTATCATCTACTACAAACTATAAGGATCAACCCAAGTAGTCCTAATGAGCCGAGTTTCTCGCCCCAACCCTTAATTGGGCCTTTATGTAAAGGCCCATATTTTATTTGGGCCGTTTTCTCCTCTGTTTCTAAGGATTGCACGTGGGGTTGGTGTCGCGAAAGTTACGAGATGAATCCTCGTGGGAATTCCGTCATGTAGATCTATAATTTTCATACATGTATATAAATATATGTGGGAATTCCGTCATGTACATCTATAATTTTCATACATGTATATAAATATATATGTTGAGTATTGATAGTGACAGATCAATATGGAAAAAACCTCGAATGCCTAATAAATTTGCAGGGGGTAAAACTCATATCATTCAGAACCGGGCCGACCCACAGTAATGGTAATCTGACACTCACAAAGCGGTCCAGTACCAAACCCAAACTAAAGTGGACACCTAATCTCTATCTCAGGTCGCTATCGGCCAAGGCCAAAGCCTCCTACTGCTCGCCATGGGAGCGCTTGCTAAGATAGTCAAACCTCTCAACTCTGGTCCCACAAACCGACATCCAATGTATGGTCACGATATCCCGCGTATATCGGGCACATATTCTGTAAAGATTACATAAGGTAACTGCAATATTACGTCATAAACGTAATATTTGCTATCCTAATCTTTACCGGCACAATATTCACAAAGATATTTAGTTGCCTATAACAGTTTGATCTCCTAACTCTATAAATACTATTGTTTTACATACGTTCATTACGTTTTGAGTTCATACACACAGTATACTCATTTAAGTATCGGAATGGGACCCGGAGGCACCCCCTCTGTTGCGATCCCCTTCTTGCAGGTTCATCGGAGTTCAGGCGAAAGCGGGTGATCATCAACTCTTTGGCATTCAATTCACTGTCAAGTCAGCATTTGAGCGATCAATTCATCCCTTCACCACTAACCTGGTAACAGTCAAAATTCCAAAGGATGTAGTCGCGATGGTCATCCCTGAATATAGTGGCGGAGGATATCCCATAATCCATGTCAACAAGCATGAAGCCTCTCTATTGGGTAAGTCGAATGATGAGAATCACTTAGCCATGTTATTTCTGTCGACCCTTTCGGGTTCGATGTCGTTCTGGTTCTTCGGCCTCCCTGTAGGATCAATAGGGACCTGGTCCGAGCTAAAGAGCAAATTCCTGGAGCGATATATGGGCGAGTGCCAATTGCTGAAAAGCATGGTCGCCTTGGACGTTGTCAAACAACATCCAGGAGAAACATTGATCGACTACTACGAGCGTTTTCACAAAAACGTTACAGAAATAGATCGTCGAGTCACGGATGGAGAGACTATTCGAGCCTTTTATAGGGGACTTGATGTGACCAACAAATCCTCGAGAAAAGTGCGCAACATCTACGACGTTCAAGAGATAGAGACGCTGGAGGAGCTAGCAGTGAGTGCGAAAGGTTTGATAGACCTGGAAAGGGCGAACTCTGAAGCCAATTTCTTGACAACCTAGCCAAGAGTGGTTCCAGAGCCCCAACGCGATGGTAGGAAGGAGAAGAATGATAAGAAGGGTCGAGAAAAACTCAGATAAGAAACCCCAGGACCAAGATATCCAGAGGTCCCCGAGTATTTCACGTCATTAAACACTAGTCGAGATGGAAAGAAGGTCTCTGACAATGCCCCGAAAAAGTGCTCAGCCAATGGGAAAGGACATAGGGAGCTATTGCGGATATCACAAGGCCAAGGACCACAAAACCGATGATTGTTGTGTTCTCAAGCGCGACACTGAGAAGTTGATCCAGATAGGCATGCTAAAAGAATTCGTGGTCGGACGAGACAGAAGTCGAACGCCCCCATGTAGAGCCCACTCGCCAGCTCCGCCAGAGCAATCTGGCCAATCCCAGAGCAGGAGGGTGATAAACCTGATTGCTGGAGGGTTTTGTGTCAGAGGCGAGAGAAGTTTATGCCACCCAAATCTCTACAGCTGTCCAACTGGGCAAGAGACCTAGGCCTGAAGAAGATTGCATCATCTTATTCTCTGAGGAAGACATGACACATGTCACAACTTCGCATAATGATGCTTTAGTCAGCACGGCTGAAGTAGATGGCTGCGATATGAAGAAGATTCTGATCGACGGAGGAAGCTCAACAAACATCCTGTTTCTGGGCGCCTTCAAAACAATGGGAAAATCCAAGTAAGACCTCAAGCGAGTCGACTTTCCCTTCATCGGTTTCGCTGGGAGAACTTATCCGATGAGAGTCATAACCCTGCCGGTAATTTTGGGCAAATGATGGAAAAGCATAAAGGTATCGGTCACCTTCTTAGTGGTCGACGCTCCTACCTCGTACAATGTCATCCTGAAGAGGACCACCATCAATCCTCATAAGATCGTGGCCTCCATCATCCACCAGAAGATGAAGTTCCCCACACCGAATGGGATCAGAGAAGTTCTAGGCGACCAGCCGTCCTCACGACAATGCTATGTGAACTGCCTTCGCGGGAAGAACCAAAGGGAAACCCTCGCCATCGAGACAGAGGTTGACCCGCGTGAGGACCAATCTTGGCCAGCCCCAATGGAGGAGTTAGCAAATGTTGAAATCGATGGTCCAGAAAAGAATGTGCGCATTGGGACAGTCTTGAACGACGACCAACGAGACACCCTGACTTCCCTCTTAAAAGAATTTAAGGAACTCTTCGCATGGACCAGCGACATGCCAGACATCAGGACCGACATAATCTCTCACGAGCTAAAGATAGATCCTTCGATCAAGCTGATTGCTCAGAAGAGAAGGTCATTCAGATCCAAAATTAGGCAAAAGACCTAAGGTGAAAGTTAGGCAAAAGACCTGAGATCGAAATCAGGCAGAAGACCTGATATAAAAGGCTAACGATTCGTTAAGGTAACCGTTCCCTTATAAGTTGGGAAAAAAACAAGGTTGGATATATAAAGCGAACAAACCCATATCGAGGGTAACAGTTCCTTTGCAAGACAAACACAAGAAGGCGAGCGAACAAATCTAAGACGATCACTTACTAAAAGGCGAGTGAGCCTCGAGTAACAGTTCCCCGCGATTAGGCGAACACTCCAAAGGACTAAAACTTTAAAAAGGCGAACAAATTCATATAGGGTGATAGTTACTTTAAAGGTATAATCTTTGAGTAACAGTTCCCTTAAAAGAATTTGGTGAAGGGAATAGATGGTTCTATAAAGAATTACCATTCTTCCTTCTAAGCCTAAGAAAAAGTCCAAGACCCTATATGGCGAGACTATCATACATAAGTTAAAGAGAAGTTGAAAACAAATATGGTAAAATTTCCTAAAACATTCAAATGAGAAAGACATCGGGAGAATAGCCGAACACATTCAAAGTCAAACAAGGACAAAGACTTATGAATATAAAGGCATTCAATATTATTAAAATAATAATAACCGAGTCTAATATCCAAGGTTCTGTTAGTTTTCTTTGGTTAAGGCAGGACCTGAATTTTCAAAATATAGCTACTTCAGATGTACAAACCACAAACTACTACAATTAAGTGCTAAGCAGCTTATCTTTAGTCAGTCCAGGAATATATAAGAAAATAAGAAAATAATCCACATAGCAGTTCACTAACAAGAAAGTCGCACATCTGCATCAAAGTTAAAAAGAAATTACCATGGCTGAATCCTATATGGTAAGCCCTTGGAAAGGTAACAACAAATTCACCAGGATTCTGTACTAACCTATAAAAACAAATCGAAAAGACCGCTCAGAAGAACAAAAAGTTGCAGGAGCTAGAAGAAAGAAAGAGATCAGAACTAACCTGCAGCAAGGAATGCCCGATGTAACCATGACCTCAGGTGAAAGAACAGTCGTCTTTTCGCCCAACCTTGAGAGACCAGCTAGATAAAAAAAAAAAATGAACTTATGAGATGCTGTACAAGTAAAAGACTGATCCTAAACACTGTAAAAAATCACAAACAACAAACATAGTATTGAAATTTAAGTTTTTTCCTGGTTGATAAAAAAAAAGTATACTCATAAACTGTACAACTCACTGGAGTGAGTAAACAACTTCAACTCAGATTCTTGGACAATTAACCATCTCAATTGATTAAAATATCTAGACGTCCTTATGATTAAAACCGATTGGTTTGTTTGAGGAGTGTTAAACCGGTTGACTGCTAGGTTTAAACTTATTGTCATTGTGTTTGATTTTGACACTATTGTGTTTGAGAATTGAGAGTAATGTGTGTTTCAAATTGAAATTATGTAGTTTGTGTCTGTGAGAGACTATGTAGTTTGAGCTAATTATGTTTGTGTTTGAGACTATGTATGTATTTTTAGTTTTTGTTTTCCTTGTGAACAGTGAACCGCACACTGAACCGGGTTGGATCGGCTGAATCGTGAACCGACCCCTTTGCCGGTTCGATGACCGGTCCGGTTCTGATAACTATGGAAAGGATGACAACTCGATCGCCTGGGGAGCTCGGGACCTCAATGTCTGGGTTCGTCGGGGGCATCAGCTTCCTTCTCGGCCTCAGGGGCAACCTCCTCGCCAACAGCAGCAGGAGCCTCCTTGGTGTAGCCACTCTCAATAAAGTCCTGAAGAGAATTCACCTCCCGGAGAGGAAACTTGGGGTCGATCCCCTGAATCTCATCGACCAGGACCTGGAGGTAGGCAGACACCTCAACCTTCATCACCTCCAAGGCGCAGTCAGAGAACTCTTCGGACTTCTTAAAGTCTTCGACCACGCTCTGGGGGATGGGACAACCTTCAACTTTGAGGCGAGTTGCTCCTTCTCTGCCTCCGAGGCATCCCTCCGTGCCCATGACTTCTTCAATCGAGCAGAGTACTGATCCCGCTTGTCCTCGGCGAGAGCCCTCACCCGCTTGTCCTCGGTGAGAGCCATCTGGTCCTCCCTCTTCTTGAGGGTGTCGAGCAGCCTCTTCTCCTTCTCAAAATATTCCCGGCGAGCATGGTCCACCAAATCAGTGGTCGCCTCAACCATCTTCTTCAGGACCTCCATCTGATCAAGAGTGAACCCCAGACTCCGGAACTGTTGCAACTCGATAAGCAAGTTGACGAGCTCCCCTACGACCGATCGCCAACTCCTCACGGACGAGCTGACAACAGGAAAAAAAGGGACAAAGTTCAATCAGATCAAGGAGAGGTCAAAGAACGACCCAAGGGTAAATGTATAAAATAAGAAGGATTTACCAAAACGATCTGTTCAAAATGCGACCTCATGACACCCTCGATGTCATTCGGGACGGAAGGGACCGCCACCCGTTCCCGGGAGGGGGGGGGGGGGAAGGATCTCATCAAGTAAATGCATGCAAATGTCTGGGTTACCCCGCAGTATCAATTTGTTCGAAGTCTCCACGTTTTGGAGATTGTTCCAAGGGGCCCAGAGACCCTTTGGATCCGTCGCCTTCGACGAGTGAAATAAGTCCACCAAGAGGCAGTAATCCCCGGCGAAGGGAGTCTTGGAAGTGCCCGTGCCGCGCCAAGGGTCTGAACTCTCTTCCGAGCCCCAGACCCCTTTGAGGGGTTGGGAGCAACAGCATCAGAGGCAGGCACAAAGATCTCTCCGGTGGTAGGAGCCTTTCCCTAGGAAGCAGCAGATCCCCTGGAGGAAGCTCGACACTCCTCGCCAGAACTCCTGGCCCTCTTAGCGGGAGCCGGACTCGGAGTCGCCTTAGCAGCGGCTTTCCCTGAAAACAGTCAACAAATGCATTAAGTCTAAGATGGAAACAATGAAAAGAAAGTCAAAAGACAGTCGTATGCATACCTCTTTGGCGATCGCCAGGAGCGACCCCAGGTTGTTCCTCCTCACGCTTGCGCTTGGACGCTCGCCTAGAAGGAGGAGGAGGACTCAGCGACGCCTGAGCAGCGGACAGACCCGCCTTAGCCTGCTTGGAAAATAGACTGATGAGTTTAGGTCCCCGAGTGCCTACAACTAACAAAGAAAAAGGGTCAGAAATTTACCAAATCAATAGAGACTGGTGCAGACTGATGAATGCCCGTCAGCCTAAGTCTCGACTCTAAAGTTTCCGCCACTGAGCAGATCAAACAAAATTATGTCTGCCTATGAAGTCGGAAGAAGTCGTCGATGGTGTTCCGATCACTCCCCGACAGCTCTCCAAAGCTCAAAAGAGTATCCCTTTCCGACTGAAAAAGCTCCCATTACACACTACCCCTGTAAAAGAAGTAAAACTTCTTGTAGTTGGAGTTGGTAGCACGGAAGTCATCCACCAGGCGAAAATGGACGTTCCAATTCCAAGTCTGGCCCATCCATTCCTCGAATTTTGGCCAGCGGGTCTGGAAATGATGAAGATGGTTCGCCCCGACAACCAATCGGTAAAAACACCGAAACAGGGCTAGTGAATACGTCCATTCTTAACGTAAACACATAAACTTGAACTCAACCCACATCCTAATGGTGTTGGGTACCAGTTGCGTAGGGCCTACCCCATAATAGCAATAGAGCTCCTGTAAATTGTCGCAGAGAGGAAAACGCAACCCATCATCGACCTGGGCCGCATAAATGTAAAGCTCTCCTTCACGAGAATAATGCAAGCCTAAACATGGGTATCTAGGGGCATCTGCTTCTCCCAAGCCAGTCAAGGCGACCACTGCCTTGAACTGAGCTGGATTAATCCCATTGGGCTTGATATCTACTCAAAACACCATGACATGACAAGAACAATACAAAATTAATAAAAAGGAGGAAGCTTTACCGCCTAAAAAGAAGCAAAAGGAAGACATTGAAAATCATTTGTCGGGGAGAAGACAGGGGCATTCGTGTCAGGCATGTTCACCACCGCCAACGTGGCGTCCGATTGCCCAGAAATCGGCTTGGGTGCAGGATTCCTCTGGACATGCATCGGGGAGGAGGCATCCCTAATGGATAAAGGGGCGTTGGAAGCCCTGGCCGAAACCTTCTGTCCAAAAGAAGGTTGGGTGGAAGAGGACTTGTTGGATGATCCCTTTCCAGACGATTGATTCTTGGATGCCATGGTTACAGAAGACTAAGAGACAGACATGCCTCAATTGTCCGTTCAACTTCTGGATAACAGTGCATTCATTAAATGCTTGAGACCTTACACAAAAAAAGTGATCGCCAAAAGCTACACCAAGTCTCTCCTAAATCCCTCGTGACGGTAGTGCCCGCCTAAAGAGTAATGAATGAGCATCCATGAACCCTGGCAACCCAGAGCGTTCACCTAAGAGGGTAAAAGATCAAACATTCTATAAACTCTAAGCGACCAAAAAACCGCTCGCCAAAGGATACAGATCATCAAAAGGCACAAATAGCTGATAAGAATAGAAAATATTCAGTCCAAGAGTCACTATCTCAAACCCTATCACAGAATCAAGCTTGACCGAAAAAACTTCACTCAAGCTTCGGGGGCAAATGTTGGGTATTGATAGTGATAGACCAATATGGGAAAGGACTCGAAGACCCAATAACTTTGCAGGGGGTAAAACCTATATCATTCATAACTGGGTCGACCCACAGTAAGGGTAATCTGACACTCACAAAGCGGTCCAGTACCAAACCAAAAGTAAAGTGGACGCCAAAGCTCTATCTCAGGTCGCCATCGGCCAAAGCCTCCTACTGCTCGTCATGGGAGCGCTCGCCAAGAGAGTCAAACATCTCAACTCTGGTCCCACAAACCGACATCAAATGCATGGCCACGATATCCCGCGTATATCGGGCACATATTCTGTAAAGATTACATAAGGTAAATGCAATATTACGACATAACCGTAATATCTGCTATCCTAATCTTTACCGACATAATATTCACAAAAATATTCAGTTGTCTATAACGGTTTGATCTACTAACTCTATAAATACTCTTGCTTTACATACGTTCATTACGTTTTGAGTTCATACACACAGTATACTCATTTAAGCATCGGACTGGGACCCGGAGGCACCCCCTTTGTTGCGATCCCCTTCTTGCAGGTTCATCGGAGCTCAGGCGAAAGCGCGTGATCATCAATTCTTTGGCATTAAATTCACTGCCAAGTCAGCATCTGGAAATTTCAGACCCAACAATAGATATGGGTAAAATATGACATTACCCTATAAAGTTTGCTCCGTTTTTAGGTTTCCCCCTTAAAGTTTAAAATTTTAAGTTTTCGTCCTAATGTTTGGACCGAATAAAAATTACCCCATTTCCGTCCAATTGTCGTTTACTTGTGATGGAAATGTGATCATGTGCCAAGCACGTGGCTTTTTAATAATTTGAAGTGACCAAACTGTCCTCCTTGACTGGGAGTGGCTTTGACAGAAGAGAGGAGCAGTTGGTTCTTTAACTCCAACTCGAAGGCTGACGAATATGATAACTGGGGAAATGAGGGGATTTGGTGCAGGTTTCTCACTCGCAATAGATAATGTTTGGCCGCATTAACAGCGAGTTTGGTCGTATTTGTTTCTCTTCAATTCCAACTCGCATGTTCAGTAACAACGAAGGGGATTTGGTGCAGATTTCGAGAGGATGGGCAACAGAGGTGATGCGGACTCTGACATATAGGGTAAGCAAGCACAAGACCAGGGATCCGGGGGGTATCATCGTCCAGTAAACCCAAAGCTTCGAGTCAATTTGGGGATGCGAGACTGAGAAAGAAAGTGTTGAAGGAGAAGAGGTAGGATTTGAAGGAGATTGATGAGAAGGTCGAAGCAATCAAGCTTGAGGAAGAGAATGGTGAAGGGTCTTTTGTAAAGAGGGGTTTAGGGAGGGAAAATGAAGGAGCTACTACGACACAGACAACAAACGTCATCATCGATGAAGATCCAAACTGAAAATATGCCTGATGAGCAACATAACACAAATCAATCCAATTCAATTTGAAGGAGGAAATAAGAGGGGCTAAGACATAGGGAGAAGAGAAACCATGGCGCGGTCTAGTGGCTCCCCTAGTTTTCGGCCCCATTTTGTCCATTGCTGCAGTTCTTTCTAGGGTTAATAGTTCCAATAGTACCATAAGTTTGACTCATGTGATCGGATGGTACCATATGTTTTTTGATGTAGTTAAATGGTATGTTATGTTTGGAGCATGTTGTCCTATGGTACTCTGTTAGTCAACCGTTAGATTTTTCTGTTAAATGGTCAATGTTAGCACCACATCAGCGCCACGTAGATATATAATATAATATTTAATTTAAAAAATAAAAATAAATAGGGAAATTTAAAAGAATAGGAAAAAAATGTGAAAAAATATGAAAAAAACATGAAAAAAATATGAAAAATTATAAAAAAATATTTTAAAACTTTCTATATTAATAAAATGTATTTTTTATAATTTATTTTTAAAAAACAAATCGAAAATTGAAAAAAAAAAAAAAAACTAGGTTGGACCCTTGGGGTCCAATTGACCCAGCCAGGGTCGAACCCAGGGCTGGGTCAGACCCAGACCTGGTCGCCCAGGTCAGGCGACCTGGTGGGGGTCTGACCCAGCCCTGGGTTCGACCCTGGCGGGGTCAATTGGACCCCAAGGGTCCAACCTAGTTTTTTTTTTTTTTTTTCGATTTTCGATTTTTTTTTAAAAAAATACATTTATAAAAAATACATTTTATTAATATATAAAGTTTAAAATATTTTTTGAATTTTTTTATAATTTTTCCGATTTATTTTCATATTTTTTCATATATTTTTTCAATTTCCAATTTTTTGAAAAACAATTTATAAAAAATACATTTTATTAATATATAAAGTTTTAAAATATTTTTATAATTTATTTCCGATTTTTCTCAATTTTTTCCGATTTTTATTATATTTCCTATTTATTTGTATTTTCTAATTGCCACATCAGTGCCACATCAGCGCCACGTCAGCATTCCGTTAGTTAACCTTGACGGCAACAGTAATTTAGACCAAATAACAACATTGCCCAAACATATGGTACCATAAAACAACATAGGGGTACCATCCGATCACATGACCCAAACTTATGGTACCATTAGACCTATTAACCCTTCTTTCTATTGACATTAGTAGCTTGCTGCAAATGAGCTTTCGAAAATGGCTTTTGTAACTTCTCCAAAAACGTATTTTTTGTTTTTCAATCTTCCAAAAACTTCAAATTATGCTCCTCAACCATTCATTTCTACCACTTGCAATAGCAGACGCCGCGTCTTGCCTCTAACCAGAGGATAAATTTTTCTGTAAGGACGAATCCCGACGAGGTCACTGTTGTTGGCGACGCAATCTCACAAGCATCATCCTATGTCGTCATTGAGCCAAAGCTTGCCTCTCTCAAGCTCAAGTTACTGGTGAGCTAGGAGCTGTAAATTTGCAAATTGTTGTATTATCGGTGATGATTGGAGTATTCTAGAGTTTAAGACGTACTTGTTAATTGACATGGAATGAAATGATTGTTGCTGCTTATACTAATACCTAATACCGTCTCATATTTACTGAAACAATCAATTCCGTTTGGATATTGAATTGCAGAGTGTTGTTGCTGGATTGAACAAAAATCTAGCAACAAATGAAAAAGATGTTAGAATATAGAAACAACATATTAGTGTTAGAATATAGAAACAACATATTAGGAACACAACATATTAGGAAATACCACAATAGGAAGTAATCTTTTGTATTATGTACTTTCCTTTTCTAATTGTTTCCTATTCTCACAATCTGTACACTATATGTAATAGTCATAGATGAATAACAATACAAGTTGACAAGCTTCAAACAAATCCCAATCCAACAATCCCAATCCAACATGGTATCAGAGCAGAGTGAGTGTTTCTAGGACCAAATCAGCCTTAGTGCTCATCATCTACTGACCAATACCGAAGAGGACGAGCTACCATGTCGAATGAAGGTAGCCCGATCAACCAATTCCGAAGCAACATAGAATTAAGCAAGCATGGAATGGCAGCCAGTGCCCTCAGTGTCGAAGGAAAATCAACGAAGACAAGCCATTCACGGAGGAGGACATCAAGCCCCCACACCTCAGCACCAGTGATATGTATCAGAATCTGAAGCTCGCGAAGGAGAAGCAGAAAAACCTTATGCAGGAATCCTCCGCCATGGCAGTTTCCAACTTCTCCACTCTCTTTCAGAACCTCGAGGATCATCACACCTCCATGAAGAAATTCATCGAGGATCGGACTAGGGCTCTTGAGGAGAAGAAGCGTGAGGCGCATAAATCGCTTGAAGTGTGCCATAAGAAGCTCGATGCTAAGAAGTACGAATTAGGGTTTGTAAGCAGTGCGCTGCAGTTGAAGAAGATTGAATTTATATCGTTACGTAATTCTGTGGAGGAGAATTCAAGGCTGATTTTTATTCAGAGGAGCGAACTGAATACGATCGGGGAGAGGACGATGACACTGGGGAAGGAGTTGGAGCGGAAGAAGAATGAGTTGAAATCAGTGGATGGGCTACTGCAGGAGGCTACTAGAGGCCTGCGTTAAAAGAAAGATTCGTTTCTTGGAGTGCAAGAAAAGATCGAGACTTGTAAGGAGGAGCTGCGCCTGAAAAGCAAACAGCTGTCGGAGGTGAAGAATTTGCTCGAGGAGAGCTGTCGGGAATTCGATCTAAAAAACAACACGTTGCTGTATATGGAACATAAGATTGAGTTGTGTTCTGATGAGATCGATCAGAAACAGGCTGAGCTAGCTTCGGTAAGGAGTTCGTTAGACGAGTGTTGTAAGGATTTTGGGCTTAAAACCGATGAATTACGATGCATGGAAGGTAAGATTGAGTCGTGTTTAGCAGAGCTCAATGTGAAGAAAAGTGCGCTAGTTTCCATCGATAAGTTGCTTGAGGAGTACTCACGGATGGAGTCCGGGTTCTTGGAGACCAAGAAAAGGGAGATCGAGTCTAAGGAGGAGGAATTGCAATCACTCCTTGAACAGTCGAGGTTGGAGTTGAATTTCTTGGAGAAAGGAAAAAGGAGCTTGAGTTCAACGAGGTGGAGTTGCAGTCACAGCTTGATGAATCGATGATGGAGTCGTGTTTCTTAGAGAACAAGTAAAAGGAAATTGAATCTAAGGAGGAGGAATTGAAGTCGCGTGCCGAAATACTTGCGTTGAAGGAGAGGGATTTCGAAGAGAAAATCAAGAAAGCGAACCAAGAAAGGGAAGAAGAATGTTTGAAGGAGAAGAACAAGAAAATGCCATTTTCGAGTTCGAATAGAGTCCGAGAACAACCTGCGAAGAGGAGATTTTCCGACCGGTTACTGAAGATGGAGAAGAAGCGTTAGTGTGTTGTTATTATATCAAAAGTCTGTTAATCTTGAATGGATTGACGGGAAATAGAATAAAATGGATGATAGTTTATCTATAAAAAAAAAAAATTCACTCCGTCAACACTGAATGTTGTGCAAGTTGAGCATTGAAGATTCCACCGCTCAACTTGAGGGGGAGTGTCAATGCAAACAGAAGCAGAGTCGCCCTAGCTCTGATAGGGACAAACAGAAGCAGAGCCGCCCTAGCTCCGATAGGATCAAACAGAAGCAGAGCCGCCCTAGCTCCAATAGGGTACAACAACAACAACAGAGTTGCCCTGACTCCAATAGGGTACAACAACAACAGAGTTGCCCTGACTCCGATAGGGTCCGAAACCAATCAGTCCAAAGGGTATTTTCAAGAAGAAGATATTCAACAAGTCAGTCAACGGAAGAATTTTCAACAATATCATTGGCAAGTTAAACATTGGAGATCCCACTGTTCAACCTGAGGGGGAGTGTTAGAATATATAAACAACATATTAGTGTTAGAATATAGAAACAACATATTAGTGTTAGACTATAGAAACAACATATTAGTGTTAGAATATAGAAACAACATATTAGGAAATACCACAATAGGAAGTAATCTTTTGTATTATGTACTTTCCTTTTCTAATTGTTTCCTATTCTCACAATCTGTACACTATATGTAATAGTCATGGATGAATAACAATACAAGTTGACAAGCTTCAAACAAATCCCAATCCAACAATCCCAATCCAACAGAAGATCTGCAAAAAGGAGATGAAGTTGCTAAGGAGGCGTATTTTGTCCATTCAAAATATTAAACGCCACGTGCTTGACACATGATCACATTTCCGTCACAAGTAAACGACAATTAGACGGAAATTGGGTAATTTTTATTCGGTCCAAACGTTAAGACGAAAATTTAAAATCTTAAAATTTAAGAGGAAAACTTAAAAACGGAGCAAATTTTAGGTGGTAAATGTCGTATTTTACCCTATATATATATATATTTTAAAATGTATGTTGACGATAAGAGTGTTGATGCTTATATATAATAATAACTGTTACTTATAAATGTGTTTTTCTCTAGATTTAATTAAGTGCAAAAAAATAATTAACCAGTTAATTATTAAGTAATTAACCCTTTAATTATTAAGTGTGTGGCATGAAAAATATAGTCATGTCCGTCCTGAATTATGATAATGTAATTGACAAAATAAGCGATAATGTGTGATTATGAAAGGCATAATCTGATGATAGTGGATGGATGTCAGGGTCTACCACGTCCACTGCAATTGATGGAGCACAAAAAGTATGGCAGGGGAATGAGTAGATGGAAGAACAGAACACAACGATTCCAGACTCCGCACGTTTTAATTTATAACCGACCACTTTGGTATGTAACAAAATATGTTCGGAATATGCAATAAAAATCAAATCAGTGTGTTTGATTTGATGGGTCTTATTAAGTAGGGTAAAATACGAATTTTTCGCTTAAAGTTTAAACTGAATTTAAGATTTTCTCTAAATGTTTAAAATTTGAAATTTTAAACTTAATATTTAGACACGATAAAAAATTCTCCCTTACCATCCAAAAACCGTTTATTTGTGACAGAAACTTAGTCACGTGTCAATCACGTGAGTTTTATACATTTTGAGTCTTCTTCACGTGTCAATCATGTGAGTTTGTGACATAAACTTAGTCACGTGTCAATCACATGAGTCTTATTCTTTCATCCTATCCGTTCAAACACTCCATGGGTATAGAGAGAAATCAGAGAGGGTAGAGAAGAAGAAATACTCCCCAGCATTCATGGCGTCCTCACCGTCGAGCTCCAAGACCAGAGCATTCATGACGTCCTCACCGTCGAGCTCCAAGACCAGAGCACCCATGACATCCATCTTCGTCGAGCTCCAAGACAAGAGCATCCATGGTGTCCATCTCGTCGAGCTCCAAGACCCGCAGCATCCCTCCGATCAAGCCCCTTTCTCGGGTCATCCGATCAATTCCGACTTCTCACCGCGGAACACGGAGATCCTCTCTCCGGGCATCCTCAACTTCCTAGCCCTTGTCCTTAGCCCTATCACCGCAATCCTGTGTCGAGAGCCCTATTTTGGATTCTGGGGCAGAGCAGAAGGCGATTGGACAAAAAGATTTCTTCTTGCACCCTTCTCCGTCGACTACAATGCGTGTTGCCGATCCGCAGTTGCTGTCTCTATTTCCGGTGACATCATCGAGGATGCCATGGATGGGTAGGATCCAACAAGATGGGTTGGAGCTCTGGTTTGAGTGAGGACGATGACAATTTCTTCAATTTCCACCTTGAAATTACCACGTGATCTGCACCTGAGAACGAATTTGTTCGAAATTAACGAATAATTGACGACATGGGGGAAATTTTAATCGTGTCCAAACATTAGGACTGAAATTTTAAATTTCAAACATTAAGGGGGAATTTTTAATTCGGTTTAAACTTTAGGGAGAAACTTGTATTTTACCCTATTAAGTAATAGGAAACTAATACCTTATTTAATAATTGGCTAATTAACTCGGTACATGTGACTGAACAGTTGAAAATTGAGCACAAATGTTGCTCATGTTTCAAAATGTGACTGAACGGTTCAAATGTCTAACTGTTGTCAAACATCTCCGTTAAAAGTAGACATGTGTTGTGCACATGACATTCTTTATATTTGAAGTTCCTAATATGTCATTCTCCTTTTACATTTACGTACAACTTTTGTTTGCAGAACACAACTGTGTCGAAAAGGAGATATCAAGTCAGAGAAGGAAGAAAGAGAAACCCCTGCCAAGGTAAAATGATATTTTCATAAAGTTTTAATTCGTTGAAATGAAATCATGCGTTTTTCTCGTGACACATAAATGAAAAAAATAAACAGCAACTTCACGGGAAAAATCGTTTAGTCACATCCTAAAAGTTAAGTGATTATTTAGTTACACAAAAAACATAAGTAACCGTTTAGTCACCTAGTGTAAACATAAGTAATGTTGAGGTGGTATACTCTCTAATATTTGGTAATTTAATGCAATTATGATATTTATTGAATAATGTATATATAATTTCGTAGGAAAGGGATCAAATCAAAAGTTGGATCTCCACCACCACCCACCATACATAATGTGAGAATTTTGCAGATTGTGGCTGCACGCCGAACCAAAGTGCAGGACACTTGACAAAAAAAAAAGTGCAGGACGCGTTCAACGATTGTGGACAGATATAGTATGCACTTCTATTTTTTAGTAAGTAATTAATTAATATATTTCTGCGGCGTGTCGAATCGGGTTTGATTTTTTAAAATGTAAATCAAGATAGATTCCGTTGAATTATACTTAATTGTGACAAAAAAAAGAATTATACTTAATTATATCAATGATTAAAGTTCCAAATTGTATCCCTAATTAATAATCTATATATATATATATATATATATTAATTTAGCTAAATCATATAAAAAATGTTGACAAATATATTTTTTGCTGTATTTTCTCACTCCTAATGTTAAATTAACATCTTCTAATTAGTTTATGTCAATAATAAATTTCTCATTCATATGTGGCATGTCATGTAAATCACATTAAAATTCTTCAAATTCTCTCATTCATTTTTAAGATAAGTTACAAAACTTATATCATTTCTCTTTATTTCACATTATAATTATGATTTTTTCTTAAATATATTTCATGTAGTCAAATTTATATAATAATAAAACAAATAATATTATATTTTATGAATATAAAGTATGCCCATATTAAAAGTAAATCTTTCAAATTAAAATATAGATAAATTAAGGATACATTTCATCTATTACATAATACTCTTAGTAATATGAGAGATAAGTGACATCGACATCACCTACTTAATTATAATAATATCAAAATATTTTTTAACAATGTCACAAAATTAAATGTTATATATTTATATACTCAATAAATTTACAATTAACAAAATAGATAAAATATAAATTTACTCTTAAAAAATAAAATATAAATTAATTAAGGATACATTTCATCTATTACATAATACTCTTATTAAAATGAGGCATAAGTGACATATCAACATCACCTACTTAATTACAATAATATCAAAATAAATGTTAACAATGTCGCAATATTTTACGGTTGTATGAAAAATAGTATTTTTTTTCATATTTATAACTCAACATAGTTTTGAATTATTAAAATTCTATTTATATAAAATAATTTATTATTACTTATTCTAAAATGAAAAAAATAGTAATGATTTTAATAGTTTTTTTTGTAAGCACGTGCATTAATATATATATATATATATATATAAACTACATAAAAATATTTAACTTAAAAGTATTAATTATTATTTTATTAATATTAATTTTTATTATTGACAAATTTATTTTTAACTAATTTTATGAACAAATACACTGCATATAATTTATAATTTTGTTTTTCATAATATAAATTGTAATAACTTATCTATATAATTAATTATTTTATGCATTTTTACATTTTAATATTTTTATTGTGAGCAATTAAAACTTATAATAATATACTTTTTGAAAAATTATTATAGTTTGTATTCACTTAAAAAGGACGTTATAACACTAAACTTATTGTTTTTTTTAAAGTATTATAGTCTATATTTATTTAAAAATAATTTAAATAAATATTATATATTATACTATAACAAATAACTTATATTATATATATATAAATAAAATATACTAATAATTGCGCTTTTGGATCAAATATCTAGTATTTATCACCCTTGGTGGAGTTGATAATTGATATACTCATACAGTCCAAGAAGTACCTTTAACCTAACAAAGAAATACTTTCCTCTTTTTTTTTTCTTTTTTTTTTTTAAATCATTCTTTCTTCTTTCCTTCCTTCCCAGTGGAAAGTAGAAATGCTTCCTAGAGTTCTCCTAGCTACCAAGACTTTTTGAAGGGCATAAATTCTCTCTTCCCACTCAACCTTCTCTTTGACAAGTGACAACTCTAGCTAACACACTCTGCAAAGTGTAAGCAATGGCAGGAACTACTAACCTCTATGGGGAAGAAAGAGCATCTCTTAGAAAGGAAAGAGAGGCAGCAGCAGCAGCAGCAAAAGAAGAAGATAGGAAGTTGGAGCTCAGGCTTGGTCCCCCTGTAGATGATGATGTTGTTAGAGAATCAACTCACGCAGAATTTCAAAAGGGTTTTCCTTCCAATGAAGCTGTCATGGCGAGAACCACTCACAAAAGGTACTGATGATTGGTCTGGGTATTTATTTATGTTTTCCACTGGTTTGAGAGATGTCCTTCATTATGGGTAGGATTTTTGGAGGGAGGAAAAGAAATGAAACAGATTCTTGCTTCTATTGTCGTTACATTATGTTGGAGGGGAAGGAAATGGAAGGTGAGGGTTTAATTCAAATTAGCTGGAACATATTTAAGGTTGTTTTTTCAACTATTAGATTTAGAATTGAGATTCCTCTTTATTTTGTAATGCTAATTCAAATACCACTTACTATTGTTGCAGAAGCTCTCCAGCTCCAGTTGTGGGTTGGCCTCCCGTACGTTCCTTCAGGAAGAACATTGCAAGCAGCTTTTCCAGCAAGCAAGTCTCTGTGTCTCCAAACAAGTTCCGAAAGGAGGAAACGAACACCAATCCCGATATTCTTCAGCCTGTCAGAAACAACAACAATAACCACTTGTTTGTGAAGATTTACGTGGAAGGTTTCCCGATCGGAAGAAAGGTGAACGTTAGAGCTTACGACAGTTATGAGAAGCTTTCTCTGGCCATAGATGAACTTTTTGGTGGCCTTCTTGCTGCTGGTACGTAATAATTACCTACTCTTTGTATACCATCATTACACCATTGATGAAAATTCTTTCTTCTGATCGGCTATTCTTCGATTATTACAGCTCAAACAAAGACAGCAGCAGCAGCAGCAGCAGAGAGTGGAGCAGTGGGGGATGATAATGCAGTAGCAGCATCTGCAAATGGAGAACACACACTTGTGTATGAGGATCATGAAGGAGATAGAATTTTGGTTGGGGATGTTCCATGGAAGTAAGCTTCTTCGTTTTCATACCTCTTTAATCTGATTCTCCAACATCTCAAATTACCCAACATCGTCTTTGCAGCATGTTTGTCTCCACAGTGAAGAAATTGCGCGTCTTAAGAAGCTCTTCAGTGTAATCCTTGTTATCCTGTTTTGGATGAAATCAAGAGGGATGCATTTTATCTTAGACAAGAAAAAAAGAGGATCCAGAGTTCATTTCTACTCCACTCGACTACTGCCGTATCATTAAGGAAGATTTCTGCCGTTATATATATATATATATATAATGTAGGGCTTGATGTTTTGTTTCCATTTTATAATAAGCAATGTACATGTTTATTCCTTACCAGTTGTAATTTAGTTTTTATTTCAATGTGAAAATGAAAGGCAACTCTCTATGTAGATCTCTCTGCATACATACTGGGAATGCTGTTTAAGATATGTTCAGGCTGCATGGAATTTGAAGAATTATAAAATTTTGACTACATCTAGCTGTTTCTTAAACACCATCATGGTGATCTGCACCTACTTGTCAAGCTAAGGATTATTTGCAGCAGGACCTTCCATGAAAGATGGTCCTTCATGAAACTTATATTTCAAACAAATCAGCACCATGAACAAAGTAATCATCATCACACATTATATGGTTTCTGAAAAAGGAGTCCTCTGAGAATTGTTGGAACCAAAGAGAAGATGATTCATCTTTCCAGTTCAGCAATGGAGGACTGAGTAATAACATATATTTTTTAACACTGATATGAACTGCATCAAGTTATTACATAGATGAAGGAAGACATCAAAGTTGTCTAAACAGTAAATTTCAAGATGAACAATACAGAAATACATCCATCGCCGGGCTTTGGGGTGTTGGGATGGCACGAAACATAACTTAGAGGCGCAACACAACTCACTCATCATGTCAATTATCTCTGTGATACTGAGCATTTCTCCTCGCGCATGCTAAGATTGCTTTATCAGCAGTAATGAAGTACGCGGCAATAGAAGCTGTAAATAAAACAACCCAAGCAATGACACAAGTAAAATTTCATGTGACTTTAATAAGGAGTTAATTGATATTTGTCAATCCGACCCGTCGGCATCAAACCGAAAAATATCAGGTATTCATGATTGGTAAGATAACAGTTATTACTTGATCTAGGAGTATGAATGAGAAGGTATTTTACAGAAATCAATCAAACATTGCATACAATTCATTAACTAGATCACTGAACTACTAGTCATATTATACATCATATAGAAATTTATAGAATCTGTTACTCAAAATTTTCTGTTTCAGATTGAAAAGGAAATGAAGATATTTAGGATATACATACCTGCAGAGATTATGAGAGCTTGGGCTGTGTAATTGAGGTTTGCTTTAGCCCAAGGAACCATACGGCAAGCAACTAACTGAAAAAGTTGTAACACAAAGCGACATTAATAACAAGTTCATGATATAAATCAGCACTTCATTCCTTCACAGCACAAGACTAAAACATTCATTAACCACCATCCAGAACAGTAAGAAGATAGATGTGTATAAAACTCTAATGAGGGAGGGGACAAGACACCACAGATGTGGAAATATGGAGATTGCCATGTAGTGAATTCATTATATAGAAGCAATACTGAAGATTTGTTCAAGTCATGATACACTGCTGATATGAGCTTTGATTCAGAGAATGGTAGCTTGATTAAAATTGTTACAATTTTCTTATGGTATTTCACCAAACTAGCAATAATCTCAGCAGTGTGTGAAAAAGGAGGAAATCATTTACAATAGGGTCTTATGGTACAACACGAATGTGTTGGACCAGCTTACAGAGAACACATCTTCATAATCAAGACGTCACAACGTCACAATAGACCTAACGCATAGCTATCTATCTTTTAATATGCACACAGATTTCCCTTGGGCCAAGTAGCTAATGCCATTTCAGTCTTGAACCCTGTATGGCACGAGAATACATCTCAAACCTAATTTTTTAAGATCTGAATCTCTCCTGTTTAATTTATTTTAACGCTCTGGCAAAAATTGTGCATCTATCAACACCTTCGCTATCAATCACTTGTTTTCAACCAATCTATGATCTATCTAATATAGAATTGATTTGTCTATTACAGTCTCTACACATAAAGTATCAGTCATCCACCACCAATTTCCCAACAGAACAGTCAAGGTTTCAGTAGAGAAACAATAACGAAATTCATGAAAGCACATGATCCTCACCGTAGGCACGGCACTGGCGACAGCGGCAACCGAAGCCGCCTTAACTCCGGCACGAACACCTTCTACAATATGAAACGAAATCGATTAGCTGCTACATTCGAATCGAATCATGCAGGTAATAAAGAGAAGAGTCGCCGCACGAAAAATACCTACCTTGAGTGCAACGCTTGGAGTTCAGAATCCTCTGTTCTTCAGATGGAGAAGCTATGAGGAACGAGTTCCTCCTGTTTAACCAATAATCTCTCATTTCCGATGGAATCCCCATATTCTTCTCTCTGATAATGCGTGTTCGATCTTGATCTTGCGGAGAAGAGATATATTTAAAGTCGAGGCTTCTCCGAATCGTAATCCAAGTCTTCGTGTTCGATTTGATATTTATTTAGGGTAGTCGTAATTAATTAATCAATCTTGTAATGTCGAGCCAGAATTGAATAAAATAAGATTTGCCCTACGTGCGCCTGTGCGGGCTGCTGCTCGTACGATCATCCCATTTACAAAAACACACACGATATAGTTGGTTAGTGGATCGATTCGGACCGACTGACGATGGTAAGAAACTGCATATATATATATATATTAAAGGGGTAAATACAAGTAGTTACCTAAACTTTTGAACGTTTTGCAATGAACTGTCCAAACTTAAAAAATTCAAAACGGACTACCTAAACTTTGAAAAATGTGTAAATAACTACGTCCGTCCAATTTTCGATCAATTGTTGTCGGAAATTCATTGAAAAATCGTCAGAAATTATACGGAGGTAGTTATTTGCATCTTCTTCAAAATTGAAGAGTCCGTTTTGAATTTTCAAGGTTCGAATAACTCGTTGCAAAACATCCAAAGTTTAGATAATTACTTGGTATTTAACCCCTTTCTTAATTTGGTCAATGATTAGTCTATGAATCATTTCCGTTTGACTTAATTTGAAAAACAAAAATTAATATTATTATTCTTACATATTATACTCTTCTGAATCCGAGGCAAGGAGGGTATAAATGAGAAATTGATAGTTACATGGGATGATAGGAATCAAGACAATTTCCCGACTTAACTGTTGCATAGTAGTTTCAGTTTCCCTCCAGATTGTCCGAACAGAACAGAACACTGAATTCTGTATCTCTTCAGGCTTAATAAAAATCATACAAATCCCACGAAAGTGAACCAATCAGAAACGGTAGATGCCAGACGGATCAGCATTTTGGACGATCCATGGATGCTCAAGAAGCTTGTGTAATGGCAACCGCTGTGAAGAATCCTTGACAAGCATCTACAATAGAGAAGATAACTCACCAAGATAGCTCCAGAAAAAGTTATTGTATAGTGAATGAGCAGGCATCTATGCCCAACAATCAAAGGCATGAAGAAAAACCTGACTAATGAGGTCCTTTGCAGTCGAAGATATTATTGGCTTTGATGGGAACTTCAAATCAACTTGGATAATCCTGGTAGAAGAAGCAAACCAACCATGTCAAACATCGAAGAGGAGGAAGGAGGAAGAAGCTACTAAACATCTCGCCAGTTTCAAGCAATTCAAATTGACGCGTTACCTTCTGTAAGTGTCGGAATGTTCCTTTGCCTCAAAAGGCGGCACCCCATAGAGAAACTCATAACACAAAACACCTAAGCTCCATATATCTACATTTGCATCATGCTCTACACTTTCCACTGCACCACAAACTCGATTGAATTAATGCACTGATTCGCAGACTTAGTGACTCTTCCGTAGTCCAACTACAATTGATCCAAATACACTAGACTAGTGTATCAAAGTGTGGGAATTTACCCATCTCAGGTGGAAGATAATCCAATGTGCCACACATTGTTCTTCTACGATTAAATGTATGCACTGACCATCCAAAGTCTGCGATCTTCAATTCCCCCTGAATAATAAATACATCCAAAATTTTAATAGGAGACATCTTGACTCTGATACGATAACTAAACTATGAAATAAAACCTCCACATTACCTGAGCTCCAATAAGCAGGTTCTCTGGCTTAATATCTCTGTGAATTACATGCTTCTCATGGCAGTATATGAGAGCCCGAGCTAGAGATGCAACATACTGTTATTAAGAGAAAATAATGTGTATATGTCAAACTCCAAAACCATATTTCAAAAACTTTAACACAATCAAGACGCTTAAAAGATTAACCAATAATGTGATTGATTTTCTCTTGACTGCGGTAGTAAAAAAGATTTAACAGTCAATGTTTGCTCCAGCTATTACCTCCACAAGACAGTTTTACTTGCAAGAGAAATCATGCAAAAGAATGGCGTTATAGGCGACATAATTCTCATAAGTATCCACACCAAAATTCCTATTCTGTTGTAATTACATAATATATAGATACCTAAAAGATCCATATATGTTCACCTATAAATACTAAAAGATTGTGGAGAAGGAGAACCAGAAGTATTCACATTCTTGATAATTGCCTATGTGGATACAGTTTAACAGGGTCTATACTGTTCACAGCTTCCCCTCACATAAATTAGCTATCTAAAGGATTTCCTACAAATTAACAGCATGCAAAGTGTCTGGCGTGATGAAAGTGCACTCTGCAGAACGTATTAAGTGAACAATCCTTAGAAATTTGTAAACCATATAGATTAACAATAATAAATAACTTATCCACAATATAAAAAGAAATATCATCAGCTAATTTCCAATTGGAAAGACAAAGATCTGAAGGCCAAAAGAAGGTATTTCCAATCTAGGAAGAACTCACTGTAGCTGTACGCCTTTCATTGAAATATTTACACTTCTGGAGTTCCTTATATAGCTCGCCTTTTGCAGCATATTCTAATATCAAATAAACTCGCTTCTGCATATTTTAAGATTAAGCATCACATCACCTGCCTGGTTTCCTTTGACAAAAGATGTGTAATTAGAAGGTCCTAAGCAAGATACTGCACCTGATCATAGAAGTATCCATAAAGGCGTAGTATATTAGGATGGCGAAGATGACTTTGGATTTCCACTTCTCGACGAAGTTGATGCTCAACCTGAGATTGCTGCAGCTGGCTCTTAAAAAGAACCTTCAGTGCCACAATATGATTGCTCTGTATGGGGAACCATAAGCATCAGTTTCACATAAAGAGAATCTAACAAAACTCAAACAGCTAAGCTAGTACATAGAAAAATAACAGACATTGGAAATAGTGAGAATATAAACAGGTTTAGAAGAAAAGAAACACACCTTCTTCTCTCTTGCCAAGTAAACGTGGCCAAACTTCCCCCTTCCAAGAGACTTCCCTACGTCGAAGTCATTCAGAGTCCATCTCCTCTCAGCTGCAGGAACCTCTGAAGAAATCTGTAGAAGTTGTAACACATAGTTATCGGAACATATGATAAGATGTTATATCTCCCATAGAAATTACATTTTTAAATTTTGTGGATCTACAGCACAGGAGTCTTTGACAATTCACGTAAGCAAATACAAGTCGAGAACGCAGATGCACAACTTAAATGTTAATCAAATTTTATACAGTCGCTAAACATGTGAGAAGAAAAACTATTGAGAAGTCATATCCTCGTCAAAATGAGTTCTAGTCTTTTCATTTCTTCTTACCAATTCCGTGAGATTAGGATTCAGAACATATCACTGACAGCTCAAACTCATATATATATCCATAATTGATCACTTCGAATCTCCGATTGCTGTAAGAATGGTTCCAAATCTAACCCAGGAATCCTTAATGATCGGACAGACCGCAAAATAGGATCTAAAGAGATGAAAATCCACTAAAACCCTAAGACATTGCTCTCGATACAAACGAAACAGAACTTACCTTTTGTGGCGCTTGAGTATCTGCAGCAATCGACATTAAAGAACTGAAGCTTCAAATCCTCGATCGCGAGTGAGTAGAGAGGAAAGGAGGGAGGGAGTCTCGATAGAAAACTCGAATGATTACGCCTGAGAGAGAGAATGTGTGAGGGGAGGGGAGGCTGAATGAGAATTGAGAACTGTCAACGGTCGATTCACTTGAATGTACACGTGTCCCAATCAATTGACAGATCTAGTGATTTGAAAAATGGGGACTGACTTGGGCCAGGGGTGTGGGGAGCGTCGTCCGAGTTGCCTGTTTAATGTGAGAGAAAGTGTGAGAGAAAGTGAGAGAGGAGACCATATAAATTAATTGAGCCGTTGAGTTTCGTCTTCTTCTTATATTGTAGTGGGCCTCGACATACATTAATCTCTTCAATAATGGGCCTCCATCTTAAAGAGGCCCTTTACTTATACATATATATATATATATATATATATATATATGGTTATATAAAACAAATATCATACTTAGTTACCATATTGTTTAAATCACTATTTAGATTTTTTTGTATCGTATGTAGAGTTTTTACGTATCGTATTATACAATCAGTCTAAAAGTAAAAAATTAACGCATAGTTAGCCTCATTTAATTCGTAATTAAATTATCTACGCACTATAATTTTTTTGAGTAAGTACATAATTAAATTTCTCACCTAATACATTTAATTATTTTGGTTAATTATAAAACAAACGATGTTAGGTTAAAAAATCATTGTATTTCTAATAAAAAAATTACCCTATGTAGATAATTGAATTACAATATAAATGACGTTAATTGTGGTGAGTTTGGACTTACATGGTCTGAGTTATAATTTTTTAAGTCAAATTTTCATATCACAACTTTCGGCAGAGCGTACAGTCAATCCGTAAATCCAAATTTAATATTTATTTGCATCATTTGAATCACAATTAAAATATCTACTTACTAAAATTTTTAATTTTTTTTTATAGATACATAATTTTATTTTTAAGTAAACATTAAGTCGTTGTCGTTGAAGAAAAATGAAAAACAAATAGTCAACTTTGAGGCGTGTATTCAATACACGCCTTTTGGGGTTGCGTGTATTCAATACACGCTACCTTGGGGTGCATGTATTGTTAATACCAGTGTTATCAGAACTGAACCGGACCGGCGGTCCAACCAGAAATTGGACTCCTCTCCGGTTTGGTTTAGCTAAAGCCTAAAAGACTAAAATGCATATGAACAGTGTTTGAACCGGGTTGGACCAGACAATTTCTGGTTCTAGGTTTTTTGGGGGTGGTTTGAATTTTTTGGGTGGTTCTCTTCGATTTAAACTGAATTCTTTGGTTCGACTGAGCAACTTCTTCGGTTTAGAAGTTATGTTTAAAGTTTAGACCTATTGTGTTTGATTTTGAGACCATTGTGTTATGTATGTTCAAAGTTTGAGGTAATTATGTTGTGTTATATTGTGTTTGAGAGTAATGTGTATGTTTTAGACTATGTAGTTTGTGTGTGTTTGAGGTAATTATATGTGTGTTTGAGACTATGTAGTTTGTAATTGTATTTTAAAAAAAAAAAAAACTTGTGAACAGTGAACTGCACGTCGAACGGGGTCCAACCGGATTGGATCGGCCGAACCGGAAACCGGCCCCCTCGCCGGTTCGAAAGCCGGTCCTGTTCTGATAACACTGGTCAATACACACTATCCTAGGGTGCGTGTATTTGTGTGTATTATCAATACACGCTACCCTGAGGTGCGCGTATACCCATATTTCGAAGTATTTTTTTTACATTTTTAATTTTTTTCCCAAATGTATACTTTTTCAAAAAAAAACTCTACTAATAGTAATAGTAGAGAAAAACTTTTTTTATTTCGGAAATACAGAAAATGATTTAAGATCATCCTGAATTGTATGACCTAAAATCATGTTGGAATTCAGTCCAACATTTTCTATTGAAGTTAGGTTTGGATTTTAAAACGTAAATAGCAATTATACTGGTCCGGACGAAATTAACTATATTATGAATATTTTTTATAATATATGTTGAAACGACTCATTCGACATGAGTTAAATCATCACTAATTTTAATTAAAAATATCAACCATAATTTAAGCATCATAAATGAAATATGTATAATTTTAATTAGATCAATTTGTTTTCTCTAATTTATTGTATACCTTGGATTGTTAGTCCAATAAAATAGAGAGACGTGAGATTTGTCCTGTTTGAAGAAAAGCATGATGGAAAGCGGCGCAACCATGCAATCCACGTGAACAGTGTTCCACGTGAACAGTGTTAGGGGAATAAACTTAATCTTCTTTTTACCTTACATTTGTCGGGGACAAGAATGTTCAGAAGGCAGGCTCGACCACAATCACTATGAGTAATCATGGTGCGAGCTCTCAAGGTGGACAAACACATAAAAAAAACATAATGGATCTACCATCGAACCCGCCTTTGGAAAGTAAGGAAAGGTATGTGGGTAAAATAATACCTCAAAAAGTGGTGAAGCCTGTAGCGATCCAGAATGTATTAAAATTGGCTTGGGTTAGGTATGAAAAATTCAGAATATCTAAGATTGAAGATAAGATTATGCTTTTTGAATTTGAGAATGATGAAGATAAAAATCAGATATTTGATATGTCGTTGTGGTCAATACAAGAGCATTGTCTAAGCCTTCAAAAGTGGGAAGCGAATGTTGAGATAAATGTTGTTGATTCCTCTAGGATACAATTCTGGGTGCAAATACATGATCTGTGTCTTGAAAAATTAGTTCTCAAAATGCGCAGAGAATTGGAAATAGCATTGGGGAGTACATTGAGATAGATCAAGAAGTTGAGAACCTCAGTAGCAACTATATTCGGTTAAAATTGAAGGTGGACTCAAAGGAACCACTGCTGGTGGGGTTCTGGCGAAAAAAATCGCACGGAAAAGAGACTTGGGCAAATATAAAGTATGAACGCTTATCGAATTTCTGTTATGGGTGCGGAAAGCTCGACCATACTACTCAGGTGTGCAAGAATGAAATTAAGATGTCAAAAACCAAGGAGGGACACCCATGTATCATGTATGGCACATGGCTAGTTCATACAAGACCTAGGAAAAATTTGTATGCCCGGACGAGTGGTGGCAGGGAGAAAGGTGAGACTCAATCCGAACAGCACCACAGAAGAACCTGGTTCGAGATTATGAGAGATGTTCGGGAACAGAAGGAAAATGATAAGAATGTAGAACCGATGACGAAGGAACTGATAGCGGAGGAGAGGATGGTGTATGACTAGATGAGTATGGATCTGAAAACTAACATGCCAAGAAGATAGGAGACTCACAGCATGGAACAATGCCTACCCAATCCAAACCAACAATCCAGCCATCAGTACCCTTCATTACTGAAAATTCGTTATTCACTAATGAAATATTTTCGTCCATAAAAGGGGTAAATTTCGTTGGTAAAAACAAATTTCGTCGGCAAAATGAAATTTTCGTCGGCAAAAGTATCGTTGGTGAATTCTCCGCCAGTAAAAATTTACCGACAAAATTAGGACTATTTTTTTGGTCGGCGAAAGTCTTATGTTTACCGACGACAATTTGTTGACTTTTTATAGTATCGTCTGTAAAAGTCGTTCTTTGTCGACAAAATGTTTTGTCGTTAAAATGTATTGCCGACGAAATAACTTATGGTTGGTAATCTCTATTATCAATCAAATGGTTTTGTCGATAATTTCAAATTTACCGACGAAAATTATTTTCGTCGGTAATTAAGAGATTTTCAATAGTGCTCAGCCCGATCCAAACCGCCACCAACCAATTGACCTCAATACATTCCCACCATAGATAGCCATTACCCCTACTATATAAAACCCTCCCATGGATCCTACCCTAATACCTCTTCGCCCTCAACAAGATACTACTATTCCCCTCATCCAGATATCCTACACATACTACATAAGCAAAACTGGTCAAATATTAGCACGACCACCCATCCTGATATACCCCTGAGCCATAGCCAAAGCCTTCTTGAGAAAACCTTAACCTACTCAATGATAACCATATTAATGGACCAACCTCTATCCCCCCCAGCCGAAGGAAAACTCCTCTCACACCTATGTTGTGGAAAAACCCCTGATACACCATCCCCTAGTCGAGACGATGTGAACCCAAACCTAATAATAGGCTTAAGCCTGATACTTACCCAGCTATCCCTGAAGTGCAGACTTGAGGAAGGAGAAGAGGAGTTGCTAAGCAATAAGCGAGTAAGGAGGTTATACGATGGTGTGGAGGAGGGATATCTAGTAAGGACCCAAAAGGAGAGCTCATGATGTTCAATATCTAAGACTGGACAAAGGAGGAGCCCTTGAAGGATTCAAAGGAAAATGAGAAGGGTTAGGAAGAATGGTGGACGAGGGATTAGTGATAATGTAGACGAAGAATCTATTGATGAATAGGGTTGTGGTGGTTGTTCCAAAACAACCACACGGGGACTCTGATGTGGGCAACTTAAATTCATGTCGATGTCGAATCTAACCAAAGACAAGTCCTATGGAACTCTCTTAGAATCCTTGGTCGTGGGAGATCAAACATGTGGGTATGCTTGGGGGATTTTAATAATATAAGCTCTCATTACGAAAAAGAAGGAGGAGGACGAAAATCCCAACACCTAATTAATGCTTTCAACTCTATGATCGAGGATATATGCATGGAAGACCTGGGCACGAAAGACAAAATTTTACGTGGTCAAATAATTGGAGAGGGGATGATCGAGTGTATGAAATATTAGATTGTATCCTTATTAACTCGAGATGGGGTGCAAATTTCTTGAATGTTATATGTATTAATGAGTTGGAAATAGGTTCATATCACTCTCCATTGACGCTACTCATGAATGGGGAACCGAATAGGAGGACAAAAAACTTTAGTTTTGAGGAGATGTGAATGGAAAGTCTTGAGTGTAAAGGTGTCATAAAAAGAGCTTAGACGGAAGAAACCTTAGGGAGCCGAATCGAAGTGTTGAACCGAAACTACAAAATTGTCGCAGAAATCTAATTAGATGGAACTCTAAACACTTTGGGAATAATAGGATTGAGTTGAGAAAAGCAAAGGATAGATTGAAGGTCTTAAGTCAAAGTGCATCTTGTGTGAGAACCCACCGTGAATAAGAGAATTTGAAGAGTCGGATCAAGGAACTATGTAAACGGGAAGAAGTCTATTGGAAGCGGAGATCAAGGGTAAATGGTGATCGGAACTCGACTTATTTCCATCTTACAACAACGTCTAGGCGGAGACGAAACAATATCCCGAGATTGATGGGGAGAAAAGAAGAATGGATAACCACCGTATGGGGCATTGTTGAGGAGCTGCGTGACCACTTTGAGCAGGCTTTTACCTCTGAGAGATTCGATGAAGAGGAGGAAGTGATGGGATGTATACCTCGGCAGGTTACAACCGAAATGAGAAGGGAGATGGATCGGGAGGTGTCAGATGAAGAAATTTGGTCAACAGTTTTCCAATTAGGTGGATCTCGAGCACCAGGTCCGGATGGTTTTTCTAATCTGTTCTACCAAAGGAATTGGCATATCGTAGGCCCAGACATCATCACCGCGGTCAAAGTCTTCTAAAGGTCAGGTGCAATACCCTCCACTCTAAATTATACTGATATTACTCTTATTCCCATAGTACCTAGCCCTAGTTATGCCTCAGATTTTAGACCGGTCAGCCTATGTAACTTTGTGTACAAAATATTTTCGAAGGTTTTGGCAAATAGACTGAAAGTCTATTTACCAAAACTGATCACCCTTTTTCAGAGTGCATTTGTGGCAGGTCGTATGATTTAAGACAACATTCTTGTGGCGCATGAGATATTTCACCAACTACAACATCGAACTGGCAGCGGAAGAATGGAGCGTGCGCTAAAAGTGGACATGCAGAAAGCATATGACTGAGTATAATGGGAGTTCCTGATCAAGAGTTTCGAGAGACGGAAATTTGGTGAAAAATGGATAGTGTGGATACAGGCTTGTATCACCATACCTACATATAGGGTACTTGTTAATGGGAACTGGATGACGCAGATACGACCCACGCGAGGCATCAGACAAGGGGATCCACTATCGCCTTACATGTTTATTTTTCTTAGGGACATTCTTTCGAGACAAATTGGGCAGGCCATTAGTGACCGGAAACTAAAGGGCATTATTTTACGGAAGGGATGCCCCGAACTTCACCACTTGTTCTTTGCAAATATTCTTTATTCAGGGATTTGTGGAGAATGCTCGGGCCTTAAAGACTTTGATCATGGATTATTGCAGAGCAGCGGGTCAATGCGTCAATATCTACCCAAACGTTCAATAGTGGAGCAGATGAAGGGCTGGTTTCGGCCATAGTGGAGGAGCTCCCAGTCCCACGGTCGGAAAATCCCGAGAAGTACCTTGGGTTGCCTTCATTTTGGGGCTGCTCAAAAAAGGTTACATTGGGATATCTGAAGACAAGGGTGCAGGAAAAACTTCAAGGGTGGAGAACAAAGACTCTAAACCATGCGGGTAAGGAGATATTAATCAAGGTTGTTATAACTGCTATACCTACTTATGCCTTGAGTGTTTTCTACCTTCCCAAAACATGATGTGCTGCGATAAGTTCTATGATTGCGGATTTTTGTTGGGGAAGGTCAGAAACGAGGAGAAATATCCATTGGAAGATATGAGAGATTATAACAAGGAGGAAAGACGTAGGGGGATTTGGTTTCAGAGAAGTCCACAGTTTTCAATATAGTTCTATTAACAAAGATGGTGATAGGGTGTTAAATGAACCAACCTCGTTATGGGTTAAAGTGATAAAAGGGTTATATTTCCCGAGAGGAGATTTCTTATCGGCTCCAAAAGGCGGTAGAGCGTCATGGGGATGGTCAAGTCTCCTAGTGGGACGTGATATACTTCAGAAAGAGGGGATATGGAATGTGGCCAACGACTCGAGTATCCACGTATATGAGGATCAATGGATAAGCACCCAAAGGGGTTTCCAAACCGAGACTCTTTCTGGGCATGGAGATCGTGGCTCGGTTCTGGTCAATCACTTATAGGGCAAGATAACCAATGGAATGCAGACCAGGTGCGGTAGCAGGTTACGACATTGAATGCACTATGTGTTTTTCAAATCCCTTTTCCGATGGTGGAACAACCCGACAGCCTACACAAAGGAGGGGGACACCACTGTCCGGTCAGTTTATCACAGACTTCGGGAGACAGCTGATGGTCGAACAGCTGGTGTACAAACAGATGAGAACAAATCGTATTCTATGTGGAGCCGCATTTGGAAGGCTTCTACGATCCCAAAAATAAAAACTTATATATGGAAACTGGCCACCGAATCAATTGTTGTGAAGCGCAATCTCCATAGGCGTGGTCTCCCCAACATCTCGCCTGAATGCCCCATTTGTGATGAGAACGAGACTGCAGACACATGACAATAGAGTGCGGCTGGATGAGAGATGTTTGGTTCGGGTTCTTAGGATTTCGAAATTCAAATCAAAACACACAGTCTATGTTCCGATGGCTAGAAGATCGACCTAAGGGTCCTGGAAATTATGTTGGGGCGAACCAAACGAGATGGGCAATATGCATGACAACGTGTTGGTATATTTGGAAAGCGCGGTGCAAGACCATGTTTGATTCCAAAATGCCACACCCAAAGACCACAATTGCGGAGATAAAGGTTATGGTGGAGGAAGTAGGACAACTACCAAAACAACATCATAGGGCTTGACAGGATCGTGGAAATACATGGTTGTGTGCATCAAGGTCATGCTCTTTCCAGATTAATTGTGATCCCTTATGGTGTGTAAAAACCCGGATGGGGGGCATCAGCGTAATTGCCTGGAATTCGAGAGGAAAATTGTAGGTAGAATGAAATGTTGTAGCCGTTGCGATGCAATTGAGATCCTTGAAGTTTCGGATGTATTAGAAGGACTCAAACTAGCCACTGAACAGGGATGGCAAGATGTGGAGGTCGAGTCGGATTCTAGTGTAGTCATAAATTAGGTCAGAGGAGGTACACCTTTTTGGAGACTGAAAGCACTTCTAACAAACATTGTAATATTGGCAAACTAGATCGATCGCATAGCAAGGAAGGAAATTCCAAAAACAGTCAATGAGTGTGCAGATTGGATTGCCAAACAAGTGGGAAAGGGTGTGTATGTCTTAAGGAATGGGTTAGGCTTGTTCATGAACCGGTTCGACCCCGAACCAGTTCAGAACTGAACTGGTCTGGCTTATAAAAACCAATACTTTTTTTATTTGTAATAAAGCTGACTTGGTTTAGGTAAAAAAAAATGGTATGGTTTACATCGATTCAGAACCGTTTCAGACTGGTCTAGTCTGGTTTTTTAAATAAGATCTTCATCAATTAAACAGAAATTTCAGCGAGCCAACATAAATTAAACTTCCCTAATGAATTTTTCCAAATGTTATAAATTGAGAGCATCGACACCATAATTGAACAAGAATATCCAGATACTCAATTCCTTACAGCAAACCAAAGCTCAAGCTAAAACGTCGCACTTTTCATGTCAGGTCTTGTTATTTGAAGACGAAGAGCTGAAAATAGAGATCAAATCTCAAAATTGAATCTCACCAAGATGGAATTCGGGCCAACGTTGGAGCTTGGCCCAAGAACCACCTCCAGTATTTGTTGGGTTTGAATCTCCCAGATGCTGACTTGGTAGTGGATTGAATGCTAAAGGATGAATGAATATTGCTCTCGCCTTAGCTCCGATGAACCTGCAAGAAGAGGATCGCAACAGAGGGAGTGTCTCTGGGTCCCTCTCCGATGCTTAAATGAGTATACTGTGTGTATGAACTCAAAACGTAATGAACGAATTGAAAAGCAGAGGTATTTATAGAGTGGAGAGACCAAATCGTTATAGGTAACAGAATATATTGGTGAATATTGTGCTGGAGAAGATTAGGATAGCAGATATTACGGTTATGGCATAATATTGCAGTTACCTTATGTAATCTTTAGAGAATATGTGCCCGACATACGCGGGAGTTCGTGGCCAAATCTTTAGTGACGGTTGGTGGGACCATAGATGATAGGTTAGACTCTCTTGGCGAGCACTCCTATGGCGAGCAGTAGGAGGCTGTGACCTTGGTTATTGTCGACCGGTGGTGGAGCTTTGGCGTCCACTTTGGCTTGGGTTTGGTACTGGACCACTTTATGAGGGTCAGATTAACCTTAATGTGGGTCGGCTCGGTCTGAATGATGTGGGATTTACCCCTACAAAGATATTGGGCCTCTAAGGCCTTTCCCTTATTGGGTCATCACTATCAATACCCAACATTTGCCCCCGAAACTTGAGTGAAGTTTCTTCGGTCAAGCTTGATTCTGTGATATGGTTTGAGATAGTGACACTTGGATTGATTCTTGTCTGTCCTTATCTGCTATTTGTGCCTTTTTAAATATTTCGTATCCATTGGCGAGCGGTTGTTTGGTCGCCTAGAGTTTATGGAATATTCAATCATTTATTCACTACTCTTTGGTGAACGCTACCTTCAAAAGGGTTTTCTGAAAGGCTTAGAAGGGTCTTTGGCGATCACCTTTTCTGTATAGGGTCTCGAGCATTTAATGGATGCACTGTTATCCAGAAGTTGAACAGACAATTGAAACATGTCTGTCTTTTATTCTTCCGTAACCCAAGGGTATGCTGACAGTTTTTGTATCGTTCCAGCCGTTTGTCTCTTAGAATTCTTACATTGCTTCGCTTTTTACCCAAAAGGGTGTAATCATTCTCTGAACCGTTTTGATCGTGTCTGTTCGGTTACTTCTATTTTGTCTATATAAGAAACAGAACCTCATCCCTTTTGTCTTTTACATGTACCAGTCATTTGCATTCCAGAGAATTCCTTGCTTCTCAGTGCTCCATTTCGACTTTCCCTTTTCCCTTCTTCAATTTCACAAAACTTTCCAATATTTCCATGGCTTCTAAGTACCAATCCGCAGGAAAGGGCAAGGTGGCAGCTCACAAGTCTTCTTCCAACCAACCTTCTTCCGGTTAGAAGGTTTCTACTAAGGCTGCCAATGCCCCTCTGACCATCATGGATGGTTCCTCGCCAACACCGAGCCAGAGGAACTCTGCCCCCAAGCCAGTTTCTGGGCAAATTGTTGCCACACTAGTGATGGTGGACGGGCCAGACACCAATGTTCCCGCCGTCTCCCCGACCGGTAAATTTTGATGTCTTACTTTTGCTTCTTTTTATTATTGTGTATTATTCTTGTCATCCTTAAGTGTTCTGAGTAGATATCAAGCTTAATGAACTCAGTTCAAGGCAGTGGTCATCGTAACTGGCTTGAGGGAAGCGGATGCCCCCAGATACCCGGGCTTAGGATTTAACTAACCTCGCAACAGAGAGGTTTACGTTTATGCTACCCAGATCGATGTTGGGTTGCATTTTCCTCTCTGCGAGGATTTGTAGGAGCTTTACTGCTATTACGGGATAGGTCCTACGCAGCTAGTACCCAACACCACCAGGATGTGGATTGGGTTTAAGTTCATGTGTTTACGTCTAGAGTGAATGTATTCACTGCTCTGTTCCGGTGCTTCTATTGATTGGCCATCGGGGCAAACCATCTCCACCATATCCAGACTCGGTGGCCCAAGTTCGAGGAATGGAGGGGCCAAGCTTGGAATTGGAACGTTCATTTCCGCCTGGTGGACGACTTTCGTGCTACCAACTCCAACTACAAGAAGTTTTACTTCTTTTGCAAGGGTAGTGTATCATGGGAGTTATTCCAGCTGGAAAGGGATACTCCTCCTAGCTTTGGAGAGCTGACCAGGAGTGATCAGAACGCCATTGACGATTTCTTCCGATTACATAAACAATCGAACTCAAACTCAAACTCAAACAATCGATTTCTCTGTTGGTTGTAGGCATTCGGAGAACCAAACTCTTCAGTCTGTTTTACAAGCAGGCTAAGACGAGTCTGTCTCCAGACTAGGCGTCGCTGAGTCTTCCACCTCCTCCTTCCAGGCGTTCGTCCAAGCGCAAGTCTAAAGAGGAACGACCTTCGACTACTTCTGACGATTGCCAGCAAGGTATGCAACTGCCTTTTAACTTTTTGTTCCTCTGCTTTAGTCTAAGGTTTCTAATATCTTTGCTGACCTTTTTCAGGGAAGACCACTGCTGATGTGGCTCCAAACCCTACTCCCGCCAAGAAAGCCAGGAGTTCGGGCGTAGAACGCCCTGCTCCCCCCAGGGGTCCTGCTGCCCCCAAGAAAAAGGGTGTCGTGGTCGTAGAGGTCGCCACGCCTGCCTCCGATAAGGCTGCTCTCAATCCTCCCTAGGAGACTGGGGCTCGGAAGAGGGAGGAAACCGCCACGGGCTCCTCAAAGACTCCTTTCGGGGAATACTGCCCCTTGGTGGGCTTATTCCTGCCGCCAAAGGCGGCGAACTTCAAGGGTGTCTGGGCCCCTTAGGGAATTCTCCAGAAGGTGGAGATTTCCGACCAGATGACACTCTGGGGTAACCCGGATCTATGCATGCATCTTCTCGAGGGGATTGTTCCTTTTCGGGACAGGGCTCTGATCCCCGCTGAGGTTCCCAGCATCGAAGGGGTCCGAGGATCGCACTTCAAGCGGATCGCACTTTGAGAATTTGTGTGTGTCGTGTCATTAATCATGTCGTGTGTAAACAGATAAATCTTAAACGTGCATAAACGTATGTCGTGTTTAAACAGATAGACTCTTAAACAGATCACACGTGAAACACATGTTAAGACAAGATTAACTTTTTAAATAAATAAAAAGTTCATATATACATGAGGCAAACCGTGTTACATGACAAGAAATGACATGAAAGAAATAATACAATATGAAATTCACAAATTCACAAATTCTATAATTTAATTTCATAATCAAATTTTAAAATTCATAAGTGATTAAAAAATTAGTTAAAAATAAATCAAAATATAATATAAATATACGTAATCGTGTTTAGTTGGTTTAATCGTATATTTGCATGTTAGATGTGTTTAGCCACGGTCATTAATCGTGCCAAGACGGATAAGAGTTGTTTAAACACTGTTATTAATCGTGTTGTGTTATTATCGTATAAAATGTAGATCACTACAGATCGTTTAATTGTGTGGTGTCAGAAATTATCACCCATACGTAAAATGATAATTCTCGTGTTTTATTATATTCACAATACACTATGTTATCATTGTTTAATAATAAGTTACCTATGTTATATTCACACTGTAATGTTCTTCTTCTATTTATGTAATTTTTGTCACTATAGTCATGCATGCCTCACTAAAGTTTGTTACCCCTTACACTACCAAAAGTTTAGGTGAGCATCATTGCTCCTCATAAGTGATTTTTGTGTGTCCATTTCTTTACTTGAGTTATTAAAAGAAAGAAATGTACAGACACGGCAACAAAGAATTAACTTGAAATTCAAATATCTATCTATCTATATGTGAAAATTAACCTTGAAATAATTATAATAATAATTTATATTTATAGATATGAGCTAAAGGTTGATGCATACAATATATGACAATGAAAAATAAGATAAATCCAAAGAAAATTGAATTGATGAAAATAGTTGAGTCCACAATTTCTGACACAACACGATCTGTTTTAAAGTGTATATGAGTTTGAGTTTAACACATTCTTTGTCTAAACAACTCTTATATGTTTAAACTAGGGTTAATCATGGGCGGTCCGGTCTTGAAGGCAGGATCGAGACCGACATTTCAGTCTTGACATCTAGAGGACTTAGACTGACTTGGCCAAAAAAAAAATGAGTCGGTCTTGCTTGACTCGGGTCGGTCTTGGACCAAATTTTTTGGTTAAAAAAAATCAACAAGATTAACAAAAAAAATCACTGAACTTTTGGTTTTGAACTCGCTCGCTTCTCGTCTTCCGTCGCACTTCCCTTATGGAACCGATCCAGAGTTTGTTGAATGCTTCAATGTCATGAATTATTAATGTTACAAGGGTTATGTCATGAATTTCTAGGGTTTTCTTCAAGGCTGGGCCGGTCTGGTAGTAATCGGGCTTTTGGGAAAAAAACTCGAGACCGAGACCAAGATTGACCTTGAAGAAAAAAATTCGTCCGCTCGGTCTCGGTCCTAGTTAGGCTCAGTCCTATACGAAACACAGTTTATATTTAAAATCATTTTTATTTGCACTGTAATTTATTTGTAATGGATAAAATATTTATTATAATTATTTTTTTATTTTTAAAAATAAAATAAATTTTTTTAATTAAACGATAAAGTACTCAACCGATTACTTAATTATTTATTTGCGTGTCTGCGTGTATTTCCTATTCCTTCTTGGTTTTGAACTTTGAACTTTTCAAAAAGTATTTATGTTAGAAAAAGAATTTGAAAAAGTATATATATAAAAAAAATATTTATTAAAATGTGCATCTGCGCAAGTAGGGTAGTAGCGATTTTAAGAAAATTGTTACTACCAGTAGCGTTGTTGTTTTTTTAACGTATTTTTACGATATACTAAGCTCTTTGGCAAAAAAAAAAAAGGACTAAGCTCCATGAAACATCATATAGGGAAATTGCTTTGTTCTAGATAAAGTGTATGGTGCAAACCTGGAAAAAACAATGATAAAAGGAGGAGGAAATGGGCGAGATACTTTAAGTACAACAAGTATGAGTTGCACACTTTATCATTAAAAATGTTATTAAACTACAACAATAAATTCACGTGGAGTTGTTAAGTACAAACTTGGTGCGATACTCTATGTTCGACAACTCATGTCTCAATGCATTTACGGGTTTAGCAATTGAAATTGGAAAATGAAACATATATATATATATATATATATATTCGAAGTAAATTACGTATTGTATTATACGGTCAGTCTAAAAGCAAAACATTAACGTTTAGTTAGCGTCATTTAATTTATAATTAAATTATCTACTCACTTTAATTTTTTTGATTTTTTGTGAGTAAGTACGTAATTAAATTTCTCACCTTATGCATTTGATTATTTCGGTCAAATTTTAAGACAAGCGATGTTAGGTTACAAAATCATTGTATTTCTAATAAAAAAAATTAGCCTAGGTAGATAATTGAATTACGACATAAATGACGTCCACCGTGGTCAGTTTGGACTTACAGGGTATGAGTTATATTTTTTTAAGTCAAAATTTCATATCTCAACTTGCGGCAGAGCCTACAGTCAATCCGTAAGTCCAAATTTAATATTTTTTGCATCATTTGAATCGAAATTAAAATATCTACTTACTGTAAATTTTTAAAAAAAAAATTAAGATTTTTTTGATTTTTTTTCAAAAAATTAAAACGTAAAAAAAAAAAAAAAAAAATCGCTACCTCCACATGCGCATATGCACATTTTGCTAAATACTTTTTTTTGCATATATAATATTTTCAAAAAAAAAATTCTAAAATAAAAAAAGTTCTTGAACTTTTTATTATTATCATTATCTCTTCATGCATTACTTGTCCTTTCTGCTGTTTTATATTCTTGTGCTTGTAGCTATCTTTTTACTGTACGTCATTTACTGTCTGACTTGGTCAATGAATATACACGAGTTTTTTTCAAAAATGTAATTATAATTAAAAAAAATAATAATAATTAAAAATATAGACAGACGCACAATCTAGTATTGTTTATCCTATAATTTGATCGGAATAATAAAATGTATTAGGTGAAAAAAATAATTACTTCCTCTCAAAAAATTCAAAACCCTAAATCATAATTATAGATATAGATAGATAGATGTATAGTTTTTAACGTCTAGTTAACGTCATTTATATCATAATTAAATTATCTACGCACTGTTATTTTTTTTCCCTGAGTAAATATATAATTAAAATTTTCACCTAATGCATTTTATTATTCCGATCAAATTATAAGATAAACGATATTATGTTAAAACAATAAATATATATCTAATCAAAAAAATTAGAATAGGTAAATAATTGAATTTCCCTATAAATATCGTTAATCGTGTTGAGTTTGAACTTACAGAGTTGAGTTATATTTTTTGAAGTCAAATTTTGATATATCAACTTAGAGTGGATCGTATGTTTAATTCGTAAATCCAATTTTAATATTTTTTATCCGCGGATGTTCACCAACTAATAGTATTCGCGGATGAAAAAAAAAACTTTTAGTCGCGAATACCGTTTATGTGTAGATATAGTTTCATAATTTTTTAAAAATATGTTGAGAATACTTTTGTATTTATGTTTTTTTTTTAGTATATTTGTGTCAAAAATTCTCCATTGATATATTGAATAACTGTTGACCAAAAAAAGATGTATTGAATAACTATAACGTGCCAAAGACGGGCAAGTTTGTCACTTTTCAGTTGGCCAATGAAGCGTTGGCTTATGTCTCACTTGACACGACCAAGATGATGAACAAGTGGACGTAAACAATGGTCCGATGGGGTCCACCAAGCAATAATATCCTCATGTTGTTAATATATTATTGGACAAATCAAACTAAATTTGGACTGTTTTCTAGGTGAACAAGACAACCTAACTAATTAAAATCAATTATTATCCATCTCCACAATTATCTCTTAATTTTATTTTTATTTTGTATATATAATGTAAGTTTTTTTTTTATAGTATATAATATAATACTTATTTAAATTATTTTTAAGTGAATATAAAATAAAATAATTTCCAAAAAAATAAATAAGTTTACTATTATAAAATTTAAAAATTTATTTTTTTAAAAGTGAACATACACTAATAATTTTTCAAAAAAGTCATTATTAAGTTTGAATTGTTTACAATACAAAATTAGAAAATTAGAAAATGCTTGAAATAATAATTTATAAATACAAAAAATATAAATTATAGTATTAAATACAAAAAATATAAATTATATTAAATGTATTTGTTCATAAAATTAGTTAAACATACATGAGTCAATAATTAAAAAAAATTAACAATTAATAATAAAATGATAATTTATATTTTTATTATATAAATAATATTTTCAAATTTTAAAAATATGTTGAGTTATAAATATATAAAAAAATATTTTTCATAAACGGTAAAAAAAAATGTGTTAAATGTCCATATTAACTAGACTTTTATGATTTATTAATTTTATCAATGTTTATAAAAAAAAAAACATTAGTGTTTTTTTTTTCTAACAATAGTAACAATCTCTACTGTTTTAGTATACATGTTATATTTCATCTATTTTGTTAATTGCAAATTATATTGAGTTTGTAAATATATAACATTTAATTTCGTGACATTGTTAAAATTTAGTTTGATATTATTGTAATAAAGTAGGTGATGTTGATATGTGACTTATGTCTTATTTTAATAAGAGTATTATGTGATAGATGAAATGTACTCTTAATTAATCTATATTTTAATTCATAAAATTAAATTTTAATACGTGCATATTTGATATTCATAAAATATAATATTATGTATTTTATTATTATATAAATTTCACTTCATAAAATATATTTAAGTTGAAATTATAAATATAAAGAGAAATAAAGAGAAACGATATGGTTTTTTGTAAGTTATCTTGAGAATAAATGATAGACTTTGAAGGATTTTAAATTAATTTACATGACATACCACCTAGTAATGAGAATTTTATAATTGGCATAAATTAATTAAAATATGTTAATTTAACATTAAGAGTAAAAAATACAATAAAAAAACGTATTTATCATTATTATATGTGAGTTAAAAAAAATTAATATATGTATAAATATATTATTTAAAGTCGGGGGAACTAAGTTTGTCAAGTCAAATGATAAAAAGTCATGAAAAGCAATAGTGTTTCAACTGAACACTATACATTTATTAGGATATCTATTAAAGAAATATTTCCACATAAATTTCAAAATTCAAACTAATGACCAAATTATTAAAAAAATTGACAAAGTAATACCATAATAAAAAAATCACACGGAACCCATTATTTATTCTCCTTATCCTGTGTGTATAAATTGTCTTTTACTTTAGGCAATACGTAATTCTTATATTGTTTAATAAATGTGTAAAATATTGCATAAGATAATATATAGTTAGATTTTTTTTTTAAATTTATTAAAAATATATTTAGGATTTAATATTACTTAAAATTTTATCTTAAAAAATAAGTGTATTTATATAGGAAAGTATTAAAACTATTACATGATTGGCCATAAAAAAAAATATTACATATGTTTTAATTATATGAATAATATTATAAACAGTAAGTCTATTTATTCAAATGTATTTGAAAATGCATGAATTGATGATAAAACTTAATATCAACAAAAGTTCTTCATTTCTACCCAAAAAAATTATTCTAAGTTCTAACTTAACCTTTAACGGTCTATTCAATTCATTTATTAAAAAATGCTAAAACAATAGTATTTTTTTATTGTAATAGTAGTAACAATATTTATGCTTTAATCATGCAAACTATTTCTTCTCTATTTTTAAAATCTACATAAGTATACAAATATATAATAAATATCTTTCATAAAATAGTATCTTAATAACATTATTATTCTCAACTGATAGTTTTATATAGACACGTAATTATAATAAGATAAATGAGGTTAACATAAGACTTATTTTGATGAAGCGGTATGTAATATAAATGTATGTTTAAATTTAATCAATCTGAAATTTAGTTTGTTAATAAGAAATTAATATATGTCCATACTTAATATTTATAAATATAATATTATGTGATTTAGTATGGTATAAAATTCAGTTAAGATCATAGTAAAACAAAAATGAATTGTATAGAATAGTTTGGATATAAGAAACTTGTGAGATAGTGCACTAAAATAGTTCCCATCATGGATTCTCAAAGGAGTATACTCCAAGCCAAGGTTTTGATATTTCTCTTTCAGATAAGCTTGCCAACAAATCACGTGCTTTGACCCTTCTTTTCTCCAAACTAACTAGCATCCTAGTGGCTACACATCACGTGACACTTTTGACACGTGGCGTCCATCTGCTCTCCTGATCGCCGTGGTTAGCTCCGACCATAGATATTTGTCCGTACGGGACGGGACGGATATTTGGATTCTGTCGGTTGGATTTTAATATTTTAATAGTTTATCTTTTTGTGGGGTAGTAAAGATGCTGGTGTTGATGAATCAGCAATCTCAACCGTTGGTTTTCATACAGAGGTCGGTGTCACTTATACATTTTTCGCAACTCAAGTTAACTATTTAATTATACATTTTTTTTTTCGCTTCGCATAACTAAATAATTACGTATTTGTAAGTATGTGATTATTTAGTTATGATTTGTGTTATTTGATTACATATGTTTGATAAATGTGATTAAATAGCAACTAAAGTGATCATTTTGCCATTTTCATCATGTTTCATATTCATCTTCATGTACATCTTCAAGTTCTTCATGTTTATTTTCACGTTCATCTGATTTTTTGCAAATCAAACTAAAAAATTCAGTGTGAGTTCGTTTGAAGAAAAAGTAAAAGATTTTTGGATTTCGAAAAAAAAATTAAAGTAGAGGAAGAAGATTTCGAAGAAAAAGAATTTGATGAAAAATAAGAAGATTTTGAAGAAAGTTAGCATGAATGAACAAATGAAGATAAGTCGGAATAGTATTTTTGTATTTTAATTTAATAAAAAACATTGTAACCCAAAGATACATAATCAGCACCAAAAATAATCAATTAGTAGATGGGAAAAAATATGTCACTATTTAGTATATTAACCTTTTAATATTTTATCTTTTTGTGGGATAAAGATGTTGGTGTTGATGAATCAGCAATCTCAGCCGTTTGTTTTCATAGAGAGGTTGGCGCGACTTGCAGAAATCCCACGGCTGTTGATCGCTAGTGCGCAGGAGGTCATATACCAAAAGCCACTACTATTAGTCTATTACACTAGTTTTACGAGAAGGACGCAGTTTGTCTTAACTCTAATTTACGATCATTTAATAAGTTGATATTATTTATTCATTTACGACGTCGCATTTGGGGTAAGAATTGAGAAACGAAGTCGTTTCTTTTCATAAATAATCGATACAAACAAACTCCCTTTTAATCCTACAAAGTAACGTACTTGTTGACTTTGTGTCACGACACTAAAGACCAAATAAAAGAAGAGTCCAAAATAAAAAGAGAAACTTGGAAAGACATTGCACGATCTCAATAATATCGGTGTAGACAAAGTGTAGATGATAGTATTAACTGCGATATTTGTGGAACACATTCATAAACTCTAGTTGGTAGCTTGGTTGCCGAAACTATCGTAAATTTGGAACCGCTCCTCAATCTAAATTATAATTTTACATAAATTCAGTTCTCAATTCAAGTATGTACGTAATTAATTACTTTTTAATTAAATGTCTTTAGTTAACTTATTGCTTTGTAATGGGGAGTTAAGTGAGGGGTTAAACTTACACATAAAATTTAGGGTTAATTACTTAATTGGTTACACATGTTTCACCATTGTGCATAATGGTTACACATGTTTCAAAATGTGATTAATTGGTTTTGCTATGTGACTAATTGGTTACACATGTTTTTCCAAATGTGATTAATTGGTTATTCCATTAGTAAACCGTTAATTTTAACGTTAATTCATTTTTTTAACATATTATTGAATTGTGAAAGAACTATTATGCCCTTAGTTGTATTGAAGAACAGATTGGAAGGATTGAAGAACCAAAATCGAAATAAATTCGATTTGATGTTCTTGGGAACCCAGAAATCAGATTTATGGGTTCTTGAAGAACCAGAAATCAGATTTCTGAGAACCCAGAAATCTGATTTCTGGGTCCTCAAGAACCCATAAATCTGATTTCTGGGTTCTTCACAATGTGGGTAACATGTCGAACCTTTTAATCACAGCATTTCAAACAACAGTATCCATTTAATCACATTATAGAGAAACATGTATGACCTTTTAATCACATTATAGAGAAACATGTATGACCTTTTAATCACATTATAGAGAAACATGTATGACCATTTAATCACATTTGATGATAACATATACTGCAATACAGAACTTCAAGAACCCAGAATTGCGATTCTGGATAAGAACCCAGAAATCTGGGTTCTTGAGAAACCAGAAATCTGATTTCTGGTTCTTCAAGAACCCAGAAATCAGATTTCTGGTTCTTCAAGAACCCAGAAATCAGATTTCTGGGTTCTTCAAGACCCAGAAATCAGGGTTCTTGAAGACCCAGAAATCAGATTTCTGGGTTCTTGAATTATTGTTCTTGAAGATGATGATGTGTTCTTGAAGATGATTCTAGGCGTAATTTCGTCATTTTACGTATCTAAATAGTGACTTAACTGTGATTTTAACGGTGAATAGTGAAAAAACCAAATAGTCACATTTCAAAACCAATTAATCACATTTTGAAACATGTGTAACCATTCTGAACATTGGTCAAACATGTGTAACCAATTAAGTAATTAACCCTAAAATTTAATATAGGACTGAATATTTAATGAAACGAACTTCAGGGTGCAATCTCGCGCACCATCCAAAACAGAGGAGAGAAAAACAGCAATATTTTCTTACTAAATATCAACCTAGGCAACATGAAACCAACTTATTATCGGACATGATTAAGTATTTATGGGAAAAATCACCCAAATTAGTCGATCTAATTCGGAACCGACCACACATTAATCCTCGTCAGACTCGAAATTAGACAAACTATCTTGTCGGTGAATCACTTCATTGGTCCAATCAGCGTAATGACTAATGAATGAATGTCATTTATGTTATAAGTAGCATTAATACATGGGGTTAGCTGGTCTAGTGTGAGTAGGTCTTTGCTCTAGAACATTCCTTTCCAAGTTATCCCTACAATGCATTGCATAATATAACAATTTTTTTTTTGACCAAAATAATATAACAATTAGAAAAACGAATTTCGCATCTTATATATATATATTATGTATGACTATACATCTTATCATACAACTAGATATTATTCCTATCATATTGTGGGCGGGGAAAGTGACGTAAAGGATAAACAACTGTAAAAGATGAAAAAGCACTAAGTAAGACTTAACAGTCATGATTAATGAGAGTCGGTCAATGGGTCCTACCGTAAGACACATAATTACGAATTTTTTCAAAAACTATACATTTTTTTTTTTTTTTGAAAAGTAAGTATAGAAAAAATATTTCGAAAAATAGGTATACGCGCACCCCATGTAGCGTATATTGGAAATACGCTCACTCCAGGGTGGCACCTATTCAAATGGAAGGTGTTACGTTAGTTTTTTTGTTTTAAAAATTGTTCCATAATGACGACTCCATGTTTAATTAAAAATAAAATAATGTATCTATTAAAAGAAATTATAGTAAGTAGATATTTTAATTGCGATTCAAATGATGCAAAAAATATTAAATTTGGATTTACGAATTGCATGTACGGCATGCCGTAAGTTGAGATATGAAAAACTATAACTCATACCATGTAAGTCCAAACTCAACACGGTTAACGTCATTTATGTCGTACTTCAATTATCTACGTAGGGTAAATTTTTTTGATTAAAAATACAGTAATTTTGTAACCTAACATCGTTTACACCATAATTTGACCGACATAAGTAAATGCATTAGGTGAGAAAAATAATTATGTACTTACTCAAAAAAAATAAAAAACATTACGGTGCGTAGATAATTTAATTACGAATCAAATGACGGTACGTTATAATTTTTTAAGTCAAATTTTCATATCTCAACTTACGGCATGCCGTACAGCCAATCCGTAAATCCAAATTTAATATTTTTTGCATCATTTGAATCGCAATTAAAATATCTACTTACTATAATTTCTTTTAATAAATACATTATTTTATTTTTAATTAAACATCGAGTCGTCATTATGGAACAATTTTTTTAAAAAAAACACAAAAAAACTAACGTAACACCTGCCATTTGAATAGGCGCCACCCTGGAGTGAGCGTATTTCCAATATGCGCTACCCGGGGGTGCGCGTATACCTATTTTTCGAAATATTTTTTTTTCTATACTAATTTTTCTTTAAAAAAAAATGAAAATGTATAGTTTTTGAAAAAATTCACCGTTATTTGAACTTTTTAGAAAAGTGAGCATGGTAAACAAAAAAAATTAAATATATATAAAAACATATTTTGAAATTTTATATACGACAAAAGGCACACATAGGGTGACGCCATTTACATATTTTATTTCAACGACTCAATATTTAATTAAAAATTAAATTATATATCTATTAAAAAAATTAGAATAAGTATATGTTTTAATTGTCATTCAAATTATGCCAAAAAATATTTTAACCTAACCTCATTTGTCCTATAATTTGATCAGAATGATAAAATGAATTAAGTGAGAAAATTAATTATATACTTACAAAAAAAAATTATAATACGTAGATAATTTAATTACAACATAAATTATGCTAACTAGACATTGATTTTTGACTTTCGGATTGATCGTATAATACAATAACGCATTTTGTAAAACTAATAATACCCAGGGATAGTCTTTTGTAAAAAAGAATATAACGCGCTACCGTGAGTTTTGGGGGAAAAAACGCTACTGTGAGTAGTGTAAAGTTTCGTGAAGGCTGGATGAAGATGAAGAGAAACTACGGAGAAACCCTAGAACGCAGAGGAATGAAATTGTAAACTGTATATTGCGGCTCCTATTCAACACGGAGCATCGGCTTAAATACCATATATAAATATAACTAATTACAAGAGAAGCCCTCATAATTCTAACCCTAGCAATCTGAAACCAAAAAATAAATAATTCATAATACAACCTATACAAATAGAATACAACAAATAAAACTCTAATATTAGGATATTAGCTTGAATTCAACACTCCCCCTCAAGTTGATATCCTACACAAATATCTATCATTCCCAATTTCTTTAGGAGATAATAATGTTGTGCATTTCCCAATGCTTTGGTAAAAATTCTCGCAAGTTGTTCCCCCGAGCGAATATAATTAATCTTCACAACACCTGCATTAATTTGTTCTCTCAAAAAAGAACAGTCAATTTCAATATGTTTAGTCCTTTCATGATACATAGGATTTGCTGCAATTTGAATTGCAGCTTTATTATCACAATATAAACTAGCATGCATTGAATTTTCTATGCCTAATTCTCCAATCAAACCTTTCAACCAGATTATTTTGGATACAACCAAACCCATGCTACGATATTCTGCTTCAGCCGATGATCGAGATACAGTGACATGTTTCTTTACTTTATAGGACACAAGAGTGTTCCCTAGTTTAACACAATAACTTGAAATAGATCTTCTGGTTTCCAAACAGCTGCCCCAATCAGAATCACAGTAAGCAGAAATACAAGTATCAAGATCAGAAGATAACAAAATACCTAAGCCTAGTTGGATTTTTATATACTTAACTATCCTGTATATAGAATCAAGATGAGATTTTTTTTGGATTCTGCATGAACGGGCTCAGATGTTGAACAGAGAAACTAATATCAGGTCTAGTGATGGTTAAATAAAGCAACTTACCCACCAATCTTCTATACATAGTGGGATCAGATATTAAGCCATCTTCAGAATTAATCCCCAAAGTCTCATCATATCCCTTGCTAGTCAGTTTCAGATTTTGCTCCATAGGAGTATTACTCGGTTTACCTCCTAACAATCCAATTTCAGAAAGAAGTTCAAGTGAGTATTTTCTCTGGCACAAAAATAGACCATTTTTTGATCTAGCAATTTCTATACCTAGAAAAAATTTAACTCACCCAAATCTTTCATCCTAAAGGTGTTTTGCAAGGTTGCTTTTAACTCAGTAATAAGAAACTGACTATTTCCAGTAATCACTAAGTCATCAACCTAAATCAATAAAGCAGCAATTTCGGAACCACGTTTCTTAGTGAAAAGGGAATAATCATATAAGTTTTTCCTATAACCATTTTTTATCAGGGCCTCAGTGAGTTTCATGTTCCATTGCCTTGACACCTACTTTAATCCATAAAATGATTTTTGCAAACGACAAACAAGATTATTCTCCCCTGTTTGCGAAAACTTTGGGGAATCTGCATAAAAATTTCCTCATTAAGGTCTCCGAGTAAAAAAGCGTTAAAAACATCCATATTATAAACCGACCAATTATTTTTAGCAGCAATCGAAAGTAAAGTTCTCACAGTAACCATTTTGGCCACAGGAGAGAAAGTATCAGCATAGTCGATCCCTTCCTTTTGACTGTATCCCTTTGCAACAAGGCGCGCTTTGTATATGTCTATGGTTCCATCAGAGTTATATTTTATCTTATATACCCACTTACATCTGATGGCATGTTTACCTGGAGGAAGAGATACTATGGTCCATGTTTTATTTTTCTCTAAAGCTTTAATTTCGTTTTTCATAGTATTCATCCAATTAGGATCAGGAGAAGCATCAAAAAAAATTTCAAGTTCAGTTGTTTTAGCGATCGAACTGATAAAACATTAATGATTAGGACTGATAACATCATAGAAAACCTGATGTTTGATCGGGTATGTGATATAACTGCCAGTCATAATATAGTCCTTATGCCAACTAGGAGTTCGAACTGATCGAGATGACCTGCGTGGCTCTTCATTAGGAACCTGTATATGATCTTGGCGTTCGGATTCATCCTGATGATCAGGATGTTCGGGATTGATGGAAACAGGTATTTGGTCAGGAGGCATACTCGTTTGGGGTAAACCTACATCAATATCAATAGATCCAACATGTTCATCAAAGAACAGGGTTTCTTTCACCTTTCCAAATTTTTTAAGGGAAAAACATCCTCCATAAATCAAACGTCTCTACTCACAAAAAAAATTTAGTTTGCAAATTCAACAATCTATATGCTTTTTGGGTTAGAGAATATCCCATCATCACACATGCAACAAATCGCAAAGCAAATTTATTAGAGACAGGTAAAGCCTTAGCATAACAAAGACAGTCAAACACACGAGGATGAGCTAAGTTAGGTTTCTTTCCTAATAGTTTTTCATGCGGAGATTTTCCATAAAGAACAGGAGTTGACATTAAATTGATCAAATAACATGCAGTCAGAATGCAATCTCCCCAAAATGTAGAAGGAATTTCAGCTTCCAGCTTAATAGCTCTAGCAACTTCTAAAAGGTGTTTGTGCTTTCTTTCTACAACACCATTCTGCTGAGGAATGTATGGATACTCTGATGTATTACCCCATGGTTTTTAAACAAAGAATATCATTGCTCATTATAAAATTCCACCTATTATCAGTTCTAATTTTTTTAACTGAAGTATTAAACTGATTTTTCACAAGTTGCATGAAATGTTTAATAATAACAATTGCATCAGATTTCAAGGCAATCAAATATGTCCAAGTGCTTCTAGTAAAATCATCAACGATGGTGAGGAAATACCTCTTATTGTCAAGAGTGGGCTTATGATAAGGCCCCCAAATATCCATGTGAACCAGTTCAAAAGCAGAAATAGTTTTACAAGACCTAACAACAAAAGGTAGCCTATGCTGCTTAGCTAATGGCCAAACATGACAACCAGTCAAATATTTGTTTTTAAAAGAAATAGATTTCAGGGACTCTATTTTTTCTAGGGTCTGAATCGATGCATGCCCTAAGCGTCTATGCCATAACATGGAATTAGGATGCACGGTAGAAGAAACTTGAAGAGCAGTAAATGGTATATGAGGCTTGAAGAGATAAAGTCCTCCAGCCTCTCTACCAATCCCCAATACCATTCTACTGCAGAGATCCTACATTATCACAATCTTAGGATAAAAAGTAACAGAATAGGATAATTCTGCAGTTAATTTGGCAACTGACATCAAATTATGTTTAAAATCATGTAAGTTTAAACCATTGTTCAAGTCTTTTAGATTTCCAAAGGAATATTTTCCACATCTGAAAATGATCCATTGGGTAGTCGAACACTGGAGCTAATGGTTTTCAAATCAGTTAACCAATCTATTCTACTTCTCATATGATTCGTCGCTCCTGAGTCTAATATCCAATGATCATTTTTATGAACATAATTATTGGAATGAACCTTAACTGCAACATTTGCGCTTGACTCTTGAGTTTCCTGCTGCTCCTGAAGTCTGCTCAGCATTTGCGCGAGATACTCCAAGCTCTCCGTCGAGATCATCTCAAGCTCAGTGTGCTGCATATCCAGAGGTGTCGAGCAACCTGTATCAATGGACTCGGGTGTGGAGCAAAGGGACGAATTGATACTGGAAATATTATTGGCTTGGGGTTTATTTCATTGGCCCTGATTATTCCTTCTCCAACCAGGAGGGAACCCATTCTTTTAAAGCATCGGGTCACATCGTGCCCTTTGCCTTTACAAAACTCACAGAATAGGTTCATTCTAGGGGGTCTGGACTGGTTCACAATATTGGCCATAAAATTCTCAACTATGCTTCTATGATGTTCTTCTTGAATACGAATAGAGTAAGCCTGATTAATGCTAGGAAGCTTTTCTCTCATCAAAAGGTTTGATCTAACGGCAGAATAAGACTCGTTCAAACCGTTCAAAAATTGAAAAAGCTTCAGATTGGAGGCATGCTCAATATGTCTTTGAAACTGTTCACAACCACATTTTGGAAGACAACATATGAATTCAAACTCATCCCATAAAAGACGCAGTCTATAGAAATAATCTGAAACAGTGTCTATACCTTGTTGAACAACATAAATTGCACGATGCAACTAAAATTTTAGAGCCATTGACCTTATTGATCTTCAAGAACTTGATCACTTGAAATTCCGTTGTAGAGGCCAAAGCTTTCGCCTCTATCCACTTGGTGAAGTAGTCGATCGCCACTATGATGTGAGTACGATGCTCAGTACTAATGGGAAAAAGACCCAATATATCTATTCCCGATTGAGTAAAAGGCCAGGCGCCTGCCATTGGGGGCAGTAGTGTTGGCGGTCGACCGGATCGTGGTGCGAACTGTTGACAAGTCACGCACCTCTGTGTTAATTCAGCCGCATCTTTTCCCAAGGTTGACCAGTAATAACCCAGTCTGAAGATCTTTCGTGTCAATGAACGTGCACCTTCATGGCATGCTGCAACTCCTTCATGAGCTTCACGGAGAAACCTCTTTGTTTCGAGATTAGAGATGCACCTTAGATAAGGGGTCGAGCAGCCTCGCCTATAGAGTTCTCCGTCTATGATCAAGTAACTGGCTGAAAGGCGTCTTATCCTTGTGGGTTCACCTTCATCTTCTGGGAGAATTCCCTCTTTCAAGAAGTTCTGGAATGGAGTCATCCATGTTACATGTCCTTGAATGTTGAAAACCTCTACTCGGTTGTCGAGAACTGAACATAAGGCTTTTTCCAGGAACTGCACATCTTGAATTCTTGTCCCTCCAAACGCTAGCTTGCTTAAAGAGTCTGCCATCTGGTTCTCTTGGCGAGGAATAGACTCAATCTCAAAATTTGGGATTTCGGCGATGCGTTTTTTGGCGATGTCGATGTACTTCTTCATCTTTTCCCCTTGCCTCGTAAGTGTCGTTGATCTGGTTGACAATTAGCTCAGAGTCGCTTTTTACCCTAAGTGCTGATATGCCCATTCCTTTTGCAAGTATGAGTCCAGTAATAAGAGTCTCGTATTTTGCTTCGTTATTGGTCGCCTGGAACGTTAGGGTGATCGCATATTTCAAAGACTCGCCCTCAGGGGGATGAGGATTAGACCTGCCCCGAGCCTTCTCTTGAAGAAGATCCATCTGTATAAAGTTTCCAGATTTGGCTGGTGTCTGCTGATGAACTTGGCCTGCTTTCTGCTTCTGCCAGACCATTGCTTGTACTTTCCACTATAAAATCAGCCAATGCTTGACATTTGATGGCCGTTTTCGGCGCAAATTTGATTTTGAACTCGCTGAGCTCGATCGCCCACTTGACCATTCTTCCTGATAAATTTGGTTTCAGTAGGAAGTTTTTGAGAGGCTGATTGGTGAGAACTATAATGTCGTGCAAGTGAAAATAAAGTCTTAGCTTTCGAGCAACAATAACTAAGGCATAGAGATACTTCTCAATTTGGACATATTTTATTTATGCAAAATTAAACATCTTGCTTACAAAATACACTGGACTCTCGACATTTTCTTTTTCCCTTATTAAGACGGCACTAGCTGCTACGTCGTTGATGCTTAAGTAAAGCAAGAGCTGCTCGCCAGGAATAGGTTTCGCCAAAGCCGGAAGTGTTTGAATATGCAGCTTCAGGGATTGGAAGGCATCCTCGCAGTCTGACATCCACTCGAACTTGCGGTTGGCCCTTAGTGTTTTGAAGAATGGTAATGACCTGTCGCTCGCCCAGAAAAGGAAGCGGTTGAGTGCAGCTAGGCGACCATTCAAACATTGAACCTCCTTATGGCAAGTCGGTGACTTCATCTCTTCAATGACCTTGAGCTTTTCCGGGTTCACCTCAATGCCTCGCTCACTTACCATGAATACCAGAAATTTACCAGAATTAACTCCAAATGCACACTTTGGTGGGTTCATGCAAACACTGTGTCTTCTCATGCATTCGAAAGCTTCTCGAAGGTCCGCTGTGTGAGGACTACCCTTGATTGTTTTGACAAGCATGTCGTCCACATAAGACTCCATAATTCGCCCCAGCATGTCTTGGAATAGGCGGTTCACCATCAGCTGATAGGTCGCCCCAGCGTTGATTAGACCAAATGGCATTACTTTGTAGCAAAGAATGTCCCCATCTGCATAAAAAGCTGTATGAGCCTCGTCGTCTGGGTGCATCCGGATCTGGTTGTAGCCTGAATAGGCATCCATGAAGCTCAGCATCTCATGACCAGAGGTTGCATCGACCAACTGATCAATCCTGGGAAGAGGGTAGGAATCCTTGGGGCAAGCTCTGTTCAGGTCGCGGAAGTCGACACACATCCCTCACTTGCCATTTGACTTTTTAACAAGAACTGGGTTGGCGACCCAGCTCTGAAATCTCACCTCCCTGACAAAATCGACCTCCATCAACCTGCCAACTTCTTGTCTGATCGCCAAACGTTTGTCTGACCCGAATGATCTCCTTTTATGAGAGATTGGCTTGATGGAGGGATCTATCCTCAGCTCGTGAGAGATGATGTCAGTGCTAATACCTGGCATGTCGCTCGGTTTCTAGGAAAAAAGCTCTTTGAATTCTTTGAGGAGTGCAGTCATGGCCTGCCTTTAGTCATCGTTTAAGGTGGTCCTAATGCGCACCTTCTTGTCTGGACCATCAATCTCAACCTCCACTAAATCCTCCATAGGTGTCGGTCGAGCCAAATCCTCACGAGGGTCAGCCTCTGTTTCGATGGCGAGGGCTTCTCTTTGATTTTTCCTGCGCAGGCAGTTCACGTAGCATTGTCGCGAGGAAGGCTGATCGCCAAGTACTTCTCCAATCCCGTTGGGTCTGGGGAACTTCATTTTTTGGTGGACTGTGGAGGCCACAATCTTATTGGGATTGATCGTGGTCCTCCACAGGATGGCGTTGTATGATGTAGGTGAGTAGACCACCAGGAAGGTGACCGATACCTTGATGCTCTTCCATCCTTCGCCCAGAATTACTGGCAGGGTTATTGCCCCCAGCGGATAAGTCGTTCTCCCAGCAAAACCAATCAATGGAAAATCGACCATCTTCAGGTCACGCTTGGACTTTCCCATCTTCTCAAAAGCATACAAGAACAAAATATCCGTCGAGCTCCCTCCATCGATCAAAATTCTCTCCACGTCACAACCGTCGACATCGACTGTGATAACCAGGGAATCATTGTGAGGGGTGGTGACATGCGCCAAGTCATCTTCAGAGAATGAAATGACAATGTCCTCTTCAGGTCGATGTCGTTTTCCCACCTGGACCGCTGTAGAAATCTGAGTCGCGTAGACCTCCCTTGCGTGTGACCCCTCGCCTCTGACACCAAACGCTCCAGCAATTAGGTTGACTACCCTCATGCTTTGGGATGGACCAGATTGCTCAGGTGGAGCTGGCGAGTGGTTTCGGCATGGTGGCGTTCGACTCCTATCTCGTCCCGCCACAAACTCTTTCAGCATTCCCCTCTGAATAAACTTCTCAATGTCCCGCTTAAGAATACGACAATCATCAGTCTTATGACCGTTGCACTTGTGATAGCTGCAATAACTCTCAGTGTCCTTCCCCATGGGCTGGCCACTCCTTCGAGGCATTGGTGGCCTTGCCAGAGACCTTCTTTCCATCTCGACTAGTACCACCGAGATCTGCCTGTTTAAGGGCGTAAAATACTTGGGGACCTCTGGATTTCTAGGCCATGGGTTCTCTGTTTGAGGCTTGTTGTCTCGACCCTTCTTATCCTTCTTTTCCTTCTTACCATCGCGTTGGGGCTTAGGAACCACCCTTAGCGAGGTTGTCAGTAAATTGGCCTCGGTGTTCGCCCTCTCAAGGTCTATGAAATCTTTCGCCCTTGCTGCTAGCTCCTCCATCGTCTCGATCTCCTACACGTGGTAACTGTTGCGCAGCTTTCTTGAGGCTTTGTTGGCCACATCCAACCCTCGATAGAAGGCTCGAATAATCTCCCCATCCGCAACTCGGTGATCTATCTCCGTGACGTTCTTATGGAAACGTCCGTAGAAGTCGGCCAGTGACTCTCCTGGTTGTTGTTTGACCGCATCTAAGGAAACCACACTCTTCATAAGTTGGCGCTCGCCCATGTATCTCTCTAGGAACTTGTTTTTCATCTCTGACCAAGTCCCTATTGATCCTGCAGGGAGGTCGAAGAACCAGGACGACGCCGAGCCCGACAGGGTCGACGGAAATAATAAAGCCAAGTGATTCACATTATTTGACTTACCCAACAGCGAGGCTTCATGCTTGTTGACGTGGATAATGGGATCGCCTCCGCCACTATATTCGGGGATCGCCCTAGAGACTACATCCTTGAGGATTTTGATGGCGACCAGTTCTGTGGTGAAGGGATGAGCTGATCGCTCCCTGAAGGGAGCTGCGACGGTCATTCGCCTTTCCTGAAGTCTTTTGCGGATAAGCTCCTCCACCTGATCAAGAGTGCACTGGTTTAGCTGCCCTCCATTCTGCATGGCACTGGATGGATTGGCAGAATAGGTGGTCGCTGACGGCTCAGTAGACGCCGGGGGTAGGGACTGGTGTCCCAATGTCATCTCCTGATCCTCCTTGGGGTTGTGGTGCCCGGATTTACAGTTTATGTCGGCTTGGGCCCTGCGGCTGCGGGACGAGAGTTTTCCTGAGGAGCAGGGGCTTGTCGGCGAGTCTGCTCTAAGATTGCCTACAGAAGTGATATCATCTCTGGGGTTAACTGGATGTTTTCCCCAGCGATGTGGACGGTTTGCGGTGCTGGAGTCTCTGTGGCGTTGGGAATGGGAGTCGGTCTGGAATTGTCGACGTGTTCTCAAGCCGCCTTCGGGGGGACGGCATTAGGTGCTGCTTGGCTAGCAAGTTTAGAGCGACGAAGCTGCGGCGGAATCAGAGCTGTCAGAGGACTGCTCATTGGTCTGGTTCCGACGATTGCTTTTGGATCGAGTTTGCATGGCTGTATCACTCGATTCCCACAGACGGCGCCAAATGTTGGATCTTGATTTCCTGAATGCTGACTTGGCAGTAAATTGAATGTCAATGGAAGGGTGAAGATTGCTCCCGCCTTAGCTCCGGTGAACCTGCAGGAAGGGGATCGCAACAGAGGGGGTGTCTCTGGGTCCCTCTCTGATGCTTAAATGAGTATATGTTTGTGTAAAACTCAAAACATGACTGAATGTATGTAAAACAAATGTATTTATAGAGTAAGAAGATCAAACCGTAAAAGGTAACAACATATCTTAATGAATATTGTATTGGTGAAGATTATGATAGCAGATATTACAGTTATGACGTAATATTGCAGTTACCATATGTAATCTTTAGAGAATATGTGCCCGAGATATGCGGGATATCGTGACCATATCTTCAGGAACGGTTGGTGGGACCAGAAAATAGAGGTAGGGCTCTCTTTGGGGCGAACACTCCTATGACGATTAGTAGAAGTCCGCGACTTGGTGTTTAATGGCGACCAGTGATGGAGCCTTTGGCGTCCACTTTAGCTTGAGCTCGATACTGTGCCACTTTACGAGGGTCAGATCGACCTTAGCATGGGTCGGTCCGGTTCGAATGACCTGGGTTTCACCTCTTCACAGTTATTGGGTCTCTGAGACATTTTTCTTATTGAGCTGTCACCATCAATACCCAATAACTACCACATTATTTTCCATGCATATTTAATAAAAAATCGTAACGAAAGTAGTAATTTGTCTCAATTTCAAACGTACTAATAATAAAATTTGAAAAAAAAATCAATAACAATGTATAATTTATAAAATGTAACGCCGACCTGGATATGTTTAGAAAATATAGAGAGTCCTGTATATGTTTAGAAAATACATCACTAACATTTATCATCCCTACATAATTCCAGGGTCCATTCCTTATCTCCAAGGATCTGATGAAGTCACTGACCCGTCCTCCCCATTCCCCATCCAGACCAGACAGCGCAAGATCTGGAATGCATATCATGAACTTGAATAATCCAACGGCTCAGATTTGCCTATCGTGTAACTTATCGAACAGTCAATTGAGAAATTCACACACTAAAGTGCGGAGGCGTTACTTTACTCATCTGACCAGAGTTAAATTTTGACCTAACTACGGTTAAATACCTATCTTTTAAATAGTCAGTTTTGGCGTGTCATACGTTCGGAGTCCTCCACCGAGAAGACTGAAAACTCTAGAAACTAGCAGAAAATAAGGATGATGATCGGTGAGCAAAACTGGTCAAATCGAACCGTTCAAATTCCCCAATGGGACCCAGCGGAGAATCTGACGGTCAGCGTCCACTCCCCGTACTCCAGTCACAGCCCTTCCGCTCTTGCCAATGGCGCCGGCGATTACCTGGCCTCCCTCTACCGTTACCTGCCATCGAACGAATCGGACTCTCTGATCACCACCGGAGAATCGGACCCTGAGATAGCCGTCGATGAGGTCTGGTGCGATCATTTCCGCATGTACGTCTTTAAGGTGAAGAAATGCGCACGCGGAAGGTCGCACGACTGGACCGAGTGCCCATTCGCACATCCCGGCGAAAAGGCTCGCCGCAGGGATCCCCAGCGGTTTCAGTATTCCGGTACTCCATGCCCTGATTTCCGCAAAGGTGAAGAAGCTCTCTCTTGATCGGATGCGAGATCGAGGAACTGGATTGTTGATATTTTTCTCGATTGAAACTGAATATGTAGATGTATGGACTGTAAATGCAGGTATATGCAAGAAGGGAGAAGCGTGCGAATTCGCTCATGGAGTGTTTGAGTGTTGGCTCCATCCAGACCGCTACCGTACTCAGCCATGTAAGGACGGACTGAACTGCAGCCGCCGCATCTGTTTCTTCGCTCACACGCCGGACCAGTTGAGGCCCGCACCACAGCAGAGCCCCTGGAGCCCTACCTCGGCAGACTCAGACTTCGGTTCACCGATTCGCCACAATTTCGACTCTTATTTTACCAATAGCAACTCTTTTGGTGCAACTAATTTCACTCCGCCGCCCCTCTCTCCTCCGTCCGTCTCGCCTCCCATGTCACCTAACAGGTCCCAGTTCATGAGCGTGTCGCCTCAGTCTGTGGGTGATCTTGCTGTTTCCATGAGAGGATTGGGTTTGGGAAAGATGCAGTTGAGTCCAAGAGGGATCAGTGTGTCCGGATTCGTCTCTCCGCGTCGGTCAAACCTCCGTCCAGGATGCAACTTCAACCTCATGCCTGCATCTCCGTCGAATGTGGGTGTTGGATTCGATATCTGGGAGCCAACGTTGGAGGAGCCAGCGATGGAGAGGGTGGAGTCCGGAAGGGACTTGAGGGCCCGAATGTACGCCAAGCTGAGCAGGGAAAACTCCTTGGGATAGTGTAGAAGAGACGTCGTTGACTGTGGTTGTTGAGAACTTGGTTGTGAATATGTTATTATCTTTTTTTGTAAATATATATTTTAGAGGGAGAAGACTGTATCTGCTCTTTGATGAAGGTAAGGTGTTAACAGATGAAGGGTTTGATTACGGGGAAGTCTAAATGCAGTGATGATGATCTTGTCTGGATTCAATTTTTACTCAGCGGTGCAGATGTTGCAGAAAGTTGAGTTGTTAGATAGATAATCATCAAGCAGGTGAGAGTATGAGTTTTGCCCTTTCTTAAATTGTCTACTAATTTCTGTTTATTTTTTTCATTAGTTGTGTAAGTTTTTCCCGTTTTTTCTTGAATGAAAAGATGTTGAATGGCCAAAAATAAAAGAGTGAGTTGTAAGTTATTTTGACTGACCGGAGTTTCCTTACTGTTATGGCAGCTCATCGTGTATATATATTTCTATTGTGTTACTGTATCTAATAATGTGATTTTCAGCCAGTTAAATAAACACTATTACTATAATTTTATTATTAGCATGTTCCTTAAAACACTTTATAAACATTAAAACACTTTATAAATATTTATTTGATATTTTTTTCACGGAATTTGTAATAAATAATAAAAATATGAAGTTTTTTTGGTGGAATGAAATGGAATATTTTAATTTTTTGGTGGAATGGAATGTGGTAAAATGACATTGATCCATTATTATATATGTATAGTACATAATAGATATAATTTGTGTTAATTAATTTTAAAAAATAAAAATAATAAAAATTTATAATAAAAGATGTTTTTTAATGTTGGCAAATGATTAGTGACAGAACTAAAATATATTGGAAGTAGATAATTGTTGAGAGTTATATCATATAACTCTCAACAAATATCATATAACTTATATGAAATGGTAGGAGCTCTGCACCTGATTTGTTTGGTTGCACAATATTAGCTCAAATAATATGTTTATTGTAAGGGATGTTCGGGATATTGGACTTCATGGAATTGGTGGAATCGGCAAGACAACTATTCTTGTTCTTGTTTGATTTGGGTTGATTCATGTCAATCAATTGATGTTCTTGTTCGAAGAAATTGAGAAATCGATCGGGTTGTTAAGTTCTTGTTTTTGTTTCCCTTGTTATTGAGGGGAATTTACAAAAGATATGAAGCAATAGTTGTCAATTTTTTTTTTTGCCATAAAGTTCTTTTGTTGACTATAATGTGAATTGTTAAATAATTAATGGAGATACAATGGATGAAATAATTAAATAAATTATTTCAAAATGTTTTTTAAATTATTAGTTAATTATATTTAAGTTTAATTTTTAACATTAATGAATACAATTTAAATGTATTATATACCATACATATATAAGGAGGGGTAAATATATTATTTTACCACATTTCATTCCATTTCCATATACAATTCCACCAAATAAACAACAAAATTCCTTATTCCATTCCATTTCACCAAAGAAACAATTTCATATTCTTATCTCATATTCCTTATTCCCTATTCCTTATTTTTTATTCCGGATTTCATGAAAGAAACGACCCATAACAGTTCAAATATCTGGAGGACACTAGTTGAATCAAAGATCCTAAACACCCAAAATAAACATTGAACATCAAGAACTTCATCAGTAAACCAAAATATGGACACAACATATGCACATATTGCATAATGAAAGGCTATTTTTAAGGTTTCCATAAATGAAATAATCCATAAACATCCTAGTGATTTAAGGGATAGAGAAACTGAATTATTTGAACGCGCATCAACTTAAATTATTTGAATCTATAATCGAGATTCAAAAGAAAACACATGATTATAAGTACGAATGTTGTGCCTAAAGTGATTTCCATCAACAGTTGGATCTTCAAATAATTCTAACATAGTTGTGGGGGGGGGGGGGGGGGGGGGGGGGAGAGTGCACCGGTAGGGCAATCCGACCATTCATGTAACATAGATAACGCGCTCCGAAAGGAGACTATTGAATTAAAATAGTCGAGAATTGTAAAAATTAATTAGTTATGTTTGTAGTTTCAATTTGAATATGAAGTTTCCATCACTCCTTTGTTATTTTCTTAATATTATATATATATATATATATATGGTAAAATACGATATTGTCCTCTAAAGTTTTCGCCAATTTTAAGATTTCTCTTAAAGTTTAAAATTTAAAATTTTAATCATAATATTTAGACCGGATGAAAAATTCCCCTAGTCGACATGACCATTTATTTTTGACGAACTCTTGGTATAGCCCATGCTATTTTGAAGGATGGAAGTGATGAAATTGCCATCTATTCTCTCTATACATCTTCATGTGCGTGGCAAAGCTCCGCAGTTGCAGAAATGGCAGAGCTCCGATATTGCCGTAACTGGCAGAGCTGCAAACTGTTGGGTATTGATAGTGACGACCCAATATGGGAAAGACCTCGAAGGCCCAATAAATTTGCAGGGGGTGAAACCCATACCATTTAAACAAGGCCAACCCACAGTAAGGTTACTCTGGCCCTCATAAAGTGGTCCAGTATCGAATCCAAACTAAAGTGGATGCCAAAGTGCCACTTCAGGTCGCCATTGGCCAAGGCCAAAGCCTCCCACTGCTCGCCATGGGAGTGCTCGCCATGGGAGTGCCCAGGGAGTGCTCGCCAACAATCAAGGTCGCAGCCATAGGAGTGCTCGCCATAGGAGTGCTCGCCATAGGAGTGCTCGCCTTGAAGAGAGCCTTGCCTCTCTCATAAGGATATAGCCACAATATCCCGCATATCTCGGGCACATATTCACTAAAGATTAGATACGGTAACTGCAATATCTTGCCGTAACCGCAATATCTACTATCTAAATCTTCAACAACACAATATTCACGAAGATATACAGTTACCTTATACGGTTTGGTATCTCCTACTCTATAAATACCTTTGCTTTACATACATTCAATACGTTTTTTTGAGCTATATACACACATATACTCATTTAAGCATCGGAGAGGGACCCAGAGGCACCCCCTCTGTTGCGATCCCCTTCTTGCAGGTTCATCGGAGCTCAAGCGAAAGCGTGCGATCACCATCTCATTGGCATTCAATTCATTGCCAGATCAGCATTCAGGAAATCACGATCCAACATTTGGCGCCGTCTGTGGGAAACGAGCAAAATAGTCATACATACTCGCTCTAACCGCAATCATCGGAAAGAAGCTAACGAACAATCCTCGGATAGCTCTAATTCCGCTGCCGCTTCGCCACTCCACCAAGAACCTGCAAGCCAAGCAGTCTGTGATTCCGTCCCTCCGAGACCGGCACGTGAACACATTGGCAATTCGAGAACGACCCCTGTTCCAAACGTCGCAGAGATTCCAGATCGACAAACCATCCAAGTGGCTTGGGAAACCATTCAGGTAACCGCAGAGATGATATCCCTCTTGGAAAACATCATAGGACAGGCCCGCAGAAAACCCCCTGCTCCTCATGAAGATCCTCGTCCTACGGGGCCACCGGAATCAGAAACTGGAAATCCTGGCACCACAGCCCCTCAAGAAGATCAAGAGATGACCTTTGGACACCAATCCTTATCTCCGGCCTCCACTGAGACACCGACGGTCACTCACTCTGTCAATCCATCAAGTTCTTCACCGACTGGAGGACAGCAGCCCCAATTCACTCTTGACCAAGTTGAGGAGCTTATCACTAAGAGACTCAAAGAACAACGCGAAACCGTCATGACTCCCTTTAAGGAACGATCATCTCATCTCTTCACCACTGACCTGGTCGTTATCAAGACCCCAAAGGATGTCGTCGCCAGGGCCATCCCCGAGTATAGTGGTGGAGGCGCCCCCATTATACATGTTAATAAGCATGAAGCCTCTCTGTTAGGTAAGTCGACTGATCCGAATCACTTAGCCCTGTTATTTCTGTCGACCCTTTTGGGTTCGGCGTCGTCTTGGTTCTTTGGTGTCCCTGCAGGATCAAGAAGGGTAAGAAGGGTCGAGAAAAGCCTAGATCGGAAAACCCAGGACCAAGACATCCAGAGGTCCCCGAGTATTTCACGCCTTTAAACAGGCAGATCTCGGCGGTACTAGTCGAGATGGAAAGGTCTCTGGCAAGGCCACCGAGACCCCGCAAGAGTGGTCAGCCCATGGGGAATGACACCGAGAGCTATTGCAGATATCACAAGCGCGACATCGAAAAGCTGATAAAGAAAGGAATGTTGAAGGAATGAATACACAAGGCTGGACAGTCTAAATAAACTTTCAACTAAGTGGGAAGGACCATACAAGCAAGTGATTCCTTCATAAACATGTTCACTCGAAGCAAATCAAAGAAAAAAGCCCTGACGCCAAAGTCAGGTCAAAAGCCCTATCACCAAAGATAGGCCACAAAAAAGCCCTAACAACAAAGTTAGGTCACAAAAGCCCTGACGCCAAAGTCATGCCAAAAGCCCTAACAACAAAGTTAGGCCACAAAAGCCCTGTCGCCAAAGATAGGCCAAAAGCCCTAACAACAAAGTTAGGCCACAAAAGCCCTGACGCCAAAGTCAGGCCAAAAACCCTAGCAACAAAGTTAGGCCACAAAAGCCCTGTCGCCAAAGACATGCCAAAATCCCTATCACCAAAGATAGGCCACAAAAAAGCCCTAACAACAAAGGTAGGCCACAAAAGCCCTGACGCCAAAGTCAGGCCAAAAGCCCTAACAACAAAGTTAGGCCACAAAAGCTCTGTTGCCAAAGACAGGCCAAAAGCCCTAACAACAAAGTTAGGCCACAAAAGCCATGTCGCCAAAGATAGGCCAAAAGCCCTGTCGCCAAAGATAGGCCACAAAAGCCATGTCGCCAAAGACAGGCCAAAAGCCCTATCACCAAAGATAGGCCACAAAAGCCCTAGCAACAAAGTTATGCCAAAAGCCCTATCACCAAAGATAGGCCACAAAAGCCCTAGCAACAAAGTTAGGCCAAAAAGCCTTATCACCAAAGATAGGCCACAAAAAGCCCTATCACCAAAGATAGGCCACAAAAGCCCTGACGCCAAAGTCAGGCCAAAAGACCTAGCAATAAAGTTAGGCAAAATAAAAGCCCTGACGCCAAAGTCAGGCCAAAAGTCCTAACAATAGAATTAGGCAAAGACAGGCCAAAAGCCCTGACACCAAAGTTAGGCCAAAAAGCCATGTCGCCAAAGACAGGCCAAAAGCCCTGACGCCAAAGTCAGGCCAAAAAGCCCTAACGCCAAAGTTAGGTCAAAAGCCCTGACGCCAAGGTCAAAAAGCCCTGTCACCAGAAGTCGAACGCCCCCACGTAGAAACCACTCTCCAGCTCCGCCCGAGCAATTTGGCCCATCCAAGAGCAGGAGGGTGATAAACTTGATTGCTGTAAGGTTTGGTGCCGGAGGCGAGGGGTCCAATGCAAAAGAAGTCTATGCTACCCAAATCTCTACAGCTGTCCAACTGGGAAGAACAAAGACCTACACTAAAAGGCGAACGAACCCACATCAAGGGTAACAGTTCCCTTACAAATTGGGCACAACGGAGCAGACGAACCAATAAGGTAACAGTCTCTCCAAAGAAAAGCTTTCCAGCTTCCTAAAAAGGCGAGCGAATCTTGGGTAACAGTTCCCCAAAAAGGGCGAACGAATCCGAGGTAACAGCTTCCTAAAAGGCGAGCAAATCTTAGATAACAGTTTCCTACGACTAGGCGAACGAATCTGAGGTAACAACTTCCTAAAAGGCGAGCAAATCTTAGATAACAGCTTCCTACGACTAGGCGAACGAATCTAAGGACCAAAATCCTAAAAGGCGAACGAATCCATAAAGGATGACAGTTTCCTTAAAGGCATAATCCTTGGGTAACAGTTTCCTTAAGAAACATGGCGAAAGGAACGGACGAGCCGATAAGAGGCCACAGTCCTTCCCCCGAAACCTAAAGTAGCGAAAAAAACCTCTAAAGGGTAACGTTTCCTCCAAAGAAAGGTCTAAGACCCTTTGAATGAAAACAAAAAGGCGAGACTATTCTACAAAAGATGAAGCGAAGTTTGAAAACAAGTATGGTAAAACTTCCTAAAGTTTTCAAGCAAGATACACATCAGAAGAACAACCAAGTATACTCGAAGCCAAACAAAAACCAAGGCTTACGAAACAAAAAGACTCGATATCAAAATTGGGCGATAGACCTAACGCCAAAGTTAGGCAAAAAGACCTAACGCCAAAGTTAGGCAAACCGAAAGACCCGAAAGACCTGATGACTGAATCAGGTGAAAGACCTAGAACCAAAGTTAGGCGAAAGACCTGATGCCAAAGTCAGACACAAGACCTGTTATCAAAATCAGGCGAAAAGACCTAAGGAAAAAGTTAGGCAAATAAGGCCTAAATATAGAAATCAGACAGAAGTCCTAGCGCAAAAGGCGAGCAATCCGTCAAGGAGTCCGTTCTCTTATAAGTTGGGCAAAAATTGAGAAGTAACATCCAAAGCGAATGAATCCATATCAAAGGTAACAGTTCCTTTGCGAAACAAACACAAGAAAGTGGGTGAATGAACCTAGGGCGACCACTTACTAAAAGATGAATGAGTCTCGGGTAACAGTTCCCCGTGATTTGACGAACACTCCAAAGGTCTAAAACCTTAACAAAGCGAACACATCTACAAAAGATGATAGTTTCCTTAAAGGTATGATCTTCGAGTAACAGTTCCCTTAAGAAAATTTGGTGAAGGGAATGGATGGTCCAAGATCCTATATGGCGAGACTCTCCTACATAAGCTAAAGAGAAGTTGAAAACAAATATGGTAAAACTTCCTAAAGCGTTTGAACGAAAAGATATCGGAAGAACGACCAAACACATTCGAAGTCGAAAAAGAGTAAAGGCTTACGAAATTAAAGGCGTTCATTATAATAATATCCGAGTCTGAAATCAAAAGAATAATTACAACTATCCCAAAAACAAAGGGAAGTAAAAGTGATTATCGATAAAAAGAAGGATGGGCAAAAAGCAGGAGAATGAACAGGCTCCCTTGACCTGAAACTCTGCATCGACTCGGTCGCCTGTAGGCCTGAGACCTCAAGGTCTGGGTTCATCAGGGGATGCAGTCTCCTTCTCGGCCCTGGGGGCAGCCTCATCGCCAAGAAGCTTCCTTGGTGTAGCCGCTCTCAATGAAGTCCTGAAGAAACTTCACCTCCCAGAGAGGAAACTTGGGATCAATCCCTTGAATCTCGTCGACCAAGATCTGGAGGTAGGCAGCAGCCTCAGCCTTTATCACCTCCAATGCGCAGTCAGAGAACTCCTCGGACTTCTTAAAGTCCTCGACCACGCTAAGGGGGGATGGGACAGACTTAAGATTTAAGGAAAGATGCTCCTGCTCAGCCATCGAGGCATCCCTCTGCACCCAGGACTCTTTCAGTTGAGCCCTGAGGTCACCATTCTCTGCCTCTAGCCAAACAGAGTACTGGTCAACATCCTTGATCCGAAACTCATAGACGCCTAGGCAGCTAACAACCTCGTCTTAGCCCGCTTGGAAAATAGACTGAAGAATTTAGGTCCTCAAGTGCGGTCAATGAATTTAGGTCCCAGACTGATGGGTCAGAAATTTATCCAATCAATAAAGACTGGCGCGGAATGATGAACCCCGACCTTGAGCGTCAGTTGTACGAACTGATGAATGCCCGCTACCCCAAGCATCGACTCTGAAGTTTCCGCCCCTGAGCGGATTGAACAGAAGTTTGGTTGCCTATGATGACGGAAGAAGTCATCAATGATGTTCCGATCACTCCCCGACAGCTCTCCAAAGCTTGAAGAAGTATCCCGTTCTGGCTGAGAAAGCTTTTTCGAGGATAAAAAGAGAGAAAGGAAAAATTGAAACAGAGGATATGAACTCTGGAATGCAAATGAATTGAGTGCGTAAAAGACTAAATGTTAAAGTTCAACCTTTTTAGCCAAAACGAAGGAAACCGAACGGGCATGTAAGAAACGGCTCAGATAATGATTACACCATTTTAGGTAAAACCGAAATAATGTCAGAATTCCAAGGGTTACATCGGGGAGACAAAAGGTTGGAACGATACGAAAAACCTGTGAGTCTGCCCACTGGTTACGGAAGACAAAGAGACAGACATGACTTTCGCTAACTGTCCATTCATTAAAATGTTCGAAATCTTACACAAAAAAGGTGATTGCCAAAAGCTATACCAGACCTCTCCTAACACCCTCGCAACGATAGTGTTCGCCCAAAGAATGAAGAATGAGCATCCATAAACCCTGGAAACCCAAAGCGTTCGCCTAATGGGGTAAGGTATCACACATTCCGAAAAACTCTACGCAACCAAAATCGTTCGCCAAAGGATACAGAGCATCAAAAGGCACAAATAGCAGATAAGTAAAGCAAAAGATCCAGTCCAAAAGTCACTATCTTAAACCCTATCACAGAATCAAGCTCGACCGAAGAAACTTCACTCAAGCTTCGGGGGCAAATGTTGGGTATTGATAGTGACGACCCAATATGGGAAAGACCTCGAAGGCCCAATAAATTTGCAGGGGGTGAAACCCATACCATTTAAACAAGGCCAACCCACAGTAAGGTTACTCTGGCCCTCATAAAGTGGTCCAGTATCGAATCCAAACTAAAGTGGACGCCAAAGTGCCACTTCAGGTCGCCATTGGCCAAGGCCAAAGCCTCCCACTGCTCGCCATGGGAGTGTTCGCCATGGGAGTGCCCAGGGAGTGCTCGCCAATAATCAAGGTCGCAGCCATAGGAGTGCTCGCCATAGGAGTGCTCGCCATAGGAGTGCTCGCCTTGAAGAGAGCCTTGCCTCTCTCCTCTGGTCCCACCAACCGTTAATAAGGATATAGCCACTATATCCCGCATATCTCGGGCACATATTCACTAAAGATTAAATACGGTAACTGCAATATCTCGCCGTAACCGCAATATCTACTATCTAAATCTTCAACAACACAATATTCACGAAGATATACAGTTACCTTATACGGTTTGGTATCTCCTACTCTATAAATACCTTTGCTTTACATACATTCAATACGTTTTTTTGAGCTATATACACACATATACTCATTTAAGCATCGGAGAGGGACCCAGAGGCACCCCCTCTGTTGCGATCCCCTTCTTGCAGGTTCATCAGAGCTCAGGCGAAAGCGCGCGATCACCATCTCCTTGGCATTCAATTCATTGCCAGATCAGCATTCAGGAAATCACGATCCAACACAAACCCCGTCATCATCTTCACGTAGGTGTCACAAAGCCAAATGGGGAACCTCTTCGGTGCTCAGATCATTTTCAGGAGCTTCACTCGAGGCTTGACCTTGGCACGCTATGAGAACTGCCTTCGTCTCCGTCTAGAAGTAGATACCCACTCCACCGCGTCGCTGCTCTGGCGATCTGAATCGCCTAATCTCTCTGTTGGTTTTAGGATAATGGGTCGCCCATAAGTGGGAGCCCATTTACATAAGCCCAGTTGTGTATCTGGCCTTAAAACCTATCCCTCTATATATCAGTATATATAGGGGTGCTCAGGGTTTGGAAAACCTGATGATGTCAGATGTTGATGCTAAATAGTTAGCCGCCCTACAGTTTAGACAGAGGTCAGTAGCTGTGGTATTATAGGTCATTGCCCGTCAAACCGTGGCGTGTCCTCACGTCCGACATACCGTGATCTCAACCTCAGGCAGATCCGCTTCCGCTTCCGCTAAGACAATCGTTCAGGGAGGTAACTTAATTATGTGTTATGTTGTACCTTAATCGATTGCATGTTTTGTACATCAATTTCCAACATTGGTATCAGAGACATAGTAGGTTGGTTTCCAAATTGTCGGATTCAAAGAGGAAAATCCCCACGGCGTCATCGTGACCGCGACGGGATCGAAATCGGGAAAAGCAGCCACTTAAACCACCACCCCGAGGCCGAACCAGGGGCGGCGGCGGCGGCGGCCTTCGTGGCCGCAGCTCAGCCCTTGTTGGCCGCAGCCACCGTGGCTGCCGCCAAGCCGAGGCTGACTGCAGCCTTCGTGGCTGCGGCTCGGCCACCTCAGGCGGGGCCACAGCCGCCTGAGGGTGGGAGGGGTCGGCCATCACTGGCCGACCCACCTCCCGTGGCCAGCCTTCGTGGATGGCCACCTCTCAAGAAGGGGCGCCAGCCATGGTGGCTGACCTAAGTGGTCGCGGCTCGGTGGTGGGTCGGCCGAACGTGGCCGACCCTGAGCAAAGGAGGGGCTGGCCAGCCCAAGGCCATGGAGCCGCAGCCTATGTGGCCGCGGCTCTGGCCTCCTGCCTAGCGATCGGGGGTCGGCCGAACGTGGCCGACCCCGAGCAAAGGGGGGCTGGCCACCGTGGCCAGCCCCATGGCAGCTGATCAGCCTCTATGGCCGATCAGCTGTCACAGCAGCCAACCACTGTTCTTCTTCTCAGTGGAGAAGAAGAACAGTACCGGTCCGGTTCTCTGTGAACCAGATTGATCTGGTTCGATGGGACTGGTTCTGTGTGAACCAGTCCGATTTGGTTCGGTCCGGATGATTTGTTCTGACCGGTTCGGTTCTGTCTATTCCAATCGGTTTGAGCCGACCGGTTCGATTCATTCTGACCGAACAGGTTCTGTTCAGACCGAACAGGTTCTGTTCAGACCGACTGATTGGGCTGGTTCAGATGGTTTTGTGCTGTCTAGACCGGTCTAAGCTAATTCGGAGACCCCGGGCCACCTGAATTGGTCCGAAACAAATTTGGTGCCGATCTTGGATCCTCTGTGGGTCCTAGTGTATTATTTCAGTCCGGTAAATGTGCCTGGACCCTTTCATAAATAATTTTTGGGCTAATTTAATTAATTGTTGGACCAATTTAAATTGCTGGGAGAGCCTTATATTGCTTTATATTGCATGACTGGATAGGTAGAACGCTGTGTGGGTTCCTTGAGTTCCCTGGTTTACTTTGTGTTTTCTGCAGGGTAGATAGTTTTGCCTTACTTTATCTGATTGGCTCTTGACTCCATGACTGGTAGAATTGACTAGGTTGTGATTGTTGAGATCCCAGCATAGTGTGTGAAATTGGTCTAACATGTTAATTACTTTTATTTGTTGAGACTTTAGTCCCTGAATTTTTATTTGTTGAGACTTTGGTCTCCAAATTTTTATTCATGGTGATTTTGATCCCCAAACTTTTGGTTAGGGTGACTTTAGTCCTTAAAGTTTTGAAAATTACAAATTAGTCCCAAATTAATTTATTTTTTAAAGGTATCAATATATATGTGTGTGTATTGAATTGTATGGTTTGTTTCTTTGCTTGCATATATTAGATTACCTAGATAGGTAGATCTAGTTTTCGCTTAGCATAGATAGCAAACCTTTAGGATTGTCCTTAGTATCATTTCGGAAGTTTGGATGAGTACAAACTACACCTAGGAAAATGTTCCTGAGTGTGAACCGATCGGTTAGTCTGCGAGGTTCTCCGAATTTCCTTGAATAATTATAGGACAATTGTTTTGTGTAAGAGTCGAACACTTTGGTTTAGTGCGATATGTTCGACTCCGGTCCTTTGTGGACTGTTGGTATAGACTGTGTTTCGATTGATAGTAGTGACTTTAGGACATGCTTAGAGACGGGGAGTGCTTCTCGACATAGCTAGAGTTGTCCTCCGGGTTTAAGTATGTTCTCAAGTTTGTCCTATCGGTCTGAGACTTGTCTTTTACATGCAATAGAACATTGTTCCTTGTGTCTCCATGATCCTATTAGAATTTCCTTTAGTTAGAGAAATTAGTCTGCCATGTAGAACATCATCACTTAGTTGGACAAAGGTCTTAGACTTAATGGTGAGCACTATAAAATTCGGAAAAAGCATATAAAAATGGTCCTAAGTAGAAATCCATTAACCCCATCAAGAAGATTACGAAAAGACACGATTCTAGAATAACGAATCAGCAGAAGGCTTTCCATTTGAGTGGGAGGTTAATGATGTTGAGACGTGCGCCATGATGCTGAGTACGGTGGATGAGTTTGAGCTTAACACATGGCTAAAGGGCTGTGGGATACTTTGCAGGCTAGAAATGGTTCTATACGATTGCTTAGCTGTGCTCACTCAACATTAAGTTTGATTCATACATGATGAATCCTCAGCACTCCGCGAGATAGTATCTGAGGCATATGGCCAACATGATTATGAAACTCAAGGAGAACGGTCAGTCAGTGACCGATGAGCAGCAAATTCAGGTCGTAATCCGCTCTTTGCCTAACTCCTAGAAACATATGAAAATCTAAATAGCTCATTCTAAGGCCCTCAATACCTTTGAACACGTTCGAAGGCACATTGAGTTGAAGAGGACAAACCCAAGGTCACTGGACCTAAGGTTGAGGTGTGTGTGACGCCATCCTCTAGACCTAAGAAGAATCGTTGAAGGCGAAGGAGTAATGCACAACGCGGTGGCGCAAATGCATTGAAGGCAAAGTACACAAAGACTGAGGTGAACCCAAGGACTCCTCCGAAAACAACACCGCAAAAATGTTCGCGTAAGGCCGAGAAGCCTAAATACAGGAAATGCTCCAACTGTGTCCAGTGGGTACACTTTGTGAATGCATGCCCTGAATCGATCTGACATGAATGTTTTAATGGCTAAATCTAGTGAGTTTTGTATTCCTAGTACAGATATGTTGACTGAGTCATGTCCTTTGTGGATTTTGGATTCATGATCGACAAATCACATAGCCAAGGATCGTGATGTTTTCGTGGTGTACCATAGAGTCCCGCGAGAAATTAGGTGGATTTACATCGATAACAACTTTCATGTTGAAGTCGAAGGGATTAGAACTCGTGAGCTGCGCTTGCGCGGCGGTAGAGTTTTAGTCTGATGTCATATCCTCTATGCTCCGCAGATTCGCCGATATGTTATTTCAGTCTTAGGATTAATGAAACTCTGTTTTATATTATCTTTTCATGAATCTTCCGTCCAATTGTTTTTAGGTTCAACTTCGTTTGGCTTTAGTATTATTTCTGGTGGATTTATTGTTTCGGATTTGGATTCAGGCAACAATAATAATTTCATGTTTTTTCTTCTACTCGCGGATATGTTTGCGATATGAATGAAAGACAAACTAGACTTGACTACAGAGGTCAACATAGAATGCAGCGGCTAGCCCATTGGGGTTTGTTGTCCTACATTCCACAAGTGGAGTCGTCTACTTGTGTTAGTTGTCTAGCAGAAAATTCCATCGGAATGCCTTTTTGGTTAGGCACCTAGAGCCGAATTTCCCTTGCAATTTATCCATTTTAATGTCTGTGACCCTCTTAGTGATAGGGTTCGGCACGGAGCGCATAATTTCATTACATTTACAGATGATTACACCTGTTAGATAGGAGGGTAAAGGCCCTCCACCCTGATTGTGGAAGAAGAGTACCTTTCAGCGGAATTTAACGGTTTATGTAATGAAATTGGATCATTCATCAGTTGATGATCCCCTACACCCCTCAGCAAAATAGCTTTGCAGAGAGGCGCAAAAGAACGCTCCTTAAAATGGTTCGGTCGATATGGTGCAGACTCAATTGCTGATTTCCTTATGGGGAAACGCTTTGGAGACTGATGCCTACATCCTGAACCATGTGCCGACGAAGACGGTTAACTCCACTTCATATGAGTTTTGGACTGGAATAAGTTCTGGACCTTCACCATATGCGCCCATAGGGGTGTGCCGCTTACACTCATGATTTCTCAATTAAGTTTGGGAAAGATTGGACCTAGAGGAAAGAAGAGTATTTTTGGTTACTCTGATACCTCCAGAGGTTATGTGTTTATAGCCGAGCAGGACAGTGGGAGTGTTACCGAGATCGAATCACAAGACGTAACGTTTGTAGAGAACGAATTTCCTAAGAAGAGGGAGATTGATTTGGATCGATCTCTATATGAGATTCAAGATCAAGTTGAGCAGACACCTGTTAATTCGAGTGGGAGAGTTGAAACCGCAGATGATGAATCAGTTCGTTGTCTGCCGGATTCATCGTCTGCTGAAGCGAATGAAACAGATTTCGCTCCTGATGATCTTGTTGACAGTGGGAGCATTAGGGATCTCATTCTCAGTGGGAGTGATCATGGTCATACCCTGGTAGTAGTGAGTTGTTAGGCCGTGGGCTAGAACTAAACACCCTAATATCTAACGATATGGTTATTGTGCCGTAAAACGTTAGAGAAACTCTCAATGGAACCTTCTAAGAAGAATGGATGAAAGTAATGGAAGATGAGATGAACACTTTGGACTAGATAGAATCTATAAGGAAGAACGGTGTTTGGACACTGGTCGACCTTCGAGAGGACATAGAGAAATAGAGCTAAATGGGTTCTTAAGATTATGGCTATTGTAGTGAGTCTAGATTTGGAACTGCACTAGATAGATGTTAAGACCGTCTTCCTCAATGGTGAGTTAGAAGAAGAGATCTATATGGAGCAGTCTGAATGCTTTGTGCAGAAAGACCATGAGCACTTAGTGTGCAAACTTCACATATTGATCTATGGTCTGAAACAGTTCGCTATGCAGTGGTATCGCAAATTTCATGATTTGTTCGTGGAAAATGGATTTCTCTTGAAGGATGAGAATCATTGCGTGTACACCGAAAGAGTCTAGACCGAACTTTGTGTTTATGATTCTATATGTAGATGACATACTCATAGCTGTAAATAGCTTGGAGTTCCTCACACAGATAAAGGTCTGATTGTCTTCTCTGTTTGGGATGAAGGACATGGGTGAAGCGGCGCACATCCTTGGGATTTAGATCTCGAGAGATCGCCGTAGGAGACAGTTGTGGCTTTCACAGGAAAGCTACATAAACAAAGTGTTGGAAATGTTCAACATGAGTAACTGCGAACCAATTGAAACTCCAGTTTACATTGATCAACCTCTCAAAATGGATATATGGACCAGATATATAAATTCTGTAGCTAAGTGCAGTCGAAAGCCTGATGTGCGCAATAGTGTGTACTCGGCCTGATATTTGTCATGCAGTCGGCATGGTATATAGGTACCAAGCTGAACCCGAATTGAAGAAATGGTAGGCAGTAAGTAGGATCATGTGATATCTTAAGGGCATCGTCATGCTTTGTGCTAGAGACTTGCTAGAGATTAGAGAAATCTCTGGATGACTGGGTATAACGATGCGGACTATGGTAGTGACTTTGATGAGAGAAAATCCACCTCGCATTGTGTTAATCGCCATTGAAGCCAAATTTGTGGGTCTTGTGTGGACCACTCAGTTGGTTGTATGGCTGAAGAGACTTCCGGATTGATTGCTGAGTCATTGGAGTCGTAATCTCCGTGATATAGAAACTCAAGTATCATAACAAGTCATAGCAAGTATATATCAAGCAAAACTATGTTAGAGACGTGGTTAGACACAAGGTGATGAGTTTGAAGTACTTGTCTACAGATGAGATGGTTGTGGACCGTCTCTCCGACCTTGAAGAGGTAGTCTTTAGTGAGGCATGTGTAATCTCTAGGACTGTGTAGACTTAGTTGATGTACTTCATTGGTTTTATTTCTCATACAATGTTCTTTAACTTGAATTATATTTGAGTATGCATGTTTTCACAGTTTGAGTGTTTTGTGTGTTCTTACTGTGATTGTTTATTGACATATGTCAAAGTGGATTAGATCGCCCTCTCACACGGGTGATAGCTTCTATGCCTTTGTGGCTAGGTGAGGCTGGTGATAGTTTCTAGTTTTGGAAGTCTGGTGGGATGACCGGAAAGGACTTTGTGTCCGGAACTATCTGATTTCGCACTACGACGGATTATGGTCTGTCAATCCACTCAGGGTTTGGATGGGAGTCTTTGTGACTTTTGGTTCAGGTACTTTGTGTGCCTGATGGACATCTGTACAGCATATGGACATATGCTCCATGGGAGAGGAGATATGCTGTAGCGCGCGTTCCATACCGCGGCGCACCCAAAATACGACCATGGGTATGACCCGAGATGTGATCTTAACTCGGAGTCGTGTGAGACCCAGAGCTCTTTGTGTAAGAGCCGCGTACGTACCCTCAGTACTCTGAACAGAGACTTGAGGTTCAGTTCAGTGTTTGCTATCTTAGTCCGTGCTCGATGGGCCTTCGACGTATTCGGCTCGGGTCCCGGTTCTAGAAAAGCGAGTTGAATTGTGCCGATGGTTTTGTGGGAAGAGGATGGTCATTATAGGATCTTCTCGATATTGTGTCCACTAGGTGGCCACCAACCGCGGCACCGGCTGCGGTTGTGGGCGCAATACATATATAGGTCTGAAAGATCCTTGTGCGGTCAGACCTGGAGAAAGATTACATGACCAAGGGTGCAGGGCACATTTCCACTGCTGGTGTGGGATCCGCGGGTCGCTACGTATTCTTAACCGGTGCGTAGCACTTTGCTCGTTGTGTCTGTCGGTCGCACGGCTGCCTCCTCGTATGTGACTTTACTGTATAATGAGATTCGTTCTCTTGGTGCTGGCTTGATGAATGAGCGCCCCCCACTTTGTGCGAGTGAGAGATGTTGGTTTTAGGATAATGGGTCGCCCATAAGTGGGAGCCCATTTACATAAGCTCAGTTGTGTATCTGGCCTTAAAACCTATCCCTCTATATATCAGTATATATAGGGGTGCTCAGGGTTTGGAAAACTTGATGATGTCAGATGTTGATGCTAAATAGTTAGCCGCCCTACAATTTAGACAGAGGTCAGTAGCTGTGGTATTATAGGTCATTGTCCGTCAAACCGTGGCGTGTCCTCACGTCCGACAGACCGTGATCTCAACCTCAAGCAGATCCGCTTCCGCTAAGACAATCGTTCAGGGAGGTAACTTAATTATGTGTTATGTTGTACCTTAATCGATTGCATGTTTTGTACATCAATTTCCAACACTCTCGTATCCCATCTTCTTCCAATAACCCTTCAGCCTTCGGAAGGCTTTTATAAATATGCCTTCCATTGCAGAGCCTCGTGAAGCTATACGTGTTTTTCCTTCTCTCTGTAATCAATCTCTGGTTATGATTGGATTGTCTGGTTAGGTTGTGAGGAGAAACGAAATGTGATAGATAAAGAGAGGTTGGTGATTGGTTTTCTGCCTCTCGAAGGTCGACAAGAAATTAGGGGAATTGGCCGAGAAAGGAGGGGATTCTTCAATTCCAGCAGGTTCAGCAGCAACAACAACAAGTTTGGCCAAGAATTGAGCATCTTCAATTTAGGGTTTGACCGAGAATTGAGCAACAACAACAACGAGTTCTTCAATTTAGGGTTCTTCAATTCCAACAGTGAGTTCTGAAGACCAAAGAACTAGGTTGTCTTCCCATGGTCGTCCACATTATCTGGTTTTCTCAGCTCATCCAAATTCAACTCATAGTGGTGGTATTAGGGATTTACTGAATAGTTACTAGTTCCTTTGAGTCGTGCCAAACATAACAATCACAAATTTAGGTGTTTGGAAATTGGTATCTATCGGGTGAACTGTTGTATGACAATTCATTCTGTACCATGGCTGGATTTTTTTTGTATATAAGGATTAGGAGTTATAAAAAAGACTGGTTGAACCGAATTCTCGACAAGACCAGTCCGAGATCGGCCCAACTAGGACCGAGCGGACGTTTTTTTTCTTCAAGGTCAGTCTCGGTCTCGGACTTTTTTCCCCAAAAGCTTGACTAGGACCGACCTGACTTTGAAGAAAACCCTAGAAATTCATGGTGTAACCCTTGAAATACTAATAATTTATGACATTGAAGCATTCAACAAACCTTGGATCGGTTCCAATAAGGAAAATGTGATGGAAGACGAGAGGCGAGCGGGTTCAAGACCAAAACATCGGTGATTTTTTTGGTCAATTTAATTGTTTTTTTTTTACCAAAACTTTCGGTCCAAGACCTGCCCGAGTCAAGCAAGACCGACTCAGATATTTTTTTTTTGCCAAAGTCGATCTCGGTCTTGGTCCTGCCTCCAAGACCGGCTCGGCCCGCCCATGATCAACCCTAATATGGATTAGGGTTTCTGATATATATTCATTATATTTCTATTTTATTGTGTATATTATTGAATTGATGAGCAGGATATTTTGTTGTGTAAAATTATATACTTAAGGGGGCTTACTCAACAAATGTCATACATTGATGAGTATACTTAATTTTTCTGGGCATTTTCAAGAACAACAAACTGTAGTTAATGAGGGGCACTTTGGTCATTTAAGACATTTAAAAAATCACGTGTCACATACATGACCAAGAATCTGTCACGAATAAACGACCAACTCACTGCAATGGAGAATTTTTCATCTGGTCCAAACATTATGACTAAAATTTTAAATTTTAAGGTAGAATCTTAAAATCGGCGTAAACTTTAGAGGGCAATGACGTATTTTACCCATATATATATATATATATATATATAAAACCACATCTATCTCGAATCTAGGGTGCAATGACTAACAAAACATAACTATGGGAGTGTTCTGCAAATAGTATAATTTGTTCCATCCTCGTTAGGGTCCACAAACTGTGCTTTTTCGTCCTCTTGAATCTTTTTATTTTTTTTTGGCCACATGCCCTCTTGAATCTTGATTGATTTCCTAGGATATGTTTTCAACTGGATCCCTAATTTGACAGTATTTCTCTTCTTCAGTTTTCCATTTTTTTTTTCCCGTTTCTTTCCGATTCTCTCCTTTATTCATCCAAATCAGCCTCATAATTTTGGTGTCTGTCGATTCTTCTTGTTTCTTCCGCCTAAAGGCGGGACCTTCTCAAGGAGTGTTTGGCATCAAGGTATTCTTGGATCCGGAGATGCTTGGTTCGATTTAGGATTTGTGGAGTTTCATGGGTTAGGTTTCCGGATTTTGTAATCTTATTGGTGAATTTGATGTTGATTTTGGGTTATAGCTGAAGATGAGAAGAAAAGATGACGAGAAGCCAATGGGACCTATGTTCCCAAGATTACATGTCAATGATACAGAGACAGGAGGTCCTCGAGCACCTCCACGGAACAAGATGGCCCTCTACGAACAACTGAGTATTCCTTCACAGAGGTTCAATTCTGGGGTTTCTCCTCTGAAGCCAAACAGCAACAACCATGTTCTTCCTCCATCCCCCAGCCAGGTAGTGAACTCTTTTTCTCATTTTGAGCTGTATTGTATGCGTGGGTGAATCCTCCTGATGCTGAAGTCAGATGCTTTGTTAGATTCTCTTATTTTAGCTAAGTCAACGATATGACCACATGGCCAAAAAAAAACACGATATGACCATGTGATACAAGTAGCCAACCTATTAAAATCTGATGCAATGTTAATACGATTGTTCCTACATAAATATGGTGGTTTCTTACACCAACGAAATGATCCCTCTCTCCCTCTTCGTGTTGGCAGATAATGACAAAGAAGAACGTATGATTGTTTCTGCGTGATTAAATTTACTCTGTTAATCCGAGAAAATGATCCTCTCAACAAATACTATCCGAGGAATATAACTGACGTTTATATGCAAATTTATCAAGAAGAGTCCTTTCTTCCACTCAGCAATATATGACATACACTTATTCTTATTATAGATACTGGGAAATCTAATCATTTTTGTTTTATCTTTATTAGCACCTGATTTGATTTTATGGAAAACTCATATTAGCAAGTGGTAACCCACAATGCCTCCGATCAACTATATTGGAACTTTGTGACCTTGCGAGCATCTGTTGGCCGAGTGAGTTTGATTATACAGAAATAGATTGGATATTTGACAGTATATTCTGTTGGTATTATAATTTACAGTTTATTATTCTTTCTCAGGATTGTAATTGCGATTAGTTGCTCATTTAAGCGCGAAGCGAATCCATGTACATAATAGTATCTATGTAATACGGGTTTTGGGTCCTTCAAATGCAAGTCACAGTATCCTTGTGTTGAGAATTAAATTAAACCTTGGTAGCTGTTGCGTGTAAATGTAGCTTCTACAAATTTATAGAATATATTTGAATCGTTACTGCTGAGTTACAATAAGATGAGAAGATGAGTGTTTCTGATAGAAATATCTTCAATCCTCTCCAGTTTCCTCCTTCAGCACCGAAGTCTCATCTTGAGAAGTTGAGCAAGTCTGGATCTAGCACACTGAGTAGAGTTACTTCACTTCAACATAATGCTAGCGCTGAAGATGATTTTGCAGTTCCCATTTTTATTGACTCCGCATTGGTCCATTGCTTAGTCACACCTACGGTTTCAAATAATACATCCCTGTCAAAAAGGATCCAGAGGGATAATGGTAATGATCCTGGTGTTGACGGGAGAAGTCAGACTGCAATTGAGCCAAGCAAAATTATGTCTTACTCAGGTCTTGGGGAAAGATGTCCTGAGAGTTTACCTGAAGTGGATGGATTTGATGAAGCGTCTGAGAAAATTAAAAGTTACAAAGCAGCAAGATTACAGTCAGAAAATGTTTCAAGAGATTTTGGACCCGAGGAGACCTTGAGTTCTAGGGAGAACGACATGGGACCTCCTTCCATACAGATAGATCCCTCCTCGGGAGAAACACAATGTATAAATGATGGTGAGTACCTGTCAGATGAGAGGAGCAATGACGGTTCTTATGCCTCAAATGTGGATGCAATATCAGCAGTGGACATCTCCCCGGATGATGCTGTAGGCATCATAGGCCAGAAACATTTTCGGAAGGCAAGGAAAGCAATTGTCAAGTAAGTTTTAATTCTTCATTGTAGAATGTTCACCTTTGTTGGATCTTTCTAGACATCGTGGTACTCATGCAAATATATTTCCTTGAACATTGATACTGTGGAAAAACTGAGTTTGCATTCGATTTAACGTTGGTATAAATACTAGTCCACTACTTTTACAATGCTATTTTTGTTGGATTTGTGAGATGAGGTTGTGGTTGACACTAGGTTTTTTTTTTTAACTCATCTACTATTGTCATAGTTTGAGAAGTTACCCCAACAGTTCTTGACTTGAATATTTATAACATGAAAATGGTACTTAATATTTCCTTCAGTATGTTTTGATATCGGTACTTGAGTATATAATAGACAATTTCCTCTATATTTATTAACCACCTACATTCGTTGGTTGGGCTATTATGCTTGTGTGACCTTATACCCTGTTATCAGTAGGCCCTTGATTTTCTGCTGCATCATGTCTCACCTGCAGCGCTTTACAGTCACAACAATATGGATATAGATACCATTGGAGAGTAGCAACTCACCTATGAATAAGATGCTCATCCTGCATATGTTATTTTTTGTCATTTCAGTTGTCATAATCATTTTCTTACTCTGGTTTTAAGATCGAAATATTCTTTGGAGCTTTAAGTTAAGCAAATGTCTAAGCTAGAGCAGAAAGTGTAGTTTGTTGGGTCCCTCTAAGTTTAGTTTTTTTTGTTGAAATCAAGGATGTCCTTATCATTTTAATTGATGTGGATCGTCTGAAAGCAGGGACCCAATCGCATATTGGAGTGTTTTATGCCAGATGGTCAGGGACCCATGTTTGCATCTGGTTGGATGTTCTCAGTTTTCTCTACTGCAGCTGAGAACATTCCTTCATTCATACACATTGGGGTGGATTGTAGGGGCTGGAGGTATGGGGTCTCTTCCGAAAGGGTGCAATGTGTTCCACTTAGATTGGAGAAGTACCCAAAATAACAAAACCCTAAGCCTTTGGGGATATCGATATTCATTGCCGCTATTTCTAATATTGTTTCCATCATCTTCTATATTTTTTCTGTTATTTTATTTTCTCTGCTCGCTCTTAGTTTGCTATCTGCCTGCAACTCTTTATGCTCAGTCTGCTCCTTATACTATTTGAGCATCCATCCACCCCTTTGTTGGTCTTAGAAATCCATAAGAACAATGTGGCTACACTTTTAAGTTTCCTCTGGGCTATTTTGCTACAAGAATAAAGGTAGTGATTGACCTTCAATCATGTCTTTCCATATTTCCATGGTTATTAGTGACTTTGTTGGACTAACAGTTTTTGAGTTCTGCTATCTTTTATGCCGTGTGCACGTTCTCTACTCTGACATATGAGGTTGATAACATAAATGAAAAATGCTAGTTTTCCACCTTTGACTTAACTGTTATGCCGTTCTTTACAGTCAGCAGAGAGTCTTTGCAGTGCAAGTGTTCGAATTACATAGGTTAATTACGGTAATTGTAATTCTACCTTCCACTTTGTCGTGTGCTTAAGTTTCATGTATAATTTCTCTTATTTAACTATATTTGCACTTCCACAGGTCCAGAGATTGATCGCTGCATCCCCCAATCTTTTGCTGGATGATGCCTTGGCTGTAACCAAGCCACCCTCAAGAACAACTTCCCCTGCAGAAACAGTGGCCGCATTGGAAGACAGCGACAACAGTCCTGCTTCACCCTCCATTATCGTCAAGCAGCACCCCACAAGACAGAGTCATCCAGCAGAATTCTCTGCAGAGAATGCCGTTAGGAAACCAATGACGGCTGCCAATAGGAGCATGACACCTGGAACTGCACCTCCTCCGGACACGTGGACAGGGCCATGGGGTGAAGGTCCCAATTCTGCTCCCAGCCCCAACCAGTGGCTGGTCCCTATGATGTCTCCCACTGAAGGACTCGTTTATAAGGCCTGTCCCAGTCCCATGTTTGGGTCTTGCGCAACCTCTGCACTGATGGGCAGCAACTTTACCAATCCCCAATTTGGTGGAGTCCTTTCTTATCCTCCTCAGCCCTTCTTCCTTGGGGGTTTCCTGCATAGCTACTTCCCGCCATATGGCAGCAAGCCCCCGATGATGCCGATTCCTGTTCCTCCCAAACAAGGTGGTTCTGAACGGTTGAACTCCTCGCAACCTGCTTCTACTGTTCTGACAGGAGAAACCAACCATGCTCCCACTCAACGGGAAGCAGCAGCAGCAGCAGCAGCTTCTGCAGGGTCAAAGAGGATTCGAATATCAAGAGAATCTGATTTCCAAGGGAGCATATCGGACAGCCCTTTCAAGAAAGTGAAAGCAGGCTTGGATCAACCCAATCATGACCAACAGAATCAAAGCTCTTGTGACTCTGACCATGGGTTTGGAGCAGATCGTGATGATGGGAGCAAAAGCGGTGTGGTCTCTCTCTTTCTGGATGGTGACTGCACGAGCAGAGTGATCAAAGCTGTCCCACACAACCCAAAATCTGCCTCGGAGTCAGTGGCTCGTATATTCAGGTTTATACAAAAGGAAAGGAAGCAGTGAGACTCTCTATGCTCTTTCCGTCTGTTGGACATTGAACAGATCGTTGTGTATTTTGTTTGTATGATGGTTTGTTGTTGTCGTTGAGTTAATTTCATCTTCTTGTCGTCTCGTCTCCCATGTTTAAGGTATAGGTTTGTCTTGTAGATAGATATGTGGTTAACTCTTACTCTTAAGGAGAGGCACAAACTACAAAGAGTGTCCATATTCTATGATGTATATCATTAATGTGTATTGGAACTTCAATGCAACTTTCTTCTATTCTTTTAATAACTATAAATTGAAGCCACAAGATGGTGTATGTATGTATATATTAGTGACAAATTTCCCTACTAACATTCATTGGAGAAATGCAGTTGTATCTGATGTAGAGGAGTTGTTCAAACAGTAGTCATTTAGTAGCAATGACAGGCTCCCTCCCCACTCTGTTGGAATGTTTCGTACTTTGCCCCCGACACAAGTTTCTTTGCGTTCGATTTCTAATTTTCTACCTTTAATAAAGCACCCGTCTTCTCTCTTTCGAATGACACCAAATCTGCCACTTTCCCATTTTCTAATCTTTTTTTGCAGTTGTATACGTCCACCCACCTCCAGGCTTTTCTCCGATCGAGCCCAGTCGTGGTCACAATCCATGCCGACGTACATTTTGGTGCAAGATCTGGGTGTTTCAGTTCTACGGATCTCTGAATTCATACAATGAAATGTGAATGAATGATGATCGATCCCAAAAGATTCGATTTCAGGTTTCTGTCATATGGATAATGGATTCGTGTTCTTGCTTAAAAATGCAACTAAGGGTGGTTTTGCCGTCGAGGATGCTTCCACTATTCATGATGTTCCTCGTCATGTGCATTCCGTTCTCCTTCCTTACCCTTTACACTCTTCGGTATTTCTGGATTCATCAGAGTCGTACCATCATACCCAATATTATTGATCCCTGCTATGTTGAAATTAGTAATAACTTGGAGAAGTGGATTAAGCCCCCATCCGATCTGATGCACACCATGAATGATTCAGAGCTATTCTGGAGAGCTACAATGGTCCCTGGCATAAACAAGTATCCTTTTCATCGAGTTCCCAAGATCGCCTTCATGTTCTTGACCAGAGGTGGGCTTCCGCTATCGCCTCTATGGGAGAGGTTTCTGAAGGGACATGATGGGAGTTACACAGTCTATGTTCATTCCACGCCGGCGTCGTTCCGAGCCCGTTTCCGTCCATCATCGGTGTTCTACAAGAGACAGATCCCAAGTCAGGTTTGATGTTCATTCCACGCCTTTTCATCAAAATTCAATCTTTACAGAAACTTTAGCTTCAAATAGGAAAAATGCTCCTCTTCATGTTCTTCAACTGGTTGATTTCTCCATTTTTAGGTGGTTGAATGGGGGGAAATGAGCATCTGCGATGCAGAGAGACGACTCCTAGCAAACGCCCTTCTAGACGTATCGAACGAATGGTTCGTCCTCCTCTCAGAATCATGCATCCCTCTCTACAACTTCACCACCGTCTTCAACTACATATCCAACTCCCATCTCAGCTTCTTGGAGGCATTCGACGACCCGGGTCCCGTTGGCAGGGGCCGCTACAACGACAGTATGGCTCCTGAAGTCACCCTCACCCAATGGAGAAAAGGGTCTCAATGGTTCGAGCTCAACCGTCACCTCGCTGTCGCTCTAGTCCAAGACCAGAAGTATTACCCCAAGTTTGAGGAGTTCTGCAGACCCGATTGTTATGTTGACGAGCACTATTTCTCGACTATGTTGACGATTGAGAAGGGGAGTATGCTTGCGAATAGAAGCCTTACGTGGGTTGATTGGTCGAGGGGTGGGTCCCACCCGGCTAGCTTTGGGGAGGAAGATGTTACGGTGGATTTCGTTGAAAGAATCGTACAAGGTGGCCGCCGCAACTGCAGCAGCTATGACGGTGGTTGGAATAAATCCTCCGTTTGTTTCCTCTTTGCAAGGAAGTTCACGCCGAGCGCGTTAGAGCCTTTACTATCGTTGCCTCGATACGTTTTGGGTTATTGAGAAAGAGAAAGATCACCATATATATATATATATGGTTTAAGCATATGCCGAACAATGTTCATGAAGAGGATGTCTGAAATTATTAATATAGATAGATAGATAGATGGGATTATCAGGGTTCACATAGGATGATTTGATTTGATTTTAAACAGCAGAAAGCAACGTTTTTTGGTAATTATTTACATGAAGGAGATCGATCATCAATCGCACAACCATTACAAATGCAACAGTCAATTTACATCTATTGTATAGATAAGTGAGGAACCACCGTTTTCAATGGTATTGGGAAATGAAGTGCTGAGGATTCAGGCACTGAACCCCCTGCTGAGAGAGCTCCATGGCCCATTCGGGAGGGTCGAGCAAGCTTGAGATGATGCTTCTCCCATTTGCTCGGCTCCAATGCCTGCGTTGCACATATTTGCAAAGGCACGCATGTGTTTCATCCCGTATTGAGATAAGGATCCACAATGAGTCTCAAATGTTCTCACCTGCATAGGTCAATCAATTGAAAAACCAAACCATCGAAAAACAACTAACACAGGCCCCTAAAGACAGATCATTTTTAGGGGACCCTCTAAATTTTGCAGAATTGTCAAGATTTGATGTGTGTAATTGGATATTGATACTTACCAGGCTTTTCAGGCATTTCCAGTCATCAACAAGAGGCTGCCCTGCAGGTCGAACAAAGCTTTGCACGTCCAGATCATTTGTGATTCCGAACAAGAGCTTCCCTATGAGCTTCATGCTGTGATCTATGTGCATCCTATGTGACATTACTTCCACAAGCTGCTTTTGAGCTTCGATTTTCCTAGGTGACCCTTCTTGAGCCTTGTGGAACTGAAGAAGAAATTTAGAGGCAAAGATTAGATCAAGATTTATCATTTATACAACTCTCTTCCAGTACTTCAACATTGCCTCATACTCTCATAGTTCATCGTACATTCAGTAACACAACAAAAGACCTACATCATGTGCAAAGACTAAAGTGAACCTCCAATACGTGCAAAAAAATCGTGTTTAATGATCCATAAAATTATAGCCTGGTAGAAAATCAAAGTAGGGTTCAAATCATTATGTTCGGGAGAAAAAAGAGAAAAACCTTATGCCAGAAATGCAGCAAGTCAGCATCTCTCTGGTTCACAGCTCTGGAGGAAGGCCTCCAATAATTGTCTTCTACATATGTGTAATTCTCATTTGCAGGATTCGTACCCAAATATAAGACAAGTGCTTCCTTGCTTTGCTCTATATCGCCATATTGCATCACATGGGAACCATATGCGAAGTTATCACTAGCAGTCCTCCTTTTCACCTGTGAATATTGAATACAGGCATAATAACACGAATTCAAACATCTTAAGAGTGACAGGATGAATTTAACACTTCTCCTGGAATCAAAAGCTTCGATCTAACGTTAAATCGAAGGAGGAGACACAAAATACGGTAATCATCCACATAGCTGCAAATGTGTATCTATGAAAAAAAGGAAGTTTACACCTACGGATTTTATTACCGACAAAATGCTTATATAACTATTTTCAGTTAGACATGAACTGACTCTTCAAAGAACAACCACAGAGTCTTGATGTTTCACTTTCTGTGCATTATGATTGTGAGAGGGCAAAGATTCTTACCAGTTCATACTGCTGATGCAAAGATTCTGACCGCAGGTTATGTACATCACTATTGAGAAAGTAAGGATACAAAGTCAGCTCTCAATGAATTGTTAATTTAATTTTTGAGTTAAGGAAATAGTTAATTCTCAGAAGAAATGCATCACAAATAGCTAAATTCAATCATTAAAAGCCAATCTTTTTTGTTCTATAAAACCTTCCAATTTGAAGTTTAGTTTAAGTTAACGAAAATGTACCATCATAAATGTCAATTTCAGGAGCGTGAAAATTTTTCACCCTTCAAGACATGAAGAAGAATGTATATGCTATATACCTGTCCTCCATCCATGAGACACTATACAAATCACCCAGACATGTTTCGTACTCCTCAGGTGGACTTGGATATTCCCCAGGGCAATAGGTTCCCCAACTGCTCTCTTCAGCATTTGAGGCTGTGGTTGCATAAATATTCAAACCTTCTGGCAGAAGACCCTCAAAAATACTTCCAGATTCACAAGCTTCAAGATAAAACACCTGCATTTACAATGTTGATATGGTTTAAATACAACACTCAGAAGCTACTAGGCATTATAATTAGAAGCAATTAAAAAATGATAAGAAGCAATCAATGACTGATTTACCATGCTTTTATAAGTTCCAAAAGCATGTTTTTGCTTCAATACATCTATCAGCTCATCAGCATATAAGAAAGGACTGGTAGGCATCCCTGAAAAGTATACATTAATATAATAAAGGCTATTGACAAGATAGGAAGGAAGAACATGAAAAATGAAAAGCTTATGCAAGTAACTGTAGTGACAAGAGTATCTGATGACTCACCAAGACTTAGATATTAACCCGGAGAACGATTAAAGATACACAAAAGGCAATTTCCCTGAGCTTCAATAAATAAAGAAAAAGGGAAAAAAAAAATGAAAGTTCAGCACGGAGAGGTACTTACCAAGCACCCCAGGCCCTCCATGGTCAGTATAAAATATGAAGATGTGATCATCTGGACCGCTGTCAACAACCTTCCCACTGCCACCAGTAACGGCAGTCTTGTTCCCAAGGATAACAGCAAAAAAATTGTGAACTGTAACCTCTTCGCCAGTATAATCCTGCAAGCCGAAGTTCAAGCAAAGTGGATCCTTAGGGCTTTAACCAGAAAAGCTTTCTAGTATGGATAACTATTGCATATCAAAAGAATACCTTTGGAACTCCCTGATAAACATCATCTCCATTAGGACTGTTGATAATAACTCCAGGCCTAGGGTTCTCTTCATTGTCAGCAATGTCATCGTACATGAACACAATAATGTTTTCATCCTTCAGACCGCCTTTCTTCAAGAGTTGATATGCATGGCAGACATCAGCCTGAGAAAGGAAAGACATTAGAAAAGCATTACTAAAGTAACACTTCAAGTGGAGTGTGATTACTCAGTCAACTGCTAATATATCAGTTTCTTTATGTGATCTATCATTGTCAAACTACTGGGTATACCGTATATGTGATATGATATCAACGGCACCAACAAGTTGTACAGCTCAGAATACAATTAATATCAGTTACGTCGTATCAGTATACTTTTCTCCAAAGCATGGTCTTCCTCGTAGACACTTCAAGTCAGACGTGTTGCCAATACCCATTACAAGGTTGGACAGCACTTAGGACAAAAGAAACTTTCATTTCTTGTCCTGGAAAGTCGTTGGATCAATATATTCGACCAAGTTCAACTGAGAGGTCGTACTGGATGGTTTAGCCTAACACTTGAATCGATAAACAATTCCTCAACTAGACAGCAATCTGAAATATCCATCGATGAAATTCCTACTAAAAATGAAACTTTCATCCAAACAACATTTCAGGAAATTCATTAAGCTGGATTCCGCTGAGTTCATATAGAGTCTAGTTAAGGACATCGTATCAAGATGAAAACCTCCAGCTAGACTAAAAGTTCATTGACTTCTATGAGTGAGAAGAGCTTGAGCTCCCTCTGTCGAAGTCAAGCTCGAGAGGACTTCCAACGAGTCCTCTGGTGCTCAATTAGGACAGTAGGAACATCTCCAGAGCTCTCTTGTGCCGTGTAAAAGCAGAATCGACCAGAAAATCACCTGGTGCCTGTAATTCCAATATCCGTCTGATCCGGCGATCAGGACCGCCCATCTGGTTCCAACGGAATCATCATCAGCATCACCACTGAAAAACTTGGAAGCTTCAGAAGGCAACTTTATCACCTCTCGGGGAACGTCTCGTCGGCTGACGACGGCTCCCGCGAAGAGGAAGAGCGCGAGGAGCTGCAAAACGTTGAAGCTGGCCATTGGTTGATGAACCTTTGCTTCCTTTTGTCCGACTGGCGCAGCCACGAAGTAGATATTATATAGGGAATGTACATTTTCTGCATGCCCCTGAAAAAATTAATTATTACCTGATGGTCCTCAACGGCCATTGGTCTCTAGATCTTTTTTATTTTATAATCAGGACAATAGTCTATACCTTTTGTCTTTTCCCTCCTTTTCTTTATTTGTTATTTCATGAAAGGACTTCATAGCTGCATACACTTGTGGATGACTCGTACTAGGGTTTAAACATTTAGGTAATACTTTGTCCATTTTTAAATGTATGGGGTCAAATGAGGCCCGTATCAAATATCTGAAATTTGCTGAATGTTCCAAATATTTTCTCAAAGAAAACTTCACAAGAAAAATAAGTGTTATGAAGGAAAGACTTTGTGTCGAAGGCATCGACATTTGTATTGTGTACCTTACAACAAAATATATGATAATGACTCTCTATTGATTTGGAACAGGACAAAATATTACACATTATTTGCGTTAATATTACATTTTTTCTACGCCACCTGTCTATAAACCGACAATCACGATATGGATAACTTGAAACGGTCATTTTCAGTTTGTTAAGGTATCACTCATTTATTTCATTGGATGCATTTTCTGGTTTACATATCGATGGATATTAGGCATGACTTACGTAACGATCCAATTACGACTTAGGGACACTTGTCTTAGAGGTGGACTACCGATGCTGAATTTATGAGCGATGCCACCATCTACATGATGACGTGGATTCTAGAACTCTACTTGGAAGCAGTGTTATCAGAACTGGATCGACGATCCGATCGAAAATCGAACATCTGTCCGGTTTGGTTTAGCTAAAAGATTGAAATGCATATGAATAGTGTTTGAATCAAATTGGACCGGTCGATTTTTTAAAACCGATCGGTTTCCAGTTCTATATTTTTTTGGGGTGCTTAATTTTTTTTGGGTGGTTCTCTTCGGTTCGACCGATCAATTTCTTCGGTTTAGAAGTTATGTTTAAAGTTTAGACCTATTGTGTTTGATTTTGAGCCTATTGTGTTATGTATATTCAAAGTTTGAGGTAATTATGTTTAAGAGTAATGTGTATGTTTGAGACTATGTAATTTGTGTGTGTCTAAAACTATGTAGTTTAAGATAATTGTGTGTATTTGAGACTATATAGTTTGTGATTATATTTTCAATTGTTTTTTTTGTTTGTGAACAGTAAACTGAACGTCGAACTGAGTTCGACTAGGTTGGACCAATCAAACCGAGAACCAGGCCCCTCACCGGTTCGAGTGTCAGTCCGGTTCTAATAACACAGCTTGGAAGGGACAAAAATGACAATAACTGTAATCTTATAAAAAGTTATCATGGTGACTAATTAAGATAAGAAATTAACCCTGAACTCAATATATTCCCTATAAATACCCTTAAATGTTTCCATGGCAAAATTTTCATTAATTCCAGAGGAAAAAGAAAGCAAATCCACATCATAAACTGAGAAACAAGACTATATTAACAACAGAATACGGAGAAGATGAACTGAAAAAGATCCATATCCATCCTGGATCCCACATTTAGCTTCAGTGATCGTTCTATCAAGCTTACCAAAGCCTGATCATCAGCATAAGCTGTATCAGAACAAGAATTGCAAGACTCTATTCACAGCAAAACACAGAGGAAATGAAAATTCAGTGATCCGCAAAATATATTTAATCATGTAGTCAGCCTAGCCTGATTGGCTTGAGACAGGCAAGGCCTCATCAGCAGTCGGTGTCTCAGCAGCAGGTGGCTTCTTTGCAAGAGTCTTGGGGAAGTCGATAAATTCTTGCGCGGAGCGCTGCTGAGGATGTGCTAAGAGCATGCACATCTGTCTGCAAATGACACGAGCAAGCCCCTGACCTGTCTCTAAGATGTAGCCTTCATATTCAGAGACATGTTCAAGGGCTTCGACAAGAACATCGTACACTTGCTGGGGGCAGTTTTCAGGGCTTGGCTTGTCATGGATGTACACCACATCAAGCGTGAAGAGCTTATGGTTTAAAAGCCACTGGTGTTGTGGCTTTGTGGATGATCTGCAGTAGATAAGAATCTGAACATAGCAAAAGATGTTAATATGGTGGTGACGACAGAATTTCATTTCAGAAGGATACTGAAACTAAGATAAACCGAGAAGACAACATAAGTGACATAACAGTTTATGTTTTCAAAAGCAAAATTTCATACAAACAGGAAATCTTTTTTCTTCTTAATGTAGCATTTGAGATGTCATCAAAGAAATTGTTTCATTACTAAATTTTATTTTTTTAGGGTGGGAGACCTAGTTTTTAGTCAATCCACAGAAGTGCATCAAACAGTACTTATCTTCTGTAACTCCTAAATTTTTTCAAACAACCTGCATTCTTAGAACAATTATTACCACTTTGATGACTCGTCATTGTTATTTATAACTTATAAGAGACTCGAAGGGGTTCGTTCATACTTCATAGGCCAGATTCATGTGCTTCTTCCCATCATAACAGTGAAGCATAAGAAAGCCGATACAGATTATTTAGTCCAAGAAGCCATCAGTAAGCTTAGTTCAGTGCCTGATAGAATCTGGACTTGTAGCTACCCAGAACTTCAAACTTAACAGATAACAAGACCCACCCACCCCCCAGCCGAATTTGTCTAACTCTAAGTGGGAACTATCAGATTACCATTGCTAGATAGAAAAGAAATTGAATTCCAACACTTACCACCCTCAGAATACGGTTCTGCATCCGGGATTTCTTTGCTTCATGAGCTGCTATTCGGAATAGATACGTAAGATCCGCCGATCCACTTGGTGAAGTAGCTGAGATGCCTCTAAGAATGGAAGATATAGTATCTATATCACTGGTGAACTCCTTCCGAATCTTGAAGATGTATAGACCAAAAAATAGGATTAGGAAGAAACAGAAATTAAGAACAAGCGCATATGGCATTGGTCATTTTCAAAGTCCGATTATTTCTACTTACTGAGTTATACTGCAAAGTTCACTTGCCTTTTTAGGCCATTTGTGGTTGAATTCTAGATAGACTTTCAAAATTCAATTGTAACTCAGTATAGAGCCAAGACATTGCAGAATGAAACTTGAAGCTTAGGGCTAAAGACTAGAGTACCAAGGCAGCGGTTTTGGATAGAGTGGCGAGGGCAAAACGATGCTCGGAGTTAATAGAGAGTTTGGACTGGACGAACAGAAGGATCGCCGTTTTGATGGATTCCAGGCGCGTGCAAGGTCGACCCGTTGCCTTCATCTCTACCAGAGACTCAGCGTCGATGTCCACGCAGAAGAGGATGTCCTCGCTACATATTCGTGTCGGATTCAGAACGTACCTCTCAGGCTCGTATCTCTCTGCCTCCATCATCGATCGATCGATTTTACACTGGTGTGGTGATCTCGATTTAGGGTTCTTGTTCTGAAAGACGTTTTTTCTCGATCCTGGGAAGGATCGAGAATGGATGTTCCAATAAAAACGCAGCGTATTTCACTATTTTTTTTCAAAAATTACATAATTAATACCTCAATTATAGAAATATAGCTTTTCACCCCCTTAAGAAGACATAGTTGATAAAATACTCGGCAGCACTTTTTTACGGAGACAGTGATACAAGGTTGCCCTTCTATTTCTGCTCGGCAGCGTTTTTCGTATATCACCCTAAGCTAACCCCGCATAAACAGAAGGAATGCGGAGAGGATATATTCCATCCATGATAACACCGGATGAGAAATAAGTAGTTTTCAGGACACAGTATCAGTATGAAAATACATCAACAAATCCTCACTTAAGCATCGTAATAGACAACACTAACAGGCAAAACATTGAATATCCTTAAGACTATAAACCCTGGACAAATTAAAATATCTGAAGTGACACGACCAATTCAACACTTAGCTATTTCTTTGGAGAAGCTTTAGGTGCTGCAGCACTTGCCTGAGGAGCAGGAGCTGCTGATGTGGCACTTGCATCACCATAGTAGGATGCCGGTGGCTGAGGATATCCACTGTTGCCATAACCAACACCATATGCAGATACCTGTTGCCCATAGCCTGACTGAGGAGCAGCGGGTGGTGGTGGACCACCATAAGCAGGTGCTCCAGCGTAACCTCCTGTGGATGGGGCATGAGAATGAGGATACGAGGCACCAGGGGGACGAGCTTGACCATATCCACCTCCTCCACTTCCAGGTGCAGCAGTGGGCGACTGCTGAGACTGTCCATATGCAGCAGAACCATAAGCAAGCGGCTTTTGGGTGGTTGATGGTGGCCCATACGCACCTTGAGAGGTGGCTGGTGGGACCCCATAGCCAGCAGCACCCTGACCACCTGAGCTATTGTTGTATCCAGCTGCTGAGGCGGATGTGGAATCACCTCCTTGACCCACTCCGTAGCCACTGCCATCTTGTGTCGCACCATAACCTGCAGCTGAACCATAGCCACCTTGCTGCTGATCGTAATAACCCGTCTGAGCACCGTAGCCACCATAACCATATGATCCTTGTTGAGAATAAGACGAAGCTGCTGCAGCTTGGCTAGCATTGTTATAATTATACCCCCCACCACCAGACTCATCATCCTGACCAGAAGGGTTTTGCGGCTGTTGCTGTGAAGGGGCCTGCTGCTGTTGCTGTTGGCCATAGTAGTCATACCCACCACTGGCTCCCTGCTGCTGAGCAGCAGACGATTGGTCCCAGTTGGCACCATAGCCCCCTCCGGCAGCAGCTGTCTGAGAAGGATATCCTCCGTACTGAGCCTGGGAGGCATACTGTGGAGCTCCAGGGTATGCCCCAGTCTGGGCATAGCCATAGCCTCCTGCTTGCTGCATCTGTGGTGCTGCACCCCAGTTTGTTTGAGGTCTCGCTTGATATCCTGGCTGCTGATTGTAACCTCCTCCACCCATGGATGAGTTTCTCATTCGATTCTGCATTTACACAAGTTTTTTTTTTTCTCGTATGAACAAAGTAACCATCTTCCCTTATGGAAGACTAGAGAGAGCATATATCATATCATCAGGAGACAACACAGCAGAAGCAACAACACAAGATGTGCATTGACATATTGTAACAATCATCATAAAGAAACATATTAAAAAAAATCAATAAGAGACTCAAACGGTACGCTAGATCAGAATTATGTGTTTTAGACAAGATAGTAATATCAATATATATATATATATCACATCTAAAGCGAGAGAGTGGTAGACACTAACATACCGTCATGGTGGTTGTATTTACCGATGTTATTCCAGCAGGAGGCTCATCCCTCTCCCTATATGATGTGAACTTATACAAGAAATAGCAACACTCTATACAGATTTTGTATTTAATAATTAATAATTGGGGTAGAGGAACAAATAGTGAACTACATTATAATATATCAAAATGTTCAATTAGAATGTTGACTCCAACCAAGTTAGTAAGGCAGCAAAAGAGATGGTGAAGATGTAGCCGACGCTTCTGCAAGAATAAGAAAAGATACATCCAGATGCAAAAGCATAAAGCTCATTGAGATATATACGTCCAAGAAAACCAATATTGGGAGATCTGAAGGACCTGAATATGGAATAAAGTCTAACTGGAGGCAGGAAACAAAATATAGGACAGTTTATATGTATGTCTAATCAGCAATTAGAAGTGACCGCCACCTGATGAAAACACCGCACCAGCAACTAGTAAATGCTAGAAGTAGACAAGAAACTCCATAACACACTTTGAAAATGCCCAGACACTTAATCCTTTGGGAACAACTTCCTTAAATGGATCCCTTCATCAAATAGTAGATATAAAACTACAACTAAACCCAATTAAAGAGAGAACTGGATAAGTTTTTCAAATATAGGATCTAACCAAGCCGGTCAATGAATAACAAGGGCATGTGTTAAATAGAGATAAAATGATCATAGCTTTGAACTGATTTTTACCAGGAGTAGATCTATATAACTCTCAAATTCTATCACTCAAAAAAATGTATAATACAAATGAATAGAAAGAAATAGGAGCAGGCTAGTTAGTGAGGTTCAACCATGCAATGCAAGCGCGGAGAAACCATATACCTCAGAAGGTGGAAATGGTCTCCCAATTTATTTTTATAAAGAAAACAAGCACTAGTAAACAAAGCCAATATAGACATCAGAAAAATATAATGACTTCTAAAATATTGTAAAAACTTATTCCATTTGTTCTAAACATAAACTTATATATATAACCCAAATGATCTACTCCATACTCTTATGTAACACAAAAACATAGATGACACCTCGCATAATAACAATCATAAACACAACATACCTCACTGATCGCCTCATTGACCAGCTCTTTTGCTGCCTCAATTTGTTCGGGTGTACCATCAATATGAACACTTCTTTCAGTTGATGTATCACCAGGTGGAGGATGCAAAGGTACCACCTGACCAACAGACCACAAGAACCCATCAGAAAGATGATTCTATGTTGACATGATATACAGACTACAGTCACCAAATAGATGCTAAAGTAAGAATAATCTAAAATCTATCTTGCATGGAATAACTAGGAATAGAAGATATCACAGATCAAAAATGCTATTCTGACACTAGTACATACACCATACACGTAGAAGGATCTCTGGATATCTAATATAGTCGGATTAGATTGTATACCTGAATACGGGCACCAGTCCTTGCTTGCATACTTTTAATAGTCTCACCTCCCTTACCAATCACTAATCCAACCTGAAACATTATATCGAATGAAACAAACAAACAAAACAAAAAAGTGAATAGAAAATGAAAGGTAGGGACAAAACCTTTCATGTACCTTATTATTTGGAATACTCATAACAAATTGGTCAGATCCAAGTTGACTACTCGTCCTTCGAGAAGCTACACCTGTACCTCCTGCTTCCGCCTGCTTCAAATATAGCAGGTTTTGAGTCAAAGAGCAATTCAAACTTCGAAGTCAAAAAAGACAGACCTCAACTTAAAAAGATTAATACCACACACAAAACTTGAAAAGGTATAAGAATAACAGGATGACAGTGCGCTACCTCAGCAAGAACATCATTTATCAACTGTTCTGCCCGGGCAATTTGATCAGGTGTACCCATAAGTTCTACTGGTCTAGTAAGAGAAGTACGATCTGCATCCATATCTCTAGTAACCTGAATCTTTGCGCCTGACTGAAGTTGAAGACTCTTGATAGTCTCCCCAGATTTGCCAATAATTACACCCACTCTTCCATTGGGGACATCAATCTTCTTGCTTGAGTTCTGTGGATAGTTATAAGCGGGGATTGCTGATGGTGCGTATGTTATAGGTGTCTTGTCTGTATCAGTTCCAAAGATCGAGCAGTTTGGAAGAAATCAGTAAAAGGTCACTTAAAGAAATATAAGTCATACATGCATAATAATAATTACAGCAAAAAATAACAGTATACTTTCACATCTATTGAAAAGAGCAGATACGTCATTCGGGGACCAAAAAATAATAGACATCAAAGAGAACATGCAGAGAAGCACGATCAAGAAGTCCATCGAAGCAAACCCTTCATACTGCTTAAGACACGTAAAATGCCAGCTTGGGCAGGTGATATGGGCAACTTGATTAATGGAAACTTTCTTATCCAGTGCCTCTATCTAGATTCTACAAACCAACATAGATGTGGTCGACTTCAACCTTAAACATAACAGCTCCTGTAGATAAGCTCAAAATCTACTGACTGACTATTCGGCAATCGGAAAGGGATTAACAAGAAGTAACTAACCGAAAAAACTGATCCCATAATTTTACTGAGTAATAGCTTGAAACATTGGCTTCTCTATCTTACTTTTTTCTTGCTTACATGCATCATCTAGCTGTAGTTTACATGCATCAGAAATTTCTGAAATCAACACTTCACAAAGAAGTGTTTCAACAGATATAATTCAAGGAAATTCAGGCATATAGTGAAACGAGGCTGCAAAAACAAATATTTCGAGGATCTCAACGGGAGATTATACCTTGGATGGGCGAATCAAATACACCGCCATTTTCTACCCGTACGCGCTTAGCTTCGTAGCCACCAACTCCGGCTCCAGTACCTGTACCGATGCCGGCATTATACAGTAGGCGCGAAGCGATCTCCTGGGCACGCTGTTTAGCGTTCTGGACCTGAGCATCCACATCATCAGACGACGGGGGAGGACCGGAGTTGTATGAGATTGCCGCTTGGTCATCTGGTGAAGCAGAGGAAATCGGTGCGGAGAAGCCAGTTGGCCTCCGCGGAGGCGGAGGCGCCTCCTGCTCATCATACTTGCGCTTGTTGCTTCCGATATCCGACGAGTACTGTACTTCGTCCATTGATTGAATGAGACCGAATTGGAGTACGAAACCCTAGGAACGATATATCATATATATATATATATATATGTGTGTGTGTGTGACTATATGAGTGGGAAAAACAAAAAGTAAAAACGGGCATTAAGTCAAGTAATTAACGGTAATTTATGGAAAAAGTAATGTCGCGGATATTAAAAAAAACTAACTAACCATATTTATTATATAGAATGATGTTAATTTAACTAAATTATATAAGAGGTTGATAAATAAAAATTGTATTATATTTTTCTATTCTAATGTTAAATTAATATTTTTTTAATTCGTTCACGTCAATCATAAAAGTCTTATTCCTAAGTGAAATGATTAGGGTTGTCCTTTTTTTGTATAATTATGGATTAAAAAATCGTTATAGGAAATAAATTAATCTCAAGTTCAAAATTACACAACCAAACTCAGACTAGGGTTGTCAATGATTAGGGCATGGTACATGTATGTTAAATATCATAACCATATAATATTTTTAAATTGCATATCATAATCATTACATATATATCTTTCAATATCATAATCATATTAATAACCACGGTTTTAACCGTATACGCATATTTATTACCACCATGTGAAATATAATGGAACATTATAAATGTTATCTTAATAAATAATATCATTCAAAATTAACACTAATATCATTTAACATTTACATCATTCAATTACAATTTGCATTGGAATTATAAATTCGTGAAATCTAAAAGTGACAATCTTACTTCAGTTATTAGTATTTATTAATATATTAATATTAAATTATTATTTTAATTATATAATAACCATGGTTATAACCATGGATATGACTAAAATACAATAAACATAACCATTACGGTTAGAAAATTCATCACAGTAACCGCACCATAATGGTATATTTAACCATATAAAAAAATAACGGTTATAACCATAGTTTTGAGTTTTTCATTGCACCATTGTCGGCTCTAGGAATGACATCTAAATCAGTATAAAATCTTTAAAAATCTCACCTTTATTCTCAAAATAAGTTATAAAATTTATATTATTTTTTATTAATAATTATTTATATTATTAGAAAACAAATTGTAAACATATAGAGAAATAGTTTTGTTTCGAACCAATTCAAGTGTTAATGTGTTCAAAAAAAAATCAAGAATATATCTTAAATTTGAATCGATCATTTGATTTTTTTTTTTTAACTTACAAAAAATAGTTTGAAGATAATGAACGTGAAATAAGGGTATCACGAAAGTGATTAAAGAATAATAATTCTAGCTCGTGTAGCATTTTTTTTTATTAGTTAGTGTGGTAGTGTTAAGTCAATAATGAATGAAAAAATAGTACGTTAATGGTTAATATACTAGCATTGTTATTATGTACAATTTATACATAGTAATAATAATAATAATCATAATTTAATAATAATATAAAAATAAAAAAGACAAAATTAGTCATAAAACTTCCGTAGGACAATTTTTACTATCATAAATGATAAATCCCCATCTTCCTTTCATAGGTGCATCATGGAACTTTTTCAAAAACTATTCACTTTTCAAAAAATATTTGAAAAAGTGTATATCGAAATTTTTTTTTTAGAAAAGTATGCATACGCGCGACGCGCCTACTGAATAGGCGCATCCTAGGGATGCGCCTATTGCAATAGGCGCATCCCAGGGGTGCGCCTACTGCAATAGGCGCATCCCAGGGGTGCGCCTACTGCAATAGGCGCATCCCAGGGGTGCGCCTATTGCCTAAATTTTTTTTTTTTCGCAAAAACACCGGTCTATCAGAAACCACGTTGATTTTAAGTCTGCTTATGGTTTTCCTCCTAAATAGAAATTGAGAGATAGTCTCACGCGTATCTTCATCTCAGTATTCATAGGTCCAAACTCCAAATTTTCCAACTTGTTCTGAACAACAATGAAACAAAGTTGTTTATTCACAAGTTTCTGAATGAGACTTTTCTTCAGATACACTAGCTAGTTTGACATTTTCAGGAATTACTCCTGCAAAAGAGCTCTTTGGGGTTTCCACTGCCTTTTTCTTCGGCATCTGAAGACTCTTGATTTTCTGCATAGTGTACTCGTTGATTTTAAGTCTGCTTATGGTTTTCCTCCTAAATAGAAATTGAAGTCTTTCATCACAAACTACTCTCTTCTTCGTAGGGTGATTCAGTTTGTTGTCATTGATATACCGCGCTATAATTGCTCCAACATCTTGCTGAGAGATCTAATCATGCGTCTCTACACCAACCGATTTGAGAAACTCGATGAGATTACTCGATCCCCATCTAACAAATTCCATTTTTCTTGATTGGTACTTCCTTTTTCTGAACAACTTGTTCTGAACAACAATGAAACAAAGTTCATGTTGTTGGTAGATGATGTGTATTTATGTTGCTCCAAATATAAGCTCCAGAGCACGGTTATAACACGAAAAAATGTATGGTATGTTTGCCTCACACTTGACCTGAACATTCAACAAGAAAAATCGAACAGGGTATAGGCTAACTAACAGCTGCAACACATTAGAGGCAGGCATGCTAGAAAGGTTCTGCAGCTGCAATCTTCCGAATATCTTGTAAAGCTTCTCCAATGACTATAGCTTTTTATCTGAGTTCAAGCCTGCTTATGGTTTTCCTCCTAAATAGAAATTGAGAGATACTCTCTCCAGTAAAGAAGAAAGGAAGTTCTAAGAAGAAATGGTTTTCCTCCTGAAAATGTCAAACTGGCTAGTGTATTTGAAGAAAAGTCTCATTCAGAAACTTGTGAATAAACAACTTTGTTTCAATGTTTGACCTCGCGGATGTTGTTCAGAACAAGTTGGAAAATTTAGGGCAGGAACCTAAAGTATTTAACTTCTGATAACTTCCTTTCTTCTTTATTGGAGAGACTATCTCTCAATTTCTATGTAGGAGGAAAACCGTATAAGCAGGCTCAAAATCAGATGTTTTTCAAAAAGTAAGCATATAGTAGGAAAAAAGCATACATGGAGGAATTTGGTGCGCGTAGAGGAATTTGGACTTGTGAATACTGGGATAAAGCAACGCGTGAGACAATCATCTCGGTGGTTTGTTAACAAATTGATTTTCTGTCCTCTTGATCCAAGACCCTTTTGTTAACAAATTGATCTTCTGTCCTCTTGATTCAAGAACCTTCCTAACCATTGGAAGGGGATCAGTTTTCTTCTGTCCTCACCGTACGACAGAAGATATTCGGAAAATTCAGAATCTCGTGAATAAACAACTTTGTTTCATTGTTGTTCAGAACAAGTTGGAAAATTTAGGACAGGAACCTAAAGTAACCCCAAAGAGCTCTTTTGCAGGAGTAATTCCTGAAAATGTCAAACTAGCTAGTGTATCTGAAGAAAAGTCTCATTCAGAAACTTGTGAATAAACAACTTTGTTTCATTGTTGTTCAGAACAAGTTGGAAAATTTGTAGTTTGGACCTATGAATACGCGTGAGACTATCTCTCAATTTCTATTTAGGAGGAAAACCATAAGCAGACTTAAAATCAACGTGGTTTCTGATAGACCGGTGTTTTTGCGAAAAAAAAAAAATTTAGGCAGTAGGCGCACCCCTGGGATGCGCCTATTCAATAGGCGCGTCGCGCGTATGCATACTTTTCTAAAAAAAAAATTTCGATATACACTTTTTCAAATATTTTTTGAAAAGTGAATAGTTTTTGAAAAAGATCGTGCATCATGTATATCACTTCATCCGCACTAATATTATTGTCAAACTTCGGAATATGACGTCACGATTATTTGACAGAATTCATAATAAGTAATACGGAATATGTAATATGAAATGTGAGATAATAATATAAACTTTTTTCTTTAGTGGAATGAAATAATGAATTAGGTTGTTTTTGGGGTGGAATTGTATATGAAAAATGAATTAAATGCGGTAAAATGATATATTCGCCCCTCATTTTATATGTATAGTATATAATACATATAATTTGTATTAATTAGTTTTAAAAATTAATAATAAAAAAATTTAAATATAATTAACTAATAATTTAAAAAAAAAATAATTAATTTTTAAAGAACAATTCATTGTATCTCATAGATTCTTAAAATCCACAATATAATCAACAAAAGAACTTGATAACTATTTCTTCATATTCTTTGTAAATTTTCATATTTGCATACACAAAACTGTAATTACAGTATCCAAAATTGTCTCATCAACCTGACCGATTTCTCAATTTCTTCGAACATTAATGAAGACCTGAATTAGCATAAATCAACTAAACAAACACAAATCAACCATTTAAACACAAAATCAGCAATATAAATAAGCAATAACACATCAAGAATCATCCATCGACCAAACCCAGCAATAACACATCAAGAATCATCAATTTCACCAACCATCAATTGTTCGAACCCAGAATCACGAGTGTATCGATATTTCTGACCTTCTTTCTTCCAGTGAGGAGAACTTTGGGTTACTGAAGAGGAAAGATCAAGACAAACGCGATGAGAAAACATGGATTAAGGTTAATGTTGATCAGAGCGGTTTCTATCGAGTTAAGCATGAAGATAAGCTTGCAGCTCGACTAGTTGCGGCAATAAGAACTTCTTCCCTATCAGCAGCTGATAAATATGGTATTTTTCTATCAATCTTACATTAACTACGTTTCTAGGTTCTATTCGAACTCATAACAACATTCTGGGTTCACCACAAACCCAGAATCGCAGGGGAGGTTCAGAGAATTGAAGGAGACGTATGTGGAATTGAAGCTCTGGTGCGCCTTCGGTGAGAATTGAAGGAGAATTGAGCTGGGCAAGGAGAGTTATTTCACGCAGATGGATAACCTTGGAAATAAGGAAAGATATTGAGGGTATAATAGTTTTTTACGTGTCTATTCCGGATTTCCTGTCCTCTAGGATTAGGAATTCCGAAATTTTCTTACAGAATGTCTAAGTCTACCCCGCCCGGAATGTCTAAGTCAAAATTTTCCAATTCCGCGAAAATAACAACTTTTTACGAAATCCATAAGCCGAATTCATTTTCATTTCCACCCAAACAACATGCCATGAGTTTGAAAGCGGATGTTGCATTTCATTCATATTGAAACTTTGTCAAAAAAATTAAATATTAAATCATCTAGTAATTTGTTTTAAAAAAATTAATAGAATATTTAAATTTCATATAACAATTTAGTATTTAAAACTTTATTTGTTAGCATATATAAAATAATATTATATTATAGTTTATAAATTTTCAAATATTGACTTTGCCACTAAATTCCAAGGGAATAAGCATTACACTAGAAATGATACTGTCCTGAACCGGAGAGAGGGCTTGTTCCGGTTCGTACAGTTTAACCCGGTCGGTCCCGGTTCGACATACAGTTCACAAGTAAAAAAAATGAAAATACATACATAGTCTAAAAATCAATCCATCTGGAAAAAAAAAAAGCAAGAAACTGATTGGTCTGGAAAAAAATTAGCCTAAAAATTGAACCGAAAACCAACTGGATCAACCCGGTTTAAGCACAGTTTATTTGCAAAATAATTTTTTATTTGAACCAAATCGAACAGGGGTCCGATTTCCGGTCGAATCTGATCGGACCGCCGGTCCGGTCCGGTTCTGATAAGACTAGTCTCCTGATTATATTTATACATATATGTATATATTTCTGGTGTTATATATATTTCTCCATCTCGCTTATCAATCAAAAGTCCTCACTTCTCTCTTTCACCCCTCCCTCCCTATCTATTAATCGATCAGAGCATCAGAAGCCATGTCCGAGGAGGAGACCCACCACGCTGCACCACTTCTTCCCTCAACCTCCTCCTCCATGAACAGTCTCTTCACACCTTCTGGTCTTTTTCTTGTCCTAAACCTCATGATCTTCACCATCGCTCTCTCCTCCAAGCTCAGTAACCGCAGAAACACACACAGGGAGCATCAAGAAGATCATGATGAAGGAAGACGAGATGATGATGAGCAAGAAGAAGAAGTATCACGTGATGATCAAACGAACACACAATTCTCAAGTTTCCAACAGTTCAGATACGAGCACAGCAACCCAGAAAACCTCCACCACTCTCCTCCTTCATATTCTCCAACGTTTGAATCAGCTTTCAACATCTATGGAACCGACGACAGTCGTGGTTCATACGGCGGCGGGTATGAGCCGCCTCGAGAAACCGATGAATTTTCAAAGCCGAAAAAGTTCCGAAGAGCTAAATCAGATATGAAACCGAAGCTGAAAAAATCGTGGAGTATGAGATCATCAGATCAAGAAGATGATGAAACTGTGCAGAAACGGAGGCCATCGACAGTGAGAGAGTGGAAGGGAGGAGAGGAGGTTGATGCAAGGGCTGATGATTTCATTAACAGGTTTAAGCAGCAGTTGAAGTTGCAGAGGATGGATTCATTCGCAAGGTACAGAGAGAAGAAGACTAGTACTAGTAGGGTTGACGTGGTCAAGTAATTAATGTAGATATATATATTTTATTAAAAAATATATATATATATATTAATTTGGCTAAGTTATATAAAATTGTGATAAATAAGCTTTTTAAGACATTTTCTCATTTCTAATGTCAATTTCATACTTCTAATTGGTTCTTGTCAAACATATAATTCTGACTCATATGTGGCATGCCATGTAACATAGTTTAAAATATTCCAAGCTCTCTCATTCATTCTCTCAATAAGTTACAAAATTTAATTAATATCTTCTTATTTTCTATGTGCATTTATGATTTTTCTTAAGTTTATTTTATTTACCAAATTTTATATTTTATGAAAGCAAGAAGATGTATAAATTAAATATTTTTATTACAATATAATTTAAGGATTATTATGTATATTATATATCAATTTTATGAAAATAATAATCACATGTTAATTTTATGTAGATATTTATAATTATGACATAAAATTTATGGTATGAAAAACTAAAAATAATAATTTTAATATAATTTCTTCATACTTTTGTTAGAACTATTTTTATAAAATATCATTGTTATATTGTATTAGAATCAACATATATTACAAAATTTAAAATAATTTATAATTACTATAACTTGAGGTGCTAAAAGGGAGATTCTATTTGCAGATCATCGACTACTTTATACATACCACTTTTGTTGAAAGACTAAAATGCCCTAATAGCATTTTACATATTTGTCCTTACCAATTTTAAGAAAATTAATTATTAAATCGACCTCATATTTTCGTAGTTACTAAATCGTGAAAAGTTATAAAAATGGTGAAAAGTTATGATTCTAGCAAGTTTTGAACCCTAGACCTCTTACATACTAGCTAAATTTTTTACCACTATACTAGTAATTCCAATTGTTTTATTATATACTTCAAATATAGTTATTGAAACAATTCTCATATTATTGTATTAACTATTAAACATCTCATGTTTATTTATTAATGCTCTTTAGTAATTAACATTTGTTCATCGTTGTTTGTTTAATTATAGTTTTAATTTAATTATGTATCTACTGATTAATTTTTTAAAATGGTTGAAAAATAAGTAATTTTCTAAATTTAGTATTTATACACTACCGAAATATACATTTTGAATTTTTTTTCAACCATTTCTAAAAAAAAATCAGAAATATTATAGTATTTAGATAATTAAATTAAAACTCTAACGACATATATGGTGTTAAGTTTCAATTTTCTTACCGATTATAAAATTTGGTCAAAGTAGTGTTGGTAATTTTTGACAATTTTTATAAATTTGACCAAATTTTATGGTTGATGGGAAAATTGAAACTTAGCATCATGTGTTAGAATTCTAATTTAATTATCTACATATTATAGTCTTTCTGAATTTTTTAGAGATGGTTGAAAAAATATTTTCAAAATGAGTATTCTTGTAGTCTATAAATATTAAATTTAGAAAATTACTTAATTTTCAATCATTTTTAAACAAATCGATTAGTAGATACATAATTAAATTAAAACTATAATTAAACAAACAACGTTGAACAAATGTTAATTACTAAAGAGAATCAATAAATAAACATGAGATGTTTAATACAATAATATGAGAGTTACTTCAATAACTATATTTGAAGTATATAAGAAAACAATTGAAATTACTAGTATAGTGGTAAAACTTTTAGCTAGTATGTAAGAGGTCTAGGGTTCAAAACTTGCTAGAAGCATAATTTTCACCATTTTGATAATATGGGGTCGATTTAGTAACTACGGAAATATGAGGTCGATTTAATAATTAATTTTCTTAAAATTGGTATGGACAAATATGTTAAATTAGTCTTTCAATAAAAGTGGTCTGTATAAATTAGTCGATGGTCTGCAAATAGAATCTCCCGTGCTAAAATTGTCATTTTGCTCTTCTTTATCTCTATATTTTTCCTATTTTCTATTTCCTATTTCCATACATATCGCTATCGGTATAACTTTGGTTAGGAGGAGGATGATAATGAAGAAAGTGATTTTTAGTACATCAGGATTTATTATTAATTTGTAACAAAAATTAGTGATTAAAATCAAAAAGTAATATTACATAAACATAAGTAAGCAAAAATATAATTAATCCTAAAATAAATTAGACTCTATTTGACAAAATGTTGAAGTTAAGTCCTAATTCACTATAACACACAGTTGGGTTAGGAGACAAACGAACATAAGTTAATCCCATTAAGTATTTAATTAGTCGGGTCAAAAGAAAATGACGTTGCCCACGATTCAAAAGTAGTTCACCGAATTTTGCAAAATTTTAAGAATATTAATATTTTGTTAGTTAAATACTTAGTTGATTTTATATAAGTTATAATTTGTTAACTCTATTTTATTTATTACTAAATTGAGAAAAAATATTTTTTTTTATATTTTTTTCTTATTTTAATTTGTATGCAAATTGCTAACTAAAGCTTGCAAAAATTTACACATGACTAACCAAAATTTGGAAGAAAAAAAATGTTGCAATTTAGTTTATAACATTTAACGTGGACATGCATGTCTCGGTCAATGGCACGTAACAAGTTGCAATTTTTGTCCCTACATTTATTTGTGGATGAAAATATTTCTTAAACCCTATTTTTAATTCAAAAGTTCTCCATTTAGTAAAAAACAAATAAAATGTGAACTTATTATCCATAAATATATATATAGTGAACGACAGATTTTTTAGATTGGCTATTGGTCTCAATTACCCTTTAATAATAAATTAGATAAAGATAATAAATTATACTATTGTTATTGTAAAATCAATTAACAATAAAGTTTTAAAATTTAACTAGTTCAAAAATATATTGAAGTACTTTGTAATATGTTACTTCCACCATGATTGTACTAATAATCTTCTCATTCCCACTAGATAGAATAATTTCTAAGCAATTTCAATAAACAATCAATATTTGATCATCAAAATTGACAATTTATATGTCCGATCGATATACGCTGTATACAAGTAAAAAGCAAAAGCTATGACTTGTCATTATAATAAAATTAATGTATATAAATAAACTCGGAGGGGACCATCCGGATCCGAGGGGGAACGATCCATTCGAGAAGATCCATGCAGAGGTCTGGGTTACCCCGCAGCGTCAACTAGTCAGAAATCTCCACCTTCTGGAGATTTCCCCAAGGGGCCCAGACGTCATTGGGGTTCGCCGCCTTGAGCGACTAGAATAAGACCACCAAGGGGAAGTACTCCTCGGTGAATGGAGTCTTGGAGGTGCCTGTTGCGGCACCAAGGGTCTGCACCCTCTTCCGAGTCCCAGCTCCCTTGGTGGGGTTGGGAGCAGCAGAATCGGAGGCAGGCGAGGCGACCTCTCCGGTAGCAGGAGCCTTTCCCCGGGGAGCAGCAGAACCCTCAGAGGAAGCACAACGTTCCTCGCCCGAACTCCTGGCCTTCTTGGCGGGAGCAGGACTCAGAGTCACCTCAGCAGCAGATTTCCCTGAAAATGGTCAACAAGAGGGTTAAAAACCTAAGACTAAAACAGAGGAAGGAAGGTCAAAAGACAGTCGTATACCTCTTTGGCGATCGCCAGGAGTGATCTTAGGTTGTTCCTCCTCTGGCTTGCGCTTGGACGCTCGCCTAGAGGGGGAGGAGGAGGACTCAAGGACACCTGAGCAGCGGATAGTCCCGTCTTAGCCTGCTTGGAAAACAGACTGATGAGTTTAGATCCCCGAGTGCCTACAACCAACAAAGAAAATTGGTTAGAAATTTACCCAATCTATAGAAACTGGTGTGGACTGATGAATGCCCGTCAGTCTAAGCCTTGACTCCGAAGTTTCCGCCACTGAGCGGATCGAACAGAAGTCCGGCTGCCTATGAAGTCGGAAGAAATCGTTGATGGCGTTTCGATCGCTCCCCGACAGCTCTCCGAAGCTTGGAGGAGTATCCCTTTCCGGCTGAAAAAGCTCTCATGATACACTACCCTTGTAAAAGAAGTAAAACTTCTTGTAGTTGGAGTTGGTAGTACGGAAGTCGTCCACAAGACGGAAATGAACATTCCAGTTCCAAGCATGTCTCCTCCATTCCTCGAACTTGGGCCACCGAATCTGGAAGTTATGAAGATGGTTCGCCCCAGCGGCCAATCGATAAAAACATCGGAACATGGTCAGTGAATATGTCCATCCTTGACGTAAACACATGAACCTGAACCTAACCCACATCCTGATGGCGTTGAGCACCAGCTGCGTAGGGCCTATCCCATAGTAGCAGTAGAGCTCCTGCAAATCGTCGCAGAGAGGAAAACGCAACCCAGCATCGATCTGGGCCGCATAAATGTAAACCTCTCCATCGCGAGGATAATGCAAACCTAAGCCCGGGTATCTGGGAGCATCGACTTCTCCCAAGCCAGTCAAGGCGACCACTGCATTGAATTGAGCTGGCTTCATCTCATTGGACTTGATATCTACTTAGACCACCATGGTATGACAAGAACAATACAAAAATAATAAAAAGGAGAAAGTTTTACCGCCTAAAAGGAAGCAGAAGGAAGCATTCAAAATTTACATGTCGGGGAGAAGACATGGACATTGTTGTCGGATACGTCCACCACACCGGCGTGGCGGCCGATTGCCTAGAAATCGGCTTGGGGACGGGATTTCTCTGGCCCTGTGTCGGGGAAGAACCATCTCTAATGGTCAATGGGGCATTGGTAGCCCTGGTTGAAACCTTATGACCCGAAGAATGTTGATTAGAGGAAGACTTGTTGGATGGCCCCTTTCCGGAGGATTGATTCTTGGAAGCCATGGAAGCAGTAGAAGCTTTTCGAAATCGAAGAGGTGAGAAAGGGAAAGTTGAAAGCAGAGCACTGAGGAACAATGAACTCTCTGGAGGGAAAATGACCTGAGTGTGTAAATGACTAAATGCCAAAGTTCGGTTTTTTATAGCCAAAATAGAGGTAACCGAACAGGCACATCTGAAACAGTTCAGAGAATGATTACACTATTTTGGGTAAAATCGAAGCAATGTCAAAATTCCAAGAGACGCCTCGGGGAGACAAACGGTTGGAACGATACAAAAACTGTCAGCCTACCCTCTGGTTACGGAAGACTAAAAGACAGACATGCCTCAATTGTCCGTTCAACTTCTGGGTAACAGTGCAGTCATTAAATGCTCAAGACCTTACACAAAAAAAGGTGATCGCCAAAAGCTACACTAAGCCTATCCTGAAACCCTCTTGACGGTAGTGCTCGCCAAAGAATAATGAATGAGCATTCATAAACACTAGCAACCCAAAACGTTCGCCAAAAAGGGTAAAAGATCGAACATTCCATAAACTCTAGACGACCAAAAAACTGCTCGACAAAAATACGGAGTATCAAAAAGGCACAAATAGCAGATAAAGACAGAAATGATTCAGTCCAAGTGTCACTATCTCAAACCCTATCACAGAATCAAGCTTGACCGAAGAAACTTTGCTCAAGCTTCGGGGGCAAATGTTGAGTATTTATAGTGACGACCCAATAAGGAAAAGACCTCAGATGCCCAATAACTTTGCAGGGGTAAAACCCATATCATTCAAATCGGGTTGGCCCACATTAATGTTAATCTAGCCCTCATAAAGCTCCATCATAGATCATCATTGACCAATGTCAAAGTCTCCTACTGCTCGCCAAGAGAATTTAACCTCTCTACTCTGGTCCCACCAACCGACACTAAAGATATGACCACGATATCCCGCGTATATCAGGCACATATTCTCTAAAGATTACATACGGTAACTGCAATATTACGCAATACCCGTAATATCTCCTATCCTAATCTTTATCGGCACAATATTCACCAAGATATTGTGTTGCCTATAACGGTTTGATCTCTTCACTCTATAAATACCCTTGTTTTTTAATACGTTCATTACGTTTTGAGTTCATACACACAGTATACTCATTTAAGTATCGGAGAGGGACTCAGAGACACCTCCTCTGTTCCGATCCCCTTCTTGCAGGTTCACTAGAGCTCAGGCGAAAGCGCGTGATCATCAATCCTTTGACATTCAATTCACTATCAAGTCAGCACCGAGGAGTTTCAGACCCAACACATGTCTCACTCAATGGCACGTAACAAGTTGCAATTTTTGTCCCTACATTAGGCTTGTTCATGAACCAGTTCGGGGTCGAACCGGTTCTGAATTGAACTGGTCTGGTTTGAAAAAAATAGTATTTTTTTATGTTTCTAAAAAACTGGTCTTGTTTAAGGAACAAAGAACTAGTCTGGTTCGAACAAAGATCTGGTCTATTTTTTTAATAACAATTTTGGTTCAGAAATAATCTGGTTCAAACCGAACCTAAACCGACTGAAAATCCTGTCCAATATACTGAACCGTCTAAAAAAATACTGAACCAACTGAATAACTGGACCAACTGAAAAAACATTGAACCGACTGAAAAACACACTGAACCGACTGAAAAACAAACTGAATCGATTGAAAATATGTTCCACAACCGACTAGGTTTAGTTTAATTTCAGACTGGTTTAGTATATTTTGCTTCAAACCGATTCTAAAATTATATAGGTTTAAAGTGATTTGATTTAAATTTAAGTATAAACCAGTATAAAAAACGAGTTGCGATTCGAACTGGATGTTTGGTACTATTTTAAACTGGTCTATTTGGAGCCTAAAAACACTGGTTTGGTTTTGAAACTAATTCGGCCGAACCAGTTCGAACCAAACCAATTCCATACCAGACCAAACCAGTTCATCCGAACCAATTAATTTGAACAAGCATACCCTACATTTATTTGTGAATAAAAATATATCTTAAACCCTATTTTTAATTCAAAAGATCTGAGTTTTTTTAAAAAGTAACCGTGTCAGATTTTTTTTTGAAAAAGTATATATATAAAAAAAATATTTAGCAAAATGTGCATCTGCGCAGGTAGGGTAGTAGCGTTTTTACGAGTAGCGTTTTTCGTAAAAACGCTACTCCCAGTAGCGTTTTTTTTTGTTTTTAAAAAAAAAAAAATCTTTAAAAAATTACAGTAAGTAGATATTTGAATTTCGATTGAAATGATGCAAAAAATATTAAATTTGGACTTACGGATTGACTGTAGGCTCTGCCGTAAGTTGAGATATGAAAATTTGACTTAAAAAAATATAACTCATACCCTGTAAGTCCAAACTGACCACGGTGAACGTCATTTATGTCGTAATTCAATTATCTACCTAGAGTAATTTGTTTGATTAGAAATACAATGATTTTGTAACCTAACATCGCTTGTCTTAAAATTTGACCGAAATAAGCAAATGCATTAGGTGATAAATTTAATTATGTACTTACTCAAAAAAAATCAAAAAAATTAATCTAGGTAGATATTTTAGTTACGACATAAATGACGTTCACCGTGGTCAGTTTGGACTTATAGGGTATGAGTTATATTTTTTTAAGTCAAATTTTCATATATCAACTTACGGCAGAGCCTACAGTCAATCCGTAAGTCCAAATTTAATATTTTTTGCATCATTTCAATCGAAATTCAAATATCTACTTACTGTAATTTTTTAATTTTTTTAATGATTTTTTTGATTTTTTTTTCAAAAAAACAAAAAACAAAAACCAGAAACGCTACTACTAGTAGTGTTTTTCGTAAAAAGGCTACTGGTAGTAGCGTTTTTACGAAAAACGCTACCTCCACCTGCGCAAATGCACATTTTGCTAAATACTTTTCTTAAATATATACTTTTTCAATTTTTTTCCTAAAATAAATACTTTTTAAAAAAGTTCAAAAGATCTCCATTTAGTAAAAAACAAATAAAATGTGAACTTATTATCCATAAATATATATATAGTGAACGACAGATTTTTTAGATTGGCTATTGGTCTTAATTACCCTTTAATAATAAATTAGATAAAGATAATAAATTATACTATTGTTATTGTAAAATCAATTAACAATAAAGTTTTAAAATTAACTAGTTCAAAAATATATTGAAGTACTTTGTAATATGTTACTTCCACCATGATTGTACTAATAATCTTCTCATTCCCACTAGATAGAATAATTTCTACGCAATTTCAGTAAACAATAAATATTTGATCATCAAAATTGACAATTTATATGTCCGATCGATATACGCTGTATACAAGTCAAAAGTAGAAGCTATGACTTGTCATTATAATAAAATTAATGTATATAAATAAACAAATATGATATCATATTAGTGTGACATCATACCTAAATAATTAAGATATGGTAAGTGTTTAACTTATCAGGTGACCAAGACTTTGTGTTACGTGCCGTCCTTTCGTCTCGACCAATCACAAGCTTTCGTGGTACTTTCGTTTTATCTGTCGTGGGTGGTTCATATTTACCTACAAATAAGCAAACGATAAGTACACATCATTATTATAAAGTAAATAAAAGATATAATTTTAGTTGAATTGTAATATTTTTACGATAAATAAAAATTAAATTAAGGCTTGTATTTTTTTTTGGCCAATCAGAAATTCATATAATTCAACTAGTAATAAGATGTTATGAATACACTTCAAAATTTAAATTAAGAAAAACAACTAGGGGTAGGAGGTAATGAACTCAGTCGATATTACTCATCCCCAAAAGAGCATGCTTTGCAATCCAATCCACACTTTGGTTTGCAACTCTAGTAATCCACCTCCAGGTAATGTTTGCGATAGAGGTTGCCAAGAAAAAACCATATTGTAAGATAGTCTCTGCCATGACGAGTCGATTCCTCTAATATGGTTTATGACTGAAATCGCATCTGATTCAATCACCACACTCACCCATTTCTTCTCAACAAATAACTTTATCCCTTCAAAAACCGACCGAGCTTCTAAGTACCGATGTTGTCCGCTAACTCCGAACCATGAAAACCTCTAACTACTTCACCACTATGGTTTCTCGCTATGACACTGATGCATCCCCTTCTCGTTGAGCTGCTCCAAGACGCGTCACAATTTATCTTAATGGCATCCCTACTCGGTCTTTCCCATGTCATGTTGTCTATCCTTTCGTCCATTCCTGAGATCATCTGTTGGTTGCCATTCGGTTGCTGCAGACTCTGCAACTCTCCCATGATCCTTCTCACACTTGAAATGACGTCCATTGCATTAGGAGGTTTTTGGTTGAAAATCAGGTCACACCGCGCCTTCCAGATTGTCCAGCATGTTGTCAGGGTGATCCTCCATCTCGTTTCAGCTTGGAGTCGAGAGCTGCCTCCTTCCGAGCTCCTCTTTTCCAGCCATTCTTCCATCGTGATACAACCATCAAAAACATCATGGAGTCCCAACAAAGATCTCCAAATTTGTTTCACCCAAGCACACCCTAAAATCAGGTGTTTCCCGAGTCTCAACCTGGTCACACATCGGGCATGTTTGAGGAACCTGGACACCTCTACAAGCCATATTCTCCCTAAGTGGCACAGTTGCCAGCTTCCAGCCGAACACTTTTATCTTAGGCAGCAGACGTACCTTCTAAATGGCGGACCACAAGTTGTGAATAGGCACTTGACCGACTTCCTCCACCCCGATGCCTGTTATTATATATTTGGATCAGATGAAGTGATATGCGACCTTACTGTGATCCTCCCTCCACGTTCGAAGGACCACTTCAACTCATCCTCCTTAGGTTCGTCTAGTATCAGGACGTTGAGAATGAGCTGAGCTTCCTCTCTTGACACCTCGTTCCTCACAGCGTCTTCTTTTGATGTTCTATTATCAGGGTCGATCCATTCCTCCACCCTAGTCTGAGCTTGAGCTACTGTCACCGGTTGTTCTCCTAGGCGAAACTCGTAATGGCCAAGGATCCATAAATGCTCTAATGGACTGTCCATTCCCAAGCGATCACACCCCAGCTTACCGAATGATGCCCCGACCTGCTAGAAGACTTACCCACACCCTAAGAGGCTCCATTTCCTTTCACAACTTGTATGAAGTTTAAGGATGGGAAGTACATACCTTTTAATAATATGCCTCATAACGCGTTCGGTTCTGATATGATCCAAGCCGCCATTTTCCCTAAGAGAGCTTTGTTAAAAGATTCAAGCTCGCGAAATCCAAAACCACCATATTTTTTGAATCGTGTCATCGATTCCTAGTTCTTCCAGTGGATCTTCCTCTCCCTGTTCGTTGATCCCTACCAAAAGCACGTTATTAGAGCATTAATCGGTTTACACCATGTTCTCGAGAGGTGGAACACACTCATAGCATATGTAGGGATTGCTGTAATGATTGCTTTTATTAAGACTTCTTTGTCCGCGTTATTGATGAGTTTTGACTTCCATCTCAACATTTTATGCACTATCTTATCCTTAAAGAAATCCAGCGCATCTGTCTTTGATCTTCCCCAGATAGAGGGGAGACCCAAGTACTTGCCCAGGTTATTCGATAAACTCATACCAAAGACTTCATCCACCTCCAAAGACACTTGTTGCTCGGATCCAACCGCACAATAAATGGAGGATTTTGTGAAATTTACCTTCTGTCCTGATGCATTGCAATACATATCAAGAGTATGTTTGAGAGCTTGAGAATTTTCAGGACCCTCGTATTATAAACAACGAATCGACAGCGAAAAACAAATGATGAATCTCAGGAGAGGCCCCCTCGGTTTAATGTCTTCTAACTCTTTGTTTCGAACTTTCTGATCCACCATTATGGTTAATACATTTGCCACTATGATATGGGGGAGAGGGGGTATCCCTGTCTAAGACCCTTGGATGGCTCGATCACGTTTGTTCTTTCACCGTTTACTATCGCTCGATATGTGACTGAGGAGATGCACGCTTTAATCCAAATGATTCATCTCTGGTCAAAACCTCTTCTCTCCAAAACAGCTAGGAGGAAATCTCATTCTACTTTGTCGCAAACTTTTTGTATGTCAACTTTCGAAGCAGAACCCGTGTTTCTCCTATTATCTCGTTTTCTCCTCTTACTGTTAAGGAAGTGAAACATTTCATGCGCTATCACGAGGTTGTATATGGGTAATTTTTGCATGGCTTATTATTTACCGACTCAAATACTGAGTTCACAACTTAACTCACGTGACAAATGGGTTTATCAGACTTATAGGAAATGTGGCTCTTACATTCATTTCCAACTTTACCTGGTATGAAATTTAAATAGGTCAATTTGTATACCCGACGATATATGAATTTATGTAACTCATATATAAGTATTTTATATTATATAATATTAGAATAATCGTCTTACAAGTCAATAGTTACGGCTTACGACCCAAACAAAATCAAATTTTCATAAGAATAGATATGCCTACCTACGGCTTACGACCCAAACAAAATCAAATTTTCATAAGAATAGATATGCCTACCTCAAATTTGCATGACTCGTGAGTAAATCGATCAAGAATTTGCCGAAATTTAACACTTGATGGTAACGAAAAAAATAGTTGTGTACATTCTTTGAATTTGTATTAGTTTAAGGACACTGAAGAAGGTTAGGTCATTGGCCAAAAAAAAAAAGAAGGTTAGGTCCAATCCATGCAATCATGATTCATAAAATTTATTCGGTGTAATGGAATGTCAAGTAAATTTAATGTGTCTGCCAATATTCATTAATTTATCTTTCTAGTGTATAATGGAATTGTATGAGTAATGGAAGAAACTGAACCCGACAAGGCATGCATGTGTCTGCAAAGGGGAGGATAACTAACCAAAATAGTTAATTCCTTCCACTACCACTGCTTGACTTTTTTCCTTTTTAATATACCTTTGTCAGCTCAGGACAGGATCTCACGAGCTCAACCATTAATAACTAACAGATTGCTAATGAAATTCTTAGGGGCTCGGAATTTTTAGCAAAGACGAGTTTACCATCATCAGTCATCGTAGTGACGTACAGTCTTTCCACCTAAATAACCATCAGAAAATCTCCCCATTATAATCCTCGTAAGGGTGAAAAAGTGAACCGATCGGTGAGAAAACAAATACAGGAGTAGGATGGATTATGCCCCAGCAGTCCTACGGCCCACACGGGCAACGAAACCAGCCTTAATTGGAGCAACAGATCTGCCAGAGCCACACTGCAAGAAACCAAATGGAGAAAAAATAGACAATTATAATAAATCAGATATTTTATGGGAAATTGTCAAAAGATATAAAATCATTGGTAGTTACCCCTCTGAAGTAAACAAAGCTTCGCTATTATGAACAGTGGACTAAAAATAAACAGGAACAAATCATGAAAGTGTAAGACAACTGACCTTCTCACATCGCAGAAAGAAGAGACGGTTCTCCTTAGACAGGATTGTGTCTGGACTTTTACATCCAAGGCAGATAACATAATCATCTAGATTGAAAGATTAAGTTATAAACGTCAGAAATGGCAAAATTACTTGATGAACAAAATAATGTACCAACACGACTAGATCAATAAAGGGCCAGCAGGCTTGAAATTGTTCTAACATTTCAGGTCTATTTAAAAAGAGTTCGTTAAGTGATTAAAGTAGAAATGTGTTTATACATATATTATTCACAGTACCTATACAAATAAGTATAGAATTTGTAAGTTTCTCGATTAATGACTTCAATTTTCTACTACTAAGGTCAAAAGCTAAATGTATCTAACTTCACCTAAATTTTCATTGTGAAACTTTTGAAAGTTTACCACATGCAGGAACCAGTAACCAAAGGGATTTAATTTGCTAAACTCCATTCAAATACATATCACCAAATGAAGCCAGTCTTCAATAATATACAAGATACTCACTGATGCAAAGCCAAGGCAATAGAACTTGGATCTCATGTAAGCAGAACTTCACTTAACACATCAAAATAAACTCTTATACAGTAAAGGAGAGGCCACCTCCAGTATAATATTGAAAGTAACGGATATCAGCTCCAGATTCCTGGATAAAAAATCTTTTTTATCTCATTAATTATCATGTCTAACCTTGCCTTTGGCTTAGGAAAGGAAGGAACAAATGACGAGACATTGAGTGACAATAACATATCGTTTCACATAACGAAGCCTGATGGTCTATAAAACCAACTAAAGACATTATTATCAAAAAAATTGAAAAGTGAAGACTTACTGATGTAACGCCGCAGTATTCCCTCAAAATTTTTGGGTGCAAATCTCCCCTTCACAACTAACCTTTGCTGTCCATCAAGGGATCCATTGGTTCCAAGTTCTGCCAATAAGAAAGCCATGACATGGTCTGGCTGACGATGCATCCTACAGATGATTATCATTCGGAGTTAATATGCCACAATGGAGGCAATAAACGACATCACTGTACATGTATAATGACAAACTCAGAGTAGTGTGCATACGTTTTGCAAAGATCCATGAAATTCACAAAAACAGTTTTCTTTGTGCCCTCACGAAGTACTTGTGGAGGCCTCATAACCGTTCTGCGTCTGTCTCCAGCAAGCTCTGGGTTGTTCTCACGAAGAATGTTAAAGACCCTACCAAGAAGCTGAAAACATACTCTGTCAGATAAAAGTCATGATTGTGAAGATAGGACAAAGTATTCACTACAACTAAGCTTATAATAAAGGGTGCATCCAGATATTCTAAAATTCTTATTACTCTATCTATCAAATACCAAACAACACAATTTTCCGTCTCCTCGTCATTCAAGTGCCACTGCAACCATACTTCGCAGTTTCAAAATTCAATGAGGTCTTTATCCATTTATGAGAAACTTGCCTAATGAAATAGGACAGTAGGAGTGTCAGCAGTTAATTACATATTAACAGACATGCAGCATGAATACTGTTTACTTTAATCCATCTTTAGAACTGAATAGCAGTACAATGCTGGAAGTGACAACACTCAAATGTACTGCATGACTCGAGCAGTATCGTTACTTTCAACATATATATGGCCTGTGACAAACTGCTGTATTTAGATTACCTCACTAGTCTCTATGATGCTCTTTTACTTAATGTTACTTAACGAAGCAAACATCTTTTCCTCTTTTTTTATTTATTTATTCGCGACGACTAAACATAAATTACTATAGTGTCATTGCTAAAATATCTTGCAAAATCGCAATAACTATAACCAACAAGTTCATATCTTGAGTGTTATGGCAGATTAACTTTTGTCTCATAATGCAGCTTAGACAAATCAGTAACTTTTTATGTACTATAATTATACATTGAAATTATAAGGGATAACAGTGAGAATTGCCAACAGTGATAATACCTCCTCATATTGGTAATCTCGGTCACTCCCTTCCCAAGGATAATGTTGTAGAACAAGCCCTTCTCCTTCTTCCTCTCCTTCAGCAATATCTGAAAGGATAAAATTATCTCTATGAATTTTCAGATTAGGTTATTTCATTAGAACTGATTCTGAAACTCAACCTTACCATCAAAGTCGTCTTTCAGCTCCTCATTCTCATCAATCAGTGCACTAGTCTCTACCTGCAAATTTAAATAAAATTTATGGCCATGGCAACCAATAACTAGATAATCTAGGGAAACAAGTATAAAACTGTGACTAACTGGTTTCTTTTTCTTCTTCTTCAAGCCAGTGAAACTGCTATCTAGACCCTCAGAAACTGCAGAAACGATGCAAATAAATATATATATTAGAAGATGGATAAGGCACAGGTTACTCATGTAGATCCAAATGCTTCTTATGAGAGCAAGAAAGGGCTAAGAAATTAAGGAAACTGAACCTGAGAGAGATTCAGTTTTCTCAGTCAACTTATCCACTGAATCGTCGGCTAAATCTTGACCGACATTTTTCTTCTTCTTCTTTTTCTTGGTTGGATCAAATGGGGCAAGCTACAATGGAGGAACAAATATCATTTACATACGAAATCTGACAAGTGCTCAACTAAAGAGGGCTTCATAAATTAGTTATTCCGCTGATTGAAGCAAACAAATGCAATGATTGATGCAATTAACTACCACTAAGAAAAGTATTTGCAAAGCCACAATAAGCCCAACCAGATTAGATGGACAGTTTCAGTTATGACACGGTAATAAGAAATCACTACTACTCCTTGAGACAGACCAAAACAGAACGGACGAAAACAGTAACATGGATAGATAAACCAATAATAGTTACAGTAGGTTGACCATACAGGCTGTCTATCAGGGAAATGAATTATACAACATCTATGAACTTACTTCTGAAACCTCGTCCTTAACATCAACCACAGTTTCATCGGCCATCTTGCTGCAAATAGATGTACGCACGGTTAGCTATTAATCAACTCAGAACTAGAACTGTTCTAGCATTAAAATCTAGCGTAAATAGTAAACAAGGCCATACAATCAGATGGTCCAGTAATAATCAGCAAGTATATAGAAAATCAACAGCTGACAAAGAGCTCAGTGCCGCAGAAATCGTCAGGTTAAACTTTCAGACATTAGGCAAAATGACAATTAAAACGGAATAAGAGCCTAAGATAGAGAGAAGGACGAAAATTACGCTATGCGACTTGCGGCGGCACTGGTAAATGTGAATTGAAAGCGTTGCCCCGTTCAATATTCTTTGCGGCGACTGATGTTAGCACTTATCAGAGAGATGCGTTCCAGAGAGAAAACCTCGTCCGATCATATCGACGGCGGCAAGGAGAGGGATAAGTGGGTACTGGAGCACAAGAGGCTGAGATTCTGATGGCCCAATTAGCCATTAGGGATCCGCTCAGCCCAATTGTGATGTCTAATGACAAATGTACCCCTACAAATCTCCGTGGATAGAGGCCCCTAATTCTGTTTATTTCTTTTTAACATTTTTTGTGCATATTAAATGAATTTTGGTTTAGTTCGATTTTAATTACGTTATTAATTTAACATTTTATTTTACAAAAAAATAAATCGTATTCTTATATTTTTATTTCTAGGATTTTCTTAGCAGTTACTTCTTTATTATATCTGTATTTGAAGTTTTTTATCATATGATTTTGATGAATACCTTCTCATATTGTAGCCAGAATAAACCTCAAATCAATGCAAATTCTATGCAAAAACAGTTATTTTAAAACTATGAAATTTTGGGCATTTAACTCAGGGCATTTAAAAAATTATGTGGTCAATAATGTAAAAATAGACAATACCCTTCTGCAAGTGACTTATTTGACAAGTTTACGTTTTCTTCTTCCTATTTCTGCAATTTGCTATTTTCCCCCTATTTATTTGAGATGGTATATTTAGGGTTCTCGATGCAAACCGGAACAAAGTGCTCGTTCGCCCATTAGCAACCGCAGGTGTTAAAACTTATCCCCCACCTCCACTTTTCGCGGCTTCGGGAACGTCAACGTTTTTTCTAGTCTCACGACCAAAACTTCTTCTCTGCAGATTCGCCGACCTGCTAAACGGCCCTCACCAAGCAGGTTCGGCCTTTCCTGACTAATTTCTTCTCCTATTGGAACTGCTGGTTTAACATCGAAGGGAAGGTGAGGTACGTTTCAGTTTAGGGATTTGATCGAGCGAATGGCTTGGAGACGCCTTCTCACCCAGGTTAGTCTATGTGGAAGTTCATTCATTTTCTTGTCTTGCTTTTGATTTTGAGATTTACAGGTAGTGTTTGAGATCAGATTGTGATTGTTTGGACGAGAAACCACAATCGGAGTAATTTTAGGGGCAACATAATTTATTTCGTGAGGAATTATGTAGTTCAATTGCTTTAATGGAGGTCTTGTAATTGGAAAGCAGAACGGAATGGCGTACGTAGACATGCCTTAGTGGTTTTCCTGCTGATAGTACTTCCTGCCACACTGTTATAGAGTAGAATGGATCGTGGTTTGGGAAACCATGAACCTTGCATTGTTTCAGCATCAATTGGCTGTGTTGGAAGGTTAATTCAAGGTAAAAAAAATAGAAATGGTGAAATTTCTTTGCCTTGGAGTATGCCCCAGTATGGATCAATCCCAATACACAATAGGCTTTGGACCTAACCAGAGCTTGCCATGCAATTCCCTCTTAGTCAAGTTTCAACGGTGTTGTGAGTTGCAACTCACTTTCCTGTAGGAATTCCGTGTGAATCATATTGTAGGTTGTTAATGTCGCTGGTGTAGTCACAGCTTACAGTGGTTCAGAAACTGCAGGGGCAGGATTTTGTATCAGATACACATAGAGCGGAGAATAATGCATAGGATTAAAAAATGGATTCTTTCTTCTACTGCCCTCTTCTAAAATCTTTCATTTCGCAAAACTATGTTTGTAAATACAAACTGAAGCAAAACAGCAGTTTGAGGCAATTAAACTTGTGTCAGCAACTGCATGGTATTTAAAATTATTTTCTTTTTGAGTCTTTGCCTATAATGCTTTTGTTGTAAGTACATTGTCTAAGGCAATATTTGAGGAGGTCTAGAAAAAACACTAACTTATTCCGTTGCTTATGGATTTTCTCTTGTTTATTAATAGGTGTCCAAGAATCAGGGACAACTAAGAAATTCACTTGTCAGGCCTTACTATCCTGTTACGAATATAAAAAATGGAGGTAAGTTAATTAGTGGAATTTGTAACTGTTAGATCTTTTACTTTGTATTTGGATCACTATAGAAATATTAATATTTTGGTTTCAATCTAAAAAGTTCAAAACATCACGTTACTATTTCTGTTGAGTTAATTAGTCTTGAGTGTTTCCTTACTCTGCAGGCAGTAAGTTGCCAATATCACAAGAGAGGTATCGATCAAGCTATGTGGGCAGTTTGGCTCGAAGAATACGTGATGCTGATGAAGCAAGTGAAGTTGCTCATCTTAAAGAACTTTACCATCGGAATGATCCTGAATCAGTAATTAGATTATTTGAAAGTCAACCATCATTATATGGCAACCCATCTGCATTAGCTGAATACGTGAAGGCATTAGTTAAAGTTGACCGGCTGGATGAGAGTGAATTATTGAAGACATTACAAAGAGGTTGTGCTTCTTATATAAATCCAGATATGCACCTCAACGCTAAAGAAATTCGATTAATTTGATGATAATGTTATTGTGCGTAAGATAATGCAAAATTGTGTTTATTCTAAATATCATATTCTTTTTCAATTAGTGGAACATGTGAACTCTGTTCCACTTTTAGGGGAACAGATTCTATTATGGTAAATTTTTACTTAATATGTGGAATTAATGTGCTTTGAGATTCATTAGACTTTTTCCCCATTTAGTTTCTACTAGAAGTAAAATTTGTTCGTTAACTTTATGAATGAACTCATAGCCCTGAATGGTTAATGTAGGTTACTAATGATGTTGCGCATATAATTTACTAATAAAACATTTAACACAACTATATTAGGTATTACTAAGTCAGCAGGAGTGGAAGAAAGCATAGGAGCACTTTCAGCTTTCAAGAATGTGGGAAAATCAACAAAGAATGGAATTTTGGGAACTGCCAGTGCCCCTATTCACATGGTGACAGGTGAAGGAGGGCAGTTTAAAGAGCAACTGTGGCGAACAGTTCGCTCTATTGCATTGGCTTTTCTCTTGATTTCGGGCATTGGGGCACTCATTGAGGATCGAGGAATAGGAAAAGGTATGCATTACCCAGATGAACTTTTCCTTCACCATTTTAAGTATTTTTCTCAAAGGCCCTACATTTGTTTTAGCAGGTCTTGGTCTCCAGGAAGAGGTGCAGCCAACTATGGAATCTAACACAAAATTTAGTGATGTGAAGGGCGTTGATGAGGCAAAAGCAGAATTGGAAGAAATCGTTCACTACCTTCGAGATCCTAAGGTACAAGGCATGCTTGAATGTGAAGTTAATTGAGTGCATTCAGTTGTTGCTCAAAAGTCAAAACTTGTTGAAGCATAAGCACCTAGTGCCTTAAATAATATCTATGAACACATATATTCAATAGTCAATACACACATATATAAACACTTACTGCGTACTCCTTATATTTTTCTTGTATGATTTTTTAATCCACCTCAATGTTCAAATTAGATTAGCATTTATCTGTACAGATAGAAATCCACTCTCATCCCTGTCAATTCCTGATACTTCCTTCCTTTGGAGTCTGGACTTTGTCAATTCTTTTCTTTATGAGAATTTAAGGCCTATCAGCGATTTTACCAAGCACAATGGTTTGAGACATCTTTCCGTCTGCTCTATCGAGAATGATGGACTGCATACTCAATAATTTTAAGGCCTCCATGATTCATTTCGACAATGCCGATTTGAAGAAGATGCGCTGATTGGCACATTCACATATGCACATTTAATTGTCTATATGTAAGAAAATCATAATGGCTGCTTTTTTCTCTCAGAGGTTCACTCGATTGGGAGGAAAGCTACCAAAAGGAGTCCTGCTTGTGGGTCCTCCTGGCACCGGTAAAACCATGTTAGCAAGAGCTATTGCTGGGGAAGCTGGTGTTCCCTTCTTCTCTTGCAGTGGTAGCGAGTTTGAAGAGATGTTTGTTGGTGTTGGAGCTCGCAGGGTCAGAGATCTATTTTCAGCTGCTAAGAAGCGTTCTCCTTGTATTATTTTCATTGATGAAATAGACGCCATTGGTGGAAGCCGTAACCCTAAAGATCAGCAATACATGAAGATGACTCTGAACCAACTGTTGGTCGAATTGGATGGTTTTAAACAAAATGAAGGGATCATTGTGATAGCTGCAACAAACTTTCCAGAGTCGCTGGATAAAGCTTTGGTAAGACCTGGACGATTCGATCGCCACATAGTTGTCCCCAATCCAGATGTTGAAGGACGGAGACAGATTTTAGACGTCCACATGTCAAAGGTACGTTTTTTTTCCTTGATATATGTTGGTTGAGGGAAAAGTGTCACTATTACCCTAAAGTTTCTGTGCTATTTTTCTTTTAATTTCCATAAATATTCAGGTTCCTTCTGACCCCTTTTTCTTTTCAAAAATTAAAATGACAACCCAATCATGCACATATGTTCTATAAATTTCAGACTTGGCGTTGTAATTATTTCATTCACTAAATGACCCTAATGTTGCTAAATTGTTTCAACATGCTTCTGTCCAGTTGGGTCTCGAATTGGACCGCTTCTAGAGGGTCCCTGGTACAGTTATTGGCCCTAGCCTGACCGGGACCCAACGAAAGACCAACCGTCTTTGAAGTAGTGGGTGCATATGCTTCGTACATGACAGATTCCTCAGATTTGAATCAATAAAAGCGAACCAGTGTGATGGCAAGATTTGTTCAATACTTTAAGGGGAACCCTAAAAAAATGAACTTTAGGAAACTCAAAAACTGACTTGAGCTTTAGGATGAAAGTGTCAATTTTCCTTACATTATTACTATTGCAAAAAAAGCTGTCAGTCGGTTTGATGAATGTGAGATTATCTGCAGGTCTTAAAGGCTGATGATGTTGATCCGATGATTATCGCTCGAGGAACTCCTGGGTTCTCAGGTGCTGACCTGGCAAATTTGGTGAATGTTGCTGCTCTGAAGGCTGCAATGGACGGGGCAAAGGCGGTGAGCATGGCTGATCTGGAACATGCAAAGGACAGAATCATGATGGGAAGTGAAAGGAAATCAGCAGTTATATCTGATGAGTCACGAAAGCTTACTGCTTTCCATGAAGGAGGCCATGCCCTTGTGGCGATCCACACTGACGGGGCTCTCCCAGTACACAAAGCGACGATAGTCCCTCGAGGAATGGCCCTAGGAATGGTTGCTCAGTTAGCAGACAAGGACGAAACGAGCATCTCGCGAAAGCAGATGCTTGCTCGTCTTGATATCTGCATGGGTGGTCGTGTTGCTGAAGAGCTCATTTTTGGGGAAAACGAGGTTACTTCTGGGGCATCCTCGGATCTGAAGCAAGCCACAAGTCTTGCTCGAGCCATGGTTACTAAGTACGGTATGAGCAATGAAGTTGGGCTTGTGAGCGTTGATTATGATGACAATGGGAAGAGCATGAGCACGGAGACGAGGCTTATGATTGAGAACGAGGTGAAGCGGTTCTTGGAGAGAGCGTATAATAATGCGAAGACAATCTTGACCACCCACAGCAAAGAGCTCCATGTCCTTGCAAATGCCTTGCTGCAGCACGAGACGCTCAGTGGGACCCAAATCAAGGCCTTGCTTGCACAAGCAAATTCTCAGCAGCAACAGCCACAGGAACATCAGATTGTTGCACAGCAGAACAGTCCAATGCCCCCATCAGCCCCCAATCCTGCGTCTGCTGCTTCTGCTGCAGCTGCAGCTGCAGCAGCTGCTGCCACTGCTACAGCCAAATCCAAGGGTATTGCTCAAGTTGGATCATAGCTACCTGGACAGGAGGTTGGTATTGCGACTCTGATTTCTCAACTCAATGTTCATGTGTGTAATCTGGGTTATTGCTATTAATATAATAAGTATTATTGCTATAGTAGTAGTTGACGGTTTGCTTGACCTTGTATGAAACAGATTAGAATGTGACGTGAATGCCCTCCATCATCCATCCATCCATCCATCCATAGATAGAGACTATCAATGCCTGCATTTGAGTCAGTCAGTGTGTCACCCCCCAGGGTTGTCCAGCTTTGGTTGAATTTGTATGTCGATGATGATATCTGTACAATCAAATAAAAGCTGTTTATTAGGTTGGTGAATGGTGACAGTTCCCATGACAAACTTATTTCTTCAAACTATACATGCTCCAAACAAGTTATGTAATGAATGTTATTATTAAATGAGTTAACTTTTCTTGTTACTACAGTAGAAAATTGGAAAAATATGAAATTGCATCCGGATATTTATCGGTTTTTGTAACTGAACTTATATGTTTTTTGCCGCAATTAATTACACCCGTATGTTTCATTTTATTGGTAATTGCACCAAACGTTAATAATCTCCATTAAGTGTCACGTGGAGTCGTTTATTTTGAAACCATGCAATGGAAAAAGACTAATTTACCCTAAGTCTTCTTTCCCACTATCTCTTAACGCTTGCGCAGTAAGAAAACGGTCTTCGTCGAACCTCCCCGAATCTACTCGACACTGCGGGAACCTGAATCGATTGGATGATTGATTAACTAGGGGTGAGCTTGGGCGGGCCGGTCTTTTTGGCAAGACCGAGCCCAAGTCCGAAATTTCGGTCCTCACCTTTGAAGGACCGAGACCGAGACCGATTTCAGTCTAAAAAGCCCGCCCGAGTCGGTCTTGCTTGACTCGGGCCGATCTCGGGCCATTACCGAAATTTTCAGTAAAAAAAAATAAAATTACTGAATCAGTACAAATCCAAAAAACCCGAAACCCATCAGTATAAATCCAAATTCAAACTGAATGCACTGCATACATGTACATCAGTACCCATAAGTAAAATGACTGAAACCCTTCAGTACAAAGCGAGTTTTGTGATCATTCATCATGACTCCAACACCACTTGCTCCACGAACTTTGCCACAGAAGTTAGTCTTTCCAGATCTGCAGAACTTGCATTCACGGCATTCTGCTTGGTAACAGGGGATCACATGATCGCCTGGTTTAACTTCAGTAACACCCTCACCTACACTCTCTACAATTCTGCATCAAAATAGAAAATTAGTGCCCTTTGCGGAAAATTATAACACAAAATTGTGGCTACAAGATATATGGTCTATCCATACCCAGCAGCCTCGTGACCTAGAATGCAAGGGAAGAGACCTTCTGGATCCTGCACGAGGCAGTGCATATTTGAAAAATAAGTTCAGAGAAGATAAATGAACACGACCTTAGATACTTCAGTATGTATGATATTATGATTGATACCATGTTAAATTGAATTTAAGATGTCTCCTATTAGTTTAGTCAATCTACACCACGGTCTTTAGTACTTTAAATTGAATTTAATATGTCTTCTATTTGAATGCGTTATAATCCTTTTTCCTTCTCATGTTAAGATTCAAGAATGAAGAACCTGCACTTGAATCAATTTGACAAAGGCATGCATCATAATTCTTGCCATATTTCTTAGAATAACTCAAAAGGGTCCTACGGCGGCTCAAAAATACGAAACTTCTAGTCCATCAAAGTGATACATTAAGTCAAACTTTAAGAAAAAATGATACAGCAAAATCTAAGTAAAGTTGTCAAAGCCAACCTCTAGACAGAGCTCCATGCGTAATATTAACCGGTAAAGGACAATGAATGTTCGCAGTAAAGGACAATGAATGTGGAAGCAATACCTTGCCGCCCCAGGTGTAAGCACCTGTATGGCAGAGAGCGGTGTAGGGAATCTTGATCCGAACCTCTCCGGCCTGCGGTGGAGACACCTCCACATCTTCAATTACCAGCGGCTTGTTCGGTTCCCACGCGACAGCGGCTATGAGGAGAAATTCATATTTAAGTCATTCATTTCGTAACATTAAGGTTCAGTTCCATAAATCGAAGAGAATACGTATATATAGTATTAAGCATTAGGGTTTTAGGCCATTCGGGCCGGGCCGGTCCGATTCGGGAATTTCGGGAAAAATCCCGAACCCAAGCCCGAGCCCGACTTTAGAGGAAAAAACCCGCCCGCTCGGTCTCGGTCTTAGTCGGTCTCGGTCTTAGTCAGGCCGGTCTCGGACCGGTCTCGGGACGGTCTCGGTCCAACCAGTGTTTTTTGCTCACCCCTATGATTAACGCAACACGATTTGGATTATTCAGTGTATTTGGATTGAGATTAGAAGTCAGGAGTGATTGCTTGCTTTAGGTTTGCGATACTCGGTGTACTGAGGTTTGTTGATGGCGGATAGAGGGACGGGATTGTGGGACACCTCTGCAGATACTGATTTCATCCGACATATTGTGCGGTTCGTGATTCTCTGTCACATCATGTCCTACTGCATGGAGTTGAAAGTGCTGGATTGTATTGCCCTGATCTCTCCAAACTTGACACCAGTTTTTCCTCTAGTTCGGTTCCTAGCTCTAGTTCTAGTTTGAGTCAGCATAATAAGTCTGTGCTTGTGTCTGATGCGGTTTGTCTAGCTGCTAGTAGTCTGTTATCTTCGAGTGTTTGGCATATGCGGCTTGGTCATCCATCCTCTTAGTTATTGTCTCGAATCCTTATATATCAATAAAATTTATGTTTTGAAATCAAATGATACTTGTGTTGCGTGTGCTATAGGGAAGAGTAAGAAGCTTGCTTTTCATTCCTCGTCTTCTAAATATGATTGCGCTCTTGAACTTGTTGAAGTAGATCTTTGGGGACTTGCTCCGTACATTTCCAATGGTAATATCTATTACATGAGTATTGTGGATGTATATAGCAGATACACTTGGATCTATTTCCTGAAAAACAAAAGTGAGGCAACCAAACATTTCATTGATTTTCACTGTGCTGTAGAAAAGCAACTCGGTTTTATCCTTAAAGCAGTTCAAACAGATGAATGTGGTGAATTCAAACCACACTTTCTCTATTTGAAACAGCTTGGGATTAGTCACCAAGTTACTTGTCTGTACACGTATGAGCAAAACGGGATTGTGGAACGAAAACACCGACATATTGTTGAACTTGGTCTTACTCTCATGGCTCAAGCCTCCATGCCGTTTCACTATTGGAGTGATGCGTTTTTTACAGCAGTGTTTCTTGTCAATAGACTTCCTTCGAATGCTCTGCATAATATTTCACCTCATCAAATGTTGTTTAAAAAACCGCCTGATTACTTGTTCCTTCGGGTATTTGGCTGCCTCTGTTTTTTGCACAATTCGGCCTTATAACTCTCACAAATTGGACTTTCGTTCCACTGCATGTGTGTTTCTTGGTTGAGCATATATGCTCAAGTAGAAGAATGAGGATCTGTTTTCATTATTACCCTTGTCCAAGGACTTCTATGTTATTATTATTCAGGGGGCATTTTGCAATTAGAAGGTTGTCTGTTTTATATTAATACTGTATGTGTCTACTGTTCAAGACAAGCAGATTTGATCATTTTAGTGGAAATGAGTTTCAGTATTTCTTATTCTTCTTCATCTCGTTGCTTTCAATATCCTCTCTAGCTTAGGTTAAGTTTACTAACATTGTCCACTTCAGTTAGTGGCTTGCCCACTTCAGTTGAGTTGTTGTTGGTGACCCGAAAGTCTCCATTGTCTAACAATCTCCCACTTTGAGACTTTACTCCACCAATGTATCCATGAGTGAACTGAGTGTGAGACTCTCCTGTCTTATATTGTTGAAGACCGACTGAAGCTAAACACAACTTCAGTTTCTCTATACTGACTGACTTGGTTAACATGTTAGTTGGGTTCTTGCTACCCTGGATCTTCTCAAGTGTTAAAACTCCATTCTCTAGTAGAGATCTGACGCAGTAATAACGAAGTCCGATATGCTTGGTCCTTGAATGAAATGTAAAATTCTTTGCTAGATGTATAACACTCTGACTCTCACTATGCAAAAGATTCTTCATCTGCCTTAGACCCAATTTTGCTAACAATCTCTGTAACCAGATCATCTATTTGCTTGCCTAAGTAACTTCTACGTATTCCGCCTCTATGGTGGATAACACTACTATCTTCTGTATCTGCGAAATCCAACTGACTGCAGTAGTCCCCACTAATACATAACCAGTAATACTCCTCATGGTGTCTACCTCACCAGCAAAATCTGATTCTACAAAGCATTGTAGTCTCAACTCGTTTCTTCTAAAACATAGACATGTATCGGTAGTGCCTCTTAGATACCTTAGTATCCACTTGACTGCTTCCCACTGTCGCTTTCCAGGAATAGTCATGAACCTGATCACAACTTCCACTGTATGAGCAATATTCGGTCTTGTGCAAACCATGACATACATGAGACGTCCAATGACTGAGGCATATGGAACCTTAGCCATGAAGTTCCTTTCATCTTCCGTATTGGGTGACTGTTCCTTGGATAGTCGAAAATGACTAGCCAATGGTGTGTTGACTGTTTTAGCATCACACATGACAAATCTTTTGAGAACACGCTCAATGTACTCCGCTTGAGATAGCTCAAAAGTACCATTTGGCTTGTCTCTATTGATTCTCATCCCAAGAATCTGTTTTGCTGCACCCAAGTCCTTCATCTTGAACTCACTCAACAATTGCTTCTTCAATTGCTTGATTTCACCCATATATGAACTTGCCACTAACATGTCATCGGCATAAAGTAGCAAAATAATATAGTTGGACTCAAACATTTTAAAGTAGCAACAATGGTCAGCATCGCATCTGAAATAGCCATTCGTTTGCATAAATCCATCAAACTTTTTGTACCACTGCCTTGGAGCCTGTTTCAGTCCATACAAGCTCTTCTGCAGTTTACACACGAGTTTCTCCTTGCCACTTTCTGAGAAACCCTCCGGCTGCTCCATGTATATCTTCTCCTCAAGGTCACCATGGAGGAAAACATTTTTTACGTCTAACTGCTCGAGTTGGAAGTCTTATGCTACAACAATACTTAAAACTGACCAAATGGTCGTCAATTTCACAACTGGTGAAAATATGTCGGTGTAATTAATACCTTTCTTCTGCTGAAAGCCCTTGACTACAAGTCTTTCCTTGTACGTTTTGGAACATGTTCCTCCTTGACTCGATACACCCATTTGTTGTGTAATACCTTTTTTACCACGAGTAACTCAGCTACCTCCCATGTCTGATTGGAGATAAGGGACTCCATCTCTTCTTTCATTGCATGCTCCCATTTGCTAGAATCTTCCACTTGACATGCTTCATCATAGTATTCAGGTTCTCCTGCAGCAGTAAGTATCAAATAATTCATGTACCTTCTATTTGGTATAGGAGGCCGTGAAGATCTCCTTAATACATGAGATGAATATGGAGAATGTGGTGGATCAGTCTGTTGTGTGCTGCTCTGCGATGTCTATTCCTCTAACTGAGAACTCTCATCTGTTTGCTGCACTGTATTTCTGTCTGGGACATCATTTGGATCAACGTACATAGGATCATCATGTGTTGCACTATTAGGTTGTAGTGTATTTATGTTCTTGTACATCACCTTTTCATTGAATATCACATCTTGAATTCTGATCACCTTCTTGGTCTGGTCATCCCAGAACTTGTATCCAAGCTCATCTCCACCATATCCGATGAAGATGCATTTTAGTGACTTGCAGTCAAGCTTTCCCCTAGCTTGATCACTAATATGCACATATGATACACAACCAAAAACTTTCAAATGAGAAAGTTTTACCTCTTTTCCGCTCCATACCTCTTCTGGTATTCCATACTCAAGCGATATTGATGGTCCTTAGTTGATCAAGTAAGTTGCTGTATTGACTGCCTCTACCCAGAACTACTTAGGCAGTCCTACATGTATACGCATGCTTCTCGCTCTCTTAGTCAATGTCTGGTTCATCCGTTCTGCTACGCCATTCTATTGTGGTGTTCCTGACACATTCCTTGCTAGTTTGATGTCATTTTCATAACAGAACTTCTTGAACTCCATGTCATCATACTCACCACCATTGTCTGATCTCAATTTCTTGATCTTTAGATCTGTCTCATTTTCTACCATGGCTTTCCACATCTTGAATATTTCAAATACTTCAGATTTGTGTCTCAAGAAATAAATTCATACCTTTCTGGAATGGTCGTCAATGAAAGTCACGTAATATGACTTCCCGTCAATGGATGAGACAGTATTTAGGCCTCAGACATCCGTGTGAACTAGCTCAATCTTTTCTTGCTTTGATGAACTGCCACTCTTTATGAAGTTAACTCTCTTCTGTTTCCCAAAGATGTAGCTATCACACAAGTCAGTGTCAACTGACGGTAGGTCTGGTATTTTTCCCTTGGAATGCATGATCTTGAGACCCTTGTCACTCATGTGACCAAGTCTTTGGTGTCATAGATTTGGGTCATCTTTGCTATCTGCAACTGTAATTGACCCATCGGTGTTCGTCATTGTATAGAGCGTACCACTCTTCTAGCCACAAACGACTGTCATTGCACCTTTAGAAACCTTCCAAGTATCGCCATTGAAGGTTGTGACATAACCTTCCGTTGCTAGCTGGACCACCGAGATCAAATTCTTCCTCAAGTCAGAAATGTGTCTTATATCCCTTAACTTCCACACAAATCCATTTAACTTGATCTGTGCATCACCCTTGTCAACCACATTGCAAGGTTGATCATCACCAAGATATACCTTACCAAGGTTACCTGGCGAATAACTCAATAAGATTTCTTTGTTGCAGGTTGCATGAAAGGAAGCTTCAGAGTCTAGCACCGATGACTCCGACTTGCTCTCCAAAGAGCATATCAAAGCATCGTCTGCATCTTCTGCTGCGATGTTTGCTCCTGGCTTTCCTTCTTTTTCTTTCTTCGGGGATCTACACTAATTCTTGTAGTGCACGATTTTCTGCAGTTCCAATATTCGATCACCTTCTGATTCTTTTGGGATTTTGAGATTGTGACCTCCCATTTTTGGATTTGGACTTATTGCGCCCTCCATTCTTGTTTCAATCTCTCCATATGCTTTCTACATTCAAAGATGACCCTTAGCTAGAAGCACCATTTGACCGATTTCGAATTTTTTCAGTCATAATGATGCTGGCTACATCATCAAATTTCAGTTTTCTCTTTCTTGCAGATCTGGTGATTGCAGTGACTGTGCCTTTCCAACTATTAGGCAACTACCCAAGAATTAGACAAACACTTATCTCTTCAGTGAAAGACATGTCCACTGCTTCTAGCTGGTCTGTCACTTCTAGCTGGTCTGTCCTCTGCTTTCTGATCCAGCAACCCCCGCCTTACATGACCTTGGGATTCAATGGTTCAAGAGAAATGCACACGAGACAAGGATTTACGTGGTTCACCAATTTGGCTATGTCCACGGCTCACACACACACTTTCACTATAGACAAATAGTGTTACAAATAATGTATCGCTCAAACACACAATATGTATCGCTCAAACACACAATATGTATCGCTCGCACTCTAAAATACTCACTCCGTATTTTTGGCTCACAACACTATTTTTCTTCCACAGACTCAACACTCCAACAACTGTTTCTTACTCTTTTCTCTTTCTTGTGCTTATTTTCCTTTAGACATTGTTGACTTCTTATAGTTGTCAAAAGGATTATAATCTTCAGTGGCTTGGCCACTTTGCTGAGTGTGTTGCCCACTTTGGTCAGTGGATTGCCCACTTTCGTGAGTTGCTTGCCCACCTTGGTGAGTGGTTTATCCACTTCAGTGAGTGGCTTGCCCATTTCAGTTGAGTTTGTGGCGGTGGCCTAAAAGTATCCATTGTCTAACAGTATATTCTATGGTTGTATCTGTACGACAATGGAGTGATTAGACAAGAGTGAAGGTCTTACACTGTCGGTCTTTCTCTGTATCAACGCTTTTGTAAGTTTATGTCTCACATGTTGACACATGATAAAGTCCGAAATAGAATTAGACTTATAATCTAATACGTACATCGATTAATTAGACACGTTACCCTAATTAATTAGCCACTTTGATGGAAATGGCATAAAAGATTTTTCTAAAGGCTAGTGTTTGTCATCTCTCTGCCTTATAAATAAATGTGGTGGCTTTCCATCAAACCACACACATAATAGAGAACACATAAAGAGGGAAAAGAGATAGAAACGAATCTTTGGAGTTGTGACTGTTCAATCTTAACAGAATTAGTGGAGGATCTCATCATCCCCAAATCGATTCCGCTATGGATCGACAAGGTATGTATCTTGATCCATAAATCATATTGTATCTACGTGAGATACGTGTAGTTCAAAATCTATTGTTCTATTCAATCATAATTAGTTGAATAAACATAAAATTAAATCTTACAGTTGGTATCAAAGCATGTATGACCATGCTGAGAGACGTAACCAAACTCTTATGGAAATGAATAGAAGTATGTTAAGCAATTCTACCTTGCCCATATCGTTGTGGATGTATGTAGGTCTGGGCATAAAAAACTGGTTCGGTCAAACCGTACAATATCGTACCGGTTCACAAACCAAACGTTATTTTTTGCAAAAAAATGGAGTGGTTCAGAAGAGGTATAAAAAAACGGTTCTCAAACGGTAAACTGTACTACTTCTTGTGCCGGTTTTAATATAATATTATATTTAATTACCAAACCGGACGGTTGGACTAACTTCTTCACTTAAACCGGTCGAGGACTAACCTAAATCTGCTTCACTTCTCTTCTTCAGACTTCACTTGTTTAGTTGGTTTTCACTTCTTCGTCCTGAAGAAGAAGAAGCAGCAACAGCGGCGCGGCAACAACGACAATGGCGAGGCGCGGCAGCAGCAGCAGCGGCGCGGCGAGCCCGGGCAGCTCGCGAAGCTGGTGAATGCGTCGTCGTCGTTCGTGATGGTGTTGGCAAAGCTGGTGAAGCCTTGAAACCACTCTGCTTCTCTTGTTGGGTATGGGCTTCATTTTGTTTTCTCGACCTTCCTCACCGAAATTGAATCAAATCGAGATCGAAACTCCATTGGTTTCTTCGATCTCCAACGAGGCTAATGTCGTGCTGAAAGAATCGGTGCCTGCTGCTCCTATTGATGACTTGTCTGCTCGTAAGGACTCACCTGTTGAAGAGCTAGAGCAAGTCACTGGTCAAGGTAATTGGATTTAGCTCTATACATGATTATGACCCAATAATTTACAACTTTTCGTCAAGGATTCAGCAGTATGATCTGAAACCATCTGGAAAATTATGTTATTTCAGCAAGGATTTATGGTGATTGCTATTGCCTATTGCTTCATTCAAATGTGTTGAAGATGGATTGATTTGTTGATTGCCCATTGTTATTGCCTGAACTTCATTGTTGGATGGATTGCTTGCTTGCTCTGTAGCCTCAACCTCTGTTCACTCGAATGTTCAGTTTTTTTCATAAATAAAGTGGTTCAGCCGAACAAATTTTTAAACTGATTCATATAAGGTTCGGTAAATCGTTCAAAATCTTGAGCGGCCAAAAAATGGAGCGTTAAACCATACCTGTTTTAAAAAGTGGTAAATGTTCGATTCTGAACTGGTTCGACCCCGAACCGATTCATGCCAACCCTAGATGTATGCTCTTAGAGCCGCTATTTATATATTAAACCGAGTTCCTGGTAAGGACGTTCCAAAGACTCCTTTTGAAATTTGGATAGGTAGGAAACCCAGTTTACAACACCTTCATGTTTGGGGATGCCGAGTGGAAGCTATGATATACTCCTCACAAGAAAAGAAATTGAATTTTAGAACAGTTAGTTGTTACTTTTTGGTTACCTAGAAAAATCCAAGAGATGTAGGTTTTATTGTCCTAACCATAACATGAGAATTGTTGAAACCGGAAATGCCAGATTCTTTGAGAATGGTGAGATCAGTGGGAGTTCTAACACTCGTAATGTGGTCATTGATGAGATAAGGGAAGAATTTTGCCTTCCCTCGATTCTTCAAGAATCAAATGTGTCACTTGTTGTTGAACGTCCTAACAACATTGGACACTTATATGATCAATCACTTAATGATGAAATACCTCCAGAAGTGCCATTAAGACGTTCTCAACGAGAATGAAGATCAACCATTTTTTATGATTATGTGGTATATTTCCAAGAATCTGATTTCGATATAGGGATTTGTAATGATCCGGTTTCATATTCACAAGCCATTAGGAGTAGTGATTCTAATAAATGGATCGACGCCATGAATGAAGAGCTAAAACCTATGGATCAATATCAAGTCTGGGAATTTGTCAAATTGCCTAAGGGACACAAAAGTGTCGGGTGTAAATGGGTCTTCAAGACCAAACTCGACATGAATGGCAATATTGATCGATCACGTGGATTGTTAGGATTGTCTCAAAACGGATACATAGGTCGAATTCTAAAAAGATTTGGAATGAGTACATGTTCTCCAAGTATTGTTCCAATTCATAAAGGAGATAAACTTAATCTAAATCAATGTCCAAAAACGGATTTGGAATGTAAAGAAATAGAAAGTATTCCTTATGCATCTATAGTAGGGAGTTTGATGTATGCGCAAGTTTGTACTAGGTCATACATTAGTTTTGTGGTAGGAATGTTAGGGCGTTACCAAAGTAATCATGGCATTGAACATTGGAGAGCTGCAAAGAAAACACTGAGACACTTAAAGGGGACAAAAGATTATATGCTCACATTTAGGAAATCTGATCAGTTAGAAGTGATTGGATATTCATATTCAAATTATGTTGGATGTGTTGACTATAGAAAATCCACTCTTGGTTACCTTTTTCTATTTGCTGGAGGATTCATATCATAGAAGAGTGCGAAATAAACTTCTATTTCCACATCCACAATGGAGACTGAATTTGTAGCTTGCTTTGAAGCATCAATTCAAATCACTTGGTTGTGAAATTTTATTTCAGGACTTGGTAATGTCTCCTCGATATCCAAGCCTTTGAAATTGTATTGTGATAATAGTGCAACCGTGTTTTTCTCTAAAAATGATAAGTATTCAAAAGGAGCTAAACATATGGAATTAAAGTATCTTGTAGTGAAATATGAAGTTCGGGAGCAAAGAATATCCATAGAATACATAAGTACACAACTTATGGTTGTTGATCCATTAACGAAGGTGTTACCACCTAAGACATTCATGGAACAAGTTAACAGAATGGGTCTTAAGTGTGACAATGTTTAAATCATTATGTTTCCATATTTTTCAAACAGTTGCCTTGTGGATATTGTGAACTCAATTTCCATTTTTCCTGCTTTAAATTATTGTTTATATGCATATACTTTGTTTAAGTATTAATGCAGGAAGTCTTGAAATAAGACAATTATGTGGACTGTTTTTTATGCCAATTAGAGATTATATTAGAAAGGTTATTGATGATGTGGTACATGGAAGAAACTACATCAATTAAATGATGTACACCCGGCATGACTCACATTAGTAGTCTATCTAATATGATACTTATGATAACCATTAATGAAAGTATTGACAAGTCTAATATAATGTGCGTTTTATGTCTATTTCACAAGGAATTTATCATGTGCGACAAGTGGGAGAATTAAAAAATTTGTGTCTCACATGTTTGCCAAGTGGAAGAATGTAAGTTATGTCTCACATGTGTGACACGTGATAATGTCCGAAATAAAATTAGACTTATAATTTAATACGTACACCGATTATTTAGACACGTTACCCTAATTAATTAGTCACTTTGATGGAAATGGCATAAATAACTTTTCTAAAGGTTATGGTTTGTCCTCTGTTTGCCCTATAAATAAATGTGGTGGCTTCCACCAAACCACACACATAATAGAGAACACATAAAGAGGGAAAAGAGAGAGAAACGAATCCTTGGAATTGCGACTGTTCAATCTCAACATAATTCGTGGAGCATCTCATCATCCCCAAATCACTTTCGTCATGGATCGACAAGGTATGTATCTCGATCCATAAATCATAGTGTATCTACGTGAGATGCGTGTAGTTCAAGATCCATTGTTTTATTCAATCATAATTAGTTGAATAAACATAAAATTAAATCTTACACTTTCAACCATTTTCCGGAAGCACCCATCTGAGAGGATGACAGAAAGCAGAGAAATCGAAACCTTCGACCAAATGGGGAGAGGATTTAGCTTAGGTTGATGAAATGGTTGAACCAGATCAATGTAACACTGCTGCTACAAGCATAGGATTTGAAGTGTTGGATGGTCGAAGAAGATGAGAAAAGTACTGAGTATTTGTTGTGTGTGCAATGGAGTTGAATAATATTTAAAACCAGAGAGCGATTGGTCGGAAGTTTTTCAAAAAGTAATCACTGTGCAAAAAATATTTGAAAAAGTAACTATACAAAAAAATATATTTAGCAAAATGTATATAAGTGCTACTGGGGTAGCGTTTTTTACAAAGTGCGCTACTTGGAGTAGCGTTACGCCACCCCAACGTTATTATTATTTTTTTTTTGATGACTCGATGTTTAATTAAAAATAAAATTATGTATCTAATAAAATATATATATATATATATATATATATATATATATATATATAATAAGTAGATATTTTAATTGTGATTCAAATGATGCAAAAAAATATTAAATTTGGACTTACGGTTAGACTGTACGCTCTGTTGTAAGTTGAGATATGAAAATTTGAATTTTAAAAAAATATAACTCAGATCCTGTAAGTCCAAACTGACCAGGGTGAACGTCATTTATGTCGTAATTCAATTATCTACCTAAGGTAATTTTTTTGATTAGAAATACAGTGATTTTTTAACCTAACATCGCTTGTCTTATAATTTGACCGAAATAATTAAATGCATTAGGTGAGAAATTTAATTATGTACTTACTCAAAAAAAATAAAAATAAAAATAGAGTGTATAGCTAATTTAATTACGAATTAAATGACGCTAACTATGTAAAAAACACTACATACGATACAAAAACAACCAAATAATGTTTTAAACAGTAAATTCATATGATAAATATTATAATTATATTAATTTTTTAAGTATATGTAATAATTTTTAATATTATAATTATACTTTGTAAATTGAATTTTAGACTTTTTTATACTAAAATGTGAATTTTAGACTTTTTTATAATTTCTAATTATACTTTCTCTTTCTTTTGTGGCTATAAAATGTGAATATTTACCTAATAAAATTATTATTTACACTGAAATGTTTTATTTATATATATATGATTTCAATACTGAGTTACTTCAATATTTTATACAAACCCAACAAGAAATTGTTTTGGATTGCAGAGTCCAACCGAAGAAAAGCCGTTCCAGTTTTGGGGTTTGAAATTCAAACACAACCAACCAAGACAGACAAAATGAACATCCCGCTCGTTTCTCCTCAGTCAGGAGGTAGTATTCTATTCTGTATACATATATTTATGGGTTAAATATAAAGCAGCTACGTTGGACGTTTTGCAACGAGTTATCCGAACTTTGAAAATTCAAAACGGGCTACCTCAACTTTAAAAAATGTGCAAATGGCTACCTCCGTCCAATTTCTAATGAATTTCCGACGACTTTCTGACGACAGTTGACGGAAAATTGAACAGATGTAGCTATTTGCACATTTTTCAAAGTTGAGGTAGCCCGTTTTGAATTTTCAAAGTTCGGGTAGCTCGTTACAAAACGTCCAACGTTCAGGTAGCTACTTGGTATTTAACCCTATATTTATGTATACATCATAATACTTAAGAAATACAATTTATCATTGGGATTTGATTTTCAATTTGAATTTATAATAATAATGTACAATGAGTTGATTTCAGCATTGCATTTTTGTTTTATTATAAATATGGAATTTAACCGCGACGGGTGATAAAAACAATTTGCATCTAAATCCAAACTATAAAATAAACTAGGTAAATTTTATAGTTTTCGAGTAGAAAAAACCAACAACGTCTATTCGGAACTCGTTTGTAGTTTCCTTCGAAGCAGAAGATGAAGTTCAAAATGATTGGTCACTCATGTCCGTCATGATGTTCGCAACTACATTTGCTTCTCGGAAAATATGTTTAAACTTCATTCTTTCGAATTAACATGAATTTTTTGCAATTCACAATTATGGACATTAATTTTAAATTTGACAAATTGTCATTAAGTATTGCCTTATGTACCGATATGACATCTGTTTCCAAGTGAATTGAATTGAAACCGAGTTGTTTTACAGTAAAATGTCATATCAAACGGCCCAACAATTTGCAACGAGATGTTAAAGTTAAAACAACCAGTTTCCTTGAGAAACCCACTATTCATTGACTCTTATAATCTCTATCGCACCACCCGTTTCTGCAAACCTCGAGTTTTCCTTAACCGCTCTATATGTATTGTTTTAAATCAATCATGTTGTGAAGGTACCCAACTAATATCAATTAGGGTTGATCATGGACGGGTCGAGACGGCATTGGAGGCAGGATCGAGACTAAAATTTCGGTCTTGACATCTGGAGGACAAAGACCGACTTTGGCCAAAAAAATCCGCCTGAGTTGGTCTTGCTTGACTTGGGTCGTTCTCGGTTTTGAATCAAAAATTTTAGTTAAAAAAAAATCAACAAGATTAGCAAAAAAAAATCACTGAAGTTTTGATTTTGAATCCGCTCGCTTCTCGTCTTCCGTCGCACTTCCCTTATGGAATCGATACAAGGGTTGTTGAATGTTTCAATGTCATGAATTACTAGTGTTTCAAGGGTTATGCCATGAATTTTTATGGTTTTCTTCAAGGTCGGGTCGGTCCGGTCCTAGTCGGGCTTTTGGAAAGAAAAAAATGAGACTGAGACCGACCTTGAAGAAAAAAACTCGTCCGCTCGGTCGCGGTCCTAGTCGGGCAGGTCTTAGGCTGGTCTTGTCGGGAATTCGGTCCAACCAGTCTTTTTTTATCACCACTAATATCAATAACGATAAACGGATCAGTGATATCACTTATAAGATAAACATTTTGGTAAAACCTTTTTTTTTCTTTCAAATATTATCTAGTACATAGAAAAAGAAAAAGATTCATTCAATTCCTTAAAAAAAGCTCAGACTCTTAACAACCAAACTTAGCATTATTAATTTAAATGTTTTGATTTATATGTATTAATTAAACACAAAGCCAAATTAAGCAACCTTGTTCCTATTTTTTTTCAAAGTAATAATGTTGAATGGACTCATTCTTTTGGTTTGAAATTTCACTATTAATACGCATTAGGCAGGTTTAACGCGTATGATATTCTTAACAAATTTCAAAAACTTTTTTTTAAAACTAATATTTACAAATATCAGTTTATCTCGGACGTTGAATTCATCAACTACTTTCTTCCAGGTTTGATGAATATCAGTTTTGGGGGATTGTCATCCATTTATACGTGTTCTATCCAGCACTCTCTGAAAATCAGTGTCCATGAAGAAGACACAGAGGAGCTGAGCTCTTCCCAACCAAGCTGATTATTCTGCTGGGGATATTCTACATTGTAAGAGCAGCTTCGGCCTTTCCTGACTAATTTATTTCTCCTATTGAAACTTCTGGTTTAACATCGAAGGGAAGGTGAGGTACGTTTCAGTTTAGGGATTTGATCGCGCGGATGGCTTGGAGACGCCTTCTCACCCAGGTTAGTCTATGTGGAAGTTCATTCATTTTCTTGTCTTGCTTTTGATTTTGAGATTTACAGGTAGTGTTTGAGATCAGATTGTGATTGTTTGGACGAGAACCACAATCGGAGTAATTTTAGGGGCAACATAATTTATTTCGTGAGGAATTATTTAGTGCAATTGCTTGAATGGAGATCTTGTGGCGTACGTAGATATGCCTTAGTGGTTTTCCTGCAGATAGTACTTCCTGCCACACTGTTATAGAGTAGAATGGATCACAAAACTATGTTTGTAAAAAATGCATAGGAATAAAGAATGGCTTCTTTCTTCTACTGCCCTCTTCTAATCTCTTTCATTTCGCAAAACTTTCTTTGTAAATAATACAAACTGAAGCAAAACAGCAGGTTGAGGCAATTAAACTTGTGTCAGCAACTGCAGGGTATTTAAAAGTACTTCTTTTTGAGACTTTGCCTATAATGCTTTTGTTGTAAGTACATTGTCTAAGGCAATATTTGAGGAGGTCTAGAAGTAAAAAAAAACTAACTTATTCCGTTGCTTATGGATCTTCTATTGTTTATTAATAGGTGTCCAAGAATCAGGGACAACTAAGAAATTCACTTGTCAGGCCTTACTATCCTGTTACGAATATAAAAAATGGAGGTAAGTTGATTAGTGGAATTTGTTTGTAACTGTTCGATCATTTACTTTGTATTTGGATCACTATAGAAATATTAATATTTTGGTTTCAATCTACAAAGTTTAAAACATCACGAGAGAGGTTTCAATCTGTTGAGTTAATTAGTCTTGAGTGTTTCCTTACTCTGCAGGCAGTAAGCTGCCAATATCACAAGAGAGGTATCGGTCAAGCTATGTGGGCAGTTTGGCTCGAAGAGTACGTGATGCTGATGAAGCAAGTGAAGTTGCTCATCTTAAAAGACTTTACCATCGGAATGATCCTGAATCGGTAATTAGATTATTTGAAAGGCAACCATCATTATATGGCAACCCATCTGCATTAGCTGAATACGTGAAGGCATTAATTAAAGTTGACCGGCTGGATGAGAGTGAATTATTGAAGACATTACAAGGAGGTTGTGCTTCTTATATAAGCCCAGCTATGCACCTAAACGCTAAAGAAATTCGACTAATTTCTGTTATGGTCTATACCCATTGCAAGGTATGGGACTTGTACCACATTGGTTGTATGGGCAACCATTGTGGTGCTTATAAGCTAAATGGGTTCTCCCACCTAATAGACTAGTTTATTGGGCTGAGCTCTTCCATTTGGCTTGTAACAATTGGTATCAGAGTCAGACCTTGGAGTGGTGGCCTGGAAATAAGTCAGCTGTGACCAACAAGGGCTCGGAGTGGTGGCTCACGGAGTGGTGGCCTAGAAAAGCTAGCCGTGACCAACGTGACCGTGACCAACGAGGACGTTGGTCTCCTTAAGGGGGGACGAATGTTATGGTCTATACCCATTGCAAGGTATGAGACTTGTACCACATTGATTGTATGGGCAACCATTGTGGTGTTTATAAGCTAAATGAGTTCTCCCACCTAATAGACTAGTTTATTGGGTTGAGCTCTTCTATTTGACTTGTAACAATTTCATGATGATGTTATTCTGCGTAAGACAATGCAAAATTGTGTTTATTCTAGATATCATATTCTTTTTCAATTAGTGGAACATGTGGAATTAATGTGCTTAGAGATTCATTAGACTTTTTTCCCCATTTAGTTTCTACTAGAAGTAAAATTTGTTCGTTAACTTTTATGAATGAACTGATAGCCCTGAATGGTTAATGTTGGTTACGCATGATGTTGCGCATATAACTTACTAATAAAGCATTTAACACAACTATATTAGGTATTGCTAAGTCAGAAGGAGTGGAAGAAAGCATAGGAGCATTTTCAGCTTTCAAGAATGTGGGAAAAACAACAAAGAATGGAATTTTGGGAACTGCCAGTGCCCCTATTCACATGGTGACAGGTAAAGGAGGGCAGTTTACAAAGCAACTGTGGCGAACAGCTCGCTCTATTGCATTGGCTTTTCTCTTGATTTCGGGCATTGGGGCACTCATTGAGGATCAAGGAATAGGAAAAGGTATGCATTACCCAGATGAACTTTTCCTTCACCATTTTAAGTATTTTTCTCAAAGGCCCTCCATGTGTTTTTGCAGCTCTTGGTCTCGATGAGGTGCAGCCAACTATGGAATCTAACACAAAATTTAGCGATGTGAAGGGTGTTGATGAGGCAAAAGCAGAATTGGAAGAAATCGTTCACTACCTTCGAGATCCCAAGGTACAAGGCATGGTTGAATGTGAAGTTAATTGAGAGTGCATCCAGTTGTTGCTCAAAAGTCAAAGTTTGTTGAAGCATAAGCACCTACTGCCTTCAATAATGTCTATGAACACATATATTCAATAGTCAATACGCACATATATAAACACTTACTGCGTACTCCTTCTATTTTTCTTGAAGAAGATGCAATCATAATGGCTGCTATTTTCTCTCAGAGGTTCACTCGATTGGGAGGAAAGCTACCAAAAGGAGTACTGCTTGTGGGTCCTCCTGGCACCGGTAAAACCATGTTAGCAAGAGCTATTGCTGGGGAAGCTGGTGTTCCCTTCTTCTCTTGCAGTGGTAGCGAGTTTGAAGAGATGTTTGTTGGTGTTGGAGCTCGCAGGGTCAGAGATCTATTTTCAGCTGCTAAGAAGCGTTCTCCTTGTATTATTTTCATTGATGAAATAGACGCCATTGGTGGAAGCCGTAACCCTAAAGATCAGCAATACATGAAGATGACTCTGAACCAACTGTTGGTCGAATTGGATGGTTTTAAACAAAATGAAGGGATCATTGTGATAGCTGCAACAAACTTTCCAGAGTCGCTGGATAAAGCTTTGGTAAGACCTGGACGATTCGATCGCCACATAGTTGTCCCCAATCCAGATGTTGAAGGACGGAGACAGATTTTAGACGTCCACATGTCAAAGGTACGTTTTTTTCCTTGATATTAGGATTACCCTAAAGTTTGTGTGCTATTTTTCTTTTAATTTCCATAGATATTCAGGTTCCTCCTGACTCACGACACGATAACACGATACGAACACGCACGAAAAAATCGTGTTCGTATTTGTCTTTGATGGTACGATAACACGATAACACGAACACGATTGTTTTTTCGTGTCGTGTTAGTGTTTAGGTCTCAAAACACGATAACACGATTGTTTGCCTTTGAGGGGACGTGTTTATGTTATTTAGGTTGTGTTATCGTGCGAACGTGAACCGTGTTAACGTGTTATTTTTGTGAAAACGTGAAATCGTGTTATTGTGTTACCGTGTTACCGTGTTATTTTCATGAAAACGTGAAATCGTGTTATTGTGTTACCGTGTTACCGTGTTATTTTCATGAAAACGTGAAATCGTGTTATTGTGTTACCGTGTTATTTTCGTGAAAACGTGAAATCGTGTTACCGTGTTATTTTCGTGTTACCGTGTTATTTTCGTGAAAACGTGAAATCGTGTTATCGTGTTACGACTTTCCACGAATATTTTCGTGTTATCGTGTTCGTGTCGTGTTGAGACAATAAATTTCGTGTCGTGTTCGTGTCGTGTGTCCGTGACACGATTACATTTTCGTGTTGAACTTTCGTGCGTTTCGTGTCGTGTCCTGGTGCACGATAGCACGCACGCACGAATTGACAGCCCTACTCCTGACCCCTTTTCCCTTTCAAAAATTAAAATTAAAATGACAACCCAATCATGCACATATGTTCTATAAATGGCAGACTTGGCTTTCTAATTATTTCATTCACTAAATGACCCTAATGTTGCTAAATTGTTTCAACATGCTCCTGTCCAGTTGGGGCTCGAATTGGACCGTTTCTAGAGGGTCGGTCCCTGGTACAGTTATTGGCCCTAACCTGATCGGGACCCAACCAAAGACCAACCGTCTTTCAAGTAGTGGGTGCATATGCTTCGTACATCACAGATTCCTCAGATTTTAATCGATAAAAGCGAACCAGTGTGGTGGCAAGATCTGTTCAATACTTTAAGGGGAACCCTAAAAAAATGAACTTTAGGAAACTCAAAAACTGACTCAAGCTTTAGGATGAAAGTGTCATTTCTCCTTACATTATCACTATTGCAAAAAAACTGTCAGTCGGGTTGATGAATGTGAGATTATCTGCAGGTCCTAAAGGCTGATGATGTTGATCCGATGATTATCGCTCGAGGAACTCCTGGGTTCTCAGGTGCTGACCTGGCAAATTTGGTGAATGTTGCTGCTCTGAAGGCTGCAATGGACGGGGCAAAGGCGGTGAGCATGGCTGATCTGGAACATGCAAAGGACAGAATCAGGATGGGAAGTGAAAGGAAATCAGCAGTTATATCTGATGAGTCACGAAAGAATACCGCTTTCCATGAAGGAGGCCATGCCCTTGTGGCGATCCACACTGACGGGGCTCTCCCAGTACACAAAGCGACGATAGTCCCTCGAGGAATGACCCTAGGAATGGTTACTCAGCTACCAGACGAGGACCAAACGAGCATCTCGCGAAAGCAGATGCTTGCTCGTCTTGATATCTGCATGGGTGGTCGTGTTGCTGAAGAGCTCATTTTTGGGGAAAACGAGGTTACTTCTGGGGCATCCTCGGATCTGAAGCAAGCCACAAGTCTTGCTCGAGCCATGGTTACTAAGTACGGTATGAGCAATGAAGTTGGGCTTGTGAGCGTTGATTATGATGACAATGGGAAGAGCATGAGCACGGAGACGAGGCTTATGATTGAGAACGAGGTGAAGCGGTTCTTGGAGAGAGCGTATAATAACGCGAAGACAATCTTGACCACCCACAGCAAAGAGCTCCATGTCCTTGCAAATGCCTTGCTGCAGCACGAGACGCTCAGTGGGACCCAAATCAAGGCCTTGCTTGCACAAGCAAATTCTCAGCAGCAACAGCCACAGGAACATCAGATTGTTGCACGGCAGAACAGTCCAATGCCCCCATCAGCCCCCAATCCTGCGTCTGCTGCTTCTGCTGCAGCGGCAGCAGCTGCTGCCACTGCTGCAGCCAAATCCAAGGGTATTGCTCAAGTTGGATCATAGCTACCTGGACAAGAGGTTGGTATTGCGACTCTGATTTCTCAACTCAATGTTCATGTGTGTAATCTGGGTTATTGCTATTACTATTAATAAGTATTATTGCCATAGTAGTAGTTGACGGTTTGCTTGACCTTGTATGAAACAGATTAGAATGTGACGTGAATGCCCTCCATCATCCATCCATCCATCTATAGATAAAGACTGTCAGTGCCTGCATTTGAGTCATTCAGTGTGTCACCCCCCAGGGTTGTCCAGCTTTGGTTGAATATCTTTCTTTTTTGACAGATAAGGTTAAATAAAACAGCTTTGGTTGAATATCGATGATGATATCTGTACTATCAAATAAAAGCTGTTTATTAGGTTGGTGACAGTTCCCATGACAAACTTATTTCTTCAAACTATACATGCTCCAAACAAGTAATGTGTTAATTGTTGCCCAAGGAACTGTTAATTTTGTAGTTTTTCTATTTTTAGATATTTGTGGGTCTAGTAGTGGAGATCAGTTTTTCTATTTTTAGATGTCGGCTAGTAGTGAGTTGAGATTTGTTATGTCATTTCTTTATTTAAAGCAGAGTAATGAATGAAGAAAAGTATAATTTCCTCTGCAAAATATTTTTCTTTAAGTCCTGTCCATTCTTGGCATTATGTTGAATGCAATGAAAGTTACTATTAAATGAGTTAACTTTTCTTTTTACTACAGTAGAAAATCAGCTAGGAACCCTCCCTTCAATGTTTTAACTGGATTGAGAATATGATATTGTATATTATATGGTACCTCCCAAGTGTCAATCGACTCTGTGCAATCATTTATTGAAAATCTGCAGTGAGGTTGCTTCTAAATACCCTCATCTTCTTCTCTTCTCTGACTTTTTTCAGTAATTAAATTGACCACACAGAAATTCTAGCTATGGAGGACCATGGCAACTTTATTGCATGTAGCCATCAGTGGCATCCACATGCTTCCCGCCCCCCCTAAATCAAAGAGATTAATATTGTCATTGGTAGTTTTGGCTTTGGAGTAAAATCTCCAAAAAAGAGGTATTTTTTGCTACAAAGTAGAGCTAATTTCCTTGTATCTGACACAACAATAAGAACCACAATTATCATGTTGATGTTTGAACAATGTAAATCTACAGCACAGTGCAACTCTTCATAAACTAATCCAAACCCATAGATTAGAGCAACAAGATGTTGAATTGAAATTGAATTTAATAGTTGATGTTCTCCTTAAGTGGCCTCGAGAAGTTGACCGAATCCGAATAAGTCAACCCTCCGGACTGCCTCTGGTCTCTAGGATTTGTCTTCGACTTCAACTTCGACCCACCACTACCTCTCTGCTTCGCCTTGGTTGATTCCGTCAGGCTCATGTAACTCGGTGGACTCACGTGGCAGCTCTCATCCGTCCTATCGGAGGTGCAGTTTGTGTTGGGTGTTGCGGAGGTGCAAAACGATGAAGACACCGGACTCTCATCGCACCGGTAGTCAGAGCTTGGGCTCGAGGAATAACGAGTCGGCATATGCATCGGAGGCCTTGCCGAAACCCTAGTGGTTACATTGTTCCTCTTAACCCTAACCGAATTTGTCTCAAAAGATTTCGTTTTTGACGAATCGTGTTTAGAGGTAGGTGGTGGCGGTGTTAGCTTTGGTGGGTCGGCGGCGGGTTTGTCCATCAACCGCGTCTCCCATGGTTTAGCTGCCATCCACCTCTCTAGCCAGTTCCATCCCCAATTGTTACTCTGATCCATAACTGCAGAGACCGGCATGTTCGTATCTCTGATTCTCAACTGCAAATCATCAAGAAAACAAAAACAAAACATTAGTACTAGAAAAAAACATGAAATTTGTTCAATTTAGTGAATAATACGATTTGATGTACATTCATATCTTTACCTTTTGAGCAACAGAGTAGGCAATGGCTCTCTCCCTCTTGAAAGCCCCTTCTTGCTTCATCTGTAACTTCACCTTGATGTCTTCAACTGTTCCTTTGCTATCACACCAACCTTGCTGAAATCAATCCAAAAGAATTAGATTATAATAGATGTTCTTGATTATCAACGAATCTACAAATTGTTTTCTTCTAATCGTAGTAATTTGTAAGGAATGATCAGTTTATCTGTACCTCTGCTTGCTTTAGAAGCTCGGCTTTGGTCCGGTGTTCATCAAGAACCCTTTGCACCTCCTGACCCTCGACGGACATTCGAACACGACGAGCTCTGACTCGAGCCTGGACTCGAACAAGGGCTTGCATGCACCTTAGAGTTACTGCAGCTTGCTTCCTCACTTGTCTTCCTCTTACTAGCGCTTGTATCTTCACAATCCCTTTCAGTGCCCGTAATGCCCGTCGTGCCTTAACTCAAAATCAAATTTTGAAAATGAATCTAATTTGGAATTGGAAGTTTAAATTTTGTTAGAATTTTAATATATATAAAATTATTATTACCAGAAAGGCGCGGAAGGCGGTTTGAATTCCAATGGCGGCCCATTCTTGCCTGACAAGGCGGAAGTCTTTGGGAGGGGCGCGCACGACTTCCGCCATGGCAGCGGTTAAAGCATGTGTGAGAGGGGAGGAGCAGTTGGATGCATCGGAACCTGATCTGCGTGTCAGATCTACGGAGGAGCTCCTCCACAACCTCCATTTCTTGGGTTTTCCTGGTACCTTGTCGTCCTGTAAACAAGAACATGAGTATATTCTATGGCTGTATCTGTAGGACAATGGAGTGAGCAGACAAGAGTCAAGGGCTTACACTGTCGGTCTTTCTCTGTATCAGTGCCTTCACCCATTTTCCGGAAGCACCCATCTGAGAGGATGACGGAAAGCAGAGAAATCGAAACCTTCGACCAAATGGGGAGAGGAGTTAGCTTAGGTTGATGAAATGGTTGAACCAGATCAACGTAACACGGCTGCTACAAGCATAGGAATTGAAGTGTTGGATGGTCGAAGAAGATGAGAGAGTGGAGAGGGAAAAGTAGTGAGTATTTGTTGTGTGTGCAATGGAGTGGAATAACATTTAAAACCAGAGAGCGATGGGTGGGGGTGTAGTGTAGGTAGGGCAAGTGGATTGTGAAAAATGCATAGATAAATTAGGATTAATAATGGGGTGGGTATTCATATGATAAATATTATAATTATATTAATTTTTTTAAGTGTATGTAATAATTTTTAATATTATAATTATACTTTGTAAATTGAATTTTAGACTTTTTTATACTTTGTAATAATCCTTTTCTCTTTCTTTTGTGGCTATAAAATGTGAATATTTACCTAATAAAATTATTATTTACACTGAAATGTTTAATTTATTTATATATATATATGATTTCAATACTGAGTTACTTCTTCAATATTTTATAGAAACCCAACAAGAAATTGTTTTGGGTTGCAGAGTCCAACCAAAGAAAGAGCCGTTCCAGTTTTGGGGTTTGAAATTCAAACACAAACAAGACAGACAAAGGGAAGGGACATCCCGCTCGTTTCTCCTCAGTCAGGAGGCAGTATTCTATTCTGTATACATCATAATACTTAAGAAATACAATTTATCATTGGGATTTGATTTTGAATTTGAATTTATAATAATAATGTAAAATGAGCAGAATTCAGCATTGCATTTTTGTTTTATTATAAATATGAAATTTAACCGCGACGGGTGATAAAAAACAAATTGCACTTAAGTCCAAACTATATAAAAAAAAAAAACTAGGTAACTTTTAAAGTCTTCGAGTAGAAAAAACCAACAACGTCCGTTCGGAGTATGTTTGTAATTTCCTTTAGAGCAAGAGATGGAGTTTTAAAACTTGAAGATGGTTGATCACCATGTCCGTCATGATGTTCGCAACTGTATTTGTTTCTCGGAAAATATGTCTGAACTTCATTCTTTCGAACTGCAATATGAGTTTCTTACAATTCACAACTATGGACATTTATTTTAAATTTGACAAACTGTCATTAAATATTATCTTATGTACCGACATAACGTTTGTTTCCAAGTGAATTAAATTAAAACTGAGTTGTTTTACTTTTACCAGTAAAATTTCATCTCAGATGGTCTAACATTCCGCAGCGAAACTGTTAAAACAACTATTTTTCTTGAAAAACTCACTATTCATTGACCCTTATAATCTCTAATCACACTCTGTATGTGTTAAAAACCATAAGATTCTTGAAAAATCCGAATTTCCCTTAGTCACTCCATCTGTATTGTTTTAAATCAATCTTGTTCCGGAAATACCCAACTAATATCGATGAAGATAAACATATTAGTTATCTCACTTACAATATAAACATTTTGTTGAAACTTAGTTTTTTTTTCTTCCAAATATTCTATAATACATATGGAAAGAAAAAGATTCATTCAATTCTTAAACAGAGCTCCCGACTCCTAACAACCAAACTTAACATTATTAATTTAAATGTTTTGATTCATATGTATTAAACACAAAGCCAAATTGAGCAACCTTGTTCCTACTCTTTTCAAAGTAATAATGTTGAATGGACTCATTCTTTTGGTTTGAAACTTCATTATTAATACATATTGGGTAGGTTTAACGCGTATGATATTCTTAACAAATTGATTTTTTTTTGAAAAGTAAGTATTTTGATTTTTTTATTTAGAAAAGTAAGTGTGTAATTTTTTTTTTAAAAAAATAGGTATACGTGCACCCCGGGTAGCGCTTATTGGGCATACGCGCACCCCTGGGGTGCGCCTATGAATAAGCGCCACCCCAAGTGGAGCCTGTGCCATTTTTTTTTTTATAATGATGACTCGATGTTTAATTAAAAATAAAATTATGTATCTATTAAAAAAATTAAAAAAAAATATTGTAAGTAGATATTTTAATTGCGATTCAAATGATGCAAAAAAATATTAAATTTGGATTTACGGATTGACTGTACGGCATGCCGTAAGTTGAGATATGAAAATTGTACTTAAAAAATTATAGCTCGAACCATGTAAGTCCAAACTCAACACAGTTAACGTCATTTATGTGGTAATTCAATTATCTATCTAGGGTAATTTTTTTGATTGGAAATACAGTGATTTTAAACAGTGAATTTACTATGCAAAACATTATTTGGAAGTTTTTGTATCGTATGTAGAGTTTTTTACGTACCGTATTATACAGTCAGTCTAAAAGTAAAAAATTAACGTATAGTTAGCGTCATTTAATTCGTAATTAAATTATCTACGCACCGTAATTTTTTTGATTTTTTTTTGAGTAAGTACATAATTAAATTTATCACCTAATGCATTTAATTATTTCGGTCAAATTATGGTGTAAACGATGTTAGGTTACAAAATCACTGTATTTCCAATCAAAAAATTACCCTAGATAGATAATTAAATTACCACATAAATGACGTTAACCGTGTTGAGTTTGGACTTACATGGTCCGAGTTATAATTTTTTAAGTACAATTTTCATATCTCAACTTACGGCATGCCGTACAGTCAATCCGTAAATCCAAATTTAATATTTTTTGCATCATTTGAATCGCAATTAAAATATTTACTTACTATAATTTTTAAATTTTTTTAATAGATACATAATTTTATTTTTAATTAAACATCGAGTCATCATTATTAAAAAAAATGATTAAAAAAAAAATGGCACAGACGCCTATTCATAGGCGCGCCCTAGGGGTGAGTGTATGCCCAATAAATATTGCCCGAGTGCGCGTATACCTATTTTTCTAAAAAAATATATTACATTATTACTTTTCTAAATAAAAAAATCAAAATACTTACTTTTCAAAAAAATTCTAACAAATTTCAAAAACTTTATCTTAAATTAATATTTCCAAATATCAGTTTATGTCGGACGTTGAATTCGTCAACTGCTTTTTATAGTTTATTTACTTAGATCTGTCAAAGCGTATCACAGCAGTATGCAGAGGAGTTACTTTCTTCCAGGTTTGGGTTTTGGGGTATTGTCATCCATTTATATGTGTTCTATCTAGCACTCTCTGAAAATCACGCAGCAAAAAGTAGTGGCTTATAATTGTTTCGGTCTACAGAAATACTTGAAGGGAGAAACGACGAAATGTGCAAATAATTGTTTCGGTCTACATACATGTGCAAATAATTAGAGTTTGGTCAAATTATACAAAACGCTACCAGATGTCATGTATTTTGTTAAACGCTACTATGAGTAGCGATTATGCACATTTTTTCAAATATTTTTTAACCGTACTTACTTTTTGTAATATTTTGTATGAGATACTTACTTTTTGAAAATAATTCTCATGTTTCTTAACATTAAATTCTCCTCAATTAATATTAAGATGTATCAATTTTAAATTAACCTTAAGATTAAGTAAAAAATATTTTACATGCATTTTAATATATCAATCAAATATAATTTGATATTTATTCATTTCAACTTTCAAAATATCTATAAATTTGTTATCTTCTCAAAAACTTTATGCAAAGAATTTTATTATATTATATTATATATATATACACATGCTATAATTTCGGTAGTAAATTTAGAATGATAACATTGAAAATGATATTTTTCATATAATAATAATAATAATATATTTGTAAATAAATTTTATGTATATCTAAGAATTAAAAGTAGTAGTATCATAAATTAGTGTACGTATATATAATTTGCATATATGTAGTTTTCATATATTTACACTTCAAAATAAATGAAAGAAAACAAATAATTAATTACTACTAATTAAATAATGAGTTCATTGATATCGTATGTTTAATCCATAGTTATCAGAACCGGACCGATCATCGAACCGGCGAAGGGGTCGGTTCACGGTTCGGCAAGTCCAACCCGGTTTAGTGTACGGTTCACTGTTCATAAGGGGGAAAAATTGAAAACTTAAAATACATACATAGTCTCAAACACAAACATAATTACCTCAACTTACATAGTTTCACACACACACAAACTACATAGTTTCAATATCAAACACACATTACTCTCAATTCTCAAACACAATACACAATAGTAGTGAACCGGTTTAACCAATTGGGTTAAGCTGATTGGTTTATGCAGAACCAAAATCGCACCCCCAAAAAAATGAAAACCAAAAAAATTCAGCTAAAAAGTGAATTGGAAACTGACCAGTTTTCCAAAAAATGTATGGTGCAACCCGGTTCAACACACTGTTCATTTGTAAAACGGTCTTTTAACTGAACCAAACCGGACAGGGGTTCGGTTCCCGGTCAGACCGTCGGTCCGATCCGGTTTTGATAACTATGGTTTGATCTATGCTATCGAGTAGTACCCCTATGTTGTTTCTTGGTGCTTTATGTTTCAGAATGTTGTTTTTTAGTTCAAATTACTATTGACCGTCAAGTTTAACTAACGAAATAGTGACGTGGCGCTGACGTGACAAATGAAAAGTAAAAATAAATATAGAAAAAAGGAAAATTAAAATAAATAGGAAAAAGTTTTAAAAATATATTTTAAAAATTTATACATTAATAAAAATAAAAATGTTAATATAGATATAAATAAATTTAGAAAAAAACTTAGTAAAATTAAAAAATATATATATAAATTCTAAAATATAAAAATTGTTGTTTATAAATTTATTTTTAAATAAAAAATGGAATACAGAAAAAGAAAAAAAAAACTAGAGTTCAATTGACCCGAACCCTGGGTCGAACCCTGGGTCGATTGAACCCCGACCAAGTCGCTTGACTTGGGCGATCAGTTCTGGGTCAGATCCAGCCCTGGTTTGGACCCTAGCATGGTCAATTGGATCCCAATAGTAATCTTAGTCTTGGTTAAATGGACACAATGGACGAACACTAATTTGTTTTCCTGTGTTTTTTAAAATAAATTTATAAATAATATATTTTAGAATTTAGAATTTAATTTTCTGATTTTTAATTTTTATTTAAATTAAATATTATATTATATATCTACGTGACAATGAAGTGGAACCATTTAATAGAAAAATGTAACGGAAGACTAACGGAAAGACTAAAATACAACATTCTTAAAACATATGGTACCATACGTTAACCTAAAAAAAATAAAATACCATCCAATAATATGGGTCAAACATAAGATATTATTGGAAGCATTAACCTTTCAAGAATTGATAAATTTTGTTTTATACTTACATTTCATAAAAAAAAATATGATAAATAATGATTATAATTTAAAATGTAACATTTTGAATAAAATTATGCTAATAAAAATAGACTTTTATTTTGTAAGTTGAGTAAATTTTATTAATATAATAATATAATTAAATTGTTTTTTATTGATACAAAAAAATTATTACTTTGCGAATAAGTTCGAACGTCCAAAGAGAAAGAGCGAATTTTTCACCAAAATATAGCTAAATTAATAACCAAATACCAAAATGTTCTCATTTTGTCAACATATACGAATTTATACCAACCCGCGACTCGGAGTCACGGGTAGAAACTCCATCCACGAATGGGAGTCGCAGGTGTATACTTTTTGTTGTGTCGTTAATTCCACCCGCGACTACCATTCGTGGGAGGAACTGTGTCGTTATTTCTACCCGTGACCGGTATTCACGGGTAGGTTTGGTGATGATAGTAAGGTTTCTCGATAGAATCATTGTTTGACTCGAGACTGACTCCATCTGTTGTATTCAAACCAGTGTTATCAGAACCGAATCGGTCCTCGAACCAGCGAAGGGGCCGATTCCTGGTTCGGCCGGTCCAACCCGATTAGACCCGGTTCTACGTGTGGTTCACTGTTCACAAACATTTTTTTTTTTGAAAATACAATTACAAATTACATAGTCTCAAACACACACATAATTACCTCAAACACACACAATACTACATAGTCTAAACCATACACATTACTTTCAAACACAATATAAAACAACATAATTATCTCAAACTTTGAACATACATAACACAATAGTCTCAAAATCAAACACAATAGGTCTAAACTTTAAACATAACTTCTAAACCTAAGAAGTTGCTCGGTCGAACCGAAGAAGTCGGTTTAAACCGAAGAGAACCACCCAAAAAATGTAAACCACGCCAAAAAAACTAAAACCGAAAACCGGTCGGTTTTCCAATAAATGATCGATTCAACCCAATTCAAACACTGTTCATATGCATTTCAGTCTTTTAGCTTAACTAAACCGGACAGGGATCCGGTTCCCGATCGGACCACCAGTCCGGATATGGTAACACTGGTTCAAACCTAGAGAGAAAAAAAAAAGTTAACTACCTCAACAGTTACTTATCTTTGACACGTGTGATTAAAATGTTACTCATCTTTTTTTGCGTGACTGAACTATTACTTAAGTTTGAGGATGTGACTGAACGGTTATTCTGTTAAGTTTCCTTCACATATTTCTGTTTGATTGTCACGAGGAAGTCACGTGACCTAATTTAAAGACGATGCTACCCCCCCTTTTATGTTTATGGATTATGATGTAGTAACGGTTATGTAACAAAATATCCAAACTAAAGTAACCGTTTGATAACATTTAAGAGAAGATAAAACGTCATTTAACAACTTCTCCACAAACATAAGTCACCACCTTTACAAACGACAATGTTATTCATACTTCAGTTACAGACAAAAGTTACTGACAAATGACATACTAAGTAGCTACATACCCAACCTAATTCTTCGCAATTGAACTTATAACAAAAACAACAATATCAATTACCAACGCTACAACTAACTTCCGAGAAGCAACATCCAATGGTGGTGGTGGTTGTCTCAATGGTGGTACTTCTTCACCTTTCTTCATAAATCTGCTCTCCAATAAGTTCCAATTTTCATCATACAACATAACCTGCAAAGACAACATGCCCCGTCAATGCTCACCCGATTTGGTCCTCACAAGCTTCGCGTTCCATCCATTCACAATATCATTGTAATCATACTGTTATGACGCATATTAAGAATGTTTTAAATACCTTAAACGAATCAAAACACAAGAAATTGAAAATTCAGAAGAAGAAAACCCGACTCACTTCCGAAAAGTCTTGGATGAATATTTCCTTGTCCTTCTCAACATCAACCAGCTCCCTCTCCAACACCCTTATAAACTACAGGTTCACCACATATTAACAACATTAATAGTTCGTTTATAACAATTATAAATCTTAGAATTTCAGGTAAAAAAAGCTATGCATCATAGTAGATCAATTACTTGGTCAGTTCGATCCTCTGCAATTACTTGCCTCCTGGTTTCAACCACTTGAAGAAATTTCTGAACAATGCAAGTTTATCCTATAATATAGTTAGTTAGTTAGTTAGTTAGATGATGATAAAATCAGGAAATAGGAAGCGGGTTTTGCATGGGGATTACTTGAATATGCAAGATAGTGTCACAACTATAAATGACATCAAACGAATTGTCAGGGTACTCTTTGGTGGTGCAATCAGCTACTTCAAATTCCACAGAGCATTTGAGACCAATGGCACGCTCAAGAGCAAAAGAGATCATGTTTATGGAGAGATCGATGCTGACAACCTCGACATCGTATGTCTCTGCCATGTAAAAGTCTCCACCTCCAATGTCACACCTAACATATAGAACTTTCTGACCACGCTTCAGATCTAGCTTTTCTACAAACTCCTTTGTTGTTTCTGCAGAGAGATGGCTATATTTAGCCAACCAAAAAATTAAGATGCTTTAAGAAGAATTGCTCACACTCATACCAAGACCTCCTGTGCTAACAAAACCGGGACCAAATACGCACTCATAGCGAAGGATGTCATTGGATTTGTACTGAACATTATCACATAACCCCGACAGAGACTGAGCTCTTCTCTTCTCTACTTGTTCCGTATCTCAATCGAACTAATCGATTTTAATTTGAAAAATCTGTCATTTCCTCCATTGTCGGAGCTCCAGTAACTGCAAAATCCACACGCAGCCGAAGTGAAACTCAGTTAGGGCATGAAATGAGTCGTTGATTCAGATAGAAGATCTCATATCCGTAGCCATCTGAGGATTGCAGTGAAGGAATGGATTCAATCCACCAACCTAATTCGTGGAATCCAATCGCAAATGCGATAACACTTCCGTGGAGCTACTGAGGTATTTACCTGATTCGAGCATATCTAAGAATATCTCTTCCGCCAATTTGATATTTCCTTAACCTGCAATTGAATTGGATCGAAGGACGAACCTGGATTTGAAGGACGAATCCTGTATTTGAAGGACGAATTGAATCGGATCGAAGGGGAACCCTAACCTGCAATTTCATCCAGGAGAAGAAATATCTGGAGAAGGAGAAGTATCTAAATGGAAAAGGAAAAAAGTATATTAAGAAGTTTAAGTTTGAAGAATGTCACGTGCACATTACATGCGCAAGTTTAACGGAGATAATTAACGGATATAACTGTTCAGTCACATCTGCCAACATAAGTAACAGTTAAGCTTTAGTTTGAACCATTCAGTCATATCTGCCAACATAAGTAACCGTTCATATAATTAATCAAAAAAAGAAGAGAAAATGATAAAGTAACTTTGTTATATCGCGGACAAATAAAGGAGAAAAAAAGGATATATTTTGTTAAAATTAAAGCTAAATTTAGGGAGAGTAAACAAAAATGACTCCTTTTTATTTTGTTAAAAGAGTGATTTAATGAATTAACTATTTGAAATGTATTAAAATTTAGTATTGATAAGTATGGTTTGAATCTTAATAAAAATCATATTATAATAATTAATCATGTGATAAATCAAGATACTGAAAAGTAAATAGGTTTATTATTTTTGATTAACTTATTATAATAATATATATAAATTATACATATATTATTAGATTTTTTTTTATGATTTTTGTATTATGATATTTATAATATAACAATATTATATTAAATCAAATTACAAATCATTTCTGTATGATTTGTACGTGTCCGAATCACGGTTGGTATAATCACGGCTCGTGGAGTTTCTATCCGAATCACGGTTGGTATAAATTCGTACATTTTGGTATTTGGTTATAAATTCGTACATTTTGGTATTTGATTATTAACTGGGTATATTTTGATAAAAATTTGAGAAAGAGCCCCTAAGAAGTACCATGAAGTAAAAAATTGCGAAAGTAATTTTCTCAGTGCGAAATTACCTCTTTGAGAAAAAAGTTCCACTTACTTTCGCATAGACGACGGTGTCTGCGTGTAGGTTTAGGGCTTTCAGATTCCCACGAGCACACGATTCCTTCAGTTCCTTGCAGCATAGATCTTTAATCAGGCAGTTCATATTCTGTTTCTGTGGATGTTTTGATCTCCTCTCTAATCCTTCTCAAATTCGTGATTCTTCTCGTATTTATTTTCTCCTAAAAACGGTCAAAAGTGAAGCTTCAACTCAAAGCGACTCCGCACCCATCATAAGATCTCTGGGTTTCTGTTCTGTCACGTCTCCTGGAGGATCGTGATGCAGAATTCGATTTTTTGGATCAATTTTGCTTACCTGTGATATACAGTTTCGCCATTGTTTGGAGTGAAGTATAGGGGTCGCAGACAATTCGAGTGGAGGCAAGCGCTGCTCAGTGATGACGATCATAGGAGACGCTTTACGGCAAGCGTTTATGCAGAAGCACGAGTACGAGAGCCTCCGGGATGAGGATAGAGCTTGGACCAAGCTGCAGAGACCGGTTTTGCTTGGTTTTGTTGCTTCAATCTGGCTAACGATTATCATATGTACGATCATAAGTTTGAACATAGTGTTCCCTAGTGATAGCTCAAGGAGGCCCTTCTGTGGAAATGGTAGGCTCCAGCCTCTCCCGATCAACCTTAGAGGTCAGGATACAGATTCATTGGGCGGGGTGTTTTACTTGACGGATGCTGAAACAGTGGATTATTTCTGGATGGTTCTGTTTGTTCCTTCGATGATCATTTTCATGGTATCTGCTGTTTATCTTGTAGCAGGTTAGTAGGCTGCTGCTTAAAATGCTATTTCTTATCGACATTTCTGTTAAAGGTTAATTTTGTTAACATACATATTATATTGCCTGCCAATCTCCTCCCCGGGTGGATCGCAGAACTGCTATTTCGAATGATCATATAAGGAAAGATTGTTGATCGGTGTTCTGGATTCGTCTCAGATGAATTCTTGAGCTGCTTATTCGGGTGTGGTGATATTTATGTGGTAGTGAGTGCTTTCATGGATAAATATTTGTTTGGAAGCCGATAATGTTTTTCATGGTAAAGAAGCTATGGGAATAAGAATACACGCATTCCTTTCATGTAATGAGCATAGGTTAGATTTTTTAACCCTCTTAGCTGACTTGAGTTAGGAGAAAGAGCTATTAGGAATATTTCCAAGTTTGTTGCTGTCATCTATGGTTTAGGATGATCCTTGTCTTTAAGTTGCTGTTATTGTCAAAGAATTGACTTAATCTGGATGAAGTCTGTAGGATGTGTGCCCATTTGAGATCATTATTGCTTTACTGCAATTGGACCTTATTAGCTGAGTTTTTTTAATGAGATTGCTTCATGTTACAGTGCTGCCTCTTTAGCTTTCACTTAACGAGGGATGATTTTCATATATAAATAGTTACAATATCACTGATAATATTGGTGGTATTTGGCATCATCCTGATGCAAGAAATAGATACTCTATCTGTTTCAATTAAAAAAAGTCCAGATTTATAGTGGTGCTACTGCTATTGATTAACTAAGAACTTGGTACCCATGGAAGACCTTATTTCTATTATCTGGAGTCTGTTCTGTAACTTTCTGGCAAACTTTCTTGTACGTTGTAGTTTGTATATTGGTGCTTATGCTTCACTGTTAAAAAAGGGTTCATTGTAGTGCTTTGATATCCAAGACTAACAAGAGTCCTCTGAGATTTTTAACGAAGAGAAGTTAGAAGTTCCGACATATTGGATATTCTTTGTACAGTGTAATTTTTCTGATTCATTTCAAATATGTTTCAGGAATTTCGATTGCTTTTTCTGCACCTGCTAGAAATGGATGCTTGAAGGTTGTTGAAAACAATTACTGTGCTTCAAGAAGAGGTAAGTACTCTCTCTAGATTTTGTTTCTCTTATAAATATTTACAAAACTATTGGAGATCATCCATAGTAGAAATCATACGCAAAACTACAAAAGGGATCATGCACTCTCCAGTTGTTTGATGTGACTTGCTTATGCCGTAGTTCGATGACCATGGACTGGTGAACCATGGTTCATTACAAATCTGTGCAACTTGGATAGCCTTAAGATTCAGCTTCAAGTTTTGAAATGAGATAGATTTTTAATGATAAGTTTTTCTTTTTCTTTTTTAACTTACCCTTCAGGTGGTGTTCGTTGCTTATCTATTATAAATGTGGTATTTGCCATCATATTTGGACTTCTTGCATTGTTTCTGGGTTCAAGCCTCTTAACATTAGGCAGCAGCTGCTCCTTGCCTTTATTTTGGTGCTACGAGCTATCAACATGGGGGCTTGTTATCTTATGTGGCGGAACTGCTGTTTTTCTGAGAAGGAAAGCTGCTGTAATACTTGATGAAGGAGAATCTGGTGCTCGAAACCTTGGACTTGAAATGTTAGAAGCAAATCCATTAGAAGTCACACCAGATGTTGAGAGGCGCGTGAATGAGGGGTTCAAGTCCTGGATGGGATCATCTCTTCTGTCATCGGATGAAGAAGACGAAGACTCTAAAAGTTATATGGAAGTGTCACAGCAAACGGCATTCGGACAAAGAGTGTGAGATAAAAGTTTTCACTGTCTGGAAAAGGGAGTTTAATTTTTGGTAAGTGAAGTAAAAGGCGTGTTATTAGCTGCTTAATTATTCGGCTAATAATGATAGCTCGGCTTTTATATCCATCCATCTGTGATGATCATGATGAGGAAAGGAAATATGAAAGAGGTCTCTGGTTTCCTTGTGCAGTTGAGTTGCTTGTGAATAACATTTTGCACTTCTCTTTTGGTGGAAGCTTTGCTTGGCCATTTTGAAACTATCTAAAGAGATAAATGTCCATTTTGAACTTCTGTAATCTATTATGTGTCTGACTCCTATAGATAACAGGTTACTAACATTTTTAGTACCTCGACTATAACAGTTGTTTATTTGCACCTTAGTATATATATATATATATATATTATGTGAGCTAGTTATCGCCATTGATACAGAAGTATATATATCTGCTACATACATTTTTTGGACACAATATATCAGTCTGCAACATATATCTTTGGACACAAGTGTAGTTTTGTTCCCCGGGGATGTTTTTTTTATCTGTCAAACCTGAATTTGTTCGTCGTGAAATATTTAAATACATCTTTAACTATCGGAATAGAAAATTAGAATAAAGAATAAAAATATAAAATTGTTAGGAAATTAGAATAGAGAATAAAAATATAAAATTGTTTAATTAATAGTTTAAAATGAAATAAGAATCCAACATGGATGAAATGACATATGAAAAAAAAATAGATGATATATATATATATATATACTCTTTACTTCAATATTTATAATACCTTGGAAATTAAATTACAAAAAATAAATTACTTATTTTAATTAAAAATATAATTTATTATATACTTTAGGATATATTAAATTGATTACTATAAAAAGTAATTAAATTAAAAAATTTAGAATAAATTAAGTTAAATTAAAATTGTAATTAATTTAATTTATTAAAAAATTAATTAAATTAATTGTAGAAATATATTTAAATTTAAGTATTGAAAGCAATTTTATCATTTTTATCCCAGGGATACGGTGATTCTTTCTCTGTTAAAAAAAAAAACTTGATTCCGCGAAAAGAAAACCAAAACCCGCGAGGGTTCAAACTAGCATATAGATTTCCATCACTGTTGGTTTTCCATTGATTTCCTTCTGAGCACGCCACCCATCGTTTCCGCCTTCTTCTTTCTTCTTCTCTCGAAGTGTTCGAAAATACTACAAAACCCCTCGCTCAACCCTGCTTCAATCAGGGTCACCGCGCCGTCGTTCTCTAGCTCCGGTCAAAGGTTCATCCATTATCACTTCGATATCATTCAGCTGATTCCTAGCAACCCAAATTGTTCCTGCTCTTATCTTCAATTATTTGATTAATTTTGAAGGGTCTAGTGCTAATCTCACATGGCCGCTGCTAGACGGATTCTGTCTCTCTTTACCAACAGAAGTCATAATGTTCTACCCAAAGGTTACTTCTTTCTCATCCTCGACTACAGCTTCCAGTTTGTGTTTTTATGTCCTCTATTATCTTGATTGAATGAATATACAGGACTTCGTTTTATGTAAATTTTCCCTAGAAGTGGTTTCATGCTGTATCTGCTTGCCTGATGACTGAACGGAACTAATATTAAATTAAACTTATTGACTTTCTGTGGAAAAGTAGATTCCTCACTAGATTGTGAAGCTCTTATTGCTTCTACTTTTGCAGTGAATTACACTTTGTAAGTCCCAACATTTGGCCTTTATGTTATTATTTGTGTCGGCTAGATATTGAATATTTATTACTTGCTGCTTCAGTTTGACATTTTTGTGGGAATGGAATTACAGTTTGGGTCTTGATTGTTGATACACTATTCCGTTATGCCTTCAAAGGAGTAAAATTTTATTAATGGTATTGGAGAAGAATGTATGCTGCATGAAACTTTGCGGGTAAAGGATACGAGTGTAAATTTCACAAAATTGATTACTCGCAAGCTAGTAATCACTAAATCAATTTGTTTCGTCTCAATCCGATGCTCTTGCTCATCAACCCTGAAACTTGTTACTGAATGTTTGCTTCCAAATTTGAGGTTATTTTTCCTATTTGATGTAAGACACTATTGTTGATTGAAGTGTTTATCATCCTCTCCTGCAGAAATCTCTGGAAGTTATTTTCCTTCTTATCCAATTTGCAAAGGTTAGTTCTTTCTCTTCTTCCGTGCAATATCTCTTCTAAAAACTCCTCGTTTTTTTTGTCTTCTATGTTTAGTTAATTGAATTTATCTGGGTCTTTTTTTCGTTTCCTCTTTTTTATATCAATCTCTGAAGTCTGAAGTGTTATTCGATTTTCATGCTGTATCTATTGGTCGGGTGATTGAACTGGATCGATGCAAAATTATCAGAGTGAGCAGGAAGCTCTTATTGTATCTATTTTTGCAGACTTCTGTAAGCACCCAATTTTGGCCTTGAAAAGTGTTAATTAATACACATTGGAGTCTGTCTGCTTTGTTCTCAGATTTTTGTGGAATGCATTAGCAGTTTGGTGCTTGGGTGGCCACTGTTATGCTTGGTTTCTTCAAAGAGATGCTTATATGAATCTTTAAGGATTAGTGACACAAGTATTAACTTCATGGAATTTAACTCGTAAGCTGCATAATTGCCAATTTGGTTTTGGCTCGATCAGATTGTGTTGCATATATACATTTCTACAATATCAACTGCTCTAAATGATTGCTTCCAAATCTGAGGTTTTGCCATAACAATGCAACCAAACTCATGTTGAAATTCGTGTTTTTTAAATCTTTTCCTGCAGATATCTGTGATGGGCCGCTGCTTAGAGGAAGCAACATTCCTCAAAGAGGATTCGGGACTGAAGCTGAACCTACCACTGCATCTACTGAAGGCATCTCAAGCACCCAACAACAAACCACCCCGTGCCTTTCTTCAAGTGAAGACAATCCCAAAACGAATATCTCCGCCATGTCAAGCCTGAAGGTATCCCCGAGGCACGACCTGGCCATGGTTTTCACATGCAAGGTCTGTGAGACAAGGTCAGTGAAGACAACTTGCAAGGAGTCGTATGAGAAAGGTGTGGTTGTGGTTCGCTGTGGTGGTTGTAATAATCTCCACTTGATAGCGGATCGTCTTGGGTGGTTTGGGGAGCCAAGCAGCGTAGAGGATTTCCTCGCAGCACAAGGAGAGGAATTCAAGAGAGGTTCGTCCGATACCTTGAACTTGACATTGGAAGATTTGGCTGGATCTGTGATCAAACCATAGAAACAGGAAGAAGCTTTGGAAAGGATGCACTTGTTCTTCAACAGAAATGACACTTCTTAAAGAACCCAATTTGTTAGAGCATGATCATTGAGTTGAGTTTGGCTTGGATGTTATTTGGAAACCAATATCAACTTCTTCTAAACGAGTAAGAATTTAAATTAATGTATTACCTCTTAATTAATGGGACTACGATATGTTTGCTTATATTCGTAGAAAAATCTTCGTGGTAGAGTTGAATTAGAACGACACGTACTTCAAAGTTTACCATTTATAATTAAGGTTAATTTTTTAAAAAAATGAACTTTGGGAAAAAATCAAACAATATATATTATTTTTTTACAAATAACAAACAAAACTTTTGGAATTAAACAATCAATAAATCTACATTAAATTTTCATAATGTTTGAACAGATTTTTCCATGTTTGAGTGAGTTATTAAGTCATAATACCTATTTTTTAGAATATTTCAATTAATGATGACTTAATAGCTCCCTCACACATTAAAAAAAATCGTTCAAACATAATGAAAATTTGAAGTAGGTTTGTTGATGGCTCAATTTAAAAAATTTGATTTATTGTTTGTCAAAAAAAAAATTTGATTTGCAGTTTGATTTTTTTCTCAAATTTCGGTTTGTTTTTTTGGTAATTATGTTATAGATCGAGACTTGTACCACTTAGGATAGCTTTTAAAGTTCATGAAATATTTAACAAAATTAATTGGTACAACATCTAATACAAAAATCATTCTCAATAATTCACATTTGAATATCACTACAATAAACGAGTGTTACGTATCGAACGGTGCATTATTATGATGTCCAATCATTTTCAACAACGTTTGATTGATTTTCAACATGTTTTGGCTACTGTAGTATCAGTCCAAAGTTGGTTGGACATGTGTCACTTTCTTATTGGTTTGATCATTCCATGTTAATTATTGGTGTGGTTATATCCAATCTAACATCTAAGCGTAATCCTGGGATATCTAATCTTAATACTTTTATGTTGAAATTAAGGGATTAGTCAAATTCGGACAAACTTATGGATGAAGGGGACGTTCACTAAATGAACAGCCAAGTAATTCACAAAATCAAACTTTTCTATGGGAATATTTGTTTATTTTTACCATTGTGTAAATATTTTTATATACAAAAAACAGTAAATACTACAATGTAAAATTGTAAATCACCCTTTTCTATGTAAAAATTTTAAGCGACGATTCGGTTGCCGAACTAATTCCTCATTTTAATGATAATTTTATTAATTGAAGGGAATAACTACAAACGTGAAGAACTTGTTTTATAAATTCATTTAAAATATTTGCCGGCCAAGAAAATAAATTAGAAAAAAAAAAACATAAACGTAGAATTGTGATATCCAATTATAAATATTCCCTCAACTTAGCATAAAATTAAATACCTTCAATATTGCTAAACTGGATGTGATTATGTCAGTACTAATATGGATGTGGTTATATCAGTACTAATGTACCGGATTCCATCGAAACTTAAAAGTTAAATGTACAACGGATAAAGTAGTACTAAAATGAGTAATTTTTAAAAAAGTTCGTTCGCATTCTCTTAAAATTGGCAAAAAAAAATAGTAAATTTTAAGTTATCCTTAAATGATCACATTTATTTTACAAAAACACAAAATTATCGACAATATTTTAATGAATTACCGCATACTCAAAAAAAATAATCTTTAATAACGGATGTACTTTGTCACATAATTTTGATAGACCTATCATTTGATGATATAATTAACTCACTTGATTTCTTCCTTTGAATAATTTCATTTTTCTAAAATATTTATAAATTGCAGTGTTAAATACTAAATAGCTACCCGAACTTTGGACGTTTTACAAATAGGTACCCGAACTTTGAATTTTTAAAAATGGCTACCTAAACTTTGACATATGGGGCAAATAACTACCTCCGTTAAATTTTCCGTTAAATATAGATGGAAAATGACGTGGCAGTACATGATTGGTCTATAATTTTAAAAACTATATTATTTTTTAAAAATATTAAAAAAATCAGAAATATTCTTTAAAAAACTGAAAAATTAATAGAAAATAAGAGTTTTAAATATAATATTTTTATTAAAATTATGAAATACAAATACAAATAAATGATTCGTTTTTTTTAAAAATAATTTCATATTTTTCAATACAAAAATTATATTGTAAACTATTATTTTTCCTATTAATTTTCTAGTTTTTAAAGTTTTTTTCTGATTTTTTTAGTATTTTAAAAAAATAATCTAGTTCTTAAAATTATGGACCAATCATGTGCTGCCACATCATTTTCCGTCCATATTTAACGAAAAAATTTAACGGAAGTAGCGATTTACCCCATCTGTTAAAGTTGAGGTAGCTATTTGCACCTTCGTCCAAAGTTTAGGTAGTCATTTTTGAAAATACAAAGTTCGGGTAACTATTTGTAAAACGTCCAAAGTTCGGGTAGCTATTTGGTATTTAACCCGAAAATGAAGTGAAGGTTGATCACGATTTTCGTAACGATAGAGGTGATAATTTAATTTATTAGATATTATTCATTAGAGAATCCTACCCCAACAACCAACATTCTACAATTATTATATATTTATTATCACATATCCATAATATTCCCAAAAAAGAAAAACATAATAAATTTCTGTCAAGAAGACGGTTAAGTAGCACAAGTCGACAACCACCAAAAGGCAAAAAGGCAACAGTAGATAGTCTTCTCTTGACTCCAACCCAACCAACGCTGGGTCTTCTCTTCTTCCCTCTTCTTCCCTCGATCTCTCTTCTCTTCTTCCCTCGATCTCTCTTCTCTTCTCTGCAAAGTGTCGTTTTCCAACAGACTGACCATTCCGATGATTCTGGATACTGATTTGGTTGGAACAACAACACACATTATCCCAATCCTTAGAGAACCCTGTCGCCGCTTCTGACCCAAGCCTCGAAATTGGAAGGAAAAATGGTCAAGTGTGGGAGGTGTTGGCTTAACGATTGCCTGATGTGTATGAATGTGTTGATGAATCTCTGTGGCGTGGCGATGATCGTATACTCTCTCTGGCTTGAGAAACAGTGGTATCTTGGTGTTGCTGAACTCCCTTATGTCACCAATCTTCCCAGACCATGGTATCTATTGATTGCTCTTTACTCAAACTGCCTGGTTTTACTGCAATCTTCAAGAACTAGTTAATCTCAAAGCAAGAACTGTTTGTGTTTGTGTCGGATGATGTTCCTTCCTTTTCTGCAGGTTCATATACATATCGTTATCCGTAGGAATGGCAGTCTGCTTGACCTCAATCTTCGGACACAGTATTCGCAATTGTGTTAACTATTCAGCATTATGCATCGTATCCTTTGTACACTTTCTTTTTTGTTCGTATGATATATATATTGTTTATCCTTGGAGAAATTCATCAGTATCTCGTCTCTCTACCATGCCTCCTAACCCTCGAAGTCACAGTGTTTGTCTTGATATTCTTCAAGATCAACTGGTCAGAGGTATATACGTTTTAATTCATCTTTTTCTTTCTTTAAAAATGACGTTTTTTCTTCATTCATGTTTTTCTCTTTTGTATAGCTAATTGCAGAATATATTGATGAAGACCACGAAGAATTCAAGAGTTTTGTGGTTTTCCATCTTGCTATGTGCCGATTCCTCATGATCCTGGTTGTGGTTCTTCAGGTAAATCTCTTCTCCTTTCTAGATTAGACAAAGGCAACCACCATTTTTGTGATCTTTCCTTCGTGCCATGTTCATGCAGATCATCATCATCGTGTTAGCGTTTATTCTGTGGGCCATTGGAACTGAAACAAGTAACAGACACCAACCATCATCAACTCCAGATTTCAAGCAGTCCTTTTTGATCACCTCCAATGCTCCCTTGCTCAATGAGACCATACAAAACCCGATTGGGGATGATTCTTCCCTTCCAATCTCCCACCGGATTTGTACAAACTGCGGGAAATTTTGTGGGAGAAATCCTCAGGAAAGCCTTGTATCATATATCATAATTAGATTCCAACGAAGAACAACTGTTGATTTTGAATGAATTGAATAATATGATACCTAGTCCATAAATACCAGGAACTCGTCTTTGACTACATTGAAGAAAAAACTATGTGTTCTTATTCGGTTCGTCCATTGTTCATAAATAACAAGATCAATGACATTACGGGCTTGCTCTCATCGTCTTCATCAAGCCGAACAATGTTTGGTAAATTGCATGGATGCGAGGATGCTCCTTAGATGCCACACGAAATTCATGAACACACCCATCAATGCTAACCCAACTATGCCCAGGTTGCTTCTTAACTCCCCTTTCCCTCATGACACCCCTCATAGCAGACACCCTTCGCCATTGTTGATCACCTGCAAATGTATTAGCCATCATCACATAACCGCCAGAGTTCTCAGGGTCAACTTCAACAAGCTTCCTCGAAACACACCGAGCCTCCTCCACTCGACCATGGACCAAACAACCCGAAAGCAAAGCCCCCCATACAACGTTGTTAGGCTCAAAGGGCATGGAGGAGACTACCTCAAGAGCTTCTTCTAAATGGCCAACACGTGAGAGGAGGTCAATGTAACATGCATAGTGTTCCAAATTAGGGGAGACAGAAAATTTGGGCATCATGTTTGAGAAGATTTGCGTTCCTCTTTTGGATAGTCCCGCGTGGCAACAAGCGGATAAGGCAGCCAGAAATGTGCTAGAGTTTGGATTTAAGGCGACTCGTTTCATTTCATCAAATAGCTCTAATGCTTCATTGGATTTGCCGTTTACAGCGAAACCCATGATCATGGCATTGTAGGAGATGACATCTTTGCATGCCATTTGATTGAAAACATCCTTAGCCTCATCTAAGTGCCCGCACTTGGAGTACATGTCGATTAAGCATGTTCCTAGGATTGTGTTTGATCCAATGAGTTTATTTAAGCCTTTGGATTTTATATGGTTGTGGATGAACCTGCCAAGCTCCAGACCACCAACCTGAGCACAAGCGGACAATACACTAACCATTGTAACATGGTTAGGGCTCAGGGTACGATCTTCAACCATAATGCTAAAAAGATTGATCGCCTCTACGGGACATCCATTCTGAACATAAGAACTGATCATGACATTCCAAGGAAGTACAGTTCTCCTTCCTTCATGAGTAATTTCTTCGAATCTTTCCCTACTGATCTTTATCCTTCCCCATTTTCCATACAAGAATGCAAGCACTGTATTGATCGAATTGCAAGCTGCATCCTCAAAATTCGCATCGTTCAGTAAACTTAACAGAATATTGACCCATTTCTCTATCTGGGTAACCTCCATGCTCGAGCAAGCGGATAGAACGTTAACCATGGTATCATTCTCCGGTTGAAGGTGTTCCTTAAGGATGTCAACAAACAGCAGGAGTGCATCTTCACTGCGACGCGACTTCGCACACCCAGCAATCAAAGACGTCCAATGGCAAACCAAGTTTCTTTCAGGAAATTCGTCGAACACCTTCCGTGCAGACACCAAGTCCTTAAGTCCCTTTGCATAAACGGAGAGAAGACCATTACACACCACCGGGTCTTCACAAAAACCGTTTTTTAAAATATGAGTATGAATTTGCCTCACGTATTTAGGACTGCTATCCCTGAAACATGCCTTGAGGATGAAGGAGAAGGTGAAGTCATTCGGCGGAAGAAAGCGTCGCTTCAGGTCTTTGAAGAGGGAAATGGCATCAGAAGCGGGACCCTTTTCGGCAAAGACTCTGATAATGGCGTTAAAAGGGAAAATGTTAGGGCTTTGGAGCTGGTTGAAGACTCGGAGAGCGGTGGAAGATGGGTAATGGCCGATGAGCCGAGTTGCGACCAAGTTGTCCTGATGGGCGTCTGCTCGGAAGACTAGGGCATGGACTTGCAAAAGGTGCGGCCTTGGAATGGAACCTTGTAGGAGGGAAGAGAGCGATTTGGCGGAGACTGAAGAATGGAGCAATCGAGATGTTGAGTTATGAAGAAAATGATTGTTGAATCTGAGAATGGAAGAAGATCGATGGACAGTTGAGTTCATGCTATTGCTAGCCTAGGTTGACGATTATACCCAAGGCAAGCTTTGTTCGTTCACTTACATAGGAGATAGGAGATAGGAGATAGGAGAAATTATATCATATTCAAATATCTTATTTTAGTAAACTATATACTTTAAGTCATTTTTCTAAATAATTTGTATTAAATTTTTTTTTTCTTAATTGAAGTCACATTGCCCTAATGTTTGAGTAAATTTTCAGATTCCCCTTAATGTATAAATTGTAAATTTTTCTTCATATCTGGTCAAAGTGTAAGTTTGCCCACACCCTCAATTTTATCATCCAAATTTAACAGATTTAGATCTGGAAATTGCAAAAATTACAGAAAATATTAAAAAATGTTACAATTTAACCATTTCAAATTTTTTCAAATGTTACAACTGAGTTTCAATTCGATTGACGTTCGGATCTGGGTCTTGACCCTAACTGACCCTATGGATAGAGAACCAGGTTTGGATCAAAATCCAGATCTGAGCCCTCTCGATTGGGGCTCAATTGTAATATTTGAAAAAATTTAGGACAGTTAAATTATGACATTTTTGAAAATTTTATATTATTTTTGCAATTTTCAAAACTTATTCTGTTAAATTTGGATGGAAAAGTTGACGAAGAAGACAAACTTGCACTTTGATCAGACATGAAAAACAAAAAATTTACGATTTAAACTTTACGGGAAAAATTGAAAATTCGGTCAAACATTAGAGGGCAATATCGTATTTTAACACTTTTTTAAACGTAGGAGAGGATAGTTTTACGATTACATTACACCCAATAGACAACATACCTTATACTCAGTCATTCATTCTCTTGGAAAAGAAGAACACTTCCCTCCCTATACTACTTGCAGCAGGTTGCTACCCGCTGTACTTGCAGAGATTCTCGAATCCCATGTACTCATTCCGCTCGATCTTCCCGATCATGTTCGATATGCCAACTCCACCTACAATTCCCACAAAATGATGAAAAACATTACCAACTGTTCAGTTGATGTCCAAAAAGTTTGATATACTGCTGCTGTTAATTACCAAGACAGATGGCACTGACAAAAATGGTGAAGGCTAGTATGAAGATGATGAGGGAAGCCCTTCCGAAGACAATGATAAGCTTCCTCACAACGTTTTGCCCCACAAGGGCAGCCACTGTTGCCACAATGACAAAGTACATTGCTGCAATAACAATTATAACATCATCATTACAAGGCAGAGTTCGTTTGTTTTAAAAAATCAATTTTGCTAACCATATGGAACCGGGAACCGATTGAGAAGGTAATATTCAACAACAGACATGGACGATGAGAAGGTCATTGCAAATGTAGCTGTGGCACTTGATACCTGCATAGTAAAGCAGTTGCTTTAGTCATTTCTGCCTTTTATGGACAAAGTTGTGAGAAACTGGACCTGAGGAGGAACTCCGAGCTCCAAAAATAAAGGACCCATTATGAAGCCGCCTCCTAAGCCAAGCAGACCTCCTACTATTCCGGCAAGAACACCGCATGCGCAATAAAGCACAAGCTGATGAACCCGGAAATGAGTTCCTTGATCTCCTTTGGATGATATCACTCTTCTTCCCTTGTACAACCCAATTGCCTCATACAAAGATACTGAAACCGAGATGGGAAGCTGCAAAAAAGTTATGGGTGGAACTGAACATAGAGATAAATAAAAAATATTTATTTCAGACTTCATGCATAATCTTCTTGAAAAACAATCACATTATATATAATTTATTTGTATAATTTTTCATGAGCAATTGATATCAAGGAGAAGGGAAGAGGCATTCCAAAAGTTTCTGATTGAATTTGAAGGAATTGTCTAGCTTAGCTGTTTTTTGTTTTAAATTTTACAAGAAACATAGTTTACCTGCAGCAAGTTCAATACCCAGTAGGCTACCGAACATGTAGATGTATGATTCTGTCATCAGAAGTTGGGAAAAGGCCATCAAACTACGAAGGAAAATATGCTTAATGCAGTGCTATACAATATAGGCAAAAGAGAAGAGATGAGAAAACCTTTGCAATCTGAATCCCGAGGAATGCAACCCACACAAAGACGAGGAGGCCAAGCTCCATCCAGTACACATTTTCAAGAATTGTCACCTTCAATAGATATGAAATAACTAGTCGTAAATACAAAATCATAAAGTCGTAAATTATTTCCTGTTCTCAATCTTGAAAGAAGAAAGATAGTCGAAAATTCAGGAAAATGAGAAAAGATTGTTAGGATCAAACAACTCAATCTAATGAAGAAAACACTTAGGATTGAGAAAGAAAAACTCAGTTTTTCTAGAGAGGAAAGGAAGGGAAGCAAAATCAGATTAACCTCCACACGGTTTAGAAGATATTATTCATGACGGTTACTGTTACAAAATACGTATACATGGAGAAATACAGTACAGTACAGTACAGTATAGCCTATAGGTTGAACCGCGAGACGCGTACATTAATACATAATCTACCATTACATAATAATCAGACTACAATATCTAACAAAGATCCTGAGTTTTTTTTCCACACCTCTGTTTCTCGAGTGGTCTTCTGAGAGTCGGGGCCACTTGGAAGAGGTTTGTATTCAACTTCTGCATTCTCAGCACCTGACCAAATCATGATCACAAAAACTATGATATTGTCTATTTAGTCATGGTATATATAGTTTACAGCTTCCTTTCCATACGCAAAGAAGCTGCAGAATTCGAACTTACCATTAGACTCCAAACGCCTGGAAGCTTCCTGAAGGAAAAAACAAGCATAGACTTAGGACTGCACAAGATCGGAACAGTTGAAAGTAGGAGACATTTTTTATTTTTTTTTCAAACACTTGATCGCAGGTAGATTTTACAGGAACATATAAAATAAAATAAACCTTGGAAACAATTTTTGCCAGTTTGATAATTTCAAGAATATGAAGTAAACAGAAACATATATGGTAAAACAATAATCATGATCATGCATTTCAAAACCCATACAATAAGAAGTCAAATGCAAAAGCCTATATATGTACCATTTTGAGTATTGTTTCCTTTTTCCAGGTTTCGACCCCCTTGAAGAATGCCTTAGTTGAAGTTCCTGCAGCTCAATAATGTCTTAGAATGCATGAAAGCCTAAAGTCCAGTCCAACTCACAGCACCCGTTACTTGTTACACAAGATAGCTGAAATGTATTAGATATGTATTACCGATAAAGAGAAAAATCAGCAGCACAGTGACCATCCAATCTGCAAATATCACATTAAAGGCGACTCCAATACTGATCCCGAGCATTAGCATCGGTTGAATTAGAAGAGCCAAGTCATAGTCAATGATTGGCATGTCAAGTGTGGGATGCCTCAGTTTTAGGTTATAGTAAACAGTTGAAGCTGCAGCACCCATTATCATGCCTATTATTTAACACAAAGCAAATTAGTTCATTAAAGTGGTTAATATCTGCCCAACAATGATATTTTTTTTAATATCCATTTGCAATGTTATTTCGGCTTAGTGTCCCACATTTTGACATTGCTGTTGCTGATTTTGCATCAAACCCTACTATCAGGCTAAGCATTGGAACAAAAATTCCACCACCACCAACCCCGCCTACACTTCCAAAGGCGGCCCCAATGAAACCAATAATGGTGCCAAGAACAATTTGCCATCCAAATTTCAGTTCCTGCACGAGGAAGTTGACAAATCTTAACATTAATTTCATCCATAATAAGTGCTAAGGAGGAAAATGAAAACAGGAGTAAACATATTCATCGGTTTCTTTATCTTTCTGGGTTACAGTTAGCAAGTTCAAGATATGTTCAAAAATCAATTGATCCCAACCCCATACTTGTACTGACAATAATAAGATCCAACAACAAATTAGCACCAGAAAATGAGTAACCCTCCCCTAATAACTATCAAGAAATATTAATTACCTAAAATATGTGAAAAACGGACATCAATTTTATCCACTAATCCACTCATTCAATCGTACTAAATAATCAACTACTTTGATCATATCTTGTTCTTCTGCGCATGAACATCTCATGATCATATGGAAAGTAACATTTATTGCAGATAATATATATATCAACAACGAGAATACTTTTTTTCTCTAGACAAATGCAAATATTCATTTGTTCTTACTTCTTCTTAGAATAGCGTGGGATTAGTGCAACATCAATCAACATTGATATCAAAATCTGTGCTTCATGCAATAGGCTGATTAGTTGAAACATAAAACCCACAAATGCACTGCCAAAGACTGTGATGATAATATAATTAACAATGTCCAGAGGGACGGCGCAGTTGACAAGCCCGCCTGATACGGAATTTAAAGACGCTGAGATTATTTAGTTTACCGGCCAGACATGGTGATAACCTGTCTGATCAGATTTCCACAGGAAATTCGCAGCCTTGAGGAGGTAATTAGAGAAGGGGCTTTCCGATCCATCAGAACTAGAAGTTCCATTCTTCAAGCGGCCGCTCTCCGCGCAAACATACAATAAAGCAAACACAAGGTTGAACAAAACCATCGGCGATACTGATTTTAAAATTCGCCTGCATTTTGCTTCGAGCACCGCCATTGATGTAACAGCTTCCGGTTGATTTGTGGTGCAACACCCTCAAAGTGGATTTTTTTTTTACAGAAGAGTGATGCTCGAAGAAGCGAAAGCAACGACTGGCAAAGATTGGGGGGTGATGAGGCGTGGTACTGATAATTTCCCAGATTTGGATGAACAAGAATGAAAACTGAGCGTGGGAACGAAAATTGACGAAGAGGAGATGATCAGCTTTGGCGGGGAAATAAGGGAAAAATTGCTGGCATTGGAAGCTTTTTCTTTGCAAAATCTACATACGTAGTTACGTATTTGGAAACATTGATATAAATGAGGTTGTTAATAATCTACTTACTTGAGAGTCTCTATAATTTTTTATAATTTGTTAGCTGATTTTGCTTTAATAAATTCTGAACTGTTATTAGAATTTTTATATTTCATTTAAATTATTATTAAATACAATAGTGGCAAAAATACGTATATGTTTGCTTATCATGTGTTAGTTAACAATTTCCGCCCCTAAATTTTGGGTAATAAATACAATTTTTTTGTAAAATTTAGTTAATTATTTATATAAAATCTACACTATATTTAAAAAAAACATACACTATATTTAAAAAAACATACTATACAAAGATATTTCTCATGCAAATGGTATGAAAAAAAAAAGGAAAGTGATTTAGTAACCAACTCAGTTTTGAACCACTTGTATCAATCAATTCGTAATTTGAAACTTTTTTGACGAATTGGGTGGGTCAAGAACGGTTTCAATACGAAAATATAGTAATTACAAAATGGTATATGTAATATAATATAATTCTATTTAAGTCCACCCAGCAACCCGACAACAGTCCAAAAAATAAAGGTAAGCCACGCGAAGAATGATAAGATCCTCTTTTAGTGGCCTTATTTCTAAAGGAGTCAAAGCCTACCAAAACAGTCTAAAGTTACAAGATTCCATTACGTTTTGTCAATAAAGGAGGTTGAGGGCGTGTGCACCATTTTATTCATATTAAACGGTTCAGTACTTTATTTTTTAATTATAAATTTTGAGAATATTTTTTTTATAGTTAGTAGTATTAAGAACCTTACTCTGCGTTTTTTTTACGGAATTCGAAATAAGGGATACGAAATAGGGAATAGAAATAGAGAATAATGAGCATACCATTAGAGCTCTGACTACAGTGTAACTAAAAATTATTATAAATGTGAAATAGATCCATTGTACACCTTGTGAAAGAAAAAAAAAACATTCAAATTCAATTGAGATATGTAAGTACGAACCAAACTCTAATCCTATTTTAATTTTTATGCTTCCAACACAAAATTGCCAAAACAATTTTAAGAAATTATACCAATAAATTTTTTTTTGACCAACAATTGAGAAAGTAAGAAGAGTGGGTAATGACGTGTGTTGATAGTTTGCCGTCTATGCATGCCAAAGTTTTTTCTTGATAGAGATCACCACAAAGTTGACAACTTATTAATCATTTAGGAAGAAATTGAGAGCTTAAATTCGCAACATAAAAAAAAAATCATTTTCAATTCAATTCAAAAAATCTAAATTTATAAGTTATAAAACTTTTTTATTCTCATAATTGTAATCCATATAAAATAAATACACACTATTTACTATCTATATTCCATATTTTCTTCCCGACAAATCAATCTTGCTTGTGTGTCTATAAGCCTTTTCATTTAGACCATGCCTTCTACATACAGTGATACAGAGTTCATTTAATTTCAACATAATTGACATTACAACCCTTAAACTTTAAGAAATGTACAACTTGGTTACTATCCATAATTGCATAGGTTCTCAAATCCCATGTACTTATGCTGCTCAATCCGTCTGATCATGTGTGATATGCCTACTCCCCCTATTACCAAAAATATGTATCTTAATATATATATTATATATATAAATATACTTATAAAAATTCATGAATGGTATTATATAATAACTGACCTAGAGAGATTGCGCTGACAAATATCATTAAGGCTAGGACGAAAATGATGAGTGAAGCTCTCCCGAGTAATCTGATAACCCTTGTCACAATATGTTGGCCGACCAGAGCAGCTACAGTTGCAACAGCGACCAAGTACATGGCTGCAGTAGTGCAGTGTAATTACAACATTCATTATTATTATTAAGATTAATATTGGTCAGTTTATAAATTCCTACCTGAAATTTATTTTTTTAAAAACTACTATCTAAACTTTGATTCGTGAGACAAATTACTACCTTAGTTAACTTTTCTGTTAAATATAGACGGAAAATAAGGTAAACTTTTTTGTTAAATATAGACGGAAAATAACGTGCAACACATAATTGGTCATTGATTTAAATTTTTTTTTTTTTTTTTTAAATACCAAAAAAAACTGAAAAATTAAAAACGAAAATAGAAGTTTTTAATATAATATTTTTGTTAAAAATACAAAATAAAAAAGTAATAATAAATAACTAGTTTTTTTTTATATTTTGTTTCATATTTTCAATAAAAATATTATATTAAAAACTCTTATTTTATCTATAAATTTTCTAGATTTTTTTATTTTTTTATATTTTTCAATTTTTTTTTTATATTTTTAAAAATCATTTAATTTTTTAAATTAGGGACCAATAATGTATTGCCACATCATTTTCTAACTAAAAAGTTAATTGATATAACAATTTGACCAAACTCCGAAAGTGTAGGCAATAACAATTGATTATTAACCCTATTATTAAAGAAATGAAATCTTTACAGATCAAAAAATCTACCGTATGGAACAGGGAACCGTTTGAGGAGGTAATATTCAACCACAGACATGGAAGAGGAAAAGGCCATTGCAAATGAAGCAGTGGCACTGGAGACCTGAAAGCAAAAACACACTACTTAAGCAGAAACACACTCTCTCTATATATAAATAGCTATTGAATTTGAATCTTTCTGATTAATTGCGATGGAGCGTGGGATCCAGGAACAAGAAAGGCGGGCACAGGTGTTGTGGCACGGGACTGGCGGGGAACCGTGGTAGCTGGGCGAAACACAACGGGACGCGAAGGAAGTGCAATAATGACGGAGGCACGGGCAATCTTGCATGCGGTTGACATAGCTTTGTATAATAAATGGAATCATGTGATTATAGAATCAGATGCTAAAAGAGTTATACAGGGTCTACAGGAACCGGAAGAAGAGGGCCCATGGGAAATCCGACACATTTTAAAGGATATCTTGGAAATGGCGAGAAGACTCCCGAGCGTCAAATGGGAGTTTGTAAGACGAAGCGCAAACAGATGTGCGAACTGGGTTGCGAGGAAATCCAGACAGGGGATGTGTCCGGTTAACTGGGCGTTAATACATCCTCCTTCGTTTATCTCAATATGTATTTTGGACATGGTAGGATCGGAGTTTGAATGAAATTTGATGTGTGTTTTGAAAAAAATAAAAATAAATTGAATCTTTCTCACCTGAGGAGGAACACCAATCTCCAAAAACAAAGGTACCATTATAAATCCACCTCCTAACCCCAGCAGACCTCCAACAACCCCAGCAACTAAACCGCATGCACAATAGAGTGCAAGCTGATGCACCTGCAATGGAGATCCTTCATCTCCTCTAGATGATATCACTCTTCTTCCCTTGTACAAGTTAATTGCTTGATAGAGAGATACTGAAGCCGAAACGGGTATCTACACACAAAAAAAAAAAAGAAGAAGGAAAAGATGTTACCTTGATGAAGGTGTCATTAGAGCGACCTTAATATTGTATATACTTTCATGGTTGGTGTACCTGCAGCAGGTTGAATACCCAGTAGAGTACTGAGCATGTAGCTGTATGATTCTGACAGAGAAAATATAAAAAATCAAACTTTTTATCATACATATATACACTGCTGATGAATACATTAATGCAATACTAAACGAAAAGAGACGACGGCTGGAAAATAACCTTTGCAATTTGAAGTCCGAGAACTGTAATCCAAACGAAGACGATGAGACCAAGCTCCATCCAGTAGACATTTTCAAGAAGCGTCACCTGTATTTCATAGATATGTTCAGAAGCTCAAAGGTGAGAGTATATAGGCCGAAATTTTGTCTCAAACCTCGGATTTCTTCGTGGTTATCTGATCAGGAACACTTGGACGAGGGGCAGTTTCATCTTCGATGTTCTTATGGATGCTGCCTGATCAAATTAAACCATGATAAACACCCAAAATACGATATGATGTGGGCGAATTACTTACTATTGTTAGGCTCCAATATTCTAGCTGTTTCCTGAAGAAAATGAACTAGCAAAAGCATTAGTAAAATGCATACTATAATACTAAACAAGATAGTAGTTTCCTTACCAATTTCAGTGCCGTTTCCTTTTTCCATGTTTCAACTCCCTTGAAGAATGCATTGGTTGATATCACTGCAACTCACAAATATTAATGTGCAGTGCAATGCAGTAGCATATATATATATATCAAAGTCCAATCCATTTCAAAGCAGTCAACATTGCTTCTTAATTAATAACATTCAATTCATTACCAATAAAGAGAACAATTAGCAAGGACGTGACCATCCAATCAGCAAATATCACGTTAAATGTGACCCCAATACTGATTCCAAGCATGAGCATCGGTTGAATGAGCAGCGCTAAGTCGTAATCAATGATAGGCATGTCAAGTGTAGGATGCCTCAGCTTGAGATTGTAGTAAACAGTCGAGGCAGCACCACCAGTTATCATGCCTGCTTACCCCAAAACAAGATTAATTAATTAAAAGACTTTGGAACTGATATATATATATATATGTTGATCATCAAAGTGAATTATAATGAACTATTTTCTGCAGAACAAATTAACAAACTTGTTTAGTACTGCATATGAAGCAATGTCCTACATTTTGACAAAGCTGTTGCTGATTTTGGATCGAACCCGATAATCAAACTAAGCATCGGAACAAAAATTCCACCACCACCAACCCCGCCTACGCTTCCAAAGGCGGCTCCAAAGAAACCAACTATGGTGCCTGCAGCGATGCGCCATCCAAATTTGATTTCCTGCAAGAAGAAGTTATGAGTAGAGAAGGTGATCAGGATGCATGCAGCTGGACAATCTGGGCTGGTACGTAGAGTAGATAGAGATATAAGTGAGAAATGAAAGACAAATATATATATATATATATATATATAATCGATGTTATATACCGGCCAAACATGGTGATAACCTGTCGTCTGATTAGATTGCCACATGAAAGTATATGCATCTCTGATGATGTCTCCTCCATTTGAAAATGAACGTCTTTCTGATCCATTACTGCCACCTGAAGAAGAAGTATCATTGTAACTATTTAAGCCTCTCTCAGCGGAAACGCACAGGATAGCAACCACAAGGACGTTGATGAAGAAAACCATCGGAGATATGAGTAATGATTTTAAGATCTTCCATTTTGCTGCTTCGAACACAGCGGCCATGGATGGATTTACGTTATTACAGATAGTGTTCTGTATGAATGTTTACAGAACAGAATGGTCATGCTCAGATTCCAGAAGAGGTGAACAAGACAAAACACGGAATCATGGGCAACGGAATCTTATGGGGTCGGAGAAATCTTTACTGTTGCAAATAGTGGGGTCCATATATTGTGTTTGCAGGCTTCACGATAAGCACAACTACGCAAGACCAAGCCAAGAATTCTCCGGTTTTCCCGAGGGAAAAAATATGAAATTATTTACCTTTATAGTTTTTATGCAATAAATGGAATTTTTTTAAAAAGCCCAAACTAGAAAATTAAGTATATAAAAAATGTATTTAGAAATTTGGACATAAGTGTTACCACGGTTAGCGCGTTATATATATATATATTTATTTTTACAAAAAACGCTACCAAATGGTAGTTTTTGTTTGCTCCATTGTTTTTTTTTTCGACGACTCAATATTTAATTAAAAATTAAATTATGTATCTATTAATTTTTTTTATAATAAGTAGAGTTTTTAATTGTGATTCAAATTATGCAAAAAATATATAAAATTTGGAATTACAAATTGACTGTACGCTCTGCCATACGTTGAGATATGAAAATTTGACTTAAAAAATATAACTTAGACCGTGTAAGTCCAAATAAACTCACCACGATAATATGATACATAAAAAAATATACATATGTATAATCGTGGTGTGTTTGGACTTACAGGGTCTAAGTTATATTTTTTTAGGTCAAAATTTCATATCTCAACTTACTGTAGAGCGTACAGTCAATCCGTAAGTCCAAATTTTATATTTTTGTATCACTTGAATCACAATTAAAATATATACTTACTATAATTTTTTAATAGATACATAATTTAATTTTTAATTAAATATCGAGTTGTTGAAAAATAAACAAGGGAGCAATCAAACACTTCTCAGGATAACGTTTTATAAAAAACGATACTCGGGATAGCGTTTTGTAAAAACTGCTATCGTATTTTTTTAAAAAATATAACGCACTACCTGGCCAAGTACTTACTTTTTCAAAAAATCTAAATTAATGAACCATTATATATACATCAAAATAATGTCATTTCTTTCCGTTTATCTCGTAGCTATCGATTACTTCGACGTATCATAGTTTGTTAATCAAGATTGTAATCTCTTTGAAACAATCAAAGCTGAGTTGTATATAACTATATCGATTTCGACCCAATATTTATGAAGTTATATATTAATACTTATATATTCATTTTTTTAATAAACCAACTAAACCATGCGTTGGATGCAGTCGTGTCTTTACATTGCATTAGCTACATAATTCATCTCGTGAAATGTACGAAATGCAGGTTGCTATTTGATGGATCCTCACCTTTGGGACTCGGTACTTATGGATCAGGTCCAAGGGTTAGACTCACCCGATTCGCAAAGTAATAAAAGCGACGCTCCAGAACACTTATGATGTCACTATTGAGTATTTCTCATTGTTATTGGCGCCCCTGATACAATGACTCATTGTCCGCTGAAGGACATATCGCCGCCACTACAACACTTAATGTCAAGTTCTCATACGACACCATGTAAGGGCGCGTCAAGATCATAGAGGCGCGCTACTTGGGGACATCTTCCTTTAAATTCCTTTCTGCAGTACAAATACAGCACAAAGCTCGAGATCCGATAGGAGAGAATGGGACACAAAAGCGATAGACGTGGGATAGAGGTATGGGACACAATGTCACTATGGACGAGACACCATGTAGCACGAGACTCAAGACAACCATGGCCACTTAACCAGACGACATATGAGATAACCATGGTAAGGAGTAACTCAACTCAGGTTAGAGGTGAAAGTTATAAATACTCTAACTCATCTCCATTCTCAAACTAATGTGACATTGCATACTTTACCTTATATACATTCTCTCCTATACGAAACTACGACTAACTTAATCATCAAAGGGGAAACGACGGAAACACTCCGGGATTTCATTCCCTGCAGGTCTGTGGAGCGCCACCAGCACGAGACTCCGGAGAACGAAGTGACAATGCAAGATCAAACACTATCCATACTTGCAAAGGTTATCGAATCCCATATAGTCGTGCCGTTCAATCCTCCTGATCATGTGCAATATACCAATTCCACCTAACATTTCCACGTACCCATATTATTCCAAAATAGAAAAAATCAATATATTTGTGCATGAGATTAACCATTAATTTAACTACGTAAATCAATATATCTACACAGAAAGGTAAAGGATTTACACTCACCTAGAGCGACTAAGTTGACGGATAAAACAAAGGCTAGCACGAAGATAATTAGGGAAGCCCTTCCCAATACGATGATAACCCTTTGTACTATGTGTTGCCCGACCAGAGCAGCTAGAGTTGCCACAGCGACAAAGTACATTGCTGCATGCATGCACACGTAATTAATAACAATCCAACAACATGATCAATTATATATTAAATCTTAATATACGAAGCTGCTTACCGTACGGGACGGGGAAGCGTTTGAGGAGGTAATATTCGATGACGGACATGGATGAGGAGAAGGCCATTGCAAAGGTAGCTGTGGCACTGGAGACCTGAAGGCAGACGCAGGATCGATGAAGAACACAACATAATGACATATGCATGCATGTGTCAACGACAAGAGATGAAACATTTTATCCATGTTAATTATATGTAATGTAGACAATATAATCTAGTTTGCTAACCTGAGGAGGAACCCCGATCTCTAAAAATAGAGGGACCATAATAAAGCCGCCTCCTAACCCTAGCATTCCTCCAATGACACCAGCAATAACACCGGCCACACAGTAGAGCAGGAGCTGGTGCGCCTGCAAATGAGGTCTAGCTTGATGATCTCCTCTTGATGATATCACTCTCCGTCCCTTGTACAAGCTAATCGCCTGATAAAGAGATACTGAAACCGAAACGGGGATCTGATAAAAATGGAAATAGGAACGTCTCTGTGAAAATCAACTAAAATTTGTATGATTACGCTAAGTTTTATTGCTACTTTTTATCTACGTAATGTAATCAAATGAAGAACGTGTGATATGGTTGGAATTTACACCCATTCACCTCTTCCTTTCTACTATATATATGTATTTGTGAACAATATAGCGGAAATATGTATTGAAGCTTATTGAATCATTCAACTTAATCTTCATTAATGTCAAATAGATCCTACTTATAATACATTGATTGCTAATATGACAAAAACTATCTACTACAAGTAATAATACAAGATGCTAAAGTATACATTAAACTAATAAGTTGTGTGTAGCATGTGTATGATTTTAGGGAGGAAGACAAGGAGAAGTGGAAGACATGGAGGAAGATGCTTTCCAACACTCCCCCTCAAGTTAAATAGTCGGATCTCCAATATTTAACTTGCATAACACGTTTCTGAAGCTTACTCCATTGACAGCCTTAGTGAGAATATCTGCCAGTTGATCTTCAGATCGAACGAATGGAATTACAATAGTCTTGTTCTCTAAGTTCTCATTTATAAAGTGCCGATCAATTTCAACATGTTTGGTACGATCATGTTGAACTGGATTCTCAGAAATACTTATAACTGCACGGTTATCACACATTATCTTACATGGTTCCTGAATAGGAAAACCAATCTCTGTTAATAATTTGTTTAGCCATAGTACTTCTGTGAGACCTCGAGCAATTCTTCTAAACTCTGCCTCAGCACTCGATAGTGCCACCACCTTCTGTTTTTTGCTCTTCCAAGTTACTAAGTTTCCTCCCACCATGGCAAAGTAACCTGAGGTTGATCTTCTATCAATCGGATTTCCTGCCCAATCCGCATCTGTGTATGTCTCAATTTTGAGATGACCATTCTTCTGAAACAACACTCCACTCCCTGGTGAACCCTTTAAATATCGAAGGATTCTGAGAGCAGCTTCCATGTGATCCACCTGTGGTTTATGCATGAACTGACTTACCACACACACCGCATATGCAATATCTGGTCTGGTATGTGAGAGATAGATCAGTTTCCCAACTAGATGTTGATATCTAGCTTGATCTGTTGATTCAGCACCTTCTCTGATTTGTAGTCCATGATTTGGCATCATTGGTGTCTCAGATGGTTTACAATCTACCAGACCAGTTTCCACCAATAGGTCTAAAATATATTTCCTTTGTGAAATGAAAATACCTGTTTCAGACCTTAACACTTCGATTCCCAAGAAGTACTTGAGTTCTCCCAAGTCCTTCATCTCAAACTCCTGGAATAGATTTTTCCTGAGTTGGGCTATTTCTTCTCTATCATCTCCTGTAATGATCATATCATCTACATATACAATCAAACAAGTTACACGTTCTCCTCTTCTTTTAATGAATAGTGTATGGTCAGAGTTACTTTGTCTATAGCCATATTTCTTCATGACTACTGTAAATCTTCTGAACCATGCCCTTGGTGCTTGTTTGAGTCCGTATAGTGTTTTTTTCAATCTGCACACATCTGCTCGTTGAAAACCTGCAGTGAAACCTGGTGGTGGTTCCATATACACTTCTTCTTCTAAGTCACCATGCAAGAAGGCATTTTTTACATCAAACTGGTGGAGCGACCAGTCTTTGTTTGCAGCTATAGAGAATAGAACTCGAATAGTATCAATTCGAGCTACAGGAGAAAAAGTTTCGGAATAATCAATACCATAGGTTTGAGTGTATCCTTTGGCCACCAGTCTTGCTTTGTATCTCTCTATGGATCCATCAGCCCTGTGTTTTACAGTGAACACCCATCTGCAGCCAACAACTCTTTTTCCATAGGGAAGCTCACATTTCTCCCAAGTCTGACTCTTCTCTAGAGCCTCCATCTCTACTCCCATAGCGTGTCTCCATTCAGGGCTTTGTAAAGCTGACTCAACATTGTTGGGAATAGATTGAGTATATATAGCAGTGGCAAAAGCTTGAGCAACAAGTGTTAGTCTCCCCCTTGCCGCGTTTGCTACTGGATATCGACTTGCTCGCGGGCTGTATTCTGGTTCATATCTGATTGGTGGAACTCCCCTGTTTCTCCTGGCTGGCAGTACATATCTTTCCTGTACTGGTGATCTTTCCAAGGTAGCATGTTCAGATATAATAGAACCAGGTGTAACCCAATTAGAATTACTAACCTCCGGAATATTCATCGGGGTGGACGGGATTGAAGCATTTGAGACCTGTACAATGGGAGATAATGTCTCGGTGGTTCCACCAGCTTGCTCTGTTGGATCTATCTCAGGCAATGATGGAGTGGTCACCGTAGTTTGTATCAACCAATCTAAAGGAATACTATCATAATTCTCCCCCTGAACAGAAGATTGGGCAATATAGTAGAACTCGGTCTCAAGAAATGTACAATCCATAGTAGTGTACATACGATTATTTTTGGGGTTAAAACAACGGTAGCCTTTTTGATGAATTCCATACCCTACAAACACACATTTCACAGAGCATGGATCAAATTTGGATCGTTCTGTTTTAGGAACATGGACAAAAACAGAGCATCCAAAGATATATGGTTGTAGTGTCAAGGCTGTTGGGACACTCATATGTTTGGACAAGATTTGAAGTGGTGTTTGAAATTGAATCACTTTTCTCGGAAGATGATTCATAAGATAGACAGAAGTAGCAACTGCTTCTGGCCAGAAAGAAGTTGGAACTTTTGACTCTAGCATTAATGCTCTAGTCATTTCAAGAATATGACAATTTTTCCGTTCTGCAACTCCATTTTGTTGGGGTGTGTATGGACAAGAGGTTTGATGAATAATGCCTTTTTCTTTGAGAAAGTGTTGAAGAGTAGAATTAACGAACTCTCCACCATTATCTGGCCTAAGGACTTGGATATTGGTATTATACTGAGTTTTGACTAGATTATGAAATTCAACAAATTTAGAGAAAACTTCAGATTTATTCTTAAAGAAATATACCCAAGTCATGCGAGAATAATCATCGATAAAAAGGACAAAATATCTAAAGCCACTACTTGACATACATGTACTATTATTTGGAGCTGGTCCCCAAACATCAGAATGTATGAGAGAAAAAACAGACTTGGCTCTAGATTTAGATAAACGATATGAGTTTTTATGACTCTTAGCACAAATACAGGTTTCACACACAAGTTCTTGATTTGACGGAAATAAACTAGGAAATAATTTATGAAGATACCCTCCAGATGGGTGACCCAATCTCCGGTGCCACAACCACTGTTGCCTGGTGACTGTTCCGTGAGCAAGCATTGCAGTTCCGTGTTGAGTCACTTCCTCCACATAATACAGGCCTTGATGTTCAATTCCACGGCCGATAATTTCCCCCGATTGAATATCCTGTAGTAAACACAAATTGGGATAAATTAGTACCATACAATTCAGCTCCCTTGTAACATGACTAATAGAGAGTAGCTTGCAAGCCAAGCTAGGTACATAGAGACAATTCTGCAGCTTAATATTTGCAGAGATATTGACGGTTCCTGCTCCTTGGACTGGAACTAATTCTCCATTTGCTGTCTGAATTTGTTCCCGTCTTGGTATCGAATGACTAACAAAGTCATTTTTATCATAACTCATACTGTCCGTAGCCCCGCAATCAAGAAGCCATTTTTCACATTTCCCGGATATATTTTTATGAGCAAAAAATGTATGAGCAATACCAGAATCTTCAAACTCAGATTTATACACGTTTCTGGGCCTAAAACTGGTATCTCGGCCCAATGCTGGACCAATTTCTTGGCCCAGCACTGAACCAGTCGCCCGACCCAATCTCCTGGTCCGGCCCGGTTCGCTCCCTTCTTCACTTCTGTCAATAGGGGTTAATTTTATTTTAACCCTAACACACTCAAATCCTTTACCTGATTCAGAGCTCTCTCCTGCCGCAGCCGCTCCATTCCAAACCCTAGGGTTAGGGTTTGGTCCGCCGCCTCCACCGTAGCTCGGCTGGCCGCCTCCATTATGGCCAAGATTGGCAGCTCCAACCTGTTGCTGAGTCTCTTCCGGTTGGGTCCAGGTGGTCGGAGGACCGCCGGGCCTCGTAAGACCGCCGCCATTCCACCCATTCCAGCCGCAAATGTTGGTCGGAGTACAGGCCACCGCAGTCATCCCTTCATGTGGGTGAGGCGCGCCTCCTTGGCTCGGTGTTTCAGCTCCTCTAGCCCAATCGTCTCGGCCATTTGCCACTGTGACGGTTGGGTTGCCGCCGGTTGTCCCGTCCCGTTTGCGCCACCCTTCGGGGTATCCAACGAGTTGGTAACACTCGGATCTTTCGTGGCGTTGCTTCCCGCAGTGGCTGCACCGGAGGAGCTTCCGGTTGACACCGCCGCGGCCTAGCTTCCCTTTTCCGGCGAGCTGCTGCTTGGAGGTATTGGCCGGACCTGCTCCTCCGTGGCTAGTCTCGGGGAAGAACCGAGATACTAGCCCTGCCCCGACTCCGGTTCCTCCTGTCTCGGTGCCGACCGTAGCTCCCATGACATTCCGTCGATCACGCTCGGACCGGATTGTGGCATATGCCACTTCCACCTCTGGTATCGGACGAACCCTAAGCAAATCTCGTATTTCATTATCATAATCGGTATTGACAGCATTAAGATATTGATAGAGTTTACTTTCCGCCCGTTTTGTATTCCATATCGTAATGCATTCGGCACACTTCATTGGATTAGGATCCCGTTGCTCGATTTCTCTCCATAGGCTTTGTAGTTTACCGTACAATGCCTCTAGGGTATCTTGACCTTGCCGTATATTGCTTGCACGACTTATGATATCGTACAATTGGACTCCGTCTTTGGCTTTACTGTATGTTGCAGCTAGGCCATTCCAGAGATCCTTGGCAGATGGGAATTCAGCATATTGGTTGACGAGGTCCGATTCCATGTTGTCGAGGATCCATGAGCAAACGATGAGATCGTCTTGCTCCCATTGCAAATACAACGGGTCGTCGACCCTAGGTGGTGCCGGAACACCTATGATGTGGTGGAGCTTCCCTTGCCCGCCAATCTTCATTCGGATCAGTCGCGCCCAAAGGGAGTAGTTATTTTCGTTTAGCTTAACGCTAATACTAATGTTGGAAACTGATATGGTTTTTTGGATGATGTTTGACTGTGACAGATTCGAACGCATCTCAGCCCGTATTTCAGCCAACTGAGCTGCAAACGATTCGCTCGTTGGGGTAGACTCGCTGGTGTTGATGCTGCCCCCTTCGGATGTTGCCATGGTCGAGGTATGTTGTGGGTAAAAAACGGTAAATGATGATGCCGAGAAAGGTTCAATCGATCATCTGATCGAACAATCCGGCTCTGATACCATGTGAACAATATAGCGGAAATATGTATTGAAGCTTATTGAAGCATTCAACTTAATCTTCATTAATGTCAAATAGATCCTACTTATAATACATTGATTGCTAATATGACAAAAACTATCTACTACAAGTAATAATACAAGATGCTAAAGTATACATTAAACTAATAAGTTGTGTGTAGCATGTGTATGATTTTAGGGAGGAAGACAAGGAGAAGTGGAAGACATGGAGGAAGATGCTTTCCAACAGTATTACCTGCAGTAAGTTGAATACCCAGTAGAGTACTGAACACGTCGTCGTATAATTCTGCCATCAAAATTGTAAAACAAAAATGTCAGAACAGAAAGAACACAGATGCCAAGAACATACATAATTAAAGAGAGGCGACTAGAAATTAACCTTTGCAATTTGAATCCCCAGATATGCAATCCATACAAAGATGATAAGGCCAAGCTCCATCCAGTAAACATTTTTAACAATCGTCACCTGCAATAATATATAGATGTCGAATCAGACTGCAGAAGCTCATTATTGTCGTCGTATCAGAAGAAGAAAACTCTTCTTCAGACCTTCAGTTTCTTCGTCGTCGTCTGGGGTTCAGTAATGGGAAGAGGGTTGCTTTCAACTTCTGCATTCTGATGGCCTGATCAACCATGATAATTAAGCACACGAATTGAGACGTCACATGTTCAATCATAATAAAACTAAGCAGCTGTACTGATGGAGCTTGTTCATTTATTTAGGAGAGAAATGATAGGTTTCGATTCCAAGGTAGAGGAGAGCCCAAGTTAATAATAAAAGATACCAAGTTACTCACCGTTAGTCTTCAACGTTCTAGCAGCTCCCTTAAGAAAATGAACAAGAAAACGTAAGAAAAATGTCAAGCCAAACACCCACTTAAACCCTAACCCCCTATAATGTTTTTGGACATGCACAAGACTATATATACATATATGTGCACGTACCGCTTTCTGTATAGTCTCCTTTTTCCATGCTTCAACTCCCTTAAAGAATGTTTTGGTTGCTATCACTGCAATTCAGAAATCATATACATATATATATATATATATCAGTCCTGTCCATTTCAAAGCATCCATACTAATTTCTTACTTGAGGATCTCAGTCCCATTTTTTTTACCAATAAAGAGAAGAATTAGCAAGGCAGTGAGCATCCACTCTGCAAATATCACGTTAAAGGCTACCCCGACACTGATTCCGAGCATTAGCATTGGTTGAATGAGCAACGCCAAGTCATAGTCAATGATAGGCATCTCAAGTGTCGGATGCCTCAGTTTTAGATTGTAGTAAACAGTCGAGGCAGCACCACCCGTTACCATGCCTGTTAATTATGCAGACAATATATAGAGTCATAGATCATTTTGAGAATCTATCTATCTATATATTAATTTGGTTAGGTTACGTAGAAGTATGACAAGTAAGTTTTTTAAGACATCTTCTGATTCCTAATGTAAATTTCATAACTTCTAATTGATCCATATCAAACCCTAAACCCTAAAATCGAGTTTAAAATCTTCCAAAGTCTCTCATTTATTCTCCCAAGAAGTTATAAAATTTCATTAACCTCTTCTTATTTTCTATGTGCATGTATGATTTTTCTTAAGTTTATTTTATTTACTAAATTTTATATTTTATGAAAAGTAAGTAGATGCATATATTAAATCTTTTTATTGCAAGATAATTTAAGATGAAATTAATGATAATTATGTTTATTATATATCAATTTTATGAAAATAATAATCACTTATTTAGGGTATGAAATAATAATAATAATAATAATTTTAATATAATTTCTTCATACTTTTTTTAAGAACTATATTTATTAAATATCATTGTTATATTCTACTAGGATCAACACATATTACAAATTTTTTTAAACAAATTATATAAGTTATAATTACTATAACTAATATATATATATATATATATATTCTAATAGTTTTTATTTATTTAAAAATATATGAAAATAATAGATGTCATAAAATGAATTTTAAAATCATTAGATAACATCATATTCATAATTGTTGGCATTTGTTTTTGTTATCTACTCATTTATTTTCATTTTTTTATCAAATATAAATAATCATTATATTGAAATTATAAAAAATAAAAATAAGTTTAATATTTTTTTATAAATAGAATTAATTTTTATGTTGTGTAATTGCATTAATATTTAATACTAATTAAATATACTTTAATAAACTGTAAATAATTATGTTACAAATATATATTTATATTTCAAAAATGTTATTATATAAACTAAAATAATTATTATACTGTACCGAATCAGTTTTATAGTATATATATATATATATATATATATGTATTCGATAGAGATATTCCTTCAATACTGCATTTGCATAGACCGAACCTACATTTTGACATAGCCGTTGCTGATTTTGGATCGAACCCGACAATCAAACAAAGCATCGGAACAAATATTCCACCACCGCCGACCCCCGCTACGCTTTTAAAGGAGGCTCCAAAGAAACCAAATAGGGTGCCTACAACGATACGCCATCCAAGTGTGATCTCCTGCAAGTGATCAAAGAGTATATAAGTTAGTTCGTTTTTTCTGTTCATATGGGAAACTGATGACAGATCAGAAATAACTTACCGGCCAAACATGGTGATATCCTGTCGGATGAGATTGCCACGTGGTATTTACAGCTCTAATGAGAAAATCATGATATGAAAAGGAACGTCGTTCGTGTACTGATGATCCATCAGCGCCGCCTGAAGTAGTATCGTAGTTCTTTAAGCCGCCTCTCTCTGCGGAAACAACGTACAAGAAAGCGAGCACAAGGTTGAAGAAAACCATGGATGATTTCGAGATGTTCATCCATTTTGCTGATGACTCGAACACAGCCATTGGATGTAATTAGAAACAGCTTCCAGTTGATTATGTTGAGTGTAAGTGCATCACCCCAAAAGGTCGAAATATATAGAGAACAGAAATGAGTGAGGTGATCAATGTAAATGGAGGGTGGAGAATGAGGAAGGAGAAGATAGATTTGATTCAACAGCTTAAAGCAGGAAGATATATTGTTAATAATTTCGACACTCAAAATACATCCGACAAGCGCAGCAAGGAGTGCCACAGAGAGATTGCCGACTTCAAGCTTCCTTACTTTTTGGTAGGGGTGATAAAAAAGTATAATTTGACCGAATTTCCGACAGCCCCATTAGGACATGTTAAACTTGAGAAGGAAAATAATGAATATTAAAGCTGAAATACTTAAGCATTCAATCTCTTACTTTGCACATTATACATTACATGTATATATATAGTTTCTAATCAACTATGACAACTCATTATCATATACTAAGTGAAGACAATATGTAACGGAGGAATACAAGGTGTAGTGGAGAAATATAATGTATTAGAAGTAAAGTAGATTCATTTGTATTGGATAACATGTTCAACGCTCCCTCTCAAGTTGCATAGTGAGATCTCTAATATTTAACTTTCACAACACAATCCTGAAACTCCTCCCGCTTACTGCCTTCGTATGAATGGGATAATTATAGTCTCATTTTCCAGTTTTTCCTTTATAAAATGTCAATCGACTTCAACATGTTTAGTACGATCATGTTGAACTCGATTATCTGAAATACTTATAGTTGCACGATTATCACACCTTATTTTGCATGGTTCTTTGATAGGAAAACCAATCTCGGTTAACAACTTGTATAACCATAATACTTGTGTGAGACCTCGAGCAATTCCTCTGAATTCTACTTCAGCACTCGAAAGTGTCACCATCTTCTATTTTTTACTCTTCCAGGTTACCAAGTTTCCTTCAACCATAGCAAAGTAACCTGAAGTTGATCTTCTATCTGTCAGATTTCCTGCCCAATCTGCATCCGTATACTTTTCTATTTTAAGATGACCATTGTTCTGGAACAACACTCCGCTTCCTGGAGAACCCTTCCAATATCTAAGAATCCTCAAAGCGGCTTACATGTGATCTGCTTGTGGCTTATGCATGAACTGACTTAACACACCTACTACATATGCAATATATGGTCTAGTGTGGGAAAGATAGATCAATTTCCCTACCAAGTGTTGGTATCGGGTTTGATTTGTCAATTCAGCCGCTTCTACTATTCGCAGACAATGATTCAATACAATTGGTGTGTGTGCTGAGTTACAGTCCACCAATCATGCTTATAGTCCCTACCAAGTTCTCCCAAATCTTTCATCTCAAATTCTTGAAACAGATTTCTCCTGAGTTGAATTATTTCCTCTGTATCATCACCTATAATAATCACATCATCCACATATATAATCAAACAAGTTACTCGACCTTCTCTTCTTTTGAAGAACATGGTATGATCTGAAATACTGTGTTTGTAGCTGTCGAACATCAGATCCGACTTTCCCCGACCCGTTTTGAAAAATATTTTTCTTTTTTTGATCGCTAAAAAATGTTTGATCTTGGCGAGCGAAGGGTCCGGTCGAGCGGGGTCATCAACCAGACCGAAAAATGTGAAAGAGTCGCCACCGATTAATTAAAGGCTAATCGGAATCCTAAAATTGTCTGGGGTATATGGTGTTAACATCATGGGGCTTGGAAAGGTCTACGTCCAGATAATCGAGTTCGGGGGGGGGGGGGGGGGGAGTTGATTACGTCTTAAGGGCTCGCGAGCCCATAATCCGCCCTTTCGGTACTTTAGTTTGCTTTTGAATTTATATTTTTTTCAACTTTCCCGATTTACCCAAATTGTTCAATTTGATCATGTTTGGTTAAAGAGATGACATGCATTTTTTTTAATTAACAATATACAAGCATTTTTTTTTTAATTTTTGAGTTAATTTAAAATAAAGGGTTAATGGTCAAAGTGCCCCCTAAAGTTTGGCCGAAATTTAAGAATCCTCCTTAAAGTTTAAAATCCTTCCTAATTAAGAAATGATGAAAAATTCTCCCTAAAAGAGCATCTGACAATGGGGGATTTTTCATCATTTTCAAACATTAAGGGGCATTTTAAACTTTAAGGGGGATTCTTAAATTTCAGCCAAACTTTAGGGGCACTTTGACCATTTACCCTAAAATAAATAAATAAGAGAGAATAAACTTAATTATGCTAAAAAAAAGTGGTTTAACTTTGGGGTCATTTTAATTAGGGGTGATCAAAAAAAACTGTAGGACCGAATTCCCGATAAGACCGGCCCGAGATCGACCCGATTAGGACCGAGACCGAACGAACGATTTTTTTTCTTCAAGGTCGGTCTTGGTCTCGGGCTTTTCCCCGAAAGCCCGTTTAGGACTGGCCCAGACCGAATGTATGTGTATTTGAGATTTTCATAATACCACACCGAAAAGAATGTGAATTTTGGAGGTTTTCTATCTTTATAAAAGGTGCATCTTGATAAATTTACTAAAGAATATAGAGAGTTCATATTGTTTCTTTGAGAGGTGAACTATTCCTTCGCCTTTTACTAAAGAATACCGTGAACTCATAGTGTTTTTTTTTGTGTAGATTCGGTCCAGGACCGAGACCGGCCCGAGTCAAGAAAGACCGACTCAGGCGGGCTTTTTTGGCCGAGGTCGGTCTCGGTCCTTCAGAAGGCAAGACCGAAATTTCGGTCTCGGTCTTGCCTTCAGGACCGGACCGGCCGACCCATGATCATCCCTAATTTTAAGTCGTGTCAAACGTATACAAATGATTTTGAAAATACGAAGGATATTTGACTAATTTGTGACACCTTGAGAAGTAATGAGATGTCCAGAAAAGTTTAGGGACCAAGATGCAATTATTTAAAATTTCGAGATGATTTGGAAAAATCTTTTGAAAATTGCACAAATGACCCAAAACTTTTCTGATTTGGTTTATAACACTCGGTAAAATCCCAAAATGACCGAGAGTCCAAGGACCGAGTTGTAACCTTCATCAAAGTTTGAGAATGACCTAATTCATTTTCAAAAATATTATTTTTTTTACTGAAACAACCCCCATAACTTTCACAAATGTCTAAAATGACCCCAAAGTTATACCGAACTTAAAATCGAGTACGATTCTTATATGAAATACAACTATTAACACATAATATCGATGAAACAAACTTAATTCACAATAAGAAATACAAATATTGAGTACGAGAGGAGATATACATAAGTTATTCGAAGTTTAGATACCTCACGAGGAACCGAGACCGATATTTGCCGATTTTTCTTCGCTTAATTTCAATCTATTTTTTTCACTCACTATCACTCAAATCCTCACTTTGAATTTTTTTCCCTCTATTTTCTTCTCTTCTCTTTTCATTTCTTTTCTTTGTTTTTCTTTCCATTTCTTTGAACAAGCTTACTGCAAGCTTGTTCCAAACTATCCCTTTTTTTTTTTTTTTCAACCGTAGCTATCCCTTGCTTTTGTAGAGTTTTCTCCTCCAAATAGATGATAAACATGGACAATACATGGTGGATGGAAAATGTGATAGCAATTGGGCAAAGGTTATTGACAATTGGGAGGTGATTGGCAATTGGAAGGTGATTGCTAATTAGGAGGAGTTGTGATAATAATTTGAGAGAATTTGGCTAAGGATGAGCAAATGTGATCAAGTGGTCAAATGGTGATGGCAATTAGGAGACTTTTGGTGCCAATTGGGAGTGATTTGTGCCATGGTGGAAATTTGGACGAAAATGGATGACATGGTGGGTGTTTGGCCAAAATGGGTGCCATGGGTTTAGGGATTTATGGTTTGAGATTTATGGTTTGTGGTTTATGGTTTGAGGTTTATGGTTTGAGGTTTATGGTTTAAGGTTTGGGGTTTAAGGTTTAGGGTTTGAGATTTTAGGTTTTGGGGTTTAAGGTTTAGGGTTTAGAGTTTGGGATTTAAGGTTTAGGGTTTAAGGTTTAGGGTTTGGGGTTTAAGATTTAGGGTTTAGAGTTTGGGATTTAAGGTTTAGGGTTGAGGATTTTAGGGTTTAGGGTTTGGGGTTTAGGATTTATTTTATTTTTGCTTTTTTCTTTGTCTCGATTTTTCTCGGCTTGGTTCCTCGCGTACGGTATTTTGACCCCGAGCCAAAATCAGGTGTTTACAGTTGCCCCTCTTTGAACACACGCTCATGGAAGTGATCTCATGAGTGTGTGTTCAAAGACAAACAAGTGATTTTGGCTCCTCTTTATTCATTATTTACATAGTGGGCAAACATCATCACGCAACTTTTGGAATCTAGACACCTATAGGACTCGATTGTTGACGATGATTTGCGGAGACTGAGCGCTTAAATGCTCATCAACTTGTGACTCCCAGAAGTTGGACACCTACAGGTCCTGGTCGTCAAAGATGACTTGGATAGGCTGAACACCTAAAGGCTCCGCTCGTCGGCTTGTGACTCGTTGGGGATGACTTGCGGAGGCTGAACACCTAAAGGCTTCACTTATCGGTTTGTGACTCCTAGAAGCTGGATAACTACAGGTCCTGGTCGTCGAGGATGACTTGCGGAGGCTGGACTAAAGGCTCCGCTCGTCAGTTTTTTTTTTTTTTCAGAAGCTGGATAACTACTTGCCCTATTCGTCGAGGATGACTTGAGAAGGTTGAACACCTAAAGGCTCCGCTCATCGTTTTTTTATTCCCAGAAGCTAGATAACTACAGGTCCTGGTTGTCGAGGATGACTTGCGAAGGTTGAACACATAAAGGCTCCGCTCATCGTTTTTTCTTTGCCATCAACGAGCTGGAAGTTGAAGATTTTTTCTGTCCAGAAGCATCGTTGGGGATGATTTGCGGGGGTTGAGCATCTCAAGGCCCCCCGTTCGCCGGCTTATAACTTTAAGAAGCTATACATCTACATGTTCTGATCGTTGGGGATGACTTGCGGAGGCTGAGCACCTAAAGGCCCCGTTTGTCGGCTTGTGACTCCCAGAAGCTGGATAACTACATGTCTTGGTCGTCGAGAATGACCTGCGGAGGTTGAACACCTAAAGACTCTGCTCATCAGCTTGTAATTCACTTTGGAGGTAAAAACCCTTCTCGAGATGTCTGACTGCTTGTGCGGACTTCTCAGACTGTTTTCTCATTAATCGACTTTGGAGTCCTTCTTGATGGAGTTCCCTAAAGCCATTCATGCTATGTTCACAAGGTGTATCCATGCAAGTTATCGAGACAACTCAAATTAATGTCGATCACAACTTCTTTTTATTGCTGCTGTGGGAAACACTGTCGTCCACTTTTGAGCATTTTTTTATTTTTTTATCTCTTGATTTTCTTTCCTTTTGCTACGATATTTTTTTTCTTTTTACCGCATCTGTCAGTTCCCTTATTTTTTTGCCTAGGTCGCCCTTTTGGGTTTTCCACCTAGCAGGGATTTGATTTCTTTCCTTTTGTCATGATCACTCTTTTTAGGGATTTTTAATCATGCTATTTCCCCTAAATTTTGCTTAAACTGCCCTTTCGGGTTATCGATTTAGCGAGAATTTCTCTCATTTTTTGAGGCTCGCTTTCTGATTACGATTTTTTTTTACTGCATCCACATTGATCGGATTGGGGAGTTCTCTGTTGTCCATGTTAGTGATGATCATGGCTCCCCCGCTGAAAATCTCTTTGATGACATAAATCCCTTCATATTTAGGTACAAATTTGCCCCGAAAGTATGAATTGACTTGAATGATTTTTTTTTCTGCGTCCACATTGATTGGACTGGGGAGTTCTTTGTCTTCCATGTTAGCGATGATCATGGCTCCTTCGCTGAAAATATCTTTGGTGACATAAGGTCCTTTATATTTAGGCACAAACTTGTCCCGATAGTCTGGATTGACTTGAAGATTTTTTTAGAATTGGATCGCCCATTTGTATTTCTCTCGGGTGCATCTTTTTGTAAAAAGCACGAGTCATGCGTTGCTGGTACAATTGCTCGATTTGCATCTCGCCCACTCTGGCTCGTCCATTTCTGCCTCAGTAAGGATCCTAGCTGACAAGATTTTTACTTTAATTGACAACACGATTTTGGTTCCGCAAATAAGGGAGAATGGGGTTGCTCCTGTTGAGGTCCATTTTGAGGTCTTGTATTCCCTGAGTACCCCAAAGCAGCTTATCATGTCAGCCCTTTAACTGATGCTTCCACTGCGCCATTCATTTATGGGTGATATGGAGATGGATTTTTATGCTTGATCACAACCCATCGACCAATTTAGATTTCTAGCATTGTCGGTGATGATTGATTTTGGAATCCCATGATGCACGATGATGTCCTGGCTGATAAAAAATTCAATGGTCTTTGTCGTTATTAATGCCAAGGTGATAACCTTTACCCACTTGGTGAAATAATCGATCGCCGCTAATATGAATTGATGACCATTGAGCACCTTTGGGAGAAATCATGTTGACTACATCGATACCCCATTTTGAGAAAGGTCATGGGGAAGTCATGTGATAGAGCTCGTGCTGTGGCGCGTGGATTTGGTATGCGTACTCTTGATAGAGATGACACTGTTGGACGTATCTCACACAGTCGACCAAAAATATCCAAGTCTCACGCGCTCATGTGTGGTCCACAACAACCTTCATGAATTTCTTCCATTAGACACTCAACTTTTTCAACATTCACGCATCTCAAACGGGTATCATTGAATGATCATTTGTATTAGGCTTGTTCATGAACCGGTTCTGGGTCGAACCGGTTCTGAACTGAACTGGTCTGGTTTGAAAAAAAATAGTACATTTTTCTGTTTCTAAAAAAACTGGTCTGGTTTAAGGAAAAATGAACTGGTCTGGTTCGAACCGATTCAGAACCGGTTCGAACTGTTCTGGTCTGTTTTTTTTAATAACAATTTTGGTTCAGAAATAATTCGGTTCAAACCGAACCTAAACCGGCTGAAAATCCTGTCCAACACACTGAACTGTCTAACAAAATACTGAACCAAATGAAAATTACTGAACCGACTGAAAAAACACTGAACCGACTGAAAAATACACTGAACCGACTGAAAAACACACTGAACCGATTGAAAATCTGTTCCACAACCGACTAAAATCCTGTCCAACATCAACATACGAGAGTCCAATATATCTCTAGATTTGGTTTATTGAAGACATCTCTAGGTTTAGTTGATTTTGCTTCAAACCGGTTCTAAAATTATATAGGTTTAAAGTGGTTTGATTTAAATTTAAGTATAAACCAGTATCAAAAAACGAGTCGAGTCGAACCGATTCGAACTGGATTTTTGGTACTATTTTGAACTGTTCTATTTGAAGGCAAAAAATACTGGTCTGGTTTTGGAACTAGTTCGGCCGAACCGGTTCGAACCAAACCAGTTCCAGACCAGACCAGTTCGCCCGAACCGGTTTATTTGGCCAAGCCTAATTTGTATAGAGTCGAATTCTGCAAGGGTCTCCCACTAGCGAGTGGACGGACAAAAAGGCCTAAGGGTAGGCTTGTTCAAATGAACCGGTTCAAATGAACCGGTTCAGATGAACTGGTCTAGTCTGGAACTGGTTTGGTTCGAATCGGTTCGACTGAACTAGTTCCAAAACCAAACCAATGTTTTTAGTCTTCAAATAGACCAGTTCAAAATAGTACCAAAAATCCAGTTCGAATCGGTTCGACTCGAATCGTTTTTTATACTGGTTTATACTTAAATTTAACTCAAACCACTTTAAACTTATATAATTTTAGAACCGGTTTGAAGCAAAATCAACTAAACAGGTCTGAAATTAAACCACACCTAGAGATATCTTCAATAAACTAAACCTAGAGATATATTGAACTCTCATATGTTGATGTTAGACATGATATTAGTCGGTTGTGGAAAAGATTTTCAATCAGTTCAGTGTGCTTTCCAGTCGGTTCAGTGTATTTTTCAGTCGGTTCGGTGTTTTTTCAGTCGGTTCAGTGTTTTTCAATTGGTTCAGTATTTTTTCAAACGGTTCAGTGTGTTGGACAGGATTTTTAACCGTTTTAGGTTCGGTTTGAACATGATTATTTCCGAACCAAAATTGTTATTAAAAAAAACAGACCAGAACAGTTCGAACCGATTCTGAATCGGTTCGAACCAGACCCGTTCTTTTTTCCTTAAACCAGACCAGGCTTTTTAGAAATAGGAAAAAGTACTGTTTTTTTTTCAAAGCAGACCAGTTCAGTTCAGAACCGGTTCGACCCCGAACCGGTTCATGAACAAGACTACCTAAGGGGGCTTCATCGAGCAAAGCTCCAATTGTGATATCGATTGAAAATAAGCTTGACAAGCCCTCGTGAGCATCAATGTCATCGAGTTGGATCACTTGTGGTGGGCCTGGGAATGAAACGACGAGGAAAGGAAACAACAATGTCCCTGAACTTAAGACGAAAACCCAGTTCTAAAAGTGTCTTTGTCCTTCCGAGTGTAGGAAGGTCATATGTGGGAGGTGTGCCTTGGTCAGGATGACTCTATGTGGGAGGTGGATCTTGGTCAGGATGGCAAAAGTGCCTGACATGATTTGATGAGGTACCACAACAGTAGTGTTGCTCGGGAAGACGAGATCGGGGATACTGTGGTAGTCACGCCTGCCTGGAACTCAAAAGAGCAAAATCTGCTCGGTATGCGAGGTCATGTCAACGATTGACTGCACTGTGCGGGAACTCATGGCGTGCATGGTTTGCTCTAGCTGAATGATTTTCTCCTCATGTTTTTGAGGTGCTGGAGTCATCAAATGCCGCATGGGTTCCCGGAAACCTAAATTCAAAATACCATAATTAGAAGGATGAATACCAATTTGATCATGCATGATTGATTTCGATAATTCTGCATGTTTCGTTCATTCCATTCGTAGACTTTGATTGCATGTATGGCAAAAAACAAATTTCAAAAATACTTTTAAAGGATTTGGCCAATTGATGTCTAGTTCTTAAGACGTTTCACACGACGACATAGCTCATTGAGTGCATTTGTTGCTTGTTCCTTGGTTCGAAAGAAGGTCGAGGACACATATTTTGAAAATCTTTTTATTCGCCTCGTCCTTGGTTCGAAGGAATGTCTGAATTATTCAAGGGTGTCATTCAACTCAGCTACGTTGCCCAAACATTTTTCCAAGGTGACCCCCACATTGCTAGAATGACGGTGGTTGTTCGGGTCTATCCCCGATTATCTCCTCCGGGTTGAAAGATGGACTTACAGGTGCCAAATGGAACTTGTGAATGTATTATGTTGTTGTTAATCATGAAGACGACACTTTCCACATTCTAGAAGTTAGACAACGCGTCAAGGAGAGCCCAATTGACTTTGTAGTTTACGAGTCTGTGAGCCTCGCCAATCTTCTTGTTCATGTATTTCTAATTTTCTTTTGTCATGACTTTCCATATTCGGGCAATTTCGACTGAAGGGGGCTGTATGACCTTAATGTGAGGGCAATGATTTTTTTTTCATCCTTACCAAAGATGGTGCGTGAAACGTCTTAAGGATACAAGATTGAATGAACGGAACTTACATTTTTTTTTTTGAAAAATGCAATGCAAGTGCGAGAATTTAACTTCATTAGTAAGACTCGAATTACATTTACAACAGTCTGGAATATATAATACAAAACACTCAATCTTATACATGTCATGATCTAGGGCCAAAACAAAACACATTTACATAATGGGTTGAACTTCCATCTAGTGTTATTGGGATGATTTCTAATTCCTAACAATTGGGCCGAATCTTCTTCATGAATTGTGGGTCAATCTCGAATCAAAATGATTGAGCTGGATTCTCATTTACTTAAGTTGGGCCCAAAAATGGAAATACACACAAAACTGGTAAAGACTAAACACGGTGTGGAACTTTTGTTCTAAATGGATGAAATTTCTAGGTCCTCTGAACCAGCGGAACTTCACCCCCTAAAGAGGATCACAGGCTCATTCCGATCATCGAGTTGAGTTGTTTGGGTGCGTGTCGGCGGTCCAAACCGCTCCGGGCGCATTCCCCTACTAAACTCCCTAAGCTCTTAATGTGTTCCAGGTCCGAGCGGGTAATGGTAACCAGGGTGGTGTATGCAAAACAAGAATTTAAATTATTATTTTTGACTTATTACAATTACATCGCCTTTTGGACAAAATTTGAAACTGCAAGCATGAACAAATGGTCAAAACGGATATAATATGGCAAAGCAAACATGACAAAGCCTAAACCCTCTAAAAGAGGTCCCCAACAGAGTCGCCAAATTGTCGGACATCGAATCCAACTTTACCCGACCCGATTTGGATTTTTTTTTTTTGTTTTTGTTTCGCTCGAAAATGTCGGTCTTGGCGAGTGACGGTTCCGGTCGAGCGGGGTCATCAACCGGGCTGAAAAATGTGAAAGAGTCGCCACCGATTAATTAAAGGTTAATCAGAATCCTAAAATTGCCTAGGGTACATGGTGTTAACATCCTAGGGCTTGAAAAGGTCTACGTCCAGATAATCGAGTTCGGGGGTTTTGATTACGTCTTAAGGGCTCACGAGCCCATAATCCTCCCTTTCGGTACAATTGGGCAAAGGTGATTGACAATTGGGGGGTGATTGACAATTGGGAGGTGATTGACAATTGGGAGGTGATTGGCAATTAGGAGGAGTTTTGATAATAATTGGAGAGAATTTGGCTAAGGATGATCAAATGTGATGAAGTGGTCAAGTGGTGATGACAATTAGGAGACTTTTGGTGCCAATTGGGAGTAATTTGTGTCATGGTGGAAATTTGGACGAAAATGGATGGCATGGTGGGTGTTTGGCCAAAAATGGGTGTTATGAGTTTAGGGGTTTATGATTTATGGTTTGGGGTTTGGGGTTTGGGGTTTGGGGTTTGGGGTTAGGGGTTTGGGGTTTAAGGTTTAGGGTTAGTTAGGGTTTAGGATTTAGGGTTTGAGATTTTAGGGTTTAAGGTTTAGGGTTTAGAGTTTGGGATTTAAGGTTTAGGGTTTGAGATTTTAGGGTTTGGGGTTTAGGGGTTTAGGGTTTGGGGTTTAAGGTTTAGGGTTTGTGGTTTAAGGTTTAGGGTTTGGGATTTTAGGGTTTGGGGTTTAAGGTTTAGGGTTTAGAGTTTGGGATTTAAGGTTTAGGGTTTAGGGTTTAGGATTTTAGGATTTAGGGTTTGGGGTTTAAGGTTTAGGATTTTTTTTTATTTTTTATTCTTCGTCTAGAGTTTTTTCAGCTTGGTTCCTCGCATACGGTATTTTGACCCTGATCCAAAATCAGGTGTTTACAATAGCCATATTTCTTCATAGCAACAGTGAACCCCCATAAACCATGGCATGGGTGATTGTTTGAGTCCATATAGAGCTTTTTTCAGTTTGCATACAACTGAGCCATGAAACCCTGACGTGAAACCTGGTGGTCCGCTTCTTCGTGGTTCCCATGACATGCCTCCGGTCAAGTTCCGATCAGATGGTCGAGTATGCGGTTTCCACCTCCGGTAAGGGATTGCACTTGAGTAAGTCACGTTTTTATTTATCGAATTCATCGCTTACCGCATGTAGAAATTTATACAATTTTGTTTCGGCCCGCTTTGTATTCCAAATATGTATATCATGTGAGCATTTCATTTGATTTGGGTCCCGTAACTCGATTTCCCTCCATGGACTCTGCATTTTGATAAACAGGGTTTCTAAGGAATCGGTGCCCTGTTTCGTATTCTTCGTCTGAACAATGAGATCAAACAGTTGGACTCCATCCTTGCCCTTGTTGTATGTTGCGAATAAACCATTCCACAGTTCTTTTGCTGTGGGAAATTCGGCATACTGGTATACCAAATCCGGTTCCATGTTGTTGAGCATCCACAAGCATACGATTAGATCGTCTTGCTCCCATTGCGCATAACTCGGTTCCTCGGGCTGTGGTGGTGCTGGAACACCTGTGAGGTGGTGAAGTTTCCCATGTCCCCCTGATTTTCATCTGAATCAACTGTGACTACAGGAAGTGATTACTTTCGTTTAACTTCACGCTTAGATTGATTGTGGATACTGATATGAATTGTTTCTGTACGGTGTTGGTTTGTGACAGGTTTGAGAGTACTGGCGCTCATTGAGCTGCAAACGATTCGTTCGTTGAGGCGGGCTCGTTGGTGCGGGTGGTGCCTCCTTCGGACTCTGTCATGACTGATGTATGTTCGGTATATGATGAATGTCGAGAAAGGTTTAAACGATCAATTGATCAAACGATCCGACTTTGATACCATGTTAAACTTTGGAAGGAAAATACTGGATATTGAAGTCGAAATACTTAGCATTCAATCTATTGCTTTGCACATTATACATTACATATATATATAGTTTCTAATCAACTATGAGAGCTCATTATCCTATACTAAGTGAAGACGAGCAATACAAGGTATTAGATGTAAAGTAGATTCCTTTGTATTGGATAACATGTGCAACAGGACTGAGCCCGACTAAGATCGAGACCGAGTGGGCGGTGTTTTTTCTTCAAGGTCGGTCTCGGTCTCGGATCCCCCCTCCCCCCCCCCAAAAAAAAAAAAAGATTCGGATCGGACCAGTCCGGCTTTGAAGAAAATCCTAGAAATTCATAGCATAACCCTTAAAACAAAAATTAATTCATGACATTGAAGCATTCAACAACTCTTGGATCGGTTCCATAAGGGAAGTACGACAGAAGACGAGAAGCGAGCGGGCTCAAAACAAAAACTTCAGTGAATTTTTTTTGCTAATCCTGTTGATTTTTTTTACCAAAAATTTCGGTCAAAGACAGAGACCGGCCCCAATCAAGTAAGACCGACTCGGACGGACTTTTTTGGCCAAAATCAATCTCGGTCTTAGTCCTTCATATGTCAAAGCCGGACTTTTTTTGCCAAAGTTACTGTTTACACAGTGAAATTTACTATTTAAACAGTAACTTTACTGTGCAAAACACTATTTAGAAGTTTTTGTATCATATGTAGAGTTTTTTACGTACCGTATTATACAGTCAGTCTAAAAATAAAAAATTAACGCATAGTTAGCGTCATTTAATTCGTAATTAAATTATCTACGCACCGTAATATTTTTGATATTTTTTGAGTAAGTATATAATTAAATTTCTCACCTAATGCATTTACTTATTTCGGTCAAATTTGGGTGTAAACGATGTTAGGTTACAAAATCACTGTATTTTTAATCAAAAAATTTATCCTACGTAGATAATTGATTTACGACCTAAATGACGTTAACCGTGTTGAGTTTGGACTTACATGGTCCGAGTTATTAACTTTTAAGTACAGTTTTCATATCTCAACTTACGGCATGCCGTACAGTCAATCCGTAAATCGAAATTTAATATTTTTTGCATCATTTGAATCGCAATTAAAATATCTACTTACTATAAAAAAAAATCTAATAGATACATAATTTAATTTTTAATTAAACATCGAGTCATCATTATCGAAAAAAAAAAAATTTTAAAAAAAGAGCTGCCCAGTTTCATAGGCGCCACTAGGCTTGGCCAAATAAACCGGTTCGGGCGAACTGGTCTGGTCTGGTCTGGAACTGGTTTGGTTCGAACCGGTTCGGCCGAACTAGTTCCAAAACCAGACCAGTGTTTTTTGCCTTCAAATAGAACAGTTCAAAATAGTACTAAAAATCTAGTTCGAACCGGTTCGACTCGACTCGTTTTTGATACTGGTTTATACTTAAATTTCAATCAAACCACTTTAAACCTATATAATTTTAGAACCGGTTTGAAGCAAAATTATCTAAACCGATCTGAAATTAAACCAAACCTAGATATGTTTTCAATAAACCAAACCTAGAGATATATTGGACTCTCGTATGTTGATGTTGGACAAGATTTTAGTCGGTTGTGGAACAGATTTTCAATCGGTTCAATGTGTTTTTCAGTCGGTTCAATGTATTTTTCAGTCGGTTCAGTGTTTTTTCAGTCGGTTCAGTGTTTTTCAGTCGGTTCAGTATTTTTTAAGACGGTTCAGTGTGTTGGACAGAATTTTCATCCGGTTTAGGTTCGGTTTGAACCGGAATATTTCCGAACCAAAATTAATATTAAAAAAAACAGACCAGAACAGTTCGAACCGGTTCTGAATCGGTTCGAACCAGACCAGTTCTTTTTTCCTTAAACCAAACCAGTTTTTTTAGAAACAGAAAAATGTACTGTTTTTTTTCAAACCAGACCAGTTCAGTTCAGAACCGGTTCGGGGTCGAACCGGTTCATGAACAAGCCTAGGCGCCACTTCAAAGTGGCGCCCATGAATAGGCGCACCCGCACCCAGGGGTGCGCCTATGTCCAATAGGCGCGACTCAGAGATGCGCGTATACCTATTTTTCTAAAAAAAAAATTGTATACTTATTTTTTAAAATAAAAAAACTAACATGATTACTTTTTAAAAAAAATCTTTTAAAAAGCATCGACTTCAACTTCAGTAATTGCCATCCTTTCTGGCGATTTTTTTTTTTTTTTTTGGCCAATTCCTTTCTGGCGATGGATGAGGTTATTTTAAGAAAGTGGAGAATATGTCCTTAAAGCAAAATGGCACAGATAAAAAGATTCATGGCTTATATCTACAGTACCCATGATTGTATATGGATCCCATCTTATAAATTTTTGCACTTGTCTCCCACTTATTATGTTACTTTTTCTTTAATTAAAGCATTCACCACTTCAATCATTTTGCTTTATCTTTATTACTACCCCAAGGAAACATATAGTTTGCTGCACGGCTAAGAGTTGGTTGGTTTATGTTATGACTTATGAACGTTTTATTAGCAATACACTTGTTTCTAGTAGTACAGTTATTTTCTATTCATTCTCTATTGAATTTTCACTTTTAGGTATTGGAAAGTGTTGAAGTATAAATAGTATTATGTCCTAAGTTAGCTATATTGAAACTTTAGGGTCTATTTAGTATTTTTAATCTCTTAGCTTCCTTTTAACATATGTTTGCATTCTGTAAAATGCAAGAAGGATATCAGCACGTAAGCTGAATTTGGTTGAGCTCAGTTTGCAATTCTTGGTTCTCTTCATGGTATCAGAGCCACGGTGAATTTGTTGCGTCTTGTTTTATGTTGAGCATGCTGTCTTCTTCTACCACTTCTAGTCTAGGAAGGCCGACCTTCTTTGCTCGAGAAGAAGAAGAGGAGTTGTAGTATCCGAGATTAAATCTTGCTTGTGTTCAACCTCTTTGGCACTAGGAGTTTGTTCGGTGTGCCATTTGTGTGGAGTAATCCGAGCTGCATTTCCAATTGTAGCCAGATTCGTTTTCAGCAGCAATTGCCCACAAGGTGTTTGTGATTTTGCCAAAACCAGGTGTGCTATTTTGCTGGGTTTCTTATTATGACAACATTTTATTCGAATGCTTCCCCCATCAGATTTCGATCAAAGAAAGAGTTTTTGTGTCACTTTTGTGGAAAAGAAGGACATGAAGAAGATCGTTGTTGGAAAAAATACGGTATACCGAATCATGTTAAGAAAAAATGGTTTGTCAATCCTGAAATTAAGGCGTCTTCGACTGGAAATTTGGGTGGTAGCGGCATGAATCCGGTTCAACCACGATTCATAGCAAATATAATTACATTATCTTGTGGCTCAGTTATTTCGAGTCCTACTAATAGTTGGATCATTGATAGTGGAGCTTCACACCATATGACTTGTCAAAGAGACCGACTGTTTGATATACGAGAGCATGACTCCTTGAATAAGGAGGTCCATTTGCCCAATGGTGCGACCTCCCCGATAACGCATTGTGGCTCATGTCGGCTTGGAGGTGGCTTGCAACTCACCACAGTGTTATTTGCTCCTGATTTCCGTTATAATTTGCTTTCGGTGTCCCAATTGACGAAAGAGCTTGGGATCACCGTTGTTTTTCTTCCCAATATGGCAATATTACAGGATATCTCAAGTGGGAAAATCATGGGGATTGGGGCTATTCATAATGGATTATACATTTTGAAGGTTGATCGGGTTGATCGTTCTCGCATGAATAATGTACATAATTTGCATCCGGTGGCCACTCCTACTCAGTTCGTCCCCCGTTCGTCTGGAGTTATAGTTGCACCTTCTGTTTCCTTCAATAATCGGTCTTGTGATGTTATTTCGGTTCCGGATGATTTGGTGTTGTGGCATCGTCGGCTTGGTCATGCTTCGATACAAAAATTGAAGCATTTGTTTGGAGTTGACACTCGTTGTGCCTCTACTATAAGAGATTGCTTGGTTTGTCCTTTGGCTAAACAAACAAGGCTACCTTTTCCGTTGAGTAATAGTCGAACAAAGACTATATTTGATCTCGTTCATTTGGATGTGTGGGGTCCGCACCGAATTACTACGGTTCATGGACATCGATATTTTCTCACGATTGTTGATGATTATAGTCGTTCAACTTGGGTCTATATGCTTCAACGAAAAGACCAAGTATTCTCATTCATTCGTGATTTCATTACTCTAGTGCGGACTCAATTTGGTCTCCTCATCAAGTGCTTTCGAAGTGACAATGGGACCGAATTTTGCAACACTTCAATGCGGGAATTACTTAATAGTCTGGGTATTCTTCATCAAACAAGTTGTGTTAGAACTCCACAACAAAATGGAGTGGTGGAAAGAAAGCACCGTCATTTGTTGAACATTGCGCGTGCTCTAAAGTTCCAAGCCGCTATTCCTGATCGGTTTTGGAACTATTGCATCCTCACAGCTTGCTACTTGATTAATTTGACGCCATCATCGGTTTTGAATGGAAATACTCCCTATGAGATTTTACACCAAAATCCGGTTGACTATCGACATTTACGCACTTTTGGGTGCTTGTGCTTTGGAGTGAATACTAATATCTCGGACAAGTTTCAACCTCGATCTATTGAAGCTGTGTTCCTTGGATACGCCGTTGGACAAAAGGGTTATATCTTGTTGAACTTAAAATCGAGATCAATATTTGTTTCTCGTGATGTCACATTCAAAGAACATATCTTCCCATTTCAGAATCGTGAGCATTTGACGGAGCTACACGGAGATCAGCCTCAGGTTGTCATTCCTACTCCCATTGGTGAAGACTTTGATCTACCACGCAATGACACATATCCGGTTCACATGCAGACACATGATGATGCAGTAGGCCACGCCATGGATGAAGACCAGTCTTCGGGCAATGGAGCAACTGAGGATGTTCCAACTCATGAGGCCGAAACAGAACAGGAGGAGGAGAATACGAATGCGGGTATTCGACGTTCGACTCGTCGTGTAGGACCGCCCGTTTGGCATAGAGATTATGTTTTATCCTGTGACACGTTGAACTACGAGCGGTTTTCAAGAGAATATATGTGCTTTCTTAGCGCTTTGGACAAGGTAATTGAACCTCGTTCTTTTGATGAGGCTATTAAAGATGGTAAATGGATCAAGGCAATGCAGCAAGAAATTATCGCTCTTCAAGAAAAATGATGCTTGGGAGTTGGTTAGTTTACCCCCGGATAAGAGACCCATTGGTTGCAAATGGGTATACAAAGTGAAATATCGCTCGGATGGAACTATTGAGAGATACAAGGCTAGACTCGTGGCAAAGGGATATACCCAAAAGGAAGGCGTCGACTTCACCGAAACATTCTCACCGGTGGTCAAGATGGTTACCGTTCGTACCATTCTATCAATAGCCGCGGCCAAAGGTTGGTCCATCTCCCAAATGGACGTGAACAATGCTTTCTTACAAGGGGACTTGGACGAGGATGTATACATGGAGATTCCTCAAGGATTCGGTGATGGGAGTATGCGAGGGGAGAAAGTATGCAAACTTCGAAAATCTCTATATGGCCTAAAGCAAGCCTCTCGACAATGGAACATCAAGTTGACTGATTGTCTTTTGAGCAATGGATACACTCAAAGCCGATTCGATTATTCATTGTTTAGCAAATTCTCGGATCGAAATCAAGTTCACATATTAGTTTACGTTGATGACTTGATGATCACGGGATCGGATATCGGGATGATAGATGAGTTGAAAGGAATTCTTAAGCATCATTTCAAGCTTAAGGATTTGGGTGAATTGCGATACTTTCTTGGATTGGAAGTGGCACGATCGAAAGAAGGAATTGTACTTAGTCAACGAAAATACTCTCTCGAGCTAATTGCGGATGCGGGATTAAACAATGCAAAGTGCGTAACCACTCCTCTAGAGCAAAACGTCAAGTTGACCTCTCACGAGCATGACATCTCTTCCAAGACAAAGGTCAAAGACCCGTTACTTGAGCATGGGGATCGATATAGAAGGATCGTGGGACGTCTTCTTTACCTAACGATGACTAGACCGGACATTGCTTATCTGGTACATCTCTTGAGTCAATTCATACACAATCCAAAGGTATCTCATATGAGTGCGGCGATGAGGATAATTCGATACATAAAAGGAAATCCGGGATTGGGATTGTTCTTTCCGAAGAATAATGATTTTCGGTCCATGGTTGCTTATTGTGATAGCGATTGGGCTTCTTGTCCAATGACAAGAAAATCGGTAACTGGATATTGCATACGATTGGGAGGTGCTATGGTTTCTTGGAAGTCGAAAAAACAATCGACTATTTCTCGGTCAAGTGCGGAAGCCGAGTATCGAAGTATGGGAATGGCGGTCTCCGAAATCGTTTGGTTGCGCGGATTATTGGATGAGCTTTGTTTAGGTTCGAACACATCAACGGTCCTACATTGCGATAACAAAGCCGCCATCCAAATTGCGGCAAATCCTACCTTTCATGAACGAACGAAGCATATCGAGATCGATTGTCACTTTGTTCGGGACAAGATCTTAGAAGGTGTTATTCGCACGGAGTATGTGGCTTCTCACGAGTAACTTGCCGACTTATTAACTAAGGCATTGGGAAAACCTCAAACAGAACGACTGCTTCAAGGGTTTGGAATGAAAAATTTACATAAAAGAGAAGAGAAGTGAAGATGAATGTTGAAGTATAAATAGTATTATGTCCTAAGTTAGCTATATTGAAACTTTAGGGTCTATTTAGTATTTTTAATCTCTTAGCTTCCTTTTAACATATGTTTGCATTCTGTAAAATGCAAGAAGGATATCAGCACGTAAGCTGAATTTGGTTGAGCTCAGTTTGCAATTCTTGGTTCTCTTCAGAAAGCCTCCTGGCCGAATTCACTAGAAGAGCATCTGAACCAGCTAAATGCGCAGCACACTACCACAGTTGCGTTAACACGGCATCCATGAACTTCATCATCAAATACCTCATCTCCAAAGAACTCCCTACCTACCTGGGCAACCCAATCCACCCCATTTTCATTGGCATGATCATTAGTATCATTTCGGACCCTTCCTGGCTTCAATGTTTTATGGAGCATGAGCTGTGCGACCATGACTGATGCATTGGTGTGGAGAAGAAGATACAAAGGCCTCAACAGTTCTAAAGCTGTTATTGCTCTCTAAGAGTAGAAAACCGATGCTAATGCACGTGTTATTAGTCTCGGATGCAGCCTGGTAGAGAGGTTTTTATGTGGGTTTGGGGTCTGTGATGTATCAGAGTTGGTGATTAATGATAATGGTGGAGGAATTGCTGATCTGGGAACGATGATTTCTGGACTAGCTAGAGTATGTTAACTGGAAAGAGAATGTCTTATTCGACTCTAATCATCATGTCATGTTCAGAGTAAGAGATAGTAAATCATCAATATATACAAGTACTCCATCCATCTCAAAAAGCGAAAACAAAAAGGCAGAAGTAAGGGACATGAAAGAAAGAAAACAACAAGAGTTTACTTATTTAGAGCCAAAGTTGATATAATATAACGGATCGAGATGATGTGCCTCCAAGGTATCCAGGAGGAATGGAATGTTTCTTCTTTATTGTTCTCAATAATGGACTGAATCAATCGAAAGCTCTTCATATATATATATATATACGTTATAAAGAAGGATATATGTATTGATTGCTAATTTGCTATGACCGTGACTAACTGTGACAGTTTTGAAAGTCAAATTTCACGGGTGGCTAGGGTAGAGACATACATATACGTGTATATAGAGGTCATGATCTCATTTATGGCGACGCGGCAGCCTAACGAACTGTGATTTGCTGGACAAGGGAAAGTAGTTTTGAAGGCCGCATAACACCACAAGTGAGAGAGAATATGCAGATCATTAGGGTGGATGTATATACTGCAACTTCATGGTGGTGTACGTATTTATACTTAGGAAAAATAGGAACATCTCCATTATATATGACGAAATATTAATAATTTCCAGTAATCATGGTAAGCGTATTTACAAAGGAAATGTAGGAAACATCTACCTCATATTTGCACTATCTTGGATCATTAGTTATAAGTATACTAATATTTAATTTTGTAGAATACACATACAATAATAATATGTCAATGCGGGTATTAGCTGTTGCTATATGTAAAATATTATCCACACAAAAACATTATCTATAATAATTAAGTCAATACAAGTTTAAGCTGGATAGTGGACGGTTGTTATTGATCTATTATCTTTAAATAAAATAGAGGGGACGATTTAAATATGATTGCCGTGCTATCTTATTAACTGCTATGAATTTTTATTTAATTGAAACATTTTAATCATCCAATTAGTTCATGGCATATAGCGACAGCAAATGCTGCATTATTGATCTTTGTAAATCTAGGAATTGTAATTTATTACGAACGCACTTCAAGGAAGACTCAGTACATGGAAAAGAATGCTTGTTGCATTTCGTGACATTTGGACAGCAGTGATTTTTTTTTACTCAGCTATCAAGAGAAATCATTTATTACAAAACGACGACGGAAAATAATTATGAAGTCTTTTGTTAATTGAATGAATATATAATAATAAATTTGGAAAAGAATCCAATTAATAATCTGTCCATATATAACCATTTACAAAGTTGTAAACTTGAAATCCCTTAAGTTACATATTAATTATTCACAAGTATTAATATCAGTAGAAGGAGAAAATTAGGGCAACAGCAAATAAAAAGAGAGACGTTTTCTTAGAAAATACAAATTGGAACTAAAGGCCGATCTGTCCGGTCTAAAGATTGATCATCGAGGAAACCCAGATTCTTTTTTGAGTGAGTAGATCAAATAGAGAGTTGTTTGCAATTAATACTTTTAGTATTGCGGGGGTTACAGTTTCATGAAACTTTTTATATCAAGACTCGTTCTTAATCAACTAAGTTTTGCATAGTTAAAACTTAAAAGGTGTATCTCTTATATTAGAAGAAATTTAAATAACCAAAGACGTAACTGAAAAGCCATATATGGAGAGTCAGACAAGTAGATCAAGACGGCGATCTTTTGACTTTTGAGCTTTGGTAGATCTCTCCCTTTGAAAAAAAAACATTTCTAGGAGACAACAGATCATTAATGTCGGGATAATGAAAGCTTTCCTCTTTCAACGCAAACTCCCTCTCGATGTATATATATATGGAGACAAGATCTTAACAGAAAACTGCAGCAAAGGGAAAGAGAAGAAGATTCTGGTTACCTCTTTGAGATTGTGGAAGCATGTCAGCGACGAGGTCTCCGGCGCCTCTGCTATACAGGCACTCGAGTCAGGAGATAAAGAACTTGGCCTCGGTTTCGAGCAGCCTCTTGCCTGCTTTTGGGACTGTGATCAAAGACAAACACCGGCAGCTCAAGGGACATATTATCGCTCCTTATGATCGCAGATATAGGTGAAATTCACTTTTCCTGCAAAAAGTAACAGATTTTTTTTGGGGGGCCAAAAAAGTAACAGATTCACTAATTTGCTTCATTTCATACATATGAAGAGTCCATTCTTTGGGTTTTATTACGAATAATATATGATTATTTTGTGCAGGATATGGCAAACGTTTTTGGTGGTATTGGTGGTGTATTCGGCATGGGCATCACCTTTCGAGCTAGCATTCAAGAATGTCTCCACAGGGTCGCTCCTGCCTGTGGATTTGGTAGTGGATGCCTTCTTTGCCCTCGACATAGTTTTGACTTTCTTCGTGGCTTACTTGGACAAGTCAACCTATCTCCTTGTAGATAATCACAAGAAGATTGCAATCAGGTAACTCACAGTCTCTTCTCTTGTCTTACAGATATACCTAAAAGTCTTCTTCTTGGAGAGATAGATTTCGGTTCCTTCAACAGTTCTAGGTCTGTCATTAGCTCATGGAGACAATAGAAGGGGAACAGTTCAAAAGGGATCTATATATGTATTACTTATTCTCACTATATCTGTATGATCAGAGCATGTACTTAAACCTAAGGTCTTTTAGCTTTGATGAAATCACGGAATCACATGAACATAGAAGTTGCTTCTCAAAAAAAACGGAGCAGAGGAAATATATTAACAAGTGGAAATTAAGGGACTCATTATGTAATCTAATCAATTCAAAGATCGTACCTGATAAGTAAATGGGCGTGCATTCTCGACCTTTCTTCCTTAGGTATGTGACAAGAATATGGTTCACGATGGATGTAGCCTCAACTCTGCCATTTCAGACATTGTACAGAATCTTCACCGGAAAGATGCACCAGGGAGAGGTCTTTAGCTTCCTCAATCTGCTTAGGTTATGGCGGCTCAGGCGAGTTAGTGAACTCTTCACGAGGCTGGAGAAAGATACTCGATTCAGCTACTTCTGGACAAGATGTTGCAAACTCATCTGTGTAAGAATCACTATATACTATATCCTGCAACCAATTTTTACCAAATTAAGAATCACAGAGAAAAACACATGAATATCATTTGCAGGTAACTCTATTTGCAGTACACTCAGCAGGTTGCTTCTACTTATGGTTGGCTATGCATTACAAAACACCAGCTGATACATGGATAGGAAGTGAAGTTCCTAATTTCAAGACCGAAAGCGTTTGGCTCGGGTATACGTATTCAATCTACTGGTCGATCGTGACTCTCACTACAGTCGGCTATGGCGATCTGCATGCTGTCAATACAGGGGAGAAGGTTTTCAATATGCTGTATATGTTGTTCAATATTGGTCTCACAGCTTATTTGATCGGTAACATGACAAATCTTATCGTCCACGGTGCTGTTCACACCTTTTTCATGGTAAGATACTTAGTTCTAAACTACATGCTTTAATATTTCAGCTACTTGGAGAATTTGTAAATAAAGATGCAGTGAGGAATAGAAAAAGAGTACAGAGCGAGTTAACACCCGAAATTAAAAGCAACCTCCTCAACAAGATTATTTCTGTCTTGTTGTGTAAAGTGTGCCAAGTCAATTAACTCTAAACTTGGAACAAAAATTTAATGCTGAGATATAAGGACTTAACTCTGAACCCAAGTTTTACACTTCTCTGACCTCTTATTCCTTAGATGCACTGACGAGAAGGAATAGTTCTAAGCAGGAAATGCATAGATCGGAAAAACTTACCTTCTTAAAGTCATAACTTTGAAGTCGCTTCACATTTTGAGATTGCCCCCTGCATTCATATGCAGTACCTTCTGTTAACAGTCAACCAAGAGTAAAGTCAACTTTGCTGATTCCACCTTATTAATGACTGAACAACGGTTTGTTTCTCAGAGAGACGCCATCAATGAAATTCTGAGGTATGCAAGCAAGAACAGACTTCCAGAAGGTCTAAAGGAGCAGATGCTGGCCCACATGCAACTAAAGTTCAGGACAGCCGAGCTCCAACAGGAAGAAGTGCTAGAGGACCTGCCCAAGGCTATACGATCGGGGATAGCCCAGCACCTCTTTCGACACACTGTCGAGAATGCATATCTGTTCAAAGGAGTCACCGAAGATCTCATAGTTCAACTAGTAAGATTTTAAAATATATAAGTGTTAGCACGGAGGTTAACATCACCTTTAATTGCTTGAATTACAACAGGTGGCCGAGATGAAAGCAGAGTACTTCCCACCTAAGGTTGAGATCATCCTGCAAAACGAAATTCCAACAGACTTCTACATTATAGTATCAGGAGCTGTGGTACCAATTCCTCTCTTCTATTTTGTTGATTCAATCTATACAAATCAAGGCTGCAAAATCTGATTGGCGGTGGACACCTGCAGGACGTTATCACTTACAAAAATGGAACAGAAAAGGTACTTACCAGCAAATGACAGTTTCCAAACACTATCTATCTATCAGTTATGCACAGCATCCAGTGTATGCTCAATGCGACATATGCACTGACAATAGCCAAAATCCCATTAATAAAAAACTAACAACTCGCACAATGTTTGCAGCACAACTTTGATACATGGAACTAGTAATGATACAATGCCCAGTTCATTACTAAACATTACATAATCTGGTGATGTCTTCATGAGATTTCTGCACAAGATTCTGACATCAAAGTTCATAATGGAGCTTTGTTGTTTGTACTTTCAGTCCCATTAATTCTCTGCAGAAGAAAATGAAGCAATATCACATAAAAATTGTGTTTCATGTTTATAAAACAATCCTTCTGTATGAATTGTATTCTGTAAAACAAAAGAAGCTGATAATCATGTAAAAAACTTTGCAGACACTAATAAAACTCCGTTCTCCAGCAATGGTGGGGGAAGTAGGTGTTTTCTTCAACATCCCTCAACCTTTTACGGTGAGAACAAAACGGCTCTCTCAAGTTGTTCGGATTAGTCATCATCAGTTCAAGCAAATGGTGCAGCCACATAGTAGAGATGGGAAGATAATCATTTCAAACGTTGTTCAGGTTCAAGCTATCTCCTTTACATGTGTAGAAATTTGTATCTCATACTTTCTGAAAAATTGACACCATTGCGGTTTAGCCAATGCAATTTTTCCATTGTCGGGTTAGAAATTGTTATATGCAGCAGAAGTGATTTCTTCAGATGGAATACACCTCTCCTGTGCCTTTTCTTTAACCATAATATAGATTTATCTATTTCTTACTTGTACCAGTATCTCAAGGGCATGGATAAAGAAGTGCAAGAGGAAATTGAATTTATAACAGATATGCGTGTCGCGGATATAGAGGTACTCTTCTAGGGGTTTTGTGTAGTTTCCCTTAATTTCTGGTACATGACATCTACTTTTTCGTAACTGACATCTATTTGACTAGTCCATTATGTCCTTATTCACTTCATCGATCATACAATACATCATACATACCACAAAATTGAGGAGTTATGAACAGTTCTCAAGGAACAATAAAAGCCTGTAAAATCCTAAACCTGACATGTCTTGATTATTTCCAGAAAAAAAATTGTATGCACAACATAATCCATATACCAAGAAATAATTTTTACTAGATGATGATGGAAACATAATTATAATTTTTATTCACTTTTGCAGCAAATGTTATCGACTGCAGAAGAGCATGAAGTCAACACAGATGAAAATGCATATACAAATGGTAAATCTTGTTTTTGTTTTGAATATGACCTAACCGTAACTTTCATTTGATGAAACCTAATGTTCATCAAATCAATGACCTTCCATAGAAAAAGAAAGAGCTATCCTACAAAGCTTTGTGCTATGTAATTTCACATATTAGTGATCTATCCAAAGAACTCCGTATTAAATTAAATCATCAAAGAGGGCATTAAACATCTCTCATAGACCAAATTTGTATAAATTTAGTTTACGAGTTAACTCTACTTTTGCAGAGCATTCAATTCTACCAACCACAATTCCAACTCGGGTGATAATTCATGGGCATCATCCCAATGAGAACACAGCAGAAGGGACTGGCAAACTAATACATCTGCCTGATTCAATAGAAGAACTTTTCAAAATAGCAGGTATTACTATGCTTCCATTACGAATAGTATCCAAGAACTTAGATGTTTTCACCCTGACATTTGAAAATATTTGAAGGATAGGACGCTTAAAATATCAGACATAAAAAATGCACATACTATTTAAATATTCTACATAAGAAAATTTGTCTGACGGATGAAACTAATAATTATATTGTATTGTAACCTCTTAGAGCTAAAGGTTTATCTGTATAGTGAGGAAACTTATACTAAAATCCAGATTGATTGAAGAGGCAAAAAGTGTTTGCAAAGCCTATAGTTGAATGCACGTATAAGCTAAATTTATACATCTAGACAAACAATGAGTAGCAAAATCAGGTGATAACAACTCACTATTAAGTAATCCAACTATATCACCAAGTAAATTCACCATCTTAAATCAAATAAAAGCCTCAAGAAACACTTGAGTATTGTGGTAACTTTATTATTGTACCGTAGTTTCAAGCTTCTGATACAAGACCACTAAAATTTGACATCTAACAAAGAGAACTATATCCAATCTGTGTTTGCAGAGAAGAAGTTTGATAGAGGGGTAAGCACAATCCTCATGGCTGATGGCTCAAAAGTGGAAGAGGTGGATGCTCTGAGAGAGAATGATCATCTTTACATCTTTTAATATAAAACCTGGTCTGTTTTTCAGTACATGATGCATCACACAAGCAATGAACTGAATTGCACTATATCTCATGGAGATCTGAAGAAATGTGTAGCATGCATGATCTTTCTTTTAGAACTATTAATCTTGGCTGTATGCCAACTAGGTTGTTTCTGCAGTGTTATTGTTTCTCTTGAGAGATAAGTGAGCTTAAGAACAAAAGTGTTAGAGAAGCTCACATCTGTCACATTCTCTTGTTGAGCATTTCTACAACAGCAAAAGCAGCATTTTGGACCATGTCCTTTTGATCCTCTAGATTTGTCTTCCTCTCAAGAGCTGAAAACTTACATTTCTCGATATCTTCAACTATTCCTGAAGAGCTTTGATCTATTTCACTGCATTAGAAGCACCATGAGAATAAAAAAGAAAACTGTGATTGGATTTTTTTTAAGCCTTGCATTTGCATCATGCATCCAGTATAATTACAAACACCACAGATGATCTAAAAAGCACCAAAACAAGACACATAGTTTACTGTAATTATTTTCTATCTAGACATAGTTTCATCTTCCTACCTTTGGAAAGGTATGCTGATTCTCAGCAGATGCACATGTGCAGAATGACTAAAAAGAGAGATCAATGAAATTAGAGACTAAGGAAGTATATTATGGTAAGCTAATAATAAGTGCGCACAACCAAGTTCCAAAATCTGAAAGCACCAACATCTATGAACAACATAGAAGAATTAGAATCGTCATCTTTAACAAAGGAAAATGATGACCACAAAAGTAGGTTCGATTAATCCTCACCAAGCTACTGTAAGTACGACTTACTTTATCATCTTAAGCATGTTCTCCGTTACTCTAAGTACGACTTACTTTATCATCTGTTCTCCATTACTGTAAGAACAACTTACTTTATCATCTTAAGCATGTTCTCCATTACTGTCTGCACTTGCTGTGACATATCTGTCCCATCAACAGATACTGGTTAAGGATAATGGATTTGGACACAACAAAAGTAGTATGAATTCAAAATTAAGACCAACTGTAGACAAAATACGGCATTCATTGTTCTCACCAATGCATACAGACATGTAAGTAATAATGACGGAAATTGACAATTTGACATTTAGCGCAGCAGCTATTAAGAGACAGTTCATTGTCATTGCATTGTTAAACACCTATTACGCAACTTCTTCGAATCTGATTACTGGATTTGGATAAAAATATCGAGTATCACGCATTGCACAAGTACATCAAGATCATTATGAAACAGTAAAATCTAACATTAATACTTCGAAGAAACTATATGCAAACACATCTCTCAGTAGCGCAATCGCAAGTCATTACTCACAATAAGCGCATTGCTCAAAGTAGACTTACTTCAAATAGTAGAGAGAAATTCAAAGAGATCATCTAAATTGTATCCGCGAAATCAAGTGAAGTTTTTCATCCTCTACATATGATGACGGATATCTATGTCGATTTGCTTCGAAGGATTTGCAAGTGTAAATGGAGAGAGAGAGAGAATAAGCACCGTAAACAATGGATGAGAGCTGCGAATCGGAATCCGAAGCAAGAAGAAGTGATGAGCCCCTGCATCAGACGGTGAATTTGCCATGGCTACTTGCAGATCAGGAGTCAGGAGTGTACTGTTAGAGTGCTGCCTTTGCCTATTTCAATGCATCCCTCGCGGTTGAAGATATATATATATATATACTTGGCGATTATATATTATATATATAATCCAAAAAAGGCCCAAATCTACTCATATTTTTAGTATATATATCAACATTTACATACTTAAAATAAGATATTGTGAATATTTAATAATATAAACGGATATATATTAGAAATAACCGTTAACGCATATATTCAGTTGTTCCTATATATAGGCCCAAAAGGCAACAAATTGAAGTAGATCAGACTTCGCTCGCTCCCGCCAAGTCTCCCCCTCCCGCCAAGTCTCCAGTTCGTCTCTCTTTCCATCCCTCCCTCTCCTCGATACGCTCTCAATTTCAATCGCGCAAGTTCGAGTGGCTGTACACGATGGAGGTGACTCCTCTCACTGATCTAAAGTACGACGGAAGCGTCCAAGAAGAGTGCTGTATGGATTCGCCAGAGGCTTCGGTCACAAGTTTACTGCCTGCCGTTCTATTGGATGATCCGTCTGCAACTCTTCTATGGGAGAAAAGCTTTATGAAGTCTCTCTTGGTGGGCGATCGACAGGGGACGGCGATTTCCCCACCTGCTGATGCGGATCACTCCGACAAGTCATCGCTTGACTCCACCGCAATAACCAATCTTGGGGTCAACTCGCAGTCAACTCAGGAAAATTTCTCGTTTCGTTCTTTCTCGATGCAGAAACAAGGGTCTGATTTTCAGCAAAACACGATTTCGTTGACTAACGTTGTTGCTGATAATTCGAAACAACTGTGGTCTTCAGAGGAGGAAGAAGCGAATTTTCTGGCGTCTGTGGGTCTTGGAAGCATATGGGGCATCAACTCATCAGAGACATGTTCCACACCATCAACTCCGTGGCCCAACTCTCTGCAAGAAGACTTCTTGATTAAGAAACCAGTGAAAGTGGATGATACACCACACCACTTTGATCAAGAAGAAGGTTGTTCAAATTCACACGTCAGGATATCATCTTCCATTACAGAGGAGGATTCATGGAGCATGGTAGAGGACCAGTTGCTAAGAGCGACCCTGGCGGATAAAATCTCCAAGCAGCCCATTCCGTGGCAGTGCATTGCTCAAGCGCTGCCTTGGAAGACACCATTGGAGGTGTTTCTTCGGACCAGCCAGTTGCTTCAAAGCGTCCAGCGTGATCTCTCCTCTGTGTTAATAGTCACTACTGAGCAACAGCAGCAACCGGGGATCTCTCCCATGTCTCCGAAACAACAACTAAAGCGGAAAAGGTGGAGTGAAGAAGAGCACGACAAGTTTCTTTTGGGTGTGGATAGATACGGCTGGGGAAACTGGAAGCTGGTGGCCACTTTGATTCCGGGCAGAACAGTGCCTCAGGTCACAAGCCATGCTCAGAAATGTCAAAGAGATTATTCCTCCGAGACTATAACTAAATGGAGGAGGAGGAACAACTAACTAATAAAGGAGAGACATCCATGACATTATATAGTATTCTCCACAGCTAGCTAACCTCGTCAGCCATGATCGTCTCTCGAGGCTACAGCAGATGGATTGGATGTCTCTACATTGAAGAGAAGACAACGCATGCATTCATTCATGGCTTACCTAACCATTCTTTTATTGTGATACCACTGTGGGAGCAACTGCAATTCTGACGATTCGTTATCACAATCAATTCTTTAATCCACGTTAATTTTTCTTGTACATCCATCCATTTGATTTTTTAATAAGTGATACCATTTTTATTCTGTCGAAATACTTTGGTGCAATAGTTCTTATATCCTCCAGTCCAGTCTCTAGTAATGACTCCAGCCTTCTACTCGTTATCTTCGCATGCATTAACATTCGAATCGAACCATAACAAATCCATGTCATCATCGTGGAATTGAAATGCAAACTTTTTTTAGCGTCAACAGGTTAGCAGAAGAAGTACGTAGGGGTGTTTTATCTCTGATACAAGGCTATGAATGCATATGAAACCACTTCTTCAAAGCTTCAATGAATAAACATATGTTACATTTACATATATCTATCAAGTATCAGATTCTACATTCTCTTACGAGTTCTTTCTAATAATAACAGTCACCTGAATAAAACTACACCATTCCGCATACAGAAGAGTCTATCTGATTAAAAAAATACAAATTGATAGTTTGAGGTGAACTATCGCAACAACGAAGAAAGAGACAGCCTTTGAATCTAATGAAGAACGCAACTGCATCAAGGTGGAAGCTCAGTTTGTGAAAACACAACTTAGTGTCAAGACTGCAGGCCCTCAATTTTGTTTTCCATGGGGATTCCAATCTTCTAAGGAAGACGATGATTAGAAGATGCGCCATGCTTCCGACCGAGATCCTTCTATCTACTAGACACATCTAAGCGAGATTCCTTGTAATTCTCCCTCCCTGACTTGTGCTTTGCAAGGCTTGTTGTCTGCAACCTCACTCTTCACAACTAGAGTTGTTTTGTCGAATCTGAAACAAGGTAAACATACCATCTTTCTACAAAACAAATCTCTCTCTATATATATATTTCGGGGTTAATAATCAAATTATTACACTTAATAAATCTTTATCCGAACTTTAATTTTTAAAAAAAGTGTTACCTAAACTTTGACACAGGGCAAATTACTACCTCAGTTAAGTTTTCAAGTTTTCGTTTAAATATGGACGGAAAAAATGACACTGACACTCTTTCTTTAACATAATTCATATTTAACTCGATTCACAATTAATCTTTTGATATGAATTGACACTCTTTCTTTGTTTTAGTAGGACGGTACTTAAAATAAAATGGTATAGAGTCAGCACTGCAAAGTTGGTGGTGCCAAAGCATACGTGAATTTATATAGTGGATTTACAGGTAAGTTTTTTCCACCTAACTTGTCGACAGTCCTCATCTACAATTTAACAAATTTGAATATAGTTACAGTTACCCTAACTGTAAATGTTTTGATTTTGTTGCTTGTTTTCACACAACATCATCGTTAAGAGAAACTTTTTAGTGAAATGAAATAAAAGTGTATTATTATTTGATCCTTACTTTCAATTTTGTTTATTGACATTCATAATTTGGATCTGGAAAGTGTTAGTAGTTGTAGTAGGTGGGGAGTTGAATTAGCGGTGGAATGCTGCTATATATTATCTTAGTTATTGTGATAATAATAAAATATTATTATTTTGTTAAAATATTCAAACTTCGTCTTTATACTTATATATATTATTAATTATTATAGTCAGTCTAAGCTTTTGAGATGACATGATAAATAATACGGTGGTGAAAAATTGAAAATTATGGTTTTTGTACTATATTTTTAATATGGTTAGTAATATTAATATGATGTAATTTAAAAAGGAGTTTTTTACTTGTAATAGTTATAATTATGGTATTTTAGGTATAACTATAATTATATACATATACATATATAAACCTATCATGTAAATAAATTCAATATCTATATCAATTTTGAATTAATCTCGAATGTGTTAAATTTTGATTTAGAAATATTATAATAAAAAAATTGTCTTTTATATATAATGTTACATCCATCAAAATAAGCATTGCCATATATATACCCACGAATCACATAAGAAGTACCTAATTACACGTATTCTACCGGACTTGGTCAAAATAGTAACTAATATCTAAATAAAGGTCAATAATATACAAAGTTGTGGGACAAATCTGAAAAGGATGTATATCAAACCTACTGATCCACTAAAAATAATGGACAGGAAGAAGAAAACAAAAAAAATCTCAAAAGGGATAATTTTTGGTATATATATATATATATATATTGCCTTAAGTACGATACATTATGTAATAGAATTCAATGGTATGTATTTTTATACATGTAAAATCTTATTTTAAGCTGTTAAAAAATTGAGTTATTCGGTGTTTGCGTGATTAAAAATAAAATATTTATCGATTTTAATTTTATGATAGAAAAGTAAAACTGTGCGTGTGATAAATGCATAATACATTTGATTTTCCTTTTATTATACGTAAATAACGCAACAACTTATATAACGACTGATGGAATTAGTCAGGTACTTCACGTATTTGAAGTCTATTTGTTCAAGTCAGGTTTTCGTGTTAATGAAAGAGAAACAATCAGGGTGTATCTGTTACATAGTTTTTTTTTTTGATAATTTGTATCTGTTACATAGTTAAAATATGGGGTTTACCGTGTAGTATAATTTTTATTTTTTGGCCGAAGGTATAGTATAAAGTATAAACTATAAATTATAAAAGATGAGTCAGTATTTTTTTTTTTTTTTTTTTTTTAAGGTGAGTTGGATTTTGTAGTATAAAAAGGCTGCTGAGGATTCCTTGGCCTCCATCTGCCTGCACCTCTGCTCTGGAAAGTGACCGACTGCTCAAGCAAGAAAGACGAAGAGATACAGAAGATGACTTTCGACAAGATCAAGGTCACCAACCCCATCGTCGAGATGGATGGTCAGATCTCTCTTTCTCTCTCTTTTTCTTCATGTAGAGTGTAGAGTGTAAACAACTGATCCGTGGAATGGAAATCTTTTTTATTTTTTTGGTTTTTGATTGTTCGTTGGGATGGATTCATGTGCTGGATATCTTCTTTTTGCATTTGGAGAGTGCGTTTACTGTTCTTGATCCAAATGGACATGCTCGATGTTGTTGGAAATGTCTCCTTAATTTTCAAGCTGTTTCGAAATGGCAGATTCATCCTAAAGCTAGGAATATGACATTTACAGCATGTTTGGTTGGCTACCTTGAACTTTATTAATGAGATCCGGAGAGGATAAGCTGTGGTCTTATTCTGGACAGATCTTTAGAAAACTGAATGTTGCTTCTGCGATATCCTTACTATGTTCCTCTGGCACAGGTGATGAAATGACTCGAGTGATATGGCAAATGATAAAAGATAAGGTGATTTGAGTTAACTTGGTTGTCTTGCTTTTAGAAGATATCTGTGTAAAAATCCGAGATTTACTTCGATTTAAACATCGCAGCTCATTTTCCCTTTCGTTGAGCTGGATATCAAGTACTTTGACCTTGGACTTCCACATCGTGATGCCACCGATGATAAGGTTACAGTTGAAAGTGCTGAGGCAACCCTTAAGTATGTTCCCTTCTGCTACTTGTACATGAGTTTAGGGCTAATTGACATTCAAAAGCAATAATCAAGTCACCATATTTTATATTTTTGATCGAAATTGCTGACAATTCGATTTTTATCATGATAGGTACAATGTAGCAATCAAGTGTGCAACTATTACCCCAGGTACTATTAAAATGTATTGTCTGTATTTTTGCTGATGTTACTGCATTATGTATTTTTTACTGATGTTACTGCATTATGAGCTGCGAATTTCCAACTTCTTACATCAGAGACATGACCTGTTCATTGAAGGTCTGCTAATTCATTATTGTATTATATTTGATTATACCGATAGATGAAGACCGTGTTAAGGAGTTCAACTTGAAGAGCATGTGGAGGAGTCCTAATGGCACAATCAGGAACATATTAAATGGTTAGTGCTGTAGGGATATCATGACTTTCTGGTATTGCAATGATTTTTATTTAAATAAAAACTGGTTTGTGATGAGATACTGAGATTGTCGTTTTCTGCAGGCACCGTCTTTAGAGAACCAATTATGTGCAAAAATGTCCCCAGGCTTGTCCCTGGTATTGCCCTCCTCCTTGAACTTTATTTCCGACTATATTTGTAAATCACTAATCTGAATGTGCTGCTGTTTCCCAGGTTGGACAAAGCCAATTTGCATTGGAAGGCATGCCTTTGGCGATCAATATCGTGCCACCGACATGGTTATTAAAGGACCAGGAAAACTAAAGCTTGTGTTTGGTAAAATATCTACTATTATGATCTGTGCAATTGATTTTCTGTTCTCGTATCCTTAGTAATGCTCATTCCTATTGTTGTTAAACTCTTCACAGTACCCGAGGGAAAGGATGAGGCGATAGAACATGAAGTATTTAACTTTACTGGCGAGGGAGGAGTTGCCTTGGCGATGTACAACACAGATGAGGTTAGTTTCATCATTTTGTGGTACTGCTAGTGCTAGACAATTTTTTTTTGTTTCTTATAGAGAGCTGTTTCTGTTTTAAACTCTGTATATTATCTTGGTTGCAGTCTATCCGTGCTTTTGCAGAGGCTTCAATGAACACTGCTTACCAGAAGAAGTGGCCTCTTTATCTCAGTACTAAAAATACTATCCTTAAGAAGTACGATGGCAGGTATGGAGGGGTCCCTCGTCGCACTACTTCCTGGTTTATTCAATCAGTTCTACATTTATGGCACCCTTATGGTGTTCCGTTCTCTAATAATAAGCATATACATGTCAGATTCAAGGATATATTCCAAGAGGTGTATGAGGCTAGCTGGAAATCAAAGTTTGAGGCTGCTGGAATATGGTGAGTATATGCTCCTTCCATTATCAGAAAACAGAAAACATGTCTATTATCCACCAACTAATTTGACACATTTATCTTGCTGTTGAAACAAAATGGAAGGTATGAACATCGTTTGATTGATGACATGGTGGCTTATGCTCTAAAGAGTGAAGGAGGCTATGTGTGGGCATGTAAGAACTATGATGGAGATGTCCAGAGTGACTTCTTAGCTCAAGGTTCGTGATGCACTGCATCTTAAATAATAAACTACTGCGAATTGGTAGCAGTTCCTGTGTTCTATCGATTCACTGACAAATTTCTTTCTGATGTTTTCTTTATTACAGGCTTTGGGTCTCTTGGCTTGATGACTTCTGTCCTGGTATGATGATGCTCCCAATATTATGTTAGTTAGCGCATGTCATCATTAGTCGTGCAGCTGTTTGTCGTGTTCTATCTGTATCTTCAATATTCATAATTGCAACGAACCAGTTAGACAAAGAAGAAAATAAGAGAGACTAATGTATATATAGTAGATGAAAGATTTGCGTTTCTGAATGGTGCATAAGAGTGCTGTTATTTTCAGGTATGCCCAGATGGAAAAACAATAGAATCAGAAGCAGCGCATGGCACAGTTACACGTCATTATCGAGTTCACCAGAAAGGAGGCGAGACAAGTACAAACAGCATTGCATCTATTTTTGCTTGGTCCCGAGGACTTGCTCACAGGTAATTATTAAATCATTTCAGCAACTTTCAACTCAGTTGCATATAAGAATTAACATTGTTTCCTACACTAGTAGAATGTTCCAGAACATAATATTAACATTTAGCTTTCAATTCCCATGGCAGGGCCAAGTTGGATGACAATGCTAGACTCCTAGATTTCACAGAGAAGCTAGAAGCAGCTTGTATTCGAGCAGTTGAATCAGGGAAAATGACAAAGGATCTTGCACTTATCATCCATGGATCCAAGTAAGTAGCTACTTCATGTGTTAGCTAATCTCTTGGTAGATACCATACCAATTAGCATCATTCATGATATAATCATAGCTGCCATGTTTGTCTTTAAATGTTGTGTTCTCATTGATAATGTGTAGGCTCAGTAGGGACACGTACCTGAACACAGAAGAGTTCATTGATGCCGTGGCGGCCGAGCTGAAACAATGCTTCCATGCTAAACTCTAAAGAGTACGTGAATTTGAGTTTGAAGTTCTTTTCTGTATTCTTCAGTACAATATTTTAGCAATCGAATGTTGTTTGATGTATCTCCCCTTCTACCTGTTAATCACTGTGACCGAGAGGAATCTACTGTGCTAGCTATCGGAAGAAAAATAAGCGTTTTGCATTGGAAACATTTATATGTTGTTCGGCATTCTATTCTAGTTGCGTTTCAGAACATTCAAATCTGTTCCTAGAGGCTGGCTATTGGGTCTTAACATGTGTTGTGTCTAAATGGATAATTCTTAAATGTGTCTCAAATCTTCAGACATGAACCCGACACGATTAAGTACCAGATTAAATGTGACATGGCACGAGACACGATTAACTTTATGAACAATAAAAAAATGTTTGTGTTAAACGATGCAATTAGACACAACACGTAGTAGATAAACACGATATGATGCAACACGATTAAATATGAAACAATTAAACACGATACAAAGCGATTAAGAACGATATGAAATTGATTATAACAATTAATACGAAAGTCAGTAAATTTACATATTTTTTAACAAACGAAAGTTAGTGTTCATACATAAAACCTTTTAGCTCAGTAATAAACAACAAGCACGTCTTGCTCGTATCCAACGCAACTCACTAAACCCTAGAAGCTCGTTCATTTCAGTATACTCAGTTCGGGAACTGCGGTTCACGGGGTGGTATCTGTGTAGACTTTCTGTGAGAAGTGGAATTTCAAATTTCACGGAAATTTATGTGAAAAGTTGGTAGAACTTAGAAGGCTAAAAAGTCAAAAGTAGAAAATGAAAACTGAAAGATGTTGCTTGTTTGGTGCAGAAGGCGAATAAGTGATATACGTGGAATTTCTATGTATAAATGTGTGACATGTTTACAAAACACGATTAGTTAAACGTGATTTTATTCGCGTATCTCTATTCATGTCACGGGTATATACGACACGATTAGACACGAATTGTTAATCATGTTCAAATGTATAAGAGTTGTTTAAACTCGGGATCCGTTAATGTCAAACTTATATACGCTTTAAAACATATATCGTGTCGTATCATTTAATCGTATCGTATTGTGTCAGAAATTATTATTACTGTACGAAACGAAGTTAGCTTGTTGGTGATGTTGATGCGCCATTGTTTATAGTTATCCTCCATCAAGTTACTTCGCAATGGCAGCGTGTTTTGTGCTTATCTTCAGTATATTTAGATCCACATTAAAAATATAGTGACTAATTATGTTCGCACTGTAGATTTAACAAAATCGGACGAGGGACTTTGTTGTACTTTAAACCGGTCCCAGTTTCGTGGACCATCGTTTTTTGTTTTTTTTGTTGTTCCCATGGAAAACATTATTGTAGGAATCTAATAACATGCAGAGAAGAATGCTTACAGATATACAAAGCATATGATGTAATGGTGTGTTTTAGTAATAAGACCCCGTAAGACAGATTATGAAAGCATTTACGATCAAATCCAATACCATCATTTGTATTCAGCAGGACACTGATGTAATGGTGTGTTTTAGTAATAACGATGAAATCCATAAGTAGCGCCTTGCCTTAAGAAAGTGCACTATTGCAATAAATATGCCAACATTCACACAAAACAAACAAGATGAAAAATACAAGTCAAACGACGTACAAGAAACCTCAATAGGCTGTTTCTACATAATAAATTATGTGTCATCATCGTCCACAACTAATATAAAAACAATCTCTCATAGACACACACTCGTAAAGAGACGGGTCCGAGAGACCCCATCAAATTCAAGGTGCAGATGTTGGGTTTGATTCAACCCACGAGCAAGAGCCTATCGCCACGAACTACCACCACCACCGAGCCTGATCACCTCCTCTCCAGTGCTATCCTTCCTCCTGGGAATCCTCTCCCCAGTTGCATCACCTTGACTGTCCCCTCCTATATCCCCATACAAGTCCTTCAGTTTAGCCAAATTGCTAGACACAGAAGCCTTCTCCTTGCCTCCTTGATCTCTTTGTGGCAGAGGACTGGGATGGCGATCAGGGTGCAAGCCATGGCTATGACTCCTACTCCTGCTACGGCTTCTGCTCCTGCTTCTCCTAGAGTCACGGCTTCCTCTCTCATACTCCCTTCTCCCATACCTCGACGATCTTCTCTCATAGCCCCGGTCTCGCTCCCTTATCCTGTCCCCCCTCTCTCTTTCCCTGACCCTGTCTCTATCTGAGTAATCTCTATCATCCCGACTCTGGCTACGGCGACTCCGTGAATCATCGACATTGCTTCGGTCATAAGGAGGGGGAGCTGTGCGGCGGACTGGGGAGGAGTCTCGAGTTGAGGCTCGGTGTGGCGCCCGTTGACCAAACGAGACTGAAAGAGAAGCCTTTACAGAAGGTGGGCGGCGAGCAGTTTCCTCGGAGCCGCGAGTTGTGTCTCCGGTCACACCACAGTGTTTGGTCGGGAGCTTCAATTTTTCAAGATTAGCCACCACTTGACGCATCACTGGTACAGGAATTCTGGGGAAGAGTGTGTCGAAGTAATACTGTGGCAGGTAAGGAAAGAAACTATTAGAAAGATTTTTTTTAAAAGAAGAAACTACAGAGTCAAAGTCGCTGACCTGACCGAGAAGCAAATCACGAACATACACACCTATCGTGGTAATTCTTCCACTTGATGATGGGGAAAATTCCTGAAATTACAAGGGCACGATAACCAATTAAGATTCAAGATGATGAAAATTCACTTCATTCGTAAAGAAAAAACAGAAACATTTATATATATACTGATATCACCCATCATTTGGTGTAATCAATAGAGTAAACTCATTGCCTCTACTTGGTAAGTCTGGAAGATGCCTTGACAAATGGCATAGGTAAGTTGTAAATAGTATCTGCTGCCTCTTTTATTCTAAGGATGACAATACCATGCAAATCCAAAAGGTAAAATACAGATTTCTGAATCTATACCACAGGCGAGATCTTGGTAACAGAAGAAAATTGTCCAGAACTCTAATCCAATGCTTCACACCATCTGGATTAAGGAAACAATGAAAGAGACCACATACAATGCTGCTCCAATCAAATAGAAGTGACAAATCATCAAATGAGACAGCTGTAATCAAAGATAACATCAGCAGAAGAAGCATGGGGGAAACCTTCAAATTTAGCGAACAGAAACTGAAAGACTTTATATCCATCCATATAACTGGTAGCTCACAGATTTGATCTGAAAAGAGTGTCGGTGTTTAATATATGCTTATGCTTCTTCATTGAATATTTACATAATTATTATAAAATAGGGCCTGCATGAATTTTAAGATTTCAAAATAATTGTATAACACAAGACATGTTAAAAACAAGCTTGGGAGCAGACCCGAGTGTTCTCCCCAAATACAAAACCAGAAAGACTTGCCTAAATGGACTAGCAGCAAGATATTTGTGGGAAAAGATCGGGTTTTTTGTAGTTTAAATCAGCAAAAATAGTGTTTCTCCAGTAAGAGCAAATGAATCTGTGTGGACTGAAAAGAAACAAGACAAGGAACTACATCTTTGTATCATCAATTAACAGCAAACTTCCTGAAAGGTTTTGGGAGTTTTTAGTCAATGAAGTTGCACTGTAACATGCCCTCACTACTTTAACCAAATATAAAATCACTGCTTGTAGCATACATGGAAGCCTACCTCTTCATCTTTAATGTAAGGTTCGTACCAGCCCCATAGGGTCTTCGGATCTCCTAGATATCTCAAGTAGAGGAATCCAACCTGCCGACCAAAACAAAACATTCAATAAGCACAGCATATGGAAACCCAAACTACAGTAAATGAACCTCCAAGGAGAGGAACATGCTAGATAATTCTAATAAGATCGGTTGTATATTATGTGCCACAGAAACATACATTAAGCAAGACAGTGAAAAAAAAAAAAAACAATGCTAGATTTTCTAGATAGTAATATTTGCAACTCAATTATTATCTATATAAAGAAATGGAATATAAAAAGGCGGCTTATATATCCAAGAGATATACACGAGTAGTATTCAAAACCTATAGCATTACAGCACTTGAAGGAACCTTGCAACTCTAAAAGCATATAATTTAAAACTTAGAGATATTATCTGGAGAAAAATGTGGATTTAAGTTAGCAAGTTAATAAAAGCCTTTTTTAGTTCCAGATGAACAGTCATATCACGTATCTGGACTTTTTTAGTTCTTAAATAATATAAGTCATATCTTGTTGATCTTCTTATACTGGGCACAATTGTATAATCATTATGTGTTTCCAGCACTATCACGTATTCACAAACTACTAGCAGATAGTGAACATACGGACCATGCTAGGCTTGGTTTAGTACATCTACCTATCTAATATCTACAAGACCAAAATCACTGTTATCTGAACAGGCTGCATCAACTATGAGGATACATATAAACAGCGAGAAATAAATAGACATAAAATACTAGATACGGCTGCAATGATTTAACTTACTGCTCTTATGTAGGGAGAATCTGAGTGCTTAAGAAGACCGTGCATTTGTTTGATGGTGAGTTTCATGGTAAAAAGCTTGTACAGAAGACAAAATGCAGTTGAAGGGCCACGGCAGTTTCCTGTCATCCATGGTTCCACATGATCCACTTGGTTGTAGATTTCATCAATTACCTCATGGTAAGTCTTTAACTGGTAAAGCTCTTTGAAGTAATCAGATGAGAGGATATTCATGGATAGAACCTTCTCCAACAATGTTTCAATTGGTCGTCCAGATGTCTGTACTTCCATACTGGGAGCCCCAAATGCAGGAAGAAATCAGTCCGTGTATCAGAATACCTGAATATCAGCAAGGATAGTAGTGTTAATCCAGAATGAGGACTAATGAAACTTTTCAACCATGAAACGACACAAGTTTATGATAAAGCAACTAAAAAAAAAACGTTCAGGACCAATTCAAACTTTCTTATCTGGGATAAAAAATCTTACACTTGTCATGTTTGACCTAAATCTCCGAGCAGGTCCCTCCAAATAAAGCATAAAGGGCGTATAAATTCAAGAAATATGACCAAATCTGGCAGTTGACACAATCAGACAACTTGAAGGAGCGCAGCTAAAGACGTATATTTGGAGGCCGCATCCATCAACAACGAATAACAGGAAAAACGATAACGCAACTGGCGCAGCAGGTGGGAAATTTTGAAGGCTTTGGCTTCCAAAAGCCACTCGAATTCAACCAATACAACAACTGGAGCACAAGGATACAAACTCAACTAAAAGCGAAATGACTACCACGAAAATGGAAGGAAGAGACCTCTACAGGTTCTAATTAGACGTCATCGGCTACGAAACCATTGCTGATGGCCTCGTACATAATTGCAAAATGAACAACAATGGAAAAACCGCAAATTGGAGAGAAAAACAAAAAAAAATGAAACCCTACTAGGATTGAATAGAGCACCTACCAATTGAGCCAAGTCAGCTGAACAATCAACGCAGAGAGACGAAGGGCGAAGACGATGCGTGCACAATGAAACCCTAGAGTATTGTTCCGATTTCCAACCCGTAACAAGGATTTTGCAAAAGATTGCACGTGGTTAAGAACTGTTGGGTGGGGGGAATTGCTGAAACATCCCGGTACTTTGGCTCTAAGTAACTAACTCTAATTAACCCCCATGTTTCGAAAACATAAAATTTACTCCTTATATTAATATTGCTAATGTAGAATATAGAAACCCTTGCTATTAGGTCATGAGTAGTTAAGGTATGAGTCAAGTAAGATAAATACTATACTTGTAAACCATATACTATATCCGTAACTAAACCATTGCGATTATTTCCAATATCATACTAAAGTTATTCTCTAAATATCTCACGTAATCATACACATATTCTCTAAAGATTACTACGGTAACTGCAATATTACGTCATAACCGTAATATCTGCTATCCTAATCTTTAGCGGCACAATATTCACCAAGATATTCGGTTGCTTATAACGGTTTGATCTCTTCACTCTATAAATACCTTTGCTTTTTAATACGTTCATTACGTTTGGAGTTCATACACACAGTATACTTATTTAAGCATCAGAGAGAGACCCATAGACACCACATCTGTTGCGATCCCCTTCTTCCTCGCTAGTTCCAGAACCTTCATGATTATCATAGATAGTTGAGTAGAAATGTTACTCAACCATGATGAATCAGAAATTCAATAACTGAACTGCTGACGTGACGGATGAAAAATAAAAATAAATAGAAAAGTTAATAAAAATAGAAAAAATAGGGGAAAATTATAAAAAATTCAAAAAAAATTCAAAACTTTATCTATTATTAAAATTTATTTAAAAAAATGAAAATTGAAAAAAAAAAAAAAGACTAGGGCTGGACCCTTGGGTCCAATTGACCTAGTCAAGGGTCGACCCCTGGGTTGGGTTAGACCCCCACCAGGTCGCCTGACCTGGGCGACCAGGTCTAAGTCCAACCCAGCCCAGGGTTCGACCCTTGGCTGGGTCAATTGGACCCAAGGGTCCAACCCTAGCTTTTTTTTTTCAATTTTTGACTTTTTTAAAAAAAAATAGAAAAAATAAATTTTATTAATAGATAAAGTTTTAAATATTTTTTATAATTTTTCCGATTTTTTTTCATATTTTCCCCTATTTTTAAAAAGTTTTCTATTTATTTTTATTTTTTAAATTAAATATTATATTATATATCTACGTGGCGCTGATGTGGCGCTGACGTGGTGCTGACATAGACCATTTAACAGAAAAAAACTAATGGTTGACTAACAGAGTACCATATGACAACATGCTCTAAACATAACAGACCATTTGACCACATCAAAAAACATACGGTATCATTCAATCACATGGCTCAAACTTATGGTACTAGTGAACCTATTAACCCTATTATAAATAACAAAAAGGGAAAAGTAAGTAAATACACCCGGATGTTTGCACCCGTTTGTAATTGCACCCATGATGTTTGTTATTACACCCAGATGTTTACGTTTGTTGGTCATTCAGCCTTTCCGTCCAGTCTGAACGTTTTCTGTTAAATTGTTGGTCACGTGCTTGTCATGTGCCTTACTATTTCTGTTTATACCTAAACTACCCTTAGCTATTTCTGTTTATTAAGTCTTCTTGCTTGTCTGTTGTCTTTGCGTCGTCTTTGCGTCTGAAGAGGAGAGTCGGCTTGCTGCGTTTCTCCTATGAAGATGGGCCAAGGTAAGTACTTTGAATCTTCTTCCAATTCTTCTTCCCCTTTCGCATCTCATATGGACAACGAGGAACCACTGTGCTATTGCGGTCTACAAACCCGTGCAAGAACAGCTTGGACCATGAAAAATTTCGGTCGTCTGTTCTTTTCATGTCCGAGATACCAGGTAATGCTGTCAATTCGTTGAGTTAATTTCGATTCTATAGTCGATTACTGTCTTTCGAACCAATTTGATTTTTTGGAAACCCTAATTTCGGTTTACCACTATGCAGATATTGAAAAGGGGTTGTGATTTCTTTGCTTGGAAAGATCCACCGATGTGTGTGTATGGAAGGAGAGCCATGACCAAATTTGTGTCAAAGGAATCCGAACTCAACAATCAAATTGCTGTGTTGCGTAGCAGAAATCAGCAACAGATGTGTGTTATAGTGTTCTTAGTTTGCATTGTTGCTGGACTTATGTTGAAGATGTAGCTGTGTTTAAAACTTTTGTTATATAGTGTGTACGTTATGTACGTTGTCATTCAGTTGTACTTGATGATTGTTTAATGAAGACATTGTGGGCCCATAAGTTGTGTACGTTGTTATTCAGTTGTACCTTATGTTGTGTGTAGTGTTTGGTTTTCCACCCTTATGTTTGGCAAAAAATTGGTAAACTCACCCATATGTTTTGACATACAACACACAAACCAACCTGTTATCCAACAAAACACAAACCAACAGAACACACAAACCAACATAACATAAACAAACCTGTTTTAACCTAATATCCAACAGAAACACAAACCAACAGAATACACAAACGAACAGAACACAAACAAACCTGTTTTAACACAAACGAAGGTTCCACAGACCTAATATCCAACAAGATAGTATCCAACACAAATGTTCAACCAACCTAATATCCAACAAAATGAAGTCACCCAACCTAACAAACCAACGGTTTAACAAACAAAACATCCATGTCTTTCACTAATGGTGCTGACTTTGCTTTCACTGAGTTGATCTTCGCACAAAACGGGGGGAGGTGCGGGAAGCGCGTACCGTCGTCTTCTTTTTTGTTTTCCCACTTTTAAGTGGTTGAGGAGATAACACTAATGCACGGAAACTGGACAACTCTGGGGCACTTGATCGCACCGGCTGAAAATCATCGTCCGATTCTATGTTGATTGGTGTTGACTTTGGTGCCGACTTCGATGAAGACGGTCGATCAACCTACATAACTAGACATGTTGAATCTGTCTCCTCTGATGAAGACATCGCATAGTCTTCTTCCATGGGACGTTTGCCTTTATCGACCCTAACTTAACTCTCCAATGCCTTTTCTATCCGTTGCATGGCTTTTAGTCGAATGGCTTCCGTAAAGGGATCCTTCGCACATACATCATGATCGAAGGGTGCTAACACATACAACGACAAATCCAAACTTCCAGTCTGCCTCTCCAACATTTTAGAAACATCTTCATCACTTTTCAACACTTCTAAATCTGTCTTCAAATCACCTCTAGGAGGGAGATAGCAAATACACCCACCCGCTACTAAACCGTAATACTTCATAAACACTTCCAATGTCTCATAGCTGAGTATGTCCCTCCAGCCACTTCGGTTTGTCCAACCCAATTTCCATCAATAAACTGTATGTTGTGGTTAATACTCAAATTGTAATTTCGGTTTTGGTCATCCTTGTCCATAATTTACCTAACAAATTCAAAACAATACAAATCAATATCCACAAATCCTGGCAAATCAACTCTCCTAAGCAATATCTACAAATAGGCAAATCAGGGCAAATGACAAATTCACTGCAAAACCAACAGAACACACTTACAACTCACCTTTGATTTTTGTCGGAGAACCGAGAGAACCGAGACTTCGCACATGAGTCTTGTCGAACCGAGACTTCGCACAGGACCGAGACTCTTGTCGAACCGAAGCAATCGTTCGCACAGGAGGAAGAGTGGAGTCGTTCGCAGCAATCGCGCAGGAGTCTTCGCAGGACAGAGCAACGGAGAAGAGAAGGACATAGCATCATAGTCGCAGCAATCGTTCGCAAGTTTTTAGGTTTTCGTTTCAGTTTCTGGAGAAATGGAGGGAGAAATGAAACCGTAGGAAGAAGGGTCGGTCCGACAAGAGTGAAGGTGATGAAATGTGTAAGGGGCAAAGTTGTCTTTTTACATTTATTTTTTTCAAAATAAACGTCGCACATGGTAGACACGTGACAATTAACGGGTAGAATTAACGATTGGTCCAATTACCAACAAATTAAAACATACGGGTGTCATAACATACGACAAAAACATATGGTCCAGTTACAAAAAAAAATTCGGGTGTATTTACTTACTATTCCCTAACAAAAATGATGTTTATTTTTTTATATCGAAAATGTAATATCTCCCCTTCGTCGTCAACCTTACCGTCTTATATAATCAAACTAACCTGATGAGAATGGATCAGCAATGGTGTCGCCATCACCACCTGTCAGCTGATCACCATCCTGGTGCTATCTCTGTTTGACAAGTGGACACATTCTACCAGACCGGTCTTCGTCCTCATCTCATTTCCAATACGAGTTGCAGTTGTTGGACCCCTCTATGTCAGGCGCAGGCCATCCATGGATATGGACTAATAGAAATTGATAGATCCGAAAGTCTCCATCCACTCCATCTCCATTCTTAAAACAACTCCCTGTCACTCCATTCACGGGCCAGAGTGTGTTTTCTTGATTTTCCGAGCTGCAGCGGAGAGTAATGGCGGACAGAGACGTCGTCGGAAACGGTGGTGTCTACGTGACGGTGGACGACAAGACCTTAAAGCGTGACTACACTCTACATGGCGTCATCTACAGTCTCCTAGCCACCGTCCTGTTCCCTCACCATACCAATCCCGCCGCCGGGCAGCCTCTGCTTCAGAGGATCAAGATCTCCTTCTCACGCAATGTCCCGCTCCTCCCTGAAGCTTCTAGAAACTCCGCTGGTCATCTCCTCGTCTGGGCTCGCCATGGTTCCCCTCTCCGCGCCCTACTCGTCATCTCCGTGAGTGTCACACTTTCTCTTACTCTCCAGTTGACTTAGACGATCTGATAGACTGAAGATGTGTCTAGTTCTTTAATTGCATAGAAATGAGACGTGCCGTGGAATGATACACAGATGAATCACCATGGCTGTAGCTAAAGAAAAGAAATCAAACTTGTTGAAAGAAGATTTCCGCTAATTGCATTTGACTTTTGTCATGTCATACATAATTGTTGAGGAAACTGCTTTGTCATATGATTGGTCAAAATCTAATTTGTCTGATTCTGCCTCTGCGATTTGCATAAAGAATCTAAGATCTGAGTCCTGTCTAGCTCTAAGATATTGATCTATATGAAGAACAGGAAACTAGTCTCATATCTTTGTCAAACATGACTTTTTTGTTGATTGATATTGCATTATGAGTTGGAAATGAAAGGATAACTCCTTCTGAGTTCTGAGCTTAGAGATGGTTGTCACTAAGTATGATCTCGGATTGTTTGAGTGTACTGATGTCGGTACCCTCAAAGTCAAGGAGTAGTCTTAGATACAACAATAATGTTGATTAGAGTATTGGACAATTGATACTTGATGCCAATATGATTAAGCCTGTAGTTTGGTATTTATAGATATGGCTCTAGAATCATCTTTGATCAGTTTTTCTGGGTATTTGAAAGGGAAAGAAGGCAAGTTTGGTAAAACCAAAGAGTTTACATTTTTTTTTTCCGCCAAAATCCTAGTACCCTTCAATCACCAAAATGCTCCTCGCATATGAGTCAAATAGATATTTCACGTAACTGTGGATATGAATCAGTAGTAACTCTCCCGGTCATCTTCTTCTTTCAGAAAACAATGTTTAGGATACGTCTATAAATCGTGGGAGTATTAGTACTAACTAAGAAGTAGATTGCCTCGAAAAAACAGCAAGCATTTATCTTACACGAGTAACTTTTAGCTTGTGCGTTCCAACGAAATTCATTGAACCTTTGAACTATAACTTGGTTTCTCTTCTTTCTTTTTTGTCATTAGAAACTTGACAATTAAATTTGATTTGTCATCGTTCTTCTCTTCTTTTATTCTGTACATTTGATGGATCCTTAATAATGTTGTACTTGGGAGCTTCAATTGTAACCTTTCAGGGTTGAATCTTGTCTCACTCATCTCTGATTGATATAGACGGCTTCTGTGACTGATGATTATAATATACCTTTCCAGTCAATGGCTGATTTTTTGGCTTGCTAATAACTTAATAGTCAAGATCACCAACTCAGGTGAATTAACAAGAATGCATTAGTTCTATGCTCTAAATATTTTCTCATCCCCTCTGAGCAATTACTTGTATGATTGTTCAAACCGGCCAAATGAACAGATTCAGCTTAACAGATACATTATTCTTGGATTCTATAAAAAGTTTATCCTGAATGTAATTGCTGATTTACTACTTTTATACAAAGCAATTTCCTTATGGACTTGCCTCTGTGCAATTCATGTGTACCAGGTGGGAGCAGTTGTTCTTCTGGGCTTGACAGGGCTGATGATATTCACCCTCTTCTTTGTGGCAGCCACAACCAATGCCATTATAGTGTCTCTCTTGATGTCACTGGCAGCAGCTGGGGGGTTCTTGGCTATGTTCTTTGCATGTGTCACAGCTATCTATATCGGGGCTTTGGCTGTTGCCATATTCTTCATTTCCACTGCCACACTCATTGGAATAGTTGCCGTTGTCGTAGCCACCGGTTGGTTTAGCTCAATTACTCTGCTGATGCATATCTTTTTTCCCAATTGCTTGCTTTATTAATCGCCACTGCTTAACATCCATGTAGTAGTAACCATTTATCATTGTGGTTAACTTTGAAATGTGGGACAGGTTGGATCGGTTTTTTCCTCACTCTGTGGGTGGCTACAAAGAAGAGTTATGAACTGGCCAAGCACTCTATGAGCTTCACCGGAACAGCTCTCTCTGTCATTACTGCTAGTCGGCATCTACATGGACACCATCAGGAATAAACCAATTCACAGATTTGCAGTTAGTAAGTATATGTTTTGATTTTGTCCCTCTTTTTGTTTGTTTGTTTACTATGTTTTGTAAATACAGCAGTGCATATGGCTGTAACTCTGATGGAACAAATGCAACCATGTAAGTTATTTTGTGCCTTGTTTTGCCTAAATTGATTCTTGTCTTTTGAGCAAAGAATGAGCAGAGTCAGTTTTCAGTGTGTTGCTCCATATTTCAAGCTTAAATAAGAGATGGAGCAACCCTAAACATTAGTCACTGAATAATTGTGTATTTTATTTAGGGTTTTGCATTTTTCTCTTCTTTTTGAACGAATTTGAACGATCTCAAAGTTGATAAAGAAAGCGGTGGTTTCTCGTTGGTTAAAAAGAAAGTCACCAATGTTATGTTTGATTCACCAATTGACATGCAATTTTTCATTTACTTGTAGTAGAGGCAACCTTCATCTTCAAAATTTCAAATAAATGATACTTTATATACTGTTCTGCTTATAAATACAATGTTCTGCTTTTTCATCTAATTAATTAACGATTGAACGCGATTTGTCTAAATAATTAGACATTTATTTGGTAGTCTCGAATCTCTGTCGAACGAGTAAAAAAAATTTCCTAGTCGTACTTGACTTTAGAGATGACTCATCATTTCCTACCTGTACCATTAACACGTAGATTAATGGTACCACAAAATAGGATGGATGGGATCGGGGATGCCTACGTAAATAGACATTTATAGCAGAATTTCATGGATTCATTAATAAAGAAAAATAACAAGTTTAGTACCTAGACTATGTGAGTAATGTCTAATTGATCTTTTATTTTATTGTTACTGAAAGATGACGTATAAACTATAAAATTTAGGTGGATAAAAATGGAAGTATGAATATAACGAATAAAAAATTTACAAAAAAAAATATATAATTCAAAATAAGTAAATTGAAAATATATAGATATTTAGGTGGACAGGCAGCTTAATTCCAAGATGATATACCCCATCCCCCACATGTTCTCTACCTCTCTTCCTTGTAACTTCTCTTTCCGTGCAAGCTTCTGATAAGTAGTGATAAGGCACATCCTCATCTGCATTGATCATTATTTTAAGAAAACTGATGGGCCCAAAGTAATCTCATGGCAAAGGCCCAAAGGTTTTTGCCCATGAAGAAGGCACAAAGGTAATAAGAGATAAGAGTCGCCGCCTTTATATCTAACAGGGGCCATAATTCAGGCGCCGCATGAGGGACGTGACATGACAGTCATCCCTCTTACCGGTTGTTGGATATCAGGCGTTAGACGCCCAAAGAGGCATCACCCTTAGAGGTCATTGTCTCCCAAAGAGGTCGACGCCCAAGAAGTTGACGCCTAAAAGAGGTTGATGCCCAAAGAGGCCATCGCCTTCCAAAGAGGCTGACGCCATAGAGGTCGACACCCAAAAGGCCGACTAGGGGTGGCAATCGTATCGTGTCGTGTCTAATCGTATCGTGTTATTAATCGTGTCGTGTCTAAACATGTGCCGTGTCTAAACGGATAGGTTTTAAACGTGTCTCAAAACTCCAGACACGAACACGACACGATTAACTAACAGATCACACGAGACACGACACGGGACACGATTAACTTTTTTGAAGAAAAAAATAAAATAAAAACATGTCGGGTTATACGACACGATTAGACACGACACGAATTTATAGACACGATACGATTAAACACGATTAAGTAAACGAAAACCCATGGATTCATCAACAATAATCTAGATCAATATACAAGTAAAGCAATAATCTAGATCAATATACAAGTAAGAGTAAAGCATCAGAAATTGACCAAAAAAGAAAAGAAAAAGTAAAGCATCAGAAAGCATATTGTTGTGGTGACCTACTAACAAAAGAACAAGTTTGCAAATAATAATAATAAAAGTATCTTCTTCTTCTTCCTGTAAACGGAGCAATCGTCAAATGAACGAATCCAAAGTTCCCATCAAGGCTTCGGGACGAATCCACTGCGTGAGAACCGCAGGGCAGCTAGGGATGGAGCTCGGGACGACACTAGCAGCTCACAGGGGAAGCTCACGTGCGACGATGAAGGATGATGAAGGTTGGGCTTCGTTCTTGATCTTGAGGATGATGAAGGTTGGAGGTTGAAGCTTCATTCACGTGCGATGTGCGATGACGGGAAGCTCGCCTGAGGTTGAAGCTCGGGCAGCTCGGCTGAGGCTGAGGCTGCTCGGGAACCTAGCAATGACGTCACTGCAAAGTGTTTGTGAACCAGATGTTGTCACGGGAGCTCACCAGATGCTGCGTGAGAGAACTTGCTGCATGAGATGCTGGAGGAGGCGCCGTCCCGATCAACGGTGGAGCTCGGGGAGCTCACGACCAACGCAACAGTGGATAGAAACGGAGGAGACGACGTCCCAACGCAGCGGTGAAGTCAGATGGTTCATCGAGACCTCGTTGGTGGGCGACGACGTCCTCATTGCTTTCTCCAGAGAGGAAGAGCGGTGGAGCTTTAATTCAAACAAACAAATGGAGAGAAACGGGGTTTCAAAGGAAAGTAAAAATAAATTAAGATAAAAATAAAACTGTGACAGATGTTGCTTGCTTCGTTGAATTGAGTCTGTCAGTCTGGTACGATTGGACAATGACAATTTCATGCCGTTGGATTGAAAACAATCCAACGGTAAATAAGTGTAGAAATTTATATGTGTATAAATGTGTCACGATTATATACGACACGATTAGATACGATTAGACACGATTAGTTAAACGTGTCTTTCTTCGTGTTACAGATATACACGACACGATTAGACACGAATAGTTAATCGTGTTTAATCGTGTTTATACAGATATCCGCAGATCTGAGTTGTTTAGACACGATTAATAATCGTGTCTAAACGTATAAGAGTTGTTTAGACACGATTAATAATTGTGTCTAAACGTATAAGAGTTGTTTAGACACGGGATCCATTAAGGTCAAACCCATATACGCTTTAAAGCAGATCGTGTCGTGTCGTTTAATCGTGTCGTGCCAGAAATTGCCACCCCTAAGGCCGACGCCCAAGAAGTCGACGCTTAAAAAAGGTCGACGCCCAAAGAGGTCATCGCCTTCCAAAGAGGTCGAAGCCCAAGAAGTCGACGCCTAAAAAAGGCCAACGCCCAAGAAGCAGACGCCATAAGAGGCCGACGCCCAAAGAGGCTTCGCCCTTAGAGGTCGACGCCCTACGCGACACCCCTATCAGCTAATGAGTGACGCCTAAAAACGATTAGGGGACAGAAAAGACAAATCAGTACCCGGAAAATTCGGATGATAGTGACCGTGTCAGGATGAAAAGTTACCATGGTATATATATTGTGTCAGTCTCACAAAAGACTAACTATAATAAGGAACTGACCATGAACTCAGGTTAAGTATCCCTATAAATACTTCACTTTTACTTCATTTGAAAAAGACTTATTTTTTATACATACCTTCTGTGCTGTCCAAAACGAATCTCCGTCTGACTTTATCATCGGAGGGGAAACCACGGGCGACACCCTTTCCTTCTTGCAGGTCGCCGGAGCAGCACTGAAGCTAAAGTTTAAAAATCAGGATCCAACATTTTGGCGTCGTCTGTGGAAACCCAGATACTCGAGTGAGCGTCGGCCCAGGCATCGCCCTCGCTCGGCGCAGGAATCGTCGCCGCCTAAAATGCTACCAACGCCTAAAGGTTGTCGCTGCCTAAAAGGTCACCAACGCCTAAAGGCCGCAGCCGCCTAAAAGGTCATCAACGCCTAAAGGTCGCTGCCGCCTAAAAGGTCACCAACGCCTAAAGGTCGCCGCCGCCTAAAGGTCACGAACGCCTAAAGGTCGCCGCCGCCTAAAAACCCGTCGTCGCCTAAAAGGTCGTCATCGGCTAAAGGTCACCATCGCTTAAAGGACGTCGCCGCCTAAAAGGTCATTAACGCCTAAAAGACACTCAACGCCTAAATACTGTCATCGCCTAAAAGGTCATCAACGCCTAAAAACGTTGTCTTCACCTAAAAAGTCATCAAGGCCTCTAAGTGCGTTTTATAAACGAATTGACATCATGTAGGCCACTAGCATCAACCTCAGAATTCCAAGAAAGGAGCTTAACTGATTTTGTGAGGAGCTAAAAATTGAGCATTGACATGCATCAGTTAAACATGCATAAATAAATGGACAAGTAGAAGCAGCCAATAAGATTATCCTAAACGGATTGAAGAAAGGCTCGACGCCTTGGGATTTCCTCGCGAACTTCGCTCGGTTTCTCCTTGCGAATGAGAGCGACACCTCTGAGTTTCTCCTTACTAAGAGATCAGCGCCTCTGGGTTCTCATGGAGTAGCGATACCTCTGCGCCTAACGGTTGCCTCTTTGCTTCATTGTGAACGGCAGTGGCGCCTCGGAACCTTGAACTGAGCCTCGCCCCTTCCTTACGAACTGATAAGAGCCTCGCCACCTCCTTGCCTCCTAGCAATCAAGATTGATCTCGGTTTCCTCCTTACGAAGACAAGCGACACCTCCCCCCCTTTGATTCTGAAGAACGGATGGAAGTGAGCGGCGCCTTCCTTGAGCTCACATGTTTCTTCTCTGTGCTGAAGAACAAAGCGACGCCTAAAGCTTACTGCTGCAATTTCCTTTTGAGCGTCTTCTTTGAGTTGAAGAACATAGCCTCATTTTGAGCTTGGAATCTCGCATGTTAAAGCAAGTGACGATTTCTTCTTTGTTGAGGAAGCATCTCGTTTTGAAGCCTTCCTTTGAAGCCTTTCTGTGGAGTGGATCGGAGCGACGCCTTCTATCCAACGAGATTGAGCTCAGTGGAACAGGAGCAAGCGGCGCCTCCTTCTTTTGAACGGAGTTGTGCTGATCAACGACTTCTTCGAGCTGAACTAGGGAAAGCGGCACCTCATGGTTACTTCTTCACTTGCGATACGACAAGGAGTTGGGCTTCATTGCGAATCAACTGAGCCTCGCCCCTTCCTGAACTGAGTTGGGTTTTCATCCTTGCGAATGGCATCCTAAAGTAACGATATTGAATTGAGTAACGCCTTCGTGGTTTACCTCAAGCAAGTGACGCCTTCAATTAAGGTTTCCACCTTGAGCTTGGAGCAGTGCCTATTGTTTCTCTTCTTTAATTGGAGTGACGCCTTTCGTGAAAGAACAGAGCCTCACGTTTCCTTTGATGAATATAGGCTCAAGTTTCCTGTTGAGGAAGAGGGCGGCGACAGCTTTGTGTGGAAGAGCAGCTCAAAGCTTAAAGCCCAAAGCTCATTTCTTAGGCCCAAAACTTGAGGCCCGCACCTGCTTTTCTTAGAGAAATGGATTTCTAGATAGAAGTCGGAGCGAATGGATTGCCAAAGATGAAAAAAAAAATTGAGGGAACAACCCTATTTACAGGGGTCCCCAAAAACAATCCAACAGTCATATGAAGGAAGTTGAAACGTCGTGCAAATCTAACTGTTGGATCACAACGATCATGATTGATGATGGCATCAGCATGGAATATGAATCTACACGGTTCAGTTCAAAATGTCCCGAATGGGCACCACCTCCAATGAATGGGCACCACCTAAGTGACTTCATGAAGAATAAAGCAAAGCCTACAAAGGATGATCACCTGAAGTGACTCCTTCGGTACAAAGGCAATGCCCTCAAAGAACATTGAACCAAGCAAGAGCGTGCTCCTACTTGGCTCGGGGGTAGATGATGGGCCCAAAGTATTTTCATGGCAAAGGCCCAAAGGTTTTTGCCCATGAAATGAAAAAGGCACAAGGGCAAACCCTTACTAATAAGAGATAAGAATCGCCGCCCCCTTATCACTAACAGAGGCCTTAATCCAGGCGCCGCCTGGTGAAGGGATGTGACATGACAGTCATCCCTCTTACTGGTTGTTGGATATCATGCGTCAGACGCCCAAAGAGGCATCACCCTTAGAGGTCGACGCTGAAAGAGGTCATCGCCTCCCAAAGAGGTCGACGCCCAAGAAGCTGACACCCAAAAGAAGTTGATGTCCAAAAAGGTCATAGCCTCCTAAAGATGCTGACGCTATAGAGGTCGACGCCCAAAAAGCTGACGCCTAAAAAAGGCAAACGCCCAAAGAGGTCATCGCCTCCCAAAGAGGTCGACGCCCAAGAGGTCAACACCCAAGAAGTCGACGCCTAAAAAAGGTCAACACCCAAAGAGGTCATCGCCTCCCAAAAGGTCGACGCCCAAGAAGCCGACACCATAAGAGGCTGACACCCAAATAGGCTTCGCCCTTAGAGGTCAACGCCCTACGTGGCACCCCAGTCAGCTAATGAGCGACGCCTAAAAACGACTAGGGGACAGAAAAGACAAATCGGTACCCGTAAAATCCGGATGATAGTGACTGTGTCAGGATGAAAAGTTACCACGGTATATTGTGTCAGTCTCACAAAAGACTAACTATGGTAAGGAACTGGTCATGGACTCAGGTTAAGTATCCCTTTAAATACCTCACTTCTACTTCATTTGAAGAAGACTGGTTTTTTATACATGCCTTATGTGCTCTCCAAAACGATCATCGGACTGCCTTTATCATCGGAGGGGAAACCACGGGTGACGCCCTGACTTTCCTTCTTGCAGATCGTCAGAGCAGCACTCGAAGCTAAGGTGTAAAAATTAGGATCTAACAAGATAAACTATTTCCTCCTTTTCCTACTATGCAACTGCTTCCTTTTCCTACGATCAAGCTCTCAAACAGACGCAATGCTAGCTCTCAAGGAGAGCATCAGCCCACCAGAGTCTCTCGGCTAGTCTGACGCGGAGCCTTGTAAGTGGAACCACGGTTCTTGTTCTGGCGGAGGTCGCGCCACACATATACAAATCGGGTGGTAGAGCCTCTGTGGTACGCTGACACCGTCACTCAGGAACCTGACAGAGCTGGAACGCCTAGAGCTCCAGTTTAACCAGATCTTCGGCCCGTTCCCGACTTTGCGTGGCCTCAGCTCCCTCCAGGTCCTCCGCAACGACAACCTTTTCACCTACATCCCTGATGACTTTTTTCTTCGGCATGAAGTCCCTTGCATCGTTCGAAATTGACGACAACCTTTTCCATGCATGGCAAATTCCTGAATCTCACCAAGCCATTGCCGCCCTCCAGAACTTCTCTGCCAACTCCGTCAACATCACCGACAAAATCCCAAACTTCTTCAGCACAACCGTGTTCCCGAGCCTCAACTTGCTGAACTTGGCCATGAACAACCTCCAAGGTGATTTACCCTAAACCCTAGTCGGGTCGCAGATTCAGTCCTTGTGGGTCAATGGACTATCCACCAGCGGTAAGCTTACGTTCATTGACATGATATCAAACATGTTGATTTCTTGCCACAATTACTTGGAATATCAACCACACTAACACACACACACAATTGCAATTGAAAAACTTGAAGACACAACAAATGAACAACTTTTTTTGTGATGCCTCAACTTCTTTCATCATTTTCTGATTTTTTTTCATTATATTACTAAACCAAAACCATAACTTACATAACTATTAGTCTTACAATTTTGTAACTCTACTTTCTTAACTATTTGTAACTCTACTTTCTTAACTATTTGTCATAAGTTTTGTAACTCTACTTTCTTAACTATTTGTCTAAAATAATGACAAAGCAAAACAACTAAAAACTTAGGTAAACAACTAGCTTAACATTACAACAATCTCCTCCTTAAGCTTGTTGTCTTACACGATCCGTGCACCAGCTTTCTCTCGCATCTCCAAGAATTTTAATCCAACTAGTGACTTCGTCAATATATCAACACGTTGTTGTACCGTACAAACGTGCTAAATTTCAATCATTCTCGACTCCACACAATCTCTAATATAATGAAACTGAGTGTCAATATGCTTACTCTTATCATGATAACCGAATTCTTACTCAACGCAATTGCTGATTGATTATCAATTTTTAAGAGCACTTTCTTCATTTCAGATCGCATCATATCTGCTAGAAGTCGAGCTAACCAAACTCCTTGCTTAATATCAATCTTGCCTACTAGCCCTTCCATCTCCACATCACTACGAACCTGATCTATATCCTCAAACATGATCTCTGCAGTAGCTCCTCCGAGTTTCTGCTGTTCGAAGGCTAAGCAAAGCCTTTTCACCTTATCCTCGTCTTCGATACCATCCCCGCCAGGAGAATCTTCAAAAACATTCTTTGAATCCTCAATGGCTAGATCCATCTCTTTCCACATATCACTCAGACTGTCATCTTCTTCCCCTGATTCATCTTCTTCCCCTGATTTATCTTCTTCATCCTTACTTCTTGTTAGAAGACATTCGGGTAAAGTTTGTGCTATGTTAAGCACATATAACCGATTTCCTGACCTTCCCGCTTTCATTAGTAGTCGTTTCAATCGGTCCACAATAGACATAACTCCACCGACAAAATCCCAAACTTCTTCAGCACAATCATGTTCCCGAGCCTTAACTTGCTGAACTTGGCCATGAACAACCTCCAAGGTGATTTACCCTAAACCCTAGTCGGGTCGCAGATTCAGTCCTTGTGGGCCAATGGACTATCCACCAGCGGTAAGCTTACGTTCATTGACGTGATATCAAACATGTTGGATTTCTTGCCACAATTACTTGGAATATCAACCACGCTAACACGCACACACACAATTGCAATTGAAAAACTTGAAGACACAACAAATGAACAACTTTTTTTGTGATGCCTCAACTTCTTTCATTATTTTCTGATTTTTTTTCCATTATATTACTAAACCAAAACCATAACTTACATAACTATTTGTCTTACAATTTTGTAACTCTACTTTATTAACTATTTGTACCTCTACTTTCTTAACTATTTGTAACTCTATTTTCTTAACTATTTGTCATAAGTTTTGTAACTCTACTTTCTTAACTATTTGTCTAAAATAATGACAAAACAAAACAACTAAAAACTTAGGTAAACAACTAGCTTAGCATTACAACAATCTTCTCTTTAAACTTGTTGTCTTACACGATCCGTGCACCAGCTTTCTCTCGCATCTCCAAGAATTTTAATCCAACTAGTGACTTCGTCAATATATCAACACGTTGTTCTACCGTACAAACGTGCTAAACTTCAATCATTCCCGACTCCACACAATCTCTAATGTAATGAAACCGAGTGTCAATATGCTTACTCTTATCATGATAAATCGAATTCTTACTCAACGCAATTACTGATTGATTATCAATCTTTAGGAGAACTTTCTTCATTTCAGACCGCATCATATCTGCTAGAAGTTGAGCTAACCAAACTCCTTGCTTAATATCAATCTTGCCTACTAGCTCTTCCATCTCCACATCACTACGGACCTGATCTATATCCTCAAACATGATCTCTGCAGTAGCTCCTCCGAGTTCCTGCTGTTCGAAGGCTAAGCAAAGCCTCTTCACCTCATCATCGTCTTCGCTACCATCCCCGCTAGGAGAATCTTCAGCAACATTCTTTGAATCCTCAATGGCTAGATCCATCTCTTTCCACATATCACTCAGACTATCATCTTCTACCCCTAATTCATCTTCTTCATCCTTACTTCTTGTTAGAAGACATTCAGGTAAAGTTTGTGTTATGTTAAGCACATATAACCGATTTCCTGACCTACCCGCTTTCATTAGTAGTCGTTTCGATCAGTCCACAATAGACATAACTCCACCTTCAATTTCGACCTTGCACTCGTTCTCATCCAACTGACCAAGGCTAATGATATTGCTCTTCAAGCTCGGTATATAGTACACATTAGTGAGCACACGATGCTCATCCGTGAGGCACTCAAGTAGAACCGAACCTCTCCCTTGAATATCCACAACCGATCCATCCCCAAACTTGACGGATCCTTTAACGGTTGTATCAATTTCAGCAAAATGATTGATGCAACCAGTCATGTGGTTACTCGCGACGGTATCCAAATACCAAGCCTTCTCCGGAGTGCTGTCAACCTTCGACACTACCTTGTCTTCGTGGAGTAACACATTGTCTTCATTCGTGTGACTGAGGACACACACTTCAGCCATCAACAGTGTCGGTTCATCATCAACTTCCACTTCAACTAGGTTTGCCCTTTCTCTTCGGTCTGGCTTAGGGCATTCCTTGGCAAAATGATCATACTCATTACAGTTGTAACACTTAACCTTGGACTTGTCGAAGGTACGTGGCTTTCAGTCACCATTTCCTCGACCTCCGCCATTTCCACAATCACGTCCTTTCCTGTGAAATCCTCCTCTTTCGTTTCTACTCGAACCTTCATGTGACTTGTTCTCCACACACCTTGTCTCCCATTCGACTTGGGTAAGGAGCAATTGATCTCCACTATCCTTTGAATGCATCCGACCTTTGAGTCATTCCTCAAAAGTTCGAAGACGACCGATCGCCTCTGAAATCGACATGTTCTCAATATCCCCAAACTGTTCAATCGTTCTGATAATGTGGAGAAATCTGTCTGGGACTGCACTAAACAACTTCTCAACAACCTCACCGTCGTCAAGCTTCGTGCCTAGAGAACGAATTTCACCCACCAACGTAATGAGCTTCATGGAAAACTCATTGATCGTCTCTGAATCCTCCATTCGTAACTTGTTCAATTGTCGTTTCAATACTTGTACACGAGCCTTCTTGACACGATCCTCGCCAACCTGCATCTCCCTTAATGCGTCTCAAGCTTCCTTAGCTGTCTCCTTCTCCGCGATCGCCATCATCATGTCGTCTGGCACGGCTTGGGAAATGGCTACCATGGCGCCTTGATCCTTGTCTTCGCTCGTGTCTCCACCTTCGATCACTGACCATACCCCTAGTGAACGCAAGATTATCTTCATCTTGACAGCCCATATGCCGTAATTCGTTTCACTTAACATGGGATATTGGACCGGGATTGAAGCTCTCGTCGTCAGTTTCATGGTTGCGTTTCTTCCTTCGTGATCGTCCATCTTCTTCCAACCTTGCTCTGATACCAATTGTTGGATTTCTTGCCACAATTACTTGGAATATCAACCACACTAACACACACACAATTGCAATTGAAAAACTTGAAGACACAACAAATGAACAACTTTTTTTGTGATGCCTCAACTTCTTTCATCATTTTATGATTTTTTTTCATTATATTACTAAACAAAAACCATAACTTACATAACTATTTGTCTTACAATTTTGTAACTCTACTATTTGTCATAATTGTAACTCTACTTTCTTAACTATTTGTAACTCTACTTTCTTAACTATTTCTAACTCTCATTTCTTAATTATTTGTCATAAATTTTGTAACTCTAATTTCTTAACTATTTGTCTAAAATAATGACAAAGCAAAACAACTAAAAACTTAGGTAAACTAGCTTAACATTACAACAGAACATACCATATCTCAAGGAAGTTTAGTTGCATTCAAACGCATTGGGAGGTCCATTGTCTGACTTCTTTGAGCTAAAAGACCTAAGCTTGAGAAACAACCTCTTTACTGGTCCCGTTCTACTATCATTGCTACAACTTGAATCTTTGTCAGTTCTCAATATGTCAAATAATCTGCTCCAAGGGTCAACCCCAATGTTTTACTTTCGGTTGTAAAACCAATGGGGTACCCTCAAAAATTTGCACAAAATTGGAAAGGGAATGACCCTTGTGCATGATTAAACTGGATGTGGATGATTTGCTATAGAGGGATTATTACTGTTGTAAATTTCAAGAACATATGTCTCAATGGCACCATATTCTCTGATTTCGCACAACTTAGGTAAGTCCAAATGCTCGTTTTTGCAAATAATAACCTGATTCGTACAATCCAAGTCGAACTCACCACCCTCACTGTTATCAATGTGTCAAACAATCGAATACATGGAAAAATTCTATCTTTCAATAGCACCATCATAGCCCTCAAATTGGTTAGTGATTATCACTTGCTCAATTGTGTTCCTGCTTTTGATTGGGTTACTTTTGGGGGGTGTTTTCCATTACATGAAGAAGCAAAAGTGATTCTCTCAAGTACATAGCCCCAATGTGATGGTGATCCACCCTCGATGGCCTTGTTCAGATAATGATAGCTTAAAGATAACCGTTGCTGGATCGAGAGGTGGCATTAATGAAAACCCTGGTAACGAAATTCATATGGTTGAGATCGAGGAAGGGAACATGTTGATCTTGATCCACGTTCTTAATAACGTGACATATAACTTTGTATCTATAAAAAACATATAACTTTAACAAGAAAAGCATCCTCGGATAAGGCGGGTTTGGCACAGTTTACAAAGGCAAACTACACGATAGAACAAAGATTGTTGTCAAGAGAATGGAATGTGGAGTCATCACAGGGAATGGTCACACCGAGTTGAAGTCAGAGATCATGGTTATAACCAAGGTTAGGCACTGTCACCCTATTGCTTTACTCGGGTACTGCTTGGATGGCAATGAGACGCTTATAGTGTACGAGTATATGGCAGAGGGGTTGAAGGTCTGCAACCATTAGAGTGGGCTAGCAGTTAGAGCATTGCATTAGATGTGGCTAGAGGGGTTGAGTATCTTCATGGGTGGCTCACCGCTTCATCCATAGAGATCTCAAGCCATCAAATATCCTTCTTGGTCGCTGATATGAGAGCCAAGGTCGCTGATTTTGGCCTCGTGAAGCTTACTCCTGATGGAAAGGGGGCTATTGAGACGAGAATAGCGGGTACATTCAGGAACTTGACATCCAATTATTCAGGTAAATATAACAATTTTTAACATAGGTTTATACAAATGGGATTCTTTTCTAGCTTCGATTATTAACTGTATTTCTATAACAATGACAGAGCGGTTGACAACCAAAGCTGATGTTTTTAGCTTCGGGGTAATACTAATGGAGCTAATCACAGGAAGAAGAGCACTCGACGAGAGTCAGCCCGAGCAGAGCATACATCTCATAACTTGGTTCAAGAAAATGCAACTACACAGGGATACTATTGAAGTAAGCTAAATGTGAAATAAAAATACCACATCGGTGACATTCAAATAATTTGGGCATCATATAAACAATAATGTTAACTCCTCCTATCACTAATTGCTATCACTAATTGATTTTAGGATGAAATCGGATATTAAAATTTAACATAGTATCAAAGTCCAATTCTGTTTGACATTGTTGAGTTGTTTCCCGTTGTGGGTACCCGTTGTGGGTTTGTTGTATCTCGTTTACTTCACGTACCAGAGAATTTATCAAATCCTAACCCATTTGGATTAAAAAATGTATCGGTGTCGTACATTTAAAAATAGAAGTTGTCACATTACATGGAAATGTTGAAGTAAGCCCACTATGAAATAAAAATACCACATCAGTGATATTTAAATAATTTAAACATCATATATACAATAATACTAACTCATTCTATCATCAATTGTTTAGGATGGACGAGGTTGTATAATGCGATTGTTATTTGAGTGTGACTCAACCCGATATTAAAATTGAATAGATACCTTTGAGAAGTCGATGGACCCCTCCATCCAACTCAGCGAGGTAACCTTTGCAAGCGCATAAGCACCGTTGCAGAGGTTGCAGGCCAATGCTGTAAAAGGGAGGCCAGACATGGGCCACGCCGTCAATGTATTGTCTTCATTGGTGGAGCTCTGGAAACAGACCATCCAAAACCCAGACGACATTTATGGGATTGATCTGGAGATGTCTCTGCCTCAAGAAGTGGCAGGCTTATGAAGGTTCGAGCTTTGAGGATTCCTCGTCCTCGATATTAGTTACGAGCATGGATAATAGTCAGACTAGCCTTCCGAGAAGACCGTACAGGTTTGCTGAATCGTTTACGCCTCTAGATGGGAGATGAGAGAGGATAACTAGTATATAGAGAAGAGTTTATTATACTGTAGTATAATCAAGGTTTGTAGTTCATAAAACAAACTTGAAATGGTCATTTTAGCTTTTAAAACTGGAGATTTTTTCAAGGAATCATGAGATCGCACATCGGCGAAATTAAATCCAAAGCCTTACCCCATAAATGAATCATCGAAAGGAGACCAAAACAGATTCACATGAAAATAGGAAAGAAATTTAGAAATGTGTGGCGAAGTTACTAGTAAACGCCCAAGGTGAGATAAAGTAGGTATTATCAGCGAAACTGCCACAGTTGCTCTTGGCCTCCTATGAATCAGATAAGCACCGATTTGAAGCTCATCTGGGATTAATGTAGGCCTATTATTTCTACAGTCGCCGCCGTTGGAGGCAATAATAAGAGAGAAGGTACCATCCCCAAGTCTAACTGACCTAATTCACAAACTCTGATTGGTGAGGTCAGAGCCTTATGGCAAGTGGTTTATTTTATAGCCGATTGGCTGCTCCTCAGCTAAAACCCTAGAAGGTGGCTCCACGGTGTTTCAGGGCTCCGGATCCTAGGCCCAAAGGGAATGAAGATGAACTGCTTTCCAAGTAGGCTTGTTTAGGACCAAATCCTGGATTCAATATTTTATTCCTTAACAATAAAACTCATTGGCGAAAACTCAGTCCTCGGGTTAGACCTCTGAGGCTAGTTGGGCTAAATTGAGTTGAGTACTGACCGTGCCCTAGACTGGTTCGTGGCCTATTGGAGTCCAAACAAAGGGGTATCTTGTTGGGTTTTATAGGATTATGTTCGAATTTTAGATTGTATGTTTTTTTTTAAAAAAAATGGTTGAATATTAATAAACTAAATGAAGCATGTGGATTAATTTGATCATTTATTTTATTAAAATGTAAGATAAAATGTGATTTTTACTTATTTAAGAAATAGGTCAAATCTCCAAACATAAGAGAGAATACAACTTTCCTTTGTCGTATCCTTCTTAATGACTTAATGTGGTTATATGAAAAGTTTGCAGTCTTGTTATGAATTTGGCAGGCCTTACAACAAAACTAACTGCATGAAATGGAAGCTCCACTGCCTGATAGCGAGTTCAGACCCAAGGCATTGCTCCATAAGTTCAAAACTGATTATTCCATTCAAGTACTATTGATTCAGCTTCTCTAAAGACTACAATCTATTCTCAGAAACAAAACCCTCCAACAAAATAAGGTGGGGTGGAGTGGAGTTGGAAACATGGTTGGGTTGGACTGACCTCAAACTTCTCTGACACCCTGCACAATGGAAAGGGATTGCGTTAAGAAGTCAATACACAATCATGTTCTTTTGGTAACATAATACGAGCAAAGGGCGATCCAAGTAGGCTTGATGGACACATTTTTTCCAATTCGGTCATACAAAGGAAAGAAGCATTAACTTGGCTGGCTTAAGACATTATGTAACACGCACGAAATAACAGAGAAGCAGCACGAATAAATACACAAGCATGCTTCCACCATCATCAGATATAGCTACTATTGGCAACAACATTTACTTATTCAGCCATAGATGCAAACAATAATATACACATTCACCTCAGTATGTGTTACACATGTTACACGAGGACTCCCTTTTGCTATTTCTCCTGTTCTAGTTTCTATATTTAGAGACAGGAGTATCCTAGTTTCTTACATATCCCATGAATTGAATATATCTGTGGTCAAACACACAAGCACTTCTTTCAAGGTTCTTCTTAGACACGAGCAGAAGAATCTTACAAGACCATTTATCAGGCACTTTCAGAGAATAGTGCCCACCCAGAATGACATGGCAAATTATTTCCTAGCTTCTAACTGACAACATATCGCCATATCGGAAGCCAAGACCATTGAGTTCAGCAAAAAAGACACGTCTCTATCATGTCAATAGCGACCAAACAGATAGCTTTTCCTTTCTCCCCTTGATTTATAGGCAATAATCAATCACTTGATCTTAACATTCTAATTGAAATTTTCAGCTGAAGCAAGAATATCTAAAGAAAAAGCAATATATCTTCAAATATTAGGAGGGGCTACACATAAATGCCGGTGCAAAGATCCATCAAAAGTAATCTTATCTATTAATCAATGCACTGCACACCACTGGAAATTTGACTGAGACTGCACGATTAAACTCAAATAATGATTAGAGTTGGGTATATAATGAAGTCGGGATCCTAGTACTTGTAGGCTCCTTTAGTAGCTGCAATTTACACGACTGCTACAAAGCAGCTACTTTCGATATAACTAGAGTCCTACTCTGATGTAACACAATATCATGAACAATCAAGAAGCAATCTGGATCCTATTTCATATATATAATATATATATTGATAAAAGGCTCCAAACATATCCGCTGTCTAAATTATATTCAGACATTATCAAACGCCAAGTAGTGAGGCTTACTCAGGAAAATTGCAATCAAACCAGGATATCAATTAGACGATGAAAAAACTGAAAAGATTCAGATATCTGAGATTCCATACCTAGAAATCGAGCGTGAGCTCGTCCTTGTCGTCACAAAAGTAGTGGAGGATGTAGGGGGTCACGCGGATGACTGTGACCCAGGCGCTGAACATGCCTACGTGGGTCCTCAGCTGCATCAAGGCCTCCGCCTTGTCTGGCTTCCTCATAAACATCCCTGGAAACATGATTGATTCGTCTTCTTACTTCGAGCAACAGTGCTCGTTTGCGGTGCTAGCTTCTCTCGCTATTTTAGGTTTCGAGGAGGTTGCTGATTCCAGGGTTCGTTGATGGGTGTCAGGGTGTGGTGATGATGGGCTTCGGGTTTGAGGCCGCTCACCGCTTAAATGGGGTAGGATTTGTTCTATCTAAAATATATTTCAATTTTTTGTGAGGGAACAACTATGTTTATGGATTAGAGAGTAGATTTATAATTAAAAATCAAAAACAAAAAACAATTGTCAATTTCCATGTTTTAAAATAATAAAAAGATAATGAATTTTTTACTGTTGTTAAATGCACCTAAATGTATCAACAGTTAACTATCCATTTTTATCGTTAAATATGTCAAAATGACTTTTTAACCTTCATATCATCTTCAACACTAAATTCAACTCCAAAATGTAAATTTGGATTCGAATTCTACCAAAAACTGCATTTTGAGATTGAATTTAAACTAAAAACTACATTTTCAGGTTTGAATTCAACTCTAAAGTGTAGAATTGGATTGAATTTGAACTCCAAAATGCAGATTTGGGTTGAATTCAAACCCAAATATGCATTTTGGAGTTCAAATTCAAACCCAAATTTGAAATTTTGAGTTCAATTTGAACCCAAATATGTGTTTTGGAGGTGAATTAAGTATTGAATATGATATGAAAATGAACAAGAGGATAAAATTATCATTTTGACATATTTAATGAAACAAATGGATGGATAGTTAACTATTGGTGCATTTAACGACATGTTCAAACATATAAGTGCAGGTAATTGCATAAGTGGTGCAATAACAACATGAGTAAACATATGGGTGTATCGAGGGTATTTACCTTAACAAAAATTATTATATTCTATCGTTTCATTAAGAAAAAAAGACTATTAAGTTTTCAAAATAATTAAAGGGTTAATATGTCCAATGGTACTATATGTTTGGGTCATGTGATCATATGGTACCATATGTTTTTTGATGTGGTCAAATGATCTGTTATGTTTGGAGGATGTTGTCCTACGTTATTATGTTAGTCAACCGTTAGATTTTTATGTTAAATGGTTCATGTCAGCACCACATCAGCGCCGCGTAGATATATAATATAATATTTAATTTAAATAATACAAAATTCTAAAAAAAAAACTAGGGTTCGACCATTGAGTTCAATTGATCCAGCTAGGGTCGAACCGAGGACCAGACCTGGTCGCCCAGGTCAGGCGACCTGGTGGGGGTCCAACTCAGCCCAAGGTTCGCCCCTAGGCTGGGTCAATTAGACCCAAGGGTCGAACCCTAATTTTTTTTTCCTGTTTTCGATTTTCAAAAATAAATAAATTTAGGAACAATAATTTTTATTAATATATAAATTTTTAAACTTTTTTCTATTTTTTCTCGATTTTTCCATATTTTTCCTATTTATTTTTATTTTTCATTCGCCACATCAACGTCACGACAACACCACATCATCATTCTGTTAGTTAAACTTGACTGTAACAGTAATTTGAATTAAGTAACAACATTTTGAAAACATAAGGTACCAAGAAACAACATATGGTAACATTGGACTTATTGACCCATAATTAAATCCATATCATGTCTCTGAACCTTATCATGTCTCTCAGACTTGCACACATAATATCAACTACCTAACCGTTTTATTAACTATATTTGAGGACAATCTATTCTCCTCCCTCTCTCAATTAGTAAATCTAGCGTTTCCTGTTATTCTCTCTACACCATCCGCAATCCATTTACTCTTCCACCGACCCCAAATTCTCCTTCATTCCCAAGCTTCACCCCTTCTCGAACCAACCTCCCAAATCTTATGTTGTTGTCGTCTCCACGATGAACGAAAGAGTCGGTGCGATTTTCGACGGCATGAGAAGACAAAACTCCACAATAACCAAACTCAAGCTAATGCTACGTTCCGATCCAAATCTATCCAAAAACAACCATTTCTCCGATGACGATGACTGCTCTTTCATCACCCACAGAACCAGTACGACCTCAACCCACTACTCATCATCAGCCGAGGCCTCTCCATACATATCGTCGCCACGTAGCAAATCAGCTTGGGTGGCCTCATCCCCATTGATTGACCATTTCAGGCCAAAAGTCGGGCTCATCGGGTCAATAGTACGCGAACAAGGTCACATATATTCACTGGCGGTCTCAGGTGACTTACTATACACAGGCTGCGACAGTAAGAGCGTCTGTGTATGGAGGAACTTGAGGGAACAATCGGGGTTTAAGTCGCACAGCGGTTTAGTTAAAGCCATTGTTTTGTCGGGAGACAGGGTTTTCACTGGCCACAAGGACGGGAAGATTCGGGTCTGGAAGTTGACTTTTCAGAACCAACCCGTTCATAAACGGGTTGGGAGCATGCCCGCTTTTAAGGACCTTATGAAGAGCTCGATGAAACCGAGCAACATCGTTCACCATACACGTAAGCATAGTAAGCATGGCGGCATGTGGATCAAACATGCCGATGCGGTGTCGTGTCTGAGCCTGAACGAGGATCTGGGTTTGCTGTACTCAGGGTCCTGGGACCGGACCATGAAGGTCTGGAGGATCTCTGATTCTGAATGTCTCGAGTCGGTCGATGCCCATGATGATTATGTCAATGCCGTGGCTTGCGGGTTCGGCGGGCTTGTCTTTACGGGCTCAGCAGATGGATCGGTGAAGGCTTGGAGGAGGGAGTTCCATGGGATTTCGACGAGACATTCATTGTTAAAGGTGTTGCTAAAGCAGGAGAGTGCTGTGACGTCATTGGTAGTGGACCGGACCTCGGGTTGGGTCTACTCCGGGTCGTCAGACGGGTTGGTGAATGTATGGGAAGGTGTTAAGAATTTGGGTCACGGCGGGACCCTCAAGGGCCACAAGATGTCTGTCCTTTGCCTCGCGGCGGGGGGTCGTCTCGTGTTCAGCGGGTCTGTGGATAAGAGTATCTGTGTGTGGAGGCGGGATGAAAGTGGGTCCCATGTTCTTGCGTCGGTGCTGACGGGGCACACCGGGCCCATCAAGTGTCTAGCGGCTCAAGAGGAGGAAGAGGAGGACATTGCTGATGAGGGGAATCAATGGTGGAAGGTGTATAGCGGCAGCCTAGACCAGTCCGTAAAGGTATGGCGCGTGTGTGAGAACCAGCTCAACTATAGCGGGTTCAATGAATAAAGCAATGGGTGGGTCAGTAATCTCTAATCGAACCGATTCAGAAAATGTTGTACAGAGTTTGCATTGAAATCAATTAGGTGTATTATTATTACTAATAGTCTCAATTTTCCACGTACGTTGGAAGATTACCAACAAAACGTAATTTTGCAAATAATATAATGGAATTATTTATGTATGGATTTTGGTATATATGATGACTTTTTTTAATATACATTTTGGGATAAATAACATTTACATATTATTTTCAACTTATCAACTACTATTTTTACCAAAGTATTTCATGTTTTTTTAAAGTGAAATACACCAATAAAAATATTAGTGCCGAACTCATGACCTGCAAAAATCCCTTTGTCCTCCATTACAAAATATTAATACGAGGTTAAGTGTCTTTTACAACTCTCGATTAACTGATTGAGAGCGTCAATAAATATCTTATGAGAACACTTGTCTTGATTTTCTTGGAATGATGGTGTGTACTATGAATATTTGGTATTGTTCGATACTCATTCCCACCAAAATGTCAACAACCATATTTGTTTCTCAATAAATGTATAACCATAATGTCATTATCTGCTAATTCGTTCTGCAGAGCCATACAATTTATAGAATATTGCACATTACCATGCAGCAGTACAGTACCATGCAGCAGTACTACAACGACAAAGATGCTAACAAACTAAGTTGACAGAATATTAATATAGTCCCTAAACTATCATAGAAATAAATATAGAGGTTATACTTCCACCCCTTTTCAATCTAGCTTTCTCCCTTCTTCCTAGTTTCAACTACGTCTGATGATCGCTTGAACAAATCCTGTACCTCATATAACTGAAGTAGGTGGTTGTGTTGGTGTTTTGTCAATGTCTTCGTTATCAAATCAACAACCTGACCGGTAGAGGGAACATAAACTAGTTCTACCGTGAAGTCCTTGATCCAATTTCACACAAAATGACAATCGATCTCGATATGCTTGGTGCACTCATGGAACATGGGATGATTGGCAAGTTGTATGGATGATTTGTTGTCATAGAGCAACTTTGAAGGTGAAGTATGTGGAAACTCAAGTTCCTGAAGAAGACCACGAATTCAAATAGTCTTCGATACTGCTGTGCCAATCGCGCGGTATTCGACTTCTGCCAACGACCGTGAAACAGTGACCTGTTTCTTCGCCTTCCACAACACCATAGCTGCACCAAGCCGAACACAGTATTCGTTGATGGATCGTCATGTGGTTGGGCAAGATGCCCAATCGCCATCACAGTAAATGGATAGCTTGAGGTGATTGTTGATCGGGAAGAAAATGCCTTGTCCAGGATGCAGCTTGATGTACTGAATTACTCTAAAAGAAGCAGTAAGGTGTGACTTCTTAAGTTGGTGCATAAATTGGCTTAATCGTTGTGCAGGGAATGATATATTTGGTCGAATCACGGTGAGGTGGAGGAGACACCCAACTAACCTCTTGTATTGTTCGACATCGTCAAGGAGCGGATCAAGAGATGAGCCATCTGCATGGAACTGCACATCATAATCGTAGGTTGTGAATTTCAGATTTTGTTCAATCGGAGTTAAGGAAGGCTTCGCACCGAGTAGTCATGCATCCTCTATGAGTTCCATGACATATTTCCTTTTATTTAAGACAATCCCTTCCGGACTACGAGCAACTTCGATGCCGAGGAAATAACGGAGCGAACCGAGATCCTTAAGGCTGAATTGATCCATAAGTGTTTCCTTTAGTTGTTGTATCAACTTGTTGTCGGATCCGGTAATGAGAAGGTCATCAACGTACACAAGCATGTAGACGAACTTATCTCCTTCTTTCTTGACAAATAAAGAGTAGTCGTATTTGCTTTGTTCGTAGTCATGTGATAGCAAGGTGTTGGTAAGTTTCAAATTCCACTATTGTGAGGATTGCTTGAGACCATATAATGATTTATTGAGCTTGCAGACCAAAGGTGTCAGACCTGTTGTACCTGGGTTAGAGAATCCTTGAGGTAATTTCATATAGACGTCTTCATCGAGCTAACCTTGAAGGAAGGCGTTGTTGACGTGTCAATGATCAATCAGTCATCCATGGGACGCAGCAAGAGCTGGAATTATTCTCACAGTGGTCATTTTTTACTATGGGTGAAATTTTTTTAGTGTAATCTATATCTTATTGTTGAGTATATCCCTTTGCAACCAATTGAGCCTTGCAACGTTCGATTGATCTATCGGGTTTGAGCTTCACCTTATACACCCATTTACAGCATATAGCATGTTTATCAGAAGGTAGTAGGTAACAATTCCCAAGTGTCATTAGCTTGCAGAGTTGCTATTCCGGTTGTTATAGCTTCTACCCATATCGAATGCTTGAAGGCCTCAATGAAGCTGTGTGGTTCGGTCACTTTGTCGATAGTCGAGAGGTAGATTCAGTATTGCGGTGAGAGAGAATTATAAGAGAGTGAAGCTGCCAATGGAAAGGCATTGCCTTCTGTTTTAGCCGAGTCAACCATATAGTCTCGGTGCAAGTCAGGAGCTCTGTTCTCCCGAGTGTTGTGACGGGGTAGGGCCACAACATCGGAAGTTACACTGGGCAGATCAGTACTACTGGGCAAATCAACAACATCTGAAGTATTATCTGCATCATTATTGTTGGATAATGCAGATGGAATAGAAGCATCATTAGGCCTTGAAGTGTTGTTGCTACTGAGATCAAGAGAATGAAGAATGGGATGTTCCTCAAGAGGTAAGTTGTTGCGTTTGTATAGCTGAGTTGCTGTAGACCGAGGCATAGAGAAAATATATATTTCCTCTCGAAATAAAATGTCTCGACAATAATAAATCGAGAATCTTGAATTGTTAACAATAAATAGCCTTTTTTTGCATTGTAGAGTATCACATCATGATAGAGGGTATAGAGCGAGCGACGAACTTGTCATGGCTATGTAATACCTTGGCGAAACAGAGGCAGACAAGGTCCCGAAGGTGTGAGAGGTTCGGTTTTCGTCCAAGTAAAATCGAAAGGGGAGACTTGCCATCTAGGACCCGAGATGGGGTTCGGTTGATCAAGTAGCAAGCCGTAAGTATGCAATGACCCCGGTATTTGGTGGGGATGAACCCCTGCAATTTCAAAGCTCTACCAATCTCAAGTAAGTGTCAGTGTTTCCGTTCGGCAACACCATTTTGTTATGATATTCCGACACAACTGCTTTGATGCAGTATACCTTTTGTAGAGAACAACGTCTTGGTTTCATTGTTAAAGAATTTGGTCCCATTGTCTGACTAAATAGTGCCCACTTTGGTGAAGAAGTGTGTCTCCACTAGGACCAATGAAGTTTCGAATCAGGCATGTCGTATCAGATTTAGACCTCATCAAATAAACCCAAGTGCAACGAGTATGATCATCAACAATGGTTAGGAAAAAGCGATGACCATAGTAGGTTGGTGTTCGGTAGGAACCCCATAAATCCATATGATCATCAACAATGTAAGTGTCGTTCAAACCAAATTAAAACTGAAATAGTTTATATGTGTCCAAGAATTCAGCGAAGGCAGAGGAATCAAACATCATAGCCACGATTGATTCGTATTTGTCCCAGATGAGTTTCAGTTTCGAAAAGAACATTTTGATGCTCAACGATCCTTGTCGTGCTAGAGATATCTCTCGGTGTAAGTCATAAACACGAGTTACGTCCACCTGATTGAAGTGTTGTTTCAAATCTTGCCAAACAACGAAGGCAGTAGGGACAAATACCATGCTTTAACAAGGTCTTTGGACACATAATTCACAATTCAAGCCTTGACACAAGCATTACATCTATCCCAGCGAAAAATATCGGCAACAGAAACGGATTCACGAGTACAAGAACCATCAATAAACAAAATTTATTTTTCACCAGCAAGCATTCAGCGATTGTACGACTCCACATAGCATAGTTGGAAGATCCTACTAGTTGAAAAGTAAGGAATGAAGAATATGTTCCATCAGAGGAATGTAGGCACATCCGATCATCCATGGGGTGTAGGACATTTTGCTGATGCTGCGAAGGATTATTCGAAGTAGTTGATGAGTTTTCTTCTCCAATGTTGACAGGCGGATGAGTGTCGAACGTCATTGGAGGTATCCCTTGATTCAACGACATAGAGAGTCTTCAACAATGGAGTCACAATGGAATTACAAGCGACTGGTGTCATGGAGTTGCTGATACCATGAAGAATAATTTCATTCTCTGCTAATTCGTTTTGGAGAGCCATACAATTTATAGAAGGGAAAAGTCTGAAAAACGTCCATCATGTTTGACGAAAATGGTTTTTCAACCCTCACGATTGTTTTAGGTACAACATGTTTGAAAACGATTGTTTTTGGTACCTCCGTCTAACTATCGTTCAGTTTGTACGTTAAATTATCACGTGATTGGTCACGTGACCAACCCTGGAAAAGTTATAACTTGTAATTCCTTTTTTGCCCTATTGCTTATATTTAGGATCTTGGCAAAGGTTTTTGATGAGTTCCTCGATCGTCAGGCTGAATTCAACTTCCATATGCAGCATGGAAACTAATAAAAATTAGAGTAACTGGAAAAAAAAACAAAAAACTGAAGACAAACCATGGATCTTGAATCAAAAGCAATGCAAATATATACATGGTATATATATATAGTACATGAGCGACAAAAGTTATGTTAAGTGTAGAGCTTCCAAATGATATAACACTGTGGTTGAGTACACTCATGTTCATCTTCTCAATTCTTGTCAAATGTTTGGAAGTCTGAGATTTCATGATCTGATGAAGATGATGTTAGTAATATTTAGGAGAATTAAATAATAATTTTCGAAATTAAAATTACATGAAATTATTGAATGACATGCAAATTGACAAAATGACGAAATTGCCCAAAAAAATTGGATTTTGCAGAAAATACTGAGTCCCGTATCAAAACGGTCTCCTTAAGGCAATTTCGCCCCCCTCACCGTAAATGGTTCGTGTAAGAGGAAAATTAGGACGATTACCTCCCAGGATAAAACAGTGTCGTCAAGGCGAAACAAACACGGTGTTTCCCTTAACCGAACTGAACAATACCTGAATTCGGACTTCGACGGAAATTCGAACACAACTGGAAACTCGGATCTGACTTAAGTCTTGAGCAATATATCTGTTGGTAATTTTCGGGAGTTTATTAGATTGTTTTTAATTGAGAAGAACCAACCCTATTTAAAGGGTTTTATGGTACTCCTTGAAATACCAACAACTATATTACAATAGGAAATATATTATTAGGAAATATATCATTAATATTCTCTTGATATAAAAAAGATAGTAACAATATTCCACATATATTTTGCAATATTGTGAAGAATATTAAGAAAATATTTCCTGGTATATTATATCAACAGTAATATTTCCTAATATATTACTTCATTCCTCATTTACCATTCATAACAAAATTGAGTCGGTTTAATCCTAAACCGGCCCAGGTTGAAACAGACTGGTCCAAGGGCTGGGCCACAACCAACAATCCCCCACATGAATGGAGAAATGAGAGAATTCCTAGACGATCTAGACACGGAATAGGAGTTCAACGGTCGACACCTGCATAGAATAGGTAGGTGTTACCCTTTGAACCTTCCCTCGTGAAATTACATCGACTTTACTGGCTAGTCAGTAGACGCGATGTCCTTGAACTGTCTGTCGTTGGTGTAAATGATAATATAACTCACACAGGTATCTTCCTAGTATTGTTCAGTTCACGCATTCATGCCCGTTCTGGCCATGGGCATTGCCTGGTTCTGCAAGCGTTTCTAAGAATTGTGCCCTCAACAATTCCTTTCGAAGCGGCCCCTCTTCTCACTTGCATAGGTGATTCATCATCTCAAGTGTTACTCCAACACTCTACATTTTTGAATCATTAAAAGCACTAGCTTAACCTCATCCACTGTCGTCACTGTTTCTCATCATAGGAATGGACTCGGGGTTAAAATCCCCCACAATGATTTAACCTCACTCTTGTGATTAGGTTGTCCTTTTGAACCCAGATATTGGGATCTCCAGTCAACTAGGTTGGGTTTTCCTTCTCAAAAGTGTTTACTACGGGCTTTAGTCCCATTCCTCTCGATGATTGGCCAACTTGCTCTTTATTTAACCCTTTGGTTAATGGGTCCGCTATATTATCCTTCGATTTGACATAATCAATTGTGATAATTCCTGTCGAGAGCAATTGTCTAATAGAATTATGTCTACGACGAATATGTCTAGACTTACCATTATACATATGACTTTGTGCCCTGCCAATTGCAGATTGACTATCGCAATATATGCTTATTGCAGACACTGGTCTTGGCCACCTAGGAATATCCTCAAGAAAATGGCGTAAACATTCAGCTTCTTCAGCACATTTATCAAGTGCTATAAACTCAGATTCCATGGTGGATCTGGCTATAACTGTTTGCTTAGAGGATTTCCACGATATGGCTGCACCCCCTAGGGTAAACACGAATTCGCTTGTGAAGTTCGAGTCTCTTGATGCTGATATCCAATTAGCATCAGTATATCCTTCTATAACCGTTGGATATCTCGTATATTGCAGCCCATAACTACGAGTATATCTCAAGTACCTTAGTAATCTTCTGATTCCATCCCAATGATCAGTACTTGGATTACTCGTATATCTACTCAACACGCCAACAACGTGTGATATATCAGGTCTAGTACATGTCATCAAGTACATGACACTACCAATAACCCTAGTATATTCAACTTGAAGGACGCTTTCTCCTGTATTTCTTGAGAAATACGTAGTTGGATCTATTGGAGTGTAGACCTCCTTTTTGTCATCCTTGTTGAATTTCTCTAATATCTTATCGATATAATGAGATTGACTTAGAGCAATTCCTTCTGATGTCCGATTAATTTTAATTCCAAGAATTACATCAGCAAGACCCATGTCTTTCATGTCAAATCTCGAATTCAACATATCCTTCGTGGATTGAATCATCTTATCGTTACTTCCAACGATAAGCATGTCATCAACATAAAGACACAAAATGACATAACCTTCATTTGTATCTTTCACGTAGATGCATTTGTCACATTCATTTATTTTAAATCCTTTTTCCAGGATTACATTGTCAAATTTCTGATGCCACTGTTTTAGTGCCTGTTTCAGACCGTACAGTGATTTAACAAGTTTACAGACTTTATTTCTTGCCCTGGCGCAACAAAACCCTCAGGTTGTTCCATGTAGATTTCTTCCTCTAAATCTCCATTTAAGAAAGCTGTTTTTACATCCATTTGATGTATTTCCAAATTTCGCAATGCCGCTATTGCGAGTATCATTCTTATGGAAGTTATTCTCGTGACCGGAGAATATGTGTCAAAATAATCAAGACCTTCTCTCTGCTTGTAACCCTTAATTACAAGTCTAGCCTTATATTTATCAATTGATCCATCTGTTTTTATTTTCCTTTTGAAAATCCACTTGTAACCTAGTGGCTTGGATCCATGAGGAAGATCCACTAGTTCCCACGTGTGATTTTACAAGATGGACTCAATTTCACTATTGATTGCCTCTTTCCATAGAGGTCCTTCTGAAGAATTTACGGCTTCTTGAAATGTTTGAGGTTCCGCTTCAAGCACATAGGTGAAAAAATTTGGACCAAAGGATTTTTCTACCCGAACTCGTTTACTTTTCCTAGGTTCTACCTCAACATTTTCTAGGTCTAGACCATTATTTTCAATATTCTCATAAGTTCATTTCGACGAACTTGCATTCCCCCTAGATTTAGCCGGAAATACTTCTTCAAAGAAATATGCGTTTCTTGATTCCATTATCGTATCTTTATGTATATCCGAAATCTTCGGATCATGCACAAGAAACCGATAAGCATTACTATTTTGAGCATATCCTATGAAGATGCAATCAACAGTTTTTGGTCCAATCCTAACCTTTTTAGGAGGAGGCACCATCACTTTAGCAAGACACCCCCACACTCGGAGGTGATTGAAAGAAGGTCTTCTACCTTTCCATAATTCGAAAGGTGTTTTCTCTTCCTTCTTTCAGGGTACCTTATTTAAAAGGTAATTGCTACTTAAAATAGCTTTCCCCCCACATGTTCTGAGGTAACCCAGAACTTATCAACATTGAATTCATCATCTCTTTCAATGTTCGTTTTTTCCTTTCCGCCACCCCGTTTGATTGGGGTGAATAGGGAACAGTTTTATTCTTGTTTGTCTTAGGCTTAATAGCCATTACATTGAGTTTGAACATACCCCCACATTCATAACCTTTACCCACATACATCCCACTTTTTGTGAGTACAAATTTATCCGACTCAAATACAAGACGGAAGCCATACTTGTTGAGGAGAGATCCTGACACCAGGTTCCTGCGAATGTCTGGCACATACAGCACATTCTTCAATGTCAGCTCTTTCCCGGAAGTCATCTTCAAAATGACGCTTCCTTTGCCCTTGACCTCGGATGAGGCAGAATTGCCCATGTACAAGCTCTCCCCATAATCAACTTCTTCAAAATTGAAGAATATTCTTTTGTCCGAACAGACATGCTTAGTGGCACCTGTGTCAACCCACCACTCCCGGGGCTTGGAATCAGCCATGCTCACCTGAGACACCACCACAGACAAGTTTGAGCCGTCAAATTTCTCGGGCTTCTCAGCATGCACAAGTCCAACCGGACGAGTCATGGTTATCCCCCCAGTCGGCGCAACGACGGGCGCGTTCGACGACGCATTAGGGACTTCAGTCTGAGCCATTGCTCCAACACTGATATCAAACTCATTGTTGATTGCAGTCATAATTCTGAAACAGAAAATGGTGAATTATTTTACCGAAAATTATTATTTCAGATTACACAACTTAATGAACAGAGTCGGTTCTTTATCTCCTGAAATTACTAAAACAAAAGAAATTGCCATAAGATTGTTGGTAATATTTAGGAGAATTAAATAATAATTTTCGAAATTAAAATTACATGAAATTATTGAATGACATGCAAATTGACGAAATTGCCCAAAAAAATTGGATTTTGCAGAAAATACTGAGTCCCGTATCAAAACGGTCTCCTTAAGGCAATTTCGCCCCTCTCACCGTAAATGGTTCGTGTAAGAGGAAAATTAGGACAATTACCTCCCAGGATAAAACAGTGTCGTCAAGGCGAAACAAACACGGTGTTTCCCTTAACCGAACTGAACAATACCTGAACTCGAACTTCGGCGGAAATTAGAACACAACTGGAAACTCGGATCTGACTTAACTCTTGAGCAATATATCTGTTGGTAATTTTCGGGAGTTTATTAGATTGTTTTTAATTGTGAAGAACCAACCCTATTTATAGAGTTTATGGTACTCCTTGAAATACCAACAACTATATTACAATAGGAAATATGTTATTAGGAAATATATCATTAATATTCTCTTGATATAAAAAAGATAGTAACAATATTCCACGTATATTTTGCAATATTGTGAAGAATATTAAGAAAATATTTCCTGGTATATTATATCAACAGTAATATTTCCTAATTTCCTAATATATTACTTCCTTCCTCATTTACCATTCATAACAAAATTGGGTCGGTTTAATCATAAACCGGCCCAGGTTGAAACAGACAGGTCCAAGGGTTGGGCCACAACCAACAGATGAATTGTCTTCAGCTGAGACTACATGGGGTTTCTTCAGAAGGACCACAGACTCGACTGTTTTCTTTGCCACCTCTGCCTCGAGCTTCTTGATGTGTTCTTGAAGATGTTTTACGTACTTGGTAGCTTCTCCGAGCACATACGCTTTGTCCATCTATGAGATGAACAATTATATCCACGATAATTAGGTTTACCAAGAAAGATTTGCAATATATATATATAGCACTGATCTCTTCTCAGCTTGATTTGCAAACCTAGTTATTGCACATATATATACCAGTTAACCTAAATGCTTGAGCTTGTAGGTTATTTTGTGGTTTCATACTATATCATCAACATTACAGTTGTGGCATTCATGCAGATACTTGTCTGTATAGGACGTACCTTTTTAAGGTTACGAAGGATAACTGAGAGAACAATCAACCGCTGGTTGATCTGCACACGTCGCTTCCGCGCTACTTCCCTTTGTAATTTCCTTGTCCAAAGCTTGAGGATAAGTCTCCGAGATTGTGATCTCCTGCTGTCTGATAATGCTCAGAATTCGAAATTAATTCATCTTGCTTTGCAGACTTCACTTATGCAGAACAGTTATGATCTTCAGCTTCACCGAAAGATATCATCTTTGAACTTGACGAAATTGAAGGAGATCTCAAAATTTCTGGGTCGTGTAATCGTGCTACAGGTAGCACTTCCCATATCTAACAGGTATGTTTTGGGAGAAATTGATGATGAGGAAACGAAATCGATATATCATCTTTTACCTATACATACACACAATTAGTTCATCAGTAAACATTACGAACAACAAACCAAAACATAAACACAATAAAATTTCTTTACCAAAATTTCATGAAGCAACATCACCGAAAAGCCGATGATCGGGTCTATTTTCTTACAGAGGAAGATGGAGCGAAAGTACAATGCTGCAATACTACAAGAAATTTGGTTTTTTGTGAGGGTCAAATTTCTAAGGGAATTTCAAAAATCCCTTAGAAATTTCACTTTGTAAGGAATTTTCTAAGGGATCTACCCTTAACAAATAAGCTTGCTAGAAAAAAAGCAATTTAAAAGGAAAATCCCTTGCAAAATGTTTCAACAAATTTTCCTTATAAAATCCCTAGCAAATCAATTCCCTCACAAACTTATTAAGGGAATTTTGTGAGTATTTTCCCTAGTAAAGTATAAAGGATTTTTTCAAGGGTTTTATTTAGTAAATTTACAAAGGGATTATTAAGGAAAATCACTATAAATAATTTTATAAAATATAATATATATATATATATATATTATAATATATATATAATATATATATATATAATATATGTATTATATTTATAACATGTAACATAATACACACATATATATATACTATTATATGAAACAAGTTTATAGTTTAAACATTCAAAGTCTTAACTAAAGAGATAACAATTAACAACGTATCTAAATAATACATACTTAGTCAAAAATATCTAAATAGAAATTATGCAACAACTTATGTATTTGAACCATTATCCCGTTGAAAGGGATTAAACTCCTGACCTTGTTTTGCAAATTGCTCCATCATGCTTTGCACTAATGCTTGCATTTGGTTGATCTGAGATTGTTGAGCTGAAATTTGTGCTTGTTGTAGTTCCACTACATCTTGTAACTTTTTATACTTCTCGTTGGTGTGCGTATTTCGAATCCTTGAACTTGAACTTGTACTCTTGTACCATGTATCTGAGGATGAAGAACTTTCGGATCCTAATAGGATATTGGGATCCACCTTGGGCCCGAAACCATACAATTTTCCTTTCTTAGGAAATCCAGCTGCTTTAACCCATGAATTTTTATCGAACTTAACTTGGGATGCACCATCATGACCATACTTTACCACAATATCTGTATCATAGTCCTCCTAAAAAGAGAAAAATATATAATAATACTAACTATTTATCAACAAGAATAACACTATATACCTTATCATGAGATATATAATATTAGAAGAACAAATGAATATATGATAAAGCATAACTTACAATGACCCTTTTTGATTTTTTGTCAATGAATTGATCTTCACTTCCCTTCAAACGATGGAGCCTCCGGAAAAACTCTCCTTGGGTCGGTTCTCGACCTAGTTGTCTAGTCTACAATAATAATAAAACAAATTTATGAGAAAAGTTATATATATATATATGCATATATATTAAATGTTACCATATTCAATACCATTCTTTGCATATGCTCATCAAAAGATATTGATCCTCCACTGTGTTTAGTGATTGATCCATCTTTCTCTGTCATTCGATTTTTACGTGCAGCTTCTGATTTTGCTCTCCATTCAGGTTTTTCCCACTTTTCAACCAATGCATTCCATATATCCTTATTCATCCATCCAGGGTTATGATCTTTAAGCTGAGCAACATCATTTTTCTTAAGAGCTTTTAAAATCTGAGTCCTTGCACCATTCAACATACTAGTGTAACGCGATGAAGCTGTTCTCTCAAATGCTTCCATAAGGTCATACTTATCCTCATCAAATCCCATTCTCTCCTAACCAGACATGCAACAGAAAACAGAAAATTAGTATCAGTAGAACATACTACAATACAAACAAATAACTAGCCTGATATTGCCCTAAATTGTCCCAGCAACCATTCATGTCTAAAACATAAATCTCACGTATACCAGAGAAGAGTTCTAATCTAAATCAAAATTTAATATTAGCAGTGCACTCACCAAATCTCTTAGAACAAGGGGCAGCTAAAAGAAGCCTTTATTATGCTATCCCTAAGCTGTTGCTGTATTGTTCATCGAAAGTGGAGATTGTAACAATGTCAGGTTATCTAAAAATGAAGGATTCCGTAGGTTCTCAGTGACATTTATTTAGTGTTGGAAGAAGTTTTTCTTTTTGTGCGTAGCACAAAATTGGTTCTGACTAACAAGTTAATTTGCAGGGGCGTGCAAAAGAGGCTGGAGAAATTAATAAAAGCTTACTTACTTTGGGTCGGGTGATCAATGCATTAGTGGAACATTCTCCACATGTACCTTACAGGTTTAACTCAGGAACTTTATCAATTTAAAATACTAAGCTATTTACTTAAATGCTGATTTCAACTTCCTTGCCGCCAATTTATTATACAGGGATAGTAAGCTAACAAGGCTATTGAGAGATTCCCTGGGAGGAAAAACAAAAACTTGCATCATTAAAATAAATTAGTACCTTAAACTTTTTCCAGTAGAATTCCCGAACATCGATGGGAACATCCTTCCATTTCTCGTACGGACCCACAAAAAATTCCTTCATGACACGAGTTAGAGCACGAACAGCGGTATGATGCGAGAAGCTGTAGATAAATTGTTACCAACAATTGGTTTCTATTGTTATGTTCAACATCATTGATATTATGTAAAAAATATGTGTTGAAAGTAAGTAACATACCAACGCCCAGATGATATCGATAATATTTCATCCAAATTAGCTAAGTTCACCTCTTGCACATTTGATTGCTCTATTTGCTCTTGTTCTTCATGTTCAACATTAACTTCAACGTTGTTTTCATTATCTTCATTGTTAACCTCATCAATTGATTCTTCAGAGACGTTAAGATGGTTATCAGATGGAGCAGTCCTTGTGTGGTTCGATGATGCCTCCTCCTCAATTGATGCACCAGAAAAAATCCTTCTACCTCCTCCTCGAAGCATAGCTTTACCACGACCCCGAAACATATTCCTAATCAACATACAAACAAAAATAGTTATGCCTCATATTGCAAAAAGAAATGCAAATAACATACAAACATACAATATGGACATGATAATCGTCCATGTGTACTCCATCCAGATAACATAGCATAACCTGGAAAATCACTAATCGTCCACAAGAGAGCCACTTTCATCTGGAAGTGTTGTTTTCTTGATATATCGTATGTTTCTATTCCAACACTCCATAGCATATTCAACTCATCTATCAATGGTCTTAAGAACACATCCAAATCTTTTACTGGACTAGATGGACCTGGGATGACTAAACTCATGAACATGTATGGAATTTTCATGCACATCCAAGGAGGCAAATTGTACACAGTAATAACCACTGGCCAACAACTATACTGCTTTCCATATTGTCCAAAAGGGTTGAATCCATCCGTGCATAAGCCAATTCGGACATTTCTTGGATCTGATGCAAATGAAGGATGGATTTCGTCAAAGTGTTTCCATGCCTCACCATCTGAAGGGTATGACATATATCCCTCAAAATACTGGTGAGAAGCATACCATGTCATGTGTTTAGCTGTTTTTTCGGACATATAAAGACGCTGAAGTCTTGGGGTCAAAGGTAAATAACGCAGTACCTTGTATGGAATGCCCTTATTTCTACCACCTTTTGTTAATTTTTCTGTCTTGAACCGATCATGTCCACACACAGAACAATTAACTTTGTTCACATTTTCTTTGTAGTACAACATGCAATTATTGATACAAACATCAATCTTTTCATATTTAAGACCAAGCATCTTCATCAATTTCTTGGTCTCGTAAAAATTGTTAGCTAGCTTATCATTTTCTGGAAGCATGTCCTTTACCGTGCTAAGAAGACGATCAAAACCTTTATCACTCATATGACATTCTGATTTCAAATTCAATAACTGTGACATGGCTGATAGCTTAGTATGCTTCTTGCAACCTTCCCAGATTGGTTCATCAACAACATTCAGTAAGGAATAAAATTTTGATGTCTCAATATTAGGTTCATCTGCTGTTGAATCGCAGTCAAAATCAGGACTAACTGCTTGCATCACCATTTGTCTGTATGGATTAGTGTTTTCTGAACTTAAAGATGTGTCTCTACGAATTGACTCTCCATGAGAAACCCAGTGAATATAATCATCAAGAAACCCATGTGCATAGAGGTGAGCAGTTACATCATCCCGATTATGATAGCACAAGTTTTTACACTTGCGACAAGGACACTTGATCTTTCCCATACTAACAAAGGAAGAATTTGAATATGCAAAGTTAAGAAACTCATCTACTCCTCTTTCGAACTCACTAGTTAAACCTCTGTTATCAAACTGACGTTTCATCCAACTACGGTCCATAACTACTTACAGTTATTTAAGTACCTGAACAGAAGACTCACAATTATTTAACTCTAAGAACTTCACGATGCTATTAAAATAAAGATTCAATCAACTTAGAAAAATGACTACAAACTAGATAAGTATGGTTGTGAAGGGCAAGTAAGCATGTAAAACTGCAATTCATACATCATCCATAACTTCACTATCATAAAAAGCAAACTCAGAATAATATCATTTTGTTTTGCCAAAGCTGAGCCTAAAAGACAATTCATGCTTTAGCAACACTTTTTTTTTTCTGTTATCAAAGCTGAGACTGCAAGACAATCCATGCAGAATGTACACCATTGATCTGTATCATAAAGAGCAAACCGAAAAAGCCATCAATTCCTTTCAGTTTTCTTTTGTCAAAGATGAGTATCAAAATTCATGCTTCATACACACCATTGATAACTATCCCTGCATAGGTGAGTTTATGTCCACCTAATTTGAACCTTGAACTGTTAGTTCAGATTCAAGTCCAATAAAAATAATTTCAAAGGTCATTGTTTTTATGAAATTCGTCTACTTCATCTTATTCAGCATTTATTCTTATTCTGTTTTCAGTTGTAATAGTATAATCATTTTTTTACGTTTAACGATCATACGACCGACTTAAAATAACTGGGTAACATTATAAAAAAATTAAAGCAAATAATAATGCATGGCCAAAAAAAAAGAAGCAAATAATAATGTTCTGCAATATATAGTATTCAGTGATACGATCATACGAATAACAACATAACTAAATCTAAATATTGAGTACATTCATATTAATTTTTATTATTTAATATGTCTATATACATAATTTTATGGTCAATTTGTAGTAGTAGATTATTTGTTGTAGTATTGGTCAATGTCTAACCATTGATCTGTATCATAAAGAGCAAACCGAAAAAACCATCAATTCCTTTCAGTTTTCTTTTGTCAAAGATGAGTATCAAAATTCATGCTTCATACACACCATTGATAACTATCCCTGCATAGGTGAGTTTATGTCCACCTAAAAGTTGTGCAACAAAACAGCACATAATACCTAAATGGTTAGCATTTTAAGGTTATAAATCAGTAATTAACCAATCAGTCCGTATTATGATCTGAAAATTAACTTAAAATGTACAATCAATTCATGCCTAATAGATACATTGTTCAGATAGACTCTTTCCCATGCCTAATAGATATCTTCATAACTGAATGAAACTCTTTGCAAACTGAATGAAGATGAACTACATGAACTACATGGCACCGTTGTATAAAAAATGCAGGAAATGTTAACAGAAGATTCACAGAAGAGGAAGTCGTTCATGATGTTAACAGAAGATTCACAGGTAATCGGGATTGATTTACGATTTCACAGAAGAGGAAGCCATTCATGATGTTAACAGAAGATTCACAGGTAATCGGGATTGATTTACGATTTCGCAGGAAATATTCTGAGTAATTTTCTTTTTAACAGAATACACAACTTACCAGATTGAATTCCGTCGAGAAATTCTTCAAGCCCTCGATTGATTCCGTTGGATGCTGCTTCAGTGCCCTCGATTGCTTCAGTGCCCTCCGGAAAAGTGCTTCAGTGCTCGAGCAGATTTCACAAGGGAAGAACCCTTAGAGACGGAGGAAATGATGTCTGTGAGAATGGTAAGGTCGTTAATTTCTGTAAAGCACTTGGGCCAAAAAAAAAAATTATGTAAAGCTCGTTAATTTCTGTCACCGGCCTTTTTCCTTTTAATAAAAGGCTCGAGTCTTTTTCTGTCATGGGTTTCAAAACGGGCTACATGATAATTGAGTCCATTTACTATATTCAATGCTTGGGCTGAGGGTTTTCCCTTACAAAACAAATATATTTTTTTTAAGGAGTATAAATCCCTTGCAAATGAATACATTTTCTGAGGAGCAATAAATCCCTTACAAAATTTAGGATAAAAAAAGGTAATTAGTGATGGATTATCCTTAAAAATATTTATAAGGAAAATCCGTCCCAAAATAAAAAATCGGTAAGAATGGTAGTAAGGAAAATATATTTTGTGAGGAATTTCCCTAATTATTATTCTCCTCACTTAACCCTTACAAATCCATTACAAATAGTTGTAAATTTAAAGGGATTATTTCCCTTGCAAAATTTCCTTCACAAAAACCTGATTTTCATGTAGTGCAACTTCGACCGTGTACGGGCTTGACCTTCGTCGAAAGGGATTTGGAGGATGGAACTTCAACTTACCGAAGTTGGAATTGATTTCCCCTGCTACACACGGTCTTCAACTCTCCACCAGTTACAAATGACAAGACTTCCTTCACCAAAACTGAATATTAAGTTGAAAGGAACAAGAAACGTCTTAGGGGTATTTAGGTCATTTCATATTTGTTTCCATTAACAAATTAAAGGGTGAATGTCACGTGCAAAAAACGTGACCAACTAACGTGACAATCAAACAGCAACTGGACGAAAGGTTCAATTACCACAATTTTGCAACATATTATACTAAATACAATCACCAAAAAACAAGTTATACCAAAAATCATTTTTGTCAAACATGATGTACGTACTGCAAATCACCATGCAGCAGTACTACTACGACAAAGATGCTAACAAACTAAGTTGAGAGAATATTAATATAGTCCTAAACTATCATAGAAGTAAATATACTTCCACACTAACTTTATTTAGAAAAAGAGTAAGAATAAAAAGCCGACCAAAGTAAACCGACTTTCTTTTCCCCATTGAACCTCCTGGTATAAAAATAAAACTGCCCACCTCGTTCCGACGCGACCTCTTTCTGCATCTGCTGTCAACTTCCTCCGAACCAATATCATAAATCTCTCCTAGGGCAGGATACAACAATTAAGCTTGGTCTTCGGTCAAAACCATGTCCTACGACGATGTGGAGATAGAAGACATGGAGTGGAATGAGGAGCTCCAGTCCTACACTTACCCCTGCCCCTGCGGCGACTTGTTTCAGATCACCAAGGACGACCTCCGCCTCGGCGAGGAGATTGCTCGCTGCCCTAGCTGCTCTCTCTACATCACCGTTGTCTACAACCTTGAAGACTTTTCGGGGAATTCCGATAAAAATGGCGGTACCAAGAGCATGGAGCCTTCCAAGCAGCAGACTGTTGCCGTCGCGTGAATTTCAGGCGACAGATTGAACTTTATTAATGTAATGTGCGATTCTGAGGGGATTTGCTTCTTTCCTTTCTTCGGATTCGATTTCATTCTTTTGGGGATTGGTGTTAGCTACAAAGGTTCTCACTTTGTACTATAACTTATAAGTGGCTGAAATGATGAAGTTACCTTGACCTTGTTCTTTTCATGAAATTGCCATAAAATTGTTTTTTCTCCTTGAAATTTCAGAATTTATAAATGCTGATTTATTATGATGCAATAAATTGCACTTTTTTTATTGAGTTTATACACTTGGAATTTATCAAGTTTACTACCATAATCAGAGGGCTTCAATGGATCTACAGCAAGTAAGTTTGCTGAACAAGTGGAACTTACTACTTATTTACATCACTAAGGTGTTGAGTGTCTAGTGCGTCTGCCCTGCCCCTCCATTGAAGTGAGATTCAAGTATCTGCAGAAAAATATTACTTTTTACTTGCTTGACCATTATAAAGTCGTGTTTCATTTATAAAAAAATGGTGTAGAGATCCTTTTTAATCATTATGCCTTAATTATTGTCTAATCCTACTGACTCTGATCATCATAGCTAGCTACTAATCTGGAGAGGTAACTTTCTTTGTGCATAAATAGATGTAGGATTTTGATTGAACTCCAAAGGTACAGAACTGCTGATATATCTTTACTGATAAGCTACTAGTCAGTCTCTCTAAGCCCTATAGATGGAAGTCCCAGACTGTGATCTGCTTATTCCATTGCAAACCAAACCTTGGAGGAGGTTGGTTTTCACTATAATAATCCTAGGATCCTTTATTTCAGCCTTCTCCCTCCCATGTGGGCACTATTCTATTGTGTTCTTCTTGGGTTTCAAACACTTGGAGGAGGTGATTCTTGTACTAACCTTGTGTATCTGTTTTCTTTGAGCATCATCATCACCCTGTTTTGTAGAAAGATGGTCTGTTTACCTTGTTTCAGATTCGACAAAACAACTCTAGTTGTGAAGAGTGAGGTTGCAGACAACAAGACTTGCAAATCACAAGTCAGGGAGGGAGAATTACAAGGAATCTCGCTTAGATGTGTCTAGCAGATAGAAGGATCTCGGTCGGAAGCATGGCGCATCTTCTAATCATCGTCTTCCTTAGAAGATTGGAATCCCCATGGAAAACAAAATTGAGGGCCTGAAGTCTTGACACTAAGTTTTGTGTTTCACAAACTGAGCTTCCACCTTGATGCAGTTGCGTTCTTCATTAGATTCAAAGGCTGTCTCTTTCTTCGTTGTTGCGATAGTTCACCTAAAACTATCAATTTGTATTTTTTAATCAGATAGACTCTCTGTATGCGGAATGGTGTAGTTTTATTCAGGTGACTGTCATTATTAGAAAGAACTCGTAAGAGAATGTAGAATCTGATACTTGATAGATATATGTAAATGTTGTTAACAAATATAGCGGAAATGTAGTATATTGAAGCTTATTGATGCATTCAACTTGTTCTTCATTAATGACAATAGATCCTACTTATAGTACATTGATTCTAATACAACAAGAACTAGCTACTACAAGGAATATTATTAGGTGCTAAAGTATATATTTAACTAATGTGACATATGTAGCATGTGTAGTATTTTAGGGAAAAAAAAGTAAGACAAGGAGGAAGACAAGGAAGAGTGGTGCCAAGGTGTACAAGGCACTTTCCAACACTCCCCCTCAAGTTAAATAGTCGGATCTCCAATATTTAACTTGCACAATACGTTTCTAAAACTTGCTCCATTGACAGCTTTGGTGAGTATATCTGCCAGTTGATCTTCAGATCGAACAAACGGAATTACAATAGTCTTGTTCTCTAACTTCTCCTTTATAAAGTGCCGATCAATCTCAACATGTTTGGTGCGATCATGTTGAACTGGATTCTCAGAGATACTTATAGCTGCACGGTTATCACACATTATCTTACATGGTTCCTCAAGAGGGAAACCAATCTCTGTTAATAGCTTGTTTAGCCATAGCACTTCTGTGAGACCTCGAGCAATTCCTCTAAACTCTGCCTCAGCACTCGATAGTGCCACCACCTTCTGTTTCTTACTCTTCCAAGTTACCAAGTTTCCTCCCACCATGGCAAAGTAACCTGAGGTTGATCTTCTATCAATCGGATTTCCTGCCCAATCCGCATCTGTGTACGTCTCTATCTTGAGATGTCCATTCTTCTAGAACAGCACTCCACTCCCTGGTGAACCCTTTAAATATCGAAGGATTCTAAGAGCAGCTTCCATGTGATCTGTTTGCGGTTTATGCATGAACTGACTTACCACACCCACCGCATATGCAATATCTGGTCTGGTATGTGAGAGATAGATCAATTTCCCAACTAGATGTTGATATCTAGCTTGATCTGTTAAAGCAGCTCCTTCTACTATCCTCAACCCATGATTCAGCATTATTGGTGTCTCAGCTGGTTTACAGTCCATCAATCCAGTTTCTACTAGCAGATCTAAAATGTATTTTCTTTGTGAAATGAAAATACATGTTTCAGACCGTAGTACCTCAATCCCCAAGAAGTATTTGAGTTCTCCCAAATCCTTCATCTCAAATTCCTGGAATAGATTTGTTCTGAGCTGAACAATCTCGTCTTCATCGTCTCCTGTAATGATCATATCATCTACATATACAATCAAACAGGTTACCTGACCTTCCCTTCTTTTTATGAACAAGGTATGATCAGAGTTACTTTGTCGATAGCCATATTTCTTCATGGCTACTGTGAATCTCCCAAACCATGCCCTTGGTGCTTGTTTGAGCCCATAGAGCGCCTTCTTTAATCTGCATACATCTGTCTGTTGAAACCCTGTATTGAAACCTGGTGGTGGCTCCATATACACTTCTTCTTCTAAGTCCCCATGTAGGAAGGCATTCTTGACATCAAACTGGTGTAGCGACCAATTTTTGTTTGCAGCTATGGAAAACAGGACCCGAATAGTATCAATTCGAGCAACAGGTGAAAAAGTTTCAGAATAATCAATACCATAGGTTTGAGTATATCCTTTGGCCACCAATCTCGCTTTGTATCTCTCTATGGATCCATCAGCCCTGTGTTTTACAGTAAAAACCCATCGGCAACCAACTGCTCGTTTTCCATGAGGCAGTTCACACTTCTCCCAAGTTTGGCTTTTCTCCAAAGCCTCCATCTCGACTTGCATGGCCTGCCTCCATTCCTTACTTTGTAAGGCTGACTCAACATTGTTGGGTATGGATTGAGTGTATACTGCAGTAGCAAATGCTTGAGCAGTGTGTGTCAGACTCCCCGTTGCCAAGTTTGCTACTGGGTAACGGCTTTTTCTTGGACTGTATTCTGGTTCATATCTGACAGGAGGAACTCCCCTGTTTCTTCGAGCTGGTAGCACATATCTTTCCTGTAATGGTGAGTCTTCCAAGCCAACATTTGGAGATATAACGGAATCAGGAGTAATCCAATCAGTATTACTAACCTCCGGAATATTCGTCGGGGTTGACGTGATTGAAGCATCAGAGACCTGTACGATGGGAGATAATGTCTCGGTGGTTCCACCAACTTGCCCTGTTGGAACTATCTTAGGACACACGGGAGTTGTCACAGTAGTCTGGATCAACCAATCTAATGGAGTACGATCAAAATTCTCCCCCTGGACAGAAGATTGGGTGACATAATAGAATTCTGTTTCGAGAAATGTACAATCCATAGTAGTGTACATACGATTAGTTTTTGGGTTAAAACACTGGTAGCCTTTTTGATGAATCCCATATCCCACAAAGACACATTTGACAGAACACGGGTTGAATTTAGAACGGTCTGTTTTAGGAATATGAACAAAAACAGAGCATCCAAAGACATATGGTTGTAGTGTCAAGGCTGTGGAGACATCATATGACTTGACAAAACCTGAATAGGTGTTTGAAATTGAATCACAGTCGTGGGAAGATGATTCATGAGATAAACAGATGTAGCAATAGTCTCAAGCCAAAATGAAGTTGGAACAGATGATTCAAGCATTAATGCTCTAGTCATTTCTAAAATATGTCTATTTTTCCGTTCTGCAACTCCATTTTGTTGAGGTGTATGTGGACAAGATGTTTGGTGAATAATGCCTTTATCTTTTAGGAATTGTTGGAGAGCAGTATTGACATACTCTCCACCATTATCTGACTTGAGGACTTGGATATTTGTGTTATATTGAGTTTTTACTAAGTTGTGAAATTCTACAAACTTAGTGATAACTTCTGATTTGTTTTTAAGAAAATATACCCAGGTCATACGTGAATAATCATCAATAAAAAGCACAAAATATCTAAGGCCATTACTTGACATACATGTGCTACTATTTGGAGCTGGCCCCCAAACATCAGAATGTATAAGAGAGAAAATTGACTTGGCCCTAGATTCCGATGTATGATACGAGTTTTTATGGCTTTTAGCACGAATACAGGTTTCACACACAATTTCTTGACTTGACGGAAATAAACTAGGAAATAATTTATGAAGGTACCCCCCAGATGGATGACCCAACCTCCGGTGCCACAACCATTGTTGCCTCGTGACTGTTCCGTGGGCAAGCATTGCAGTTCCGTGTTGAGTCACTTCCTCCACATAATACAGGCCTTGACGTTCAATTCCACGTCTGATAATTTCCCCCGACTGAATATCCTGTAGTAAACACAAATCGGGGTATATTAGTACCGTACAATTTAACTCTCTCGTGACATGACTAATAGAGAGTAACTTGCATGCCAAGCTAGGTACATAAAGACAATTCTCCAGTTTAATATATGAGGAAATATTAACGGTTCCTCCTCCCTGAACCGATACCAATTCTCCATTGGCGGTTTGTATAAACTCCCGTCGTGGATTTGACCAACTTATAAAATCATTCCTGTCATAGCTCATACTATCCGTGGCTCCACAATCTAGTAACCATTTTCCACATTTTCCGGATATATCTTTTTGAGCAAAAAAAGTACGAGCAATTTTATCATTTTTATTTATCCCGATAAAATTACTTTGGCCCGAATCTGAACTTTCAGGCTGGCCCAAATTCGGACCAAATCCATTTGCTGGTCCAGCTCCTTCACTCGGCCCAGCTCCTTCATTACTCCATTGGCCCGCCTGGTTCGGCCCGGTCCGACGTGGCCCAAGAGACTCGGCCCAGCTCCAATCTGTTAACAGATTAGTTGGGGGGGGGGGGGGGGGGGGTCATTTGAAACTTACCCCCCTTCAAACCATTACATGATGGCTGCTACTCTCTCCCTTGCGATTCTAGGGTTTGTGTGTGGGAAAACCTAGCTTGGCCGCCGCCGTTCTCTCCTCCTTCGTGGCCAAGGGTTCCGGCCACGAACCTTTGCTGAGCCGCCTCCTGCTGGTTCCAGTACTCATGAGGACCGCTGGGCCTCTCCCATCCTTGCCATCCAAGTGGTTCGGCCGGAGCCCTAGCCATGGCGACCACCCCTCCTTGGTTCGGTTGTCCTTGGTACGACGGTGGGTGGCCGAGAGGTGGAGGCTGGTGGCCGTACCCTTCGGTCACATGGCTCCACTCGTTGCGGTTGTTTGCCACGGTGGCGAATGTCCCTCCGGCGCCGGCTCCATCTTTCCGTTGGCTCCTCCAACCTTCGGGGTACCCTACTAAGAGGTAGCATTCGGTTTTATCATGTCTTTGCTTACCACAATGTGTACACCGTAGGTTTTTTCGGTCAACGCCACCGACCCGGCTCAGTTTGCCTTTGCCGACGAGCTGCTGCGGCCTGGCGGCGTGACCCGGTCCGCCTCCTCCTGTGTTGGCCTCGGGGAATTGCCGAACCACTAGCCCAGCTCCGACTCCTGATTCGGTTCCAGTGACAGCCCCCATAACGGTTCGCCGGTCCCGTTCCGATCGAATAACTGAATACGCTTTTTCAACTCCCGGTAACGGTTCAATCCTGAGTAAATCACGTTTTTCATTATCGTATTCATTACTTACAGTATTGAGAAATTGGTGTAATTTGGATTCGGCCCGTCTAGTGTTGAATGTTTGGATGTCCTTTGGTGACTCCATCGGATTCGGGTCCCGCTGTTCGATTTCTCGCCATAATCCTTGCAATTTATTATACAAGGATTCTAACGAATCTGTTCCTTGACGTGTGTTGCTTGCTCGGCATATTAGGTCAAAAAATTGTACCCCGTCTTTGACTTTACCGTATGTTGCAGCTAGGCCATTCCAGAGATCCTTCGCCGTGGGGAACTCGGCATATTGGTTAACTAATACCGGTTCCATGTTGTCGAGCATCCATGAGCATACTACAAGGTCATCTTGCTCCCATTGTAGGTATGCTGGTTCAGTTATATTGGGTGGTGCCGGAACACCCAAAAGGTGATGAAGCTTTCCTTGGCCGCCTATCTTCATTCGGATTAGGCGTGCCCACAGGGAGTAGTTTCCTTCATTTAGCTTAGTATTTAAGCTAATATTGGATAAACTGACGGTTTTATGAACGGTGTTGGTTTGTGGTAGGTTTGAGAACATCGCCGCCCATTGAGCTGCAAACGGGTCACCGCCCGTTGGGGTAATCTCGGTGGTGCGGGTGCTGTCCCCTTCGGAATCTGCCATAATACAGGTATGTCGGTCGGCTCCGGTATATGATGATGCCGAGGAAGGTTCAATCGATCAATCCGGCTCTGATACCATGTTAACAAATATAGCGGAAATGTAGTATATTGAAGCTTATTGATGCATTCAACTTGTTCTTCATTAATGACAATAGATCCTACTTGTTGGTTCGTAAAATCCTGAATGCTGATCTGGCAGTGAATTGAATGCCAAGGAGATGGTGATTGCGCGCTTTCGCCTGAGCTCCGATGAACCTGCAAGAAGGGGATCGCAACAGAGGGGGTGCCTCTGGGTCCCTCTCCGATGCTTAAATGAGTATATGTGTGTATATAGCTCAAAACGTATTGAATGTATGTAAAGCAAAGGTATTTATAGAGTAGGAGATACCAAACCGTATAAGGTAACTGTATATCTTCGTGAATATTGTGTTGTTGAAGATTTAGATAGTAGATATTGCGGTTACAGCGAGATATTGCAGTTACCGTATCTAATCTTTAGTGAATATGTGCCCGAGATATGCGGGATATCGTGGCTATATCCTTGTTAACGGTTGGTGGGACCAGAGGAGAGAGGCAAGGCTCTCTTGATGGCGAGCACTCCTATGGCTGCGACCTTGATTGTTGGCGAGCACTTCCTGGGCACTCCCTTGGCGAGCACTCCCATGGCGAGCAGTGGGAGGCTTTGGCCTTGGCCAATGGCGACCTGAAGTGGCACTTTGGCGTCCACTTTAGTTTGGATTCGATACTGGACCACTTTATGAGGGCCAGAGTAACCTTACTGTGGGTTGGCCTTGTTTAAATGGTATGGGTTGCACCCCCTGCAAATTTATTGGGCCTTCGAGGCCTTTCCCATATTGGGTCGTCACTATCAATACCCAACATTTGCCCCCGAAGCTTGAGTGAAGTTTCTTCGGTCGAGCTTGATTCTGTGATAGGGTTTACGATAGTGACTTTTGGACTGGATTTTTTGCTTTCCTTATATGCTATTTGTGCCTTTTGATGCTCTGTATCCTTTGGCGAACGATTTTGGTTGCGTAGAGTTTTTCGGAATGTGTGATACCTTACCCCATTAGGCGAACGCTTTGGGTTTCCAGGGTTTATGGATGCTCATTCTTCACTCTTTGGGCGAACACTATCGTTGCGAGGGTGTTAGGAGAGGTCTGGTATAGCTTTTGGCAATCACCTTTTTTGTGTAAGACTTCGAACATTTTAATGAATGGACAGTTAGCGGAAGTCGAGAGGACTTTTGAGGCATGTCCGTCTCTTTGTCTTCCGTAACCAGTGGGCAGACTCACAGGTTTTTCGTGTCGTTCCAACCTTTTGTCTCCCCGATGTAACCATTGGAATTCTGACATTACTTCGGTTTTACCCAAAAAGGGTGTAATCATTATCTGAGCCGTTTCTCACATGCCCGTTCGGTTTCCTTCGTTTTGGCTAAAAAGGCTGAACTTTAGCATTTAGTCTTTTACGCACTCAATTCATTTGCATTCCAGAGTTCATATCTTCTTTCAGCCCTCTGTTTCAATTTTTCATTTCTCTCTTTTTATCCTCGAAAAAGCTTTCTCAGCCAGAACGGGATACTCCTTCGAGCTTTGGAGAGCTGTCGGGGAATGATCGGAACATCATTGATGACTTCTTCCGACATCATAGGCAACCAAACTTCTGTTCAATCCGCTCAGGGGCGGAAACTTCAGAGTCGATGCTTGGGTTAGCGGGCATTCATCAGTTCGTACAACTGACGCTCAAGGTCGGGGTTCATCATTCCACGCCAGTCTTTATTGATTGGATAAATTTCTGACCCCTCAGTCTGGGACCTAAATTCATTGACCGCACTTGAGGACCTAAATTCTTCAGTCTATTTTCCAAGCGGGCTAAGACGAGGTTGTTAGCTGCCTAGGCGTCTATGAGTTTCGGATCAAGGATGTCGACCAGTACTCTGTTTGGCTAGAGGCAGAGAATGGTGACCTCAGGGCTCAATTGAAAGAGTCCTGGGTGCAGAGGGATGCCTCGATGGCTGAGCAGGAGCATCCTTCCTTAAATCATAAGGTTGTCCCATCCCCCCTTAGCGTGGACTTTAAGAAGTCCAAGGAGTTCTCTGTCTGCGCCTTGGAGGTGATAAAGGCCGAGGCTGCTTCCTACCTCCAGATCTTGGTCGACGAGATTCAAGGGATTGATCCCAAGTTTCCTCTATGGGAGGTGAGGTCTCTTCAGGACTTCATTGAGAGCGGCTACACCAAGGAAGCTCCTTGGCGATGAGGCTGCCCCCGAGGCCGAGAAGGAGACTGCATCCCCTGATGAACCCAGACCTTGAGGTCTCAGCCCTCTGTTTCAATTTTTCATTTCTCTCTTTTTATCCTCGAAAAAGCTTTCTCAGCCAGAACGGGATACTCCTTCGAGCTTTGGAGAGCTGTCGGGGAATGATCGGAACATCATTGATGACTTCTTCCGACATCATAGGCAACCAAACTTCTGTTCAATCCGCTCAGGGGCGGAAACTTCAGAGTCGATGCTTGGGTTAGCGGGCATTCATCAGTTCGTACAACTGACGCTCAAGGTCGGGGTTCATCATTCCACGCCAGTCTTTATTGATTGGATAAATTTCTGACCCCTCAGTCTGGGACCTAAATTCATTGACCGCACTTGAGGACCTAAATTCTTCAGTCTATTTTCCAAGCGGGCTAAGACGAGGTTGTTAGCTGCCTAGGCGTCTATGAGTTTCGGATCAAGGATGTCGACCAGTACTCTGTTTGGCTAGAGGCAGAGAATGGTGACCTCAGGGCTCAATTGAAAGAGTCCTGGGTGCAGAGGGATGCCTCGATGGCTGAGCAGGAGCATCCTTCCTTAAATCATAAGGTTGTCCCATCCCCCCTTAGCGTGGACTTTAAGAAGTCCAAGGAGTTCTCTGTCTGCGCCTTGGAGGTGATAAAGGCCGAGGCTGCTTCCTACCTCCAGATCTTGGTCGACGAGATTCAAGGGATTGATCCCAAGTTTCCTCTATGGGAGGTGAGGTCTCTTCAGGACTTCATTGAGAGCGGCTACACCAAGGAAGCTCCTTGGCGATGAGGCTGCCCCCGAGGCCGAGAAGGAGACTGCATCCCCTGATGAACCCAGACCTTGAGGTCTCAGGCCTTCAGGCGACCGAGTCGATGCAGAGTTTCAGGTCAAGGGAGCCTATTCATCCTCCTGCTTTTTGCTCATCCTTCTTTTTATCGATAATCACGTTTACTTCCCTTTGTTTTTGGGATAGTTGTAATTATTCTTTTGATTTCAGACTCGGATATTATTATAATGAACGCCTTTAATTTCGTAAGCCTTTACTCTTTTTCGACTTCGAATGTGTTTGGTCGTTCCTCCGATATCTTTTCGTTCGAACGCTTTAGGAAGTTTTACCATATTTGTTTTCAACTTCTCTTTAGCTTATGTAGGAGAGTCTCGCCATATAGGATCTTGGACCATCCATTCCCTTCACCAAAGTTTTTTAAGGGAACTGTTACTCGAAGATCATACCTTTAAGGAAACTATCATCTTTTGTAGATGTGTTCGCTTTGTTAAGGTTTTAGACCTTTGGAGTGTTCGTCTAATCCCGGGGAACTGTTACCCGAGGCTCATTCATCTTTTAGTAAGTGGTCGCCCTAGGTTCATTCGCCCACTTTCTTTGTGTTTGTTTCGCAAAGGAACTGTTACCCTTGATATGGATTCATTCGCTTTGGATGTTACTTCTCAATTTTTGCCCAACTTATAAGAGAACGGACTCCTTGACGGATTGCTCGCTTTTTGCGCTAGGACTTATGTCTGATTTTTATATTTAGGCCTTATTTGCCTAACTTTTTCCTTAGGTCTTTTCGCCTGATTTTGATAACAGGTCTTGTGCCTGACTTTGGCATCAGGTCTTTCGCCTAACTTTGGTGCTAGGTCTTTCACCTGATTCAGTCATCAGGTCTTTCAGATCTTTTGGTTTGCCTAACTTTGGCGTTAGGTCTTTTTGCCTAACTTTGGCGTTAGGTCTTTCGCCCAATTTTGGTATCGGGTCTTTTTGTTTCGTAAGCCTTGGTTTTTGTTTGACTTCGAGTATACTTGGTTGTTCTTCCGATGTCTATCTTGCTTTAAAGCTTTAGGAAGTTTTACCATACTTGTTTTCAACTTCGCTTCAGCTTTTGTAGAATAGTCTCGCCTTTTTGTTTTCATTCAAAGGGTCTTGGACCTTTCTTTGGAGGAAACGTTACCCTTTAGAGGTTCTTTTCGCTCCTTTAGGTTTCGGGGGAAGGACCGTGGCCTCTTATCGGCTCGTCCGTTCCTTTCGCCATGTTTCTTAAGGAAACTGTTACCCAAGGATTATGCCTTTAAGGAAACTGTCATCCTTTATGGATTCGTTCGCCTTTTAGGATTTTGGTCCTTAGATTCGTTCGCCTAGTCGTAGGAAACTGTTATCTAAGATTTGCTCGCCTTTTAAGAAGCTGTTACCTCGGATTCGTTCTCCCTTTTTGGGGAACTGTTACCCAAGATTCGCTTGCCTTTTTAGGAAGCTGGAAAGCTTTAGGAAGTTTTACCATACTTGTTTTCAACTTCGCTTCAGCTTTTGTAGAATAGTCTCGCCTTTTTGTTTTCATTCAAAGGGTCTTGGACCTTTCTTTGGAGGAAACGTTACCCTTTAGAGGTTCTTTTCGCTCCTTTAGGTTTCGGGGGAAGGACCGTGGCCTCTTATCGGCTCGTCCGTTCCTTTCGCCATGTTTCTTAAGGAAACTGTTACCCAAGGATTATGCCTTTAAGGAAACTGTCATCCTTTATGGATTCGTTCGCCTTTTAGGATTTTGAAGACTGCGCTCTGAAGATGATAAAGTCGGCGATCGCCGATTTTCTCCAAGTCCTGGTGGATGATGTCCGGGCGGTCGATCCCAATTTTCCCCTTGAGGAAGTTGGGTCCTTGAGGAGCTTCCTCCGGAGTCGTAACTCTCAGTCTACCCTTGTTGCTGAAGGGGTTATTCCAGCTATGGCTGAAGAGGTTGTTCCCGAAGGCGGACCAAGCCTTCCTGCCCCCGAAGGCGAGCAAATCGTCCCTGCCCCTGAAGGCGAGCCAGTGCCTCTGCCCCCGAGGATCCCCAAGCCTGAAGTCTCCATCTCTTTTATTAACAATATTTGCCTTTTGGATAGCTGTTTTTCTTTGTAATTTTTTGTTTTCCTTTTATTTGATTTAAGACTTGGCTTCTTTTATTGAATGCCTTTATATTCATAAGCCTTTTATTCGACTTTGAACATGCTTGGCTATTTATCCAACGTCTTAATCATAATTACTCTTCGACTTCCTTTTGACTTGTAATGTCTTCGACTCTTGAAGTCTTAGACCAAGCATAAGTCGATCCTTCTAAGGAAAATACTTCTGATACTTAAAAGCATAAACTTCTAAGTTCAAAGAGATATTACCCTCTTTGAAGTTTAGACCTTCGAGGTCATCCTAAGGCTTTGTCATCCATAGTGATCGCCTAAAATTCTTTGTTAGCAGATCCCTTTGTTTAGTTTTGGCGTCTGCTTCTCATCTTGCCTAACTTTATTGCTAGGTCTTTTGGCCTGACTTTGGCGTCAGGGATTTTTTGTTTTGCCTAGCTTTATTGCTAGGTCTTTTGGCCTGACTTTTGGCGTCAGGGCTTTTTGTGCCTGATTCGGTTATCAGGTTTTTGCCTGACTCTTGGCGTCAGGTCTTTTGAGGTCTAACTTTATTGTTAGGGCTTTTGTGGCCTAGTTTTGTTGCTAGGGCTTTTGGCCTGTCTTTGGCGACAGGGCTTTTTGGCCTAGCTTTGTTGCTAGGGCTTTTGTGGCATAGTTTTGTTGCTAGGGCTTTTGGCCTGTCTTTGGCGACAGGGCTTTTTGGCCTAGCTTTGTTGCTAGGGCTTTTGGCCTGTCTTTGGCGACAGGGCTTTTTGGCCTAGCTTTGTTGCTAGGGCTTTTGTGGCCTATCTTTGGTGATAGGGCTTTTGGGGCCTAACTTTGTTGTTAGGGCTTTTTTGTGGCCTATCTTTGGTGATAGGGCTTTTGGCCTGACTTTGGCGTCAGGGCTTTTGTGGCCTAACTTTGTTGTTAGGGCTTTTGGCCTGTCTTTGGCGACAGGGCTTTTTGGCCTAGCTTTGTTGCTAGGGCTTTTGTGGCCTATCTTTGGTGATAGGGCTTTTGGCCTGTCTTTGGCGACAGGGCTTTTGTGGCCTAACTTTGTTGTTAGGGCTTTTGGCCTGACTTTGGCGTCAGGGCTTTTGTGGCCTAACTTTGTTGTTAGGGCTTTTGTGGCCTATCTTTGGTGATAGGGCTTTTGTGGCCTAACTTTGTTGTTAGGGCTTTTTTGTGGCCTATCTTTGGTGATAGGGCTTTTGTGGCCTAACTTTGTTGTTAGGGCTTTTTTGTGGCCTATCTTTGGTGATAGGGCTTTTGGCCTGACTTTGGCGTCAGGGCTTTTTTCTTCGATTTGCTTCGAGTGAACATGTTTATGAAGGAATCACTTGCTTGTATGGTCCTTCCCACTTAGCTGAAAGTTTATTCTGACTGTCCAGCCTTGTGAATTCATTCCTTCAACATTCCTATCTTTATCAGCTTTTCGATGTCGCGCTTGTGCTATCTGCAATAGCTCTCGGTGTCATTCCCCATGGGCTGACCACTCTTGCGGGGTCTCGGTGGCCTTTCCAGAGACCTTTCCATCTCGACTAGTACCGCCGAGATCTGCCTGTTTAAAGGCGTGAAATACTCGGGGACCTCTGGATGTCTTGGTCCTGGGTTTTCCGATCTAGGCTTTTCTCGACCCTTCTTACCCTTCTTGATCCTGCAGAGACACCAAAGAACCAAGACGGCGCCGAACCCAAAAGGGTCGACAGAAATAATAGGGCTAAGTGATTCGGATCAGTCGACTTACCCAACAGAGAGGCTTCATGCTTATTAACATGTATAATGGGGGCGCCTCCACCTCTATACTCGGGGATGGCCCTGACGACGACATCCTTTGGGGTCTTGACGCGTTGTTCTTTGAGTCTCTTAGTGATAAGCTCCTCAACTTGGTCAAGAGTGAATTGGGGTTGCTGTCCTCCAGTCGGTGCAGAACTTGATGGACTGACAGAGCGAGTGACCGCCGGCGTCTCAGTGGAGGCCGGAGGTAAGGATTGGTGTCCAAAAGTCATCTCTTGATCTTCTTGAGGGGCTGTGGTGCCAGGATTTCCAGTTTCTGATTCCGGTGGCCCCGCAGGACGAGGATCCTCATGAGGAGCAGGGGGTTTTCTGCGGGCCTGTCCTATGATGGTTTCCAAGAGGGATATCATCTCTGCGGTTACCTGAATGGTTTCCCAAGCCACTTGGATGGTTTGTCGATCTGGAATCTCTGCGACGTTTGGAACAGGGGTCGTTCTCGAATTGCCAATGTGTTCACGTGCCGGTCTCGGAGGGACGGCATCACAGACTGCTTGGCTAGCAGGTTCTTGGTGGAGTGCGAAGCGGCAGCGGAATTAGAGCTATCCGAGGATTGTTCGTTAGCTTCTTTCCGATGATTGCGGTTAGAGCGAGTATGTATGACTGTTTTGCTCGTTTTCCCACAGACGGCGCCAAATGTTGGTTCGTAAAATCCTGAATGCTGATCTGGCAGTGAATTGAATGCCAAGGAGATGGTGATTGCGCGCTTTCGCCTGAGCTCCGATGAACCTGCAAGAAGGGGATCGCAACAGAGGGGGTGCCTCTGGGTCCCTCTCCGATGCTTAAATGAGTATATGTGTGTATATAGCTCAAAACGTATTGAATGTATGTAAAGCAAAGGTATTTATAGAGTAGGAGATACCAAACCGTATAAGGTAACTGTATATCTTCGTGAATATTGTGTTGTTGAAGATTTAGATAGTAGATATTGCGGTTACAGCGAGATATTGCAGTTACCGTATCTAATCTTTAGTGAATATGTGCCCGAGATATGCGGGATATCGTGGCTATATCCTTGTTAACGGTTGGTGGGACCAGAGGAGAGAGGCAAGGCTCTCTTGATGGCGAGCACTCCTATGGCTGCGACCTTGATTGTTGGCGAGCACTTCCTGGGCACTCCCTTGGCGAGCACTCCCATGGCGAGCAGTGGGAGGCTTTGGCCTTGGCCAATGGCGACCTGAAGTGGCACTTTGGCGTCCACTTTAGTTTGGATTCGATACTGGACCACTTTATGAGGGCCAGAGTAACCTTACTGTGGGTTGGCCTTGTTTAAATGGTATGGGTTGCACCCCCTGCAAATTTATTGGGCCTTCGAGGCCTTTCCCATATTGGGTCGTCACTATCAATACCCAACACTACTTATAGTACATTGATTCTAATACAACAAGAACTAGCTACTACAAGGAATATTATTAGGTGCTAAAGTATACATTTAACTAATGTGACATATGTAGCATGTGTAGTATTTTAGGGAAAAGAAGTAAGACAAAGAGGAAGACAAGGAGGAAGACAAGGAAGAGTGGTGCCAAGGTGTACAAGGCACTTTCCAACAAATGTAACATATGTTTATTCATTGAAGCTTTGAAGAAGTGGTCTCATATGCATTCATAGCCTTGTATCAGAGATAAAACACCCCTACGTACTTCTGCTAACCTGTTGACGCTAAAAAAAGTTTGCATTTCAATTCCACGATGATGACATGGATTTGTTATGGTTCGATTCGAATGTTAATGCATGCGAAGATAACGAGTAGAAGGCTGGAGTCATTACTAGAGACTGGACTGGAGGATATAAGAACTATTGCACCAAAGTATTTCGACAGAATAAAAATGGATCACTTATTAAAAAATCAAATGGATGGATGTACAAGAAAAATTAACGTGGATTAAAGAATTGATTGTGATAATGAATCGTCAGAATTGCAGTTGCTTCCACAGTGGTATCACAATAAAAGAATGGTTAGGTAAGCCATGAATGAATGCATGCGTTGTCTTCTCTTCAATGTAGAGGCATCCAATCCATCTGCTGTAGCCTCGAGCATCCTTGAGTAGAGTTTGTGCAAACGATCATGGTTGATGAGGTTAGCTAGCTGTGGAGAGTAGTATATAATGTCATGGATGTCTCTCCTTTATTAGTTAGTTGTTCCTCCTCCTCCATTTAGTTATAGTCTCGGAGGAATAATCTCTTTGACATTTCTGAGCATGGCTTGTGACCTGAGGCACTGTTCTGCCCGGAATCAAAGTGGCCACCAGCTTCCAGTTTCCCCAGCCGTATCTATCCACACCCAAAAGAAACTTGTCGTGCTCTTCTTCACTCCACCTTTTCCGCTTTAGTTGTTGTTGTTGTTGTTGTTTCGGAGACATGGGAGAGATCCCCGGTTGCTGCTGTTGCTCAGTAGTGACTATTAACACAGAGGAGAGATCGCGCTGGACGCTTTGAAGCAACTGGCTGGTCCGAAGAAACACCTCCAATGGTGTCTTCCAAGGCAGCGCTTGAGCAATGCACTGCCACGGAATGGGCTGCTTGGAGATTTTATCCGCCAGGGTCGCTCTTAGAATCTGGTCCTCTACCATGCTCCATGAATCCTCCTCTGTAATGGAAGATGATATCCTGACGTGTGAATTTGAACAACCTTCTTCTTGATCAAAGTGGTGTGGTGTATCATCCACTTTCACTGGTTTCTTAATCAAGAAGTCTTCTTGCAGAGAGTTGGGCCACGGAGTTGATGTTGTGGAACATGTCTCTGATGAGTTGATGCCCCATATGCTTCCAAGACCCACAGAAGCCAGAAAATTCGCTTCTTCCTCCTCTGAAGACCACAGTTGTTTCGAATTATCAGCAACAACGTTAGTCAACGAAATCGTGTTTTGCTGAAAATCAGACCCTTGTTTCTGCATCGAGAAAGAACGAAACGAGAAATCTTCCTGAGTTGACTGCGAGTTGACCCCAGGATTGGTTATTGCGGTGGAGTCAAGCGATGACTTGGCGGAGTGATCCGCATCAGCAGGTGGGGAAATCGTCATCCCCTGTCGATCGCCCACCAAGAGAGACTTCATAAAGCTTTTCTCCCATGGAAGAGTTGCAGACGGATCATCCAATAGAACGGCAGGCAGTAAACTTGTGACCGAAGCCTCTGGCGAATCCATACAGCACTCTTCTTGGACGCTCCCGTCGTACTTTAGATCAGTGAGAGGAATCACCTCCATCATGTACAGCCACTCGAACTTGCGCGATTGAAATTGAGAGCGTATCGAAGAGAGGGAGGGATGGAAAGAGAGACGAACTGGAGACTTGGCGGGAGGGGGAGACTTGGCGGGAGCGAGCGAAGTCTGATCTACTTCAATTTGTTGCCTTTTGGGCCTATATATAGGAACAACTGAATATATGCGTTAACGGTTATTTCTAATATATATCCGTTTATATTATTAAATATTCACAATATCTTATTTTAAGTATGTAAATGTTGATATATATACTAAAAATATGAGTAGATTTGGGCCTTTTTTGGATTATATATATAATATATAATCGCCATGAATATATATATCTTCAACCGCGAGGGATGCATTGAAATAGGCAAAGGCAGCACTCTAACAGTACACTCCTGGCTCCTGATCTGCAAGTAGCCATGGCAAATTCACCGTCTGATGCAGGGGCTCATCAGCTTCTTCTTGCTCCGGATTCCGATTCGCAGCTCTCATCCATTGTTTACGGTGCTTATTCTCTCTCTCTCTCTCCATTTACACTTGCAAATCCTTCGAAGCAAATCGACATAGATATCCGTCATCATATGTAGAGGATGAAAAACTTCACTTGATTTCGCGGATACAATTTAGATGATCTCTTTGAATTTCTCTCTACTCTTTGAAGTAAGTCTACTTTGAGCAATGCGCTTATTGTGAGTAATGACTTGCGATTGCGCTACTGAGAGATGTGTTTGCATATAGTTTCTTCGAAGTATTAATGTTAGATTTTACTGTTTCATAATGATCTTGATGTACTTGTGCAATGCGTGATACTCGATATTTTTATCCAAATCCAGTAATCAGATTCGAAGAAGTTGCGTAATAGGTGTTTAACAATGCAATGACAGTGAACTGTCTCTTAATAGCTGCTGCGCTAAATGTCAAATTGTCAATTTCCGTCATTATTACCTACATGTCTGTATGCATTGATGAGAACAGTGAATGCCATATTTTGTCTACAGTTGGTCTTAATTTTGAATTCATACTACTTTTGTTGTGTCCAAATCCATTATCCTTAACCAGTATCTGTTGATGGTACAGATATGTCACAGCAAGTGCAGACAGTAATGGAGAACATGCTTAAGATGATAAAGTAAGTTGTTCTTACAGTAATGGAGAACAGATGATAAAGTAAGTCGTACTTAGAGTAACGGAGAACATGCTTAAGATGATAAAGTAAGTCGTACTTACAGTAGCTTGGTGAGGATTAATCGAACCTACTTTTATGGTCATCATTTTCCTTTGTTAAAGATGACGATTCTAATTCTTCTATGTTGTTCATAGATGTTGGTGCTTTCAGATTTTGGAACTTGGTTGTGCGCACTTATTATTAGCTTACCATAATATACTTCCTTAGTCTCTAATTTCATTGATCTCTCTTTTTAGTCATTCTGCACATGTGCATCTGCTGAGAATCAGCATACCTTTCCAAAGGTAGGAAGATGAAACTAGGTCTAGATAGAAAATAATTACAGTAAACTATGTGTCTTGTTTTGGTGCTTTTTAGATCATCTGTGGTGTTTGTAATTATACTGGATGCATGATGCAAATGCAAGGCTTAAAAAAAAATCCAATCACAGTTTTCTTTTTTATTCTCATGGTGCTTGTAATGCAGTGAAATAGATCAAAGCTCTTCAGGAATAGTTGAAGATATCGAGAAATGTAAGTTTTCAGCTCTTGAGAGGAAGACAAATCTAGAGGATCAAAAGGACATGGTCCAAAATGCTGCTTTTGCTGTTGTAGAAATGCTCAACAAGAGAATGTGACAGATGTGAGCTTCTCTAACACTTTTGTTCTTAAGCTCACTTATCTCTCAAGAGAAACAATAACACTGCAGAAACAACCTAGTTGGCATACAACCAAGATTAATAGTTCTAAAAGAAAGATCATGCATGCTACACATTTCTTCAGATCTCCATGAGATATAGTGCAATTCAGTTCATTGCTTGTGTGATGCATCATGTACTGAAAAACAGATCAGGTTTTATCTTAAAAGATGTAAAGATGATCATTCTCTCTCAGAGCATCCACCTCTTCCACTTTTGAGCCATCAGCCATGAGGATTGTGCTTACCCCTCTATCAAACTTCTTCTCTGCAAACACAGATTGGATATAGTTCTCTTTGTTAGATGTCAAATTTTAGTGGTCTTGTATCAGAAGCTTGAAACTAAGGTACAATAATAACGTTACCACAAGTGTTTCTTGAGGCTTTTATTTGATTTAAGATGGTGAATTTACTTGGTGATATAGTTGGATTACTTAATAGTGAGTTGTTATCACCTGATTTTGCTACTCATTGTTTGTCTAGATATATAAATCTAGCTTATACGTGCATTCAACTATAGGCTTTGCAAACACTTTTTGCCTCTTCAATCAATCTGGATTTTAGTATAAGTAAGTTTCCTCACTATACAGATAAACCTTTAGCTCTAACAGGTTACAATACAATATAATTATTAGTTTCATCCGTTAGACAAATTTTCTTGTGTAGAATATTTAAATAGTATGTGCATTTTTTATGTCTGATATTTTAAGCGTCCTATCCTTCAAATATTTTCAAATGTCAGGGTGAAAACATCTAAGTTCTTGGCTACTATTCGTAGTGGAAGCATAGTAATACATGCTATTTTGAAAAGTTCTTCTATTGAATCAGGCAGATGTGTTAGTTTGCCAGACCCTTCTGCTGTGTTCTCATTGGGATGATGCCCATGAATTATCACCCGAGTTGGAATTATGGTTGGTAGAATTGAATGCTCTGCAAAAGTAGAGTTAACATCGTAAACTAAATTTATACAAATTTGGTCTATGAGAGATGTTTCATGCCCTCTTTGATGATTTAATTTAATACGGAGTTCTTTGGACAGATCACTGATATGTGAAATTACATAGCACAAAGCTTTGTAGGATAGCTCTTTCTTTTTCTATGGAAGGTCATTGATTTGATGAACATTAGGTTTCATCAAATGAAAGTTACGGTTAGGTCATATTCAAAACAAAAACAAGATTTACCATTTGTATATGCATTTTCATCTGTGTTGACTTCATGCTCTTCTGCAGTCGATAACATTTGCTGCAAAAGTGAATAAAAATTATTATTATGTTTCCATCATCATCTAGTAAAAATTATTTCTTGGTATATGGATTACGTTGGGCATACAATTTTTTTTCTGGAAATAATCAAGACATGTCGGTTTAGGATTTTACAGGCTTTTATTGTTCCTTGAGAACTGTTCATAACTCCTCAATTTTGTGGTAAGTACGATGTATTGTATGATCGAAGTGAATAAGGACATAATGGACTAGTCAAATAGATGTCAGTTACGAAAAAGTAGATGTCGTGTACCAGAAATTAAGGGAAAGAACTACACAAAACCCCTAGAAGAGTACCTCTATATCCGCGACACGCATATCTGTTATAAATTCAATTTCCTCTTGCACTTCTTTATCCATGCCCTTGAGATACTGGTACAAGTAAGAAATAGATAAATCTATATTATGGTTAAAGAAAAGGCACAGGAGAGGTGTATTCCATCTGAAGAAATCACTTCTGCTGCATATAACAATTTCTAACCCGACAATGGAAAAATTGCATTGGCTAAACCGCAATGGTGTCAATTTTTCAGAAAGTATGAGATACAAATTTCTACACATGTAAAGGAGATAGCTTGAACCTGAACAACGTTTGAAATGATTATCTTCCCATCTCTACTATGTGGCTGCACCATTTGCTTGAACTGATGATGACTAATCCGAACAACTTGAGAGAGCCGTTTTGTTCTCACCGTAAAAGGTTGAGGGATGTTGAAGAAAACACCTACTTCCCCCACCATTGCTGGAGAACGGAGTTTTATTAGTGTCTGCAAAGTTTTTTACATGATTATCAGCTTCTTTTGTTTTACAGAATACAATTCATACAGAAGGATTGTTTTATAAACATGAAACACAATTTTTATGTGATATTGCTTCATTTGCTTCTGCAGAGAATTAATGGGGCTGAAAGTACAAACAACAAAGCTCCATTATGAACTTTGATGTCAGAATCTTGTGCAGAAATCTCATGAAGACATCACCAGATTATGTAATGTTTAGTAATGAACTGGGCATTGTATCATTACTAGTTCCATGTATCAAAGTTGTGCTGCAAACATTGTGCGAGTTGTTAGTTTTTTATTAATGGGATTTTGGCTATTGCCAGTGCATATGTCGCATTGAGCATACACTGGATGCTGTGCATAACTGATAGATAGTGTTTGGAAACTGTCATTTGCTGGTAAGTACCTTTTCTGTTCCATTTTTGTAAGTGATAACGTCCTGCAGGTGTCCACCGCCAATCAGATTTTGCAGCCTTGATTTGTATAGATTGAATCAACAAAATAGAAGAGAGGAATTGGTACCACAGCTCCTGATACTATAATGTAGAAGTCTGTTGGAATTTCGTTTTGCAGGATGATCTCAACCTTAGGTGGGAAGTACTCTGCTTTCATCTCGGCCACCTGTTGTATTTCAAGCAATTAAAGGTGATGTTAACCTCCGTGCTAACACTTATATATTTTAAAATCTTACTAGTTGAACTATGAGATCTTCGGTGACTCCTTTGAACAGATATGCATTCTCGACAGTGTGTCGAAAGAGGTGCTGGGCTATCCCCGATCGTATAGCCTTGGGCAGGTCCTCTAGCACTTCTTCCTATTGGAGCTCGGCTGTCCTGAACTTTAGTTGCATGTGGGCCAGCATCTGCTCCTTTAGACCTTCTGGAAGTCTGTTCTTGCTTGCATACCTCAGAATTTCATTGATGGCGTCTCTCTGAAACAAACCGTTGTTCAGTCATTAATAAGGTGGAATCAGCAAAGTTGACTTTACTCTTGGTTTACTGTTACCATAAGGTACTGCATATGAATGCAGGGGGCAATCTCAAAATGTGAAGCGACTTCAAAGTTATGACTTTAAGAAGGTAAGTTTTTCCGATCTATGCATTTCCTGCTTAGAACTATTCCTTCTCGTCAGTGCATCTAAGGAATAAGAGGTCAGAGAAGTGTAAAACTTGGGTTCAGAGTTAAGTCCTTATATCTCAGAATTAAATTTTTGTTCCAAGTTTAGAGTTAATTGACTTGGCACACATTACACAACAAGACAGAAATAATCTTGTTGAGGAGGGTTTTTTTATTATGGAAATCTCGTGTGTGCACCGAACTCCTACGGGGCGTTTCTTTCATGGAATTCGGAATAAGGAATAGGGAATAGGAATAGGGAATAAGGAATAGGAGATAAGAATATGAAGTTGTTTCTTTGGTGGAATGGAATAAGGAATTCTGTTGTTTATTTGGTGGAATGGTATATGGAAAGGGAATGGAATGTGGTAAAATGACATATTTGCCCCTCCTTGTATATGTATAGTATATAATATATATAATTTGTATTAATTAATTTTAAAATTAAGAATAATAAAAACTTATAATATAGTTAATTAATAATTAAAAAAATAAAATAACTTATTTAATTAATTATTAATTAAGATAAAATTGTTGAATTAATATAAATTTTAAAGTAAGGGCATTTCGGTCATTTCGCCTCTTATTCCTCATTCCTAGCGCGTCCGGCTTAGGAATTCCGAGCTTTTCACACGGAATGTCTAAGCCTACCCCGCCTGGAATCCGTAAGCCAAATTTTTGCAATTCCGCGAAAAGAACAACTTCTTACGGAATCCGTAAGCCGAATTCCTTTTTCATTCCGTGAAAATAACATTCCACTCCTCAGTGGAATATAGGTTAGAGAAGTATACTTTGGTTCAGAGTTAAGTCCTTTTCTCTCAAAATTAATTTTTAGTAAGTCTTCAATTAAACCTAATATATAGGTATGTAATTAAAATTTTAGCCTTAGTAGATAAAGAAAAAATGATACAAAATTGAAGGGTATGAACAATATTAAGTAAGAAGACTCAATTATGTTGTACCTACTAAAAAAATAAAAGAAAATATATAATTAAAGTACAGAAAACAATATTGAGTTTCGGATGTATCGGTTATGAGACGAAATTTTAGGTATTCTTACTAAAAAAAAGTTGAACGCTTAGGTTTATAATATTACTACTCAAGTATGTTTGAATAATTTATCCATCATGACGCCTTGGAAGTAGTATATGATTTTTGTGAAAGGTCGGTGAACTGGAGAACAGAAATTCATACAGAAAGTAAATTATACAAAATCACTCAAAAACGAAAATCATTACATGGTGCAAAGAATATTTACATATATGTATATATATATATAGCACTAAAAAAAGAAAGAAAGTACATCCTTGATAGGGACTAAAAGGAAGCTAGAACAAACAACAGAAGTATTAATCATATTGAGATGATCTTCAGCAAAAAAGTACTTAGAAGAGTCCAGATCACATACAAGTTGGATGGAACCAATAATAAATAATCATAAGTAGGAGAATAAGCATCTGACGTGGCATAGAAATAATAGTAAGGGTTGGATTGACTATGTGGAGGGGGAGGGGGAGGACTGTTATTGGCCTTGTGTGGTGGTGGTGGAGGAGGAGGAGGTTTGGTCGACAGAGGTGAAGGAGAACCCCCTTTTGGATATACAGTGATCATTGGTGGCGGTGATGGCAGCAGCAGCAGCGGTACTGATGGTGGTGGAGGTGGGGTGATGAAACTGAAGTAATCAGATTGAGGCGGTGGTGGCGGTGGTGGCGGTGGAAGGTGTGTCAAAGGCCCCGCCTGTGATGGTGGTGAAGGATGAGAACTGTATGGTTGTGGAGGCGGCGGGGAACAGAGCGTCGGACAGGTCGGGCAGTCACTTACGCACAAAGTGTTATATATAATCGTCTGCCCAGTTTGAATTTCAGATGCTGTCGGGGTAAGCATGGTGATGAACAAGAAGGTGACAATGATGAATCCGACATAGCAGGACTGCATCTGCATGGCCACCGCTGCGTCAACTAAAGGAACTACATGCATGGGGAATTTTCTGTGGAGACGTTACCCCTATTTATTGACGGAAGCTTATTTTACGTGATTTATTATTTCTTCAAAATAGCTAGTTGATTCGAGCAAGCTTGGTATAATTTATGTTCTCTTTTTTTCTTTTTTTACTTTATCTGGAAATGTATTTTTATAATTAAGTTAGATACGATCTAATAACACTGAAGTACAATGACCATACTACCCTCGACTATATTATATACCAATTACCATACATACATACATACCCTAATCAGTAGACAGTACCCCCTCCTACCCAAAAGGGAAGCAGGCAGGCTAGACTTTGGAAGCAGATTATACCTTTCTCCACCTTTCATCCTTCTGCTGTCTTTGATGCTTTTCTTTAGGAACTGGCATTCTAAGTTCCTTAACACTTTTTCAGTTAACAAGCTTTGTCCAAACTCAAATCTGGTGCTAGAATGTTCTCATTTGTTGCATCAAGTTTTCAACCTCTAAAGTGAAAAAAAAATAATAATAAAAACGGATATAATAACTCAATACACATAAGTTCGACTACCGGATGAATCGAATGTCGTCTCACAAGAAATTTAGTGACAGTCGAGTTGGTACGGGAAGGGGCGCATTTTGCAACTGACCAAAGTAAGAAGAAAACTTGAAAGAAAAAGCAACTGCCTTTTATTGCAAAGATAGTAAAGGCCAGCCTGAGTCGAGCCGCCGAGCTAGTATTTCCGAGTTGTCAACTCCTTCACAACATCCGTGAGATGCTTCTCATTTTGTATGGTCTGAACCCACTGTGCATTGATGTGCACACGCTCGAGGCTCTGCTTCAATGTTCTGGCTATGGATGGTTTGGAACGGGTTGAGAAGAAGTCCTCCACCTCCTTGGCTTTTTCAAAGGAAGCAAACTGCAAATAGAGAAATTAAACCAAATGAGGTTTCTACAATCTGGTGCAGTGTAGCTAAAACATCAACTACTGTCTTCAACACAGAACCCGAGTTTCGGGTCCAGACTAACTCCATGCTTTTCATAACTTTTGGTCTAGACCTTTGGCATGACTATTAGTTAGTCACGCTTCTTTTTGTGTTACTATTATATACATACAGAGCAAAGAAATATACATACAGAGCAAAGAAATGATCAGACAACTCCAAGATGCTAAAAGTATAGTTTTGGAGAGATGATTTACCGGTGAGACGGTGGCGCTAACAAAACGGGTAAGGAGGAGTCCCGAACCGTAGGTTTTCATCAAGTGTTCCCAGTTTTCCTGTCAAGCAAGAATAAAAAACTGAATTAGAAGAGATGGAGCCCACAATTTTGTCAAATCAAATACAAGAACAAGATTATGTCATTCAATTGATCAAACATGAATATAAACATTTGATAAGTATCTGATATTTATTCATATAAAGCAACACCCATATAAGAATTAACTGCTTTTAAATTGACAAATGATAACAGCAAACCTCACACTGAAAGTGCAATCATAATGGATTCAGCTCATGCTTTAGCAGGTCAAGTCCATCTAAACTAGGTCAACTGATGGCTTCGTTTTATTATAAGAAACTAAAAAAGAGAGAAAAACCTGGAACCAAGTCCAAGCTGTTTCACGTCCTTCATAACTAACGGAAAGTCCAAAGACAGCATCCTGACTACGGACCTAATAATATATAAACATAACAATGACTTATTTTTAGATCCAATGCATATATCAGTATGCAGTAAATGATGGATTTAATTGTGCAGAGACATCAGTACCTCAGACGATAGCATAAAGTTGAGAACCTCAAGAACAATACTAGGGTCTTTGCAGGAGGCCAACGAACCTACAAACCAATACATTCAATTATTGGAAAACCTAACCAAAGGAAAGCATTCTGCCATTAAAGCAGTAAAATTCTTACCCAAAATGCGTGTTTTCTCCTGGCTAAGGTCGGTCTCCCTATAAACTCTAAGTAGAGATTCATAACCCGATCTATTTGATGAATTGGCAGTCTGCATTACTGCCATGTATGCTGCCTGCAAAGAGGTACACAAAGGCGTCAATCGATGATTCAATTTTACATGTGTATATGCTACAGGAAGATGGAACAGTTTCAGGACCCTTCTTATGTCAGGAGGAAGAAGTGGTGTGTTCCTGTCATCTAAGAATGCATTGAATCGCCCACATGCTTCCTTTTGGGTCTCCTCGTGTCCAAAAACAGCAAGCGCAGTCAAAATCTCTCCTCTCAGCATTGCATCCAAATGGCTTTCACCGTGTTTAGGCTCCCAACCAAGTTTCCTGCAAGGAAAACGGAATTCAAGAGCTTGGGAGAAAAAATAGAAAATCACCTGGTTCAAGACACCACATAATTATTTTACCCTGGTTAACACACAACATTACTTCTTATTTAGTTTGATTTTAATGAGCACAACTTACTCAGCAGCATACTGAAACAGATTAATGAAAAATAGCTTAATGCAGTCCACAAGCTCGGGAGTCGCATCTGCAGCAATCCTTGCTACTTTAAAACTTATCTGTCAAATAACATGAATTCAAATCAGCCAAAGATGCTTCTACGGAGAAAACTAAATGATATGTGTAGCAAACATACAGATATTAGATTAGATAGAACGGTATATTCTGTTTCTTCTTTGTAAGAACCCATTAGAGTGAGCAAAGAAGTCAGGGGCAACTGTCGAGCCATGCAGAGTGCAAACGAATCGTCCAATATCCCTGTCAGATGCATGTCCATGTTAATAGTACTTTGTAGTGATAAAATATAGACCAGTGAACTTTTTTGAAACAATAATCATAAGATAGAAGAAAAGGGGATGAAATTAACTATACCATATCTATCTATGGGAGTTAAGATTTTCTTTTCTATGGCATGTCGAAGTTTGGCAGCAAGATCTTCATCATATTTAACTCTATAGAAACCCGTTTGGTCCAAGTTAACTTTTATCCAAGAGCAGTCTCCATCTATGTTAATAGTAGCTGACTCGGATTGGAGCAGGAAACTATTGTGTGCTTCATATGAGCCATAGCATAATGTTATTGGCACGATCCACTGCCCATCTCCTCTTGAACCACTGGAGAGAAATTGAGTCTGCAGTTACGATAAGAAGAATGTCAGCATCAATACAATAGATCTTCATAAGACAAAAGATGCATATAGAAATCTTTATATGATATATGATAGCATTGATGATCTAACCTGTTCAAACTCCAACTTTTGGTCTTTGATTTTCACAGAAACAACGGGATAACCTTTTTGCTTTGTCCATGATGTCATTAACTTGTTGACAGGTTCACCTGATCCTTCCTCAAGGGCAGTCCACAAGTCCTCTGTCTTTGCATTTGAGTAGGCATGTTTCTTTATGTATGAAGCCAACGACCTCTAATAAACCAAAGGCAAGTTAAGGAGAAAAATGAATACTAATTACTTATATCGGGGTTTAAATAAGAACATATACAACAACAGGCAAATTCATATAGGGTAGCCATATATGACACAAACATCGCTTGAGTACACCTCAAGAGCGCTAACAAGTTAATATATAAAAATAATAACATACAATAAATTCTTCTATCCTTGAAAATGTAGTTAGATCACATTAGGCTTATCATTAATGAATAAACGGATTTGTTAAGAGTTTTGACAAAACACTGTGTTTTAATTTCACATATATCTTTCTTCACCAACATATATTTTAATTTCTATTTTGTTATCTTTTAGGTAGTACCAAGGTACTTGATGACTGAAAAAATATAAGCTTTCAATCAATGAATACTGTACTGCAACAGAGATTGGAACAGCTCCTGGGTCTAAGCTCTGGTACTAACAGGAGTGAACATTTGTTGCAGTTGATTGAAGCATCCTACAATGGAGACTGAGAACAGGTACCACATAACTTCACCATCATGGCAGTAGAAAGATTTGCCAAAGCAGCAGAGGACAAACCTGGAAGGGATCAGCACCAAGATAGCTTTGAAGCATCCGAATAACAGATGCACCTTTTCTGTAACTTATTGCATCAAAAATTTCATCAATCTCACCAGCATGATTTATCTCCACCTGAAAATACACTTCTTTAATTATTTTAACTACTCTAATAATTATAACAAACAGATGCATCATATACTTGCTTGAGAACAAAAGTTTAGTGTGGTAATTTGAGTCTCATTAATGCACCTCAATGGGGTGAGATTCCGCTAGACCGTCCAACCTCAGACCCTCACTAGATTCATCCAGGAATTGTGTCCATATTTTCCACTCAGGGAACAAGCCATCAGTAGCTAAATAGCTCACCTGATGAAACAAAATATCATTAAAAAAATATAGAACTTATTAGTAAGATTAGTATATGAATTAAATTTTTGAAATAATCAGAAGAAAAGAGCAATTACCCATGTGGCAAAACCCTCATTTAGCCACAAATCAGTCCACCATTCCATTGTTACAAGATTGCCAAACCACTGATGAGCCAGTTCATGGGCCACAACTGTTGCAACCTAAACAGAATTGGGTTGAATGTCTTGATTGCTCCATATCACAAGGAATAAGGCAAGCATCCAACTTAAAATTACTATTGTCATGATTCATCCTACCCTCTGTTTATTAGATGCTGCAGAATTCTTCTCATCATAAAGCAAAGCCGTTTCACGATATGTAACCAAACCATAATTTTCCATGGCTCCAGCAGCAAAATCAGGAATAGCAATCATGTCCAGTTTGGGAAGAGGATACGGAACAGCGAAATATCTAGAAGTCATGAGAAACTTATCAATACATCAATAGAGTCAATGTGCAGCTCATAAGGAAACACAAGGATCCTCCATAAATCAAGCAAAACATACTCTTTATATAAGTCAAGAGTCTTGGCAGCAACATGCAGGGCAAATTTTCCCTGTTCTTTCTTACCAACTTGAGTGTATACTCGTACTTTGACACCTGCAAAAATTAAAGAAAAAAAAAACATAAAAGGAATGTAATTAAACAGAGTCATGATGGAGGATGACATGAAAATTATATATGAATGTACCATCTGCTGTATGATCTTCCAAGTAGTCAAACATGCCAACAACCACTGCCACCAAGTATGTGGACATAATGGGCGACTCTTGGTAGAAAACTGTTTTTGTGGACCCATTCACTTTTTCATCAACAATTGGCATGTTGGAGAGAGCTACTAGTTCGGATGGCACATCCAGAGTAATTTTGAATGTAGCCTGTTGGACCATGTAGCTTTTAGGTGAAACGATATCAACAAGCCAACAAAAATCAAGTATAGTGCATCCGAAAAAATCCTAATGGAAATACTGTCAAGCACCGGAACAAAGTACACAGTAGGCTTGTCATTTAGAGAAAATTTACACAGCAGGAAGCATCTCTAAAGCTGATAGTGTTGGATAATTTGGTTGAGAAACTAGAGTCAAGCAAGAATTTTTCCACGTAGTGGGCAAATTAAACTAAACAAGGAACAACACACAAGCCATATGATGAAGATGCTTCAATAATCAATACCTTGCGAGCTGGCTCATCCCAGCATGGGAAACATCGCCTAGCATCTGCAGGCTCAAACTGTGTCACTGCCATATTCTTCTTCTCACCATTATGCTCATATTTACTGAAAAGTAAGAAAATTGGCAGACTCTAAGTTCCATTGACCTTGGAAATCTATCTTCCATGTATAACCAAAAATTTGCGTAAAAGCTTGACATTTCATAAGATTAGTGCACGATCCTTGGTAACGATGGCGTCTTATAGCCAAATATTAGTGCGCGATCCAAATTCATAAGATTTACAACAATACTGCGAATCAACTTTCTGAAAGCTGTATAATCCAGATTCATTGAGCAGAGACACTTCCCATGATTTTTTTTATAAAAGCAAAAACTATCAGCAGACCAAAAAAAGAGTTCCAAATACAGATACTTAGATAATCTCATGGAACGTAAAGAACTACCTTCTGTAGAACCCCTTCAATTTATCATTGAGAGTTCCATCAAATTCAATGGCCAACACTCCAAGCCCAGTCGTAAGCGCATCTCCAAACGCCAACACCAATATCTCATCTTCCACAAACAAATCAATGTTGCATGGCTTAAAAACCTTGTAACCATTCAATAAAAACTGTCAGAGCAGAATCGATTTTCATATCAACATAGTCAGTGCACAAGATCCGAAATGGTAACCTGCGATGAACATCCGTAAGTGAAGGAAACAGCGTCATGATTAACGGAGAGTTCAGCGGCATTGAGGACGATGAACTTGGTCGCTTCGAGGATTTCGAGATCAATCGCGACAGAGCCGGTGAACTTGCATGCAGCAAGGTCCGGCTTGAGCCGTATGTCGTAACGCTTCGGATAGGCAAACTTTGGGAGGCGAGGCTGGCCCTTGAATTGCTCCATATCCGATCAGCTTCCTCTTCTTTGAAGTTCCGGGTCTGTTCTGTATCAGTTGAGTGAAACGTGAAAGGTAAGCAGGAGACAGGTCGACTTAAATATCCACGGGAAACGTTTCCGGTGAAGCGAATGAATATTTTTTCAGTCCTTTAACATGTAAATATCACACTTGCATCCTTAACCTTTTAAGTTTGAGTGAACTAAGCGCCTAAGTTATAGATATATCGCGAACTTGAATCTATTTGATTTTTTTATCTACCTAACATCTATCACTGTTATAAAGCAACCACAGGACAGATGACTTTTTAAATAATCCAAATTAGTAATTACTCTTAATTGACGAATTTTTTTAGGGTTTAGAAAAGTAGACATAGTATAAAAAAAAAAAAAAACTATTTGCAGACCGTCAACTATTTTATACATACCACATTTGTTGAAATACTAAAATTCACTAATAGCATTTTACATATTTGTCCTTACCAATTTCAAGGAAATTAATTATTAAATCGATCTCATATTTTCGTAGTTACTAAATCGACCTCATATTATCAAAATGGTGAAAAATTATGTTTCTAGCAAGTTTTGAACCCTACGCCCCTAACATAGCTAAACGTTTTACAACTATACTAGTAATTCCAATTGTTTTCTTATATACTTCAAATATAGTTATTGAAGCAACTCTCATATTATTACTCTTTAGTAATTAACATTTGTTCAACGTTGTTTGTTTAATTATAGATTTAATTTAATTATGTATTTATTAATCAATTTTTTTTAAAAATGATTGAAAAATAAGTAATTTTCTAAATTTAATATTTATAGACTACAAGAATACTCATTTTGAAAATATTTTTTAAAGCATCTCTAAAAAAATCAGAAAGACTATAATATGTAGATAATTAAATTAGAACTCTAACACATATGATGCTAAATTTCAATTTTCCCATCAACCATAAAATTTGGTCAAATTTATAAAAATTGTCAAAACTTACCAACACTACTTTGACCAAATTTTATAATCGATAAGAAAATTGAAACTTAACACCATATATGTCATTAGAGTTCTAATTTAATTATCTAAATACTATAATCTTTCTGAATTTTTTTTAGAGATGATTGAAAAAAATATTTTCAAAATGCATATTCTTGTAGTGTATAAATACTAAATTTAGAAAATTACTTATTTTTTTAACCATTTTAAAAAATTAATCACTAGATACATAATTAAATTAAAACTATAATTAAACAAACAACGATAAACAAATGTTAATTACTAAAGAGCATCAATGAATAAACATGAGTGTTTAGTACTAGGGGTGACAATCGTGTCGTGTCTAATCGTATCGTGTTATTAATCGTGTCGTGTCTTAACAGGTTTCGTGTCTAAACAGATAATTTCTAAACGTGTCTCAAAACATCAGACACGAACACGACACGATTAAGTAGCAGATCACATGTGACACAATTAACTTTCTTGGAAGTTTAAAAAAAAAAAATAACGGATAGACACGACACGATATGACACGATTAAGAACGACCTGATTGATATGAATTTACACGATTAAACACAAAACGACACGTTACACGACACGATTAACACGAAAAACATTAATTTTATATATTTTTCTAAACGTGTCACGATTAGTTAACCGTGTCTTTATTCGTGTCACATGTATACACGACACGATTAGACACGGTTAGTTAATCGTGTTTATACAGATATCCGCAAATCTGAGTTGTTTAGACACGATTAATAATCGTGTCTAAACGTATAAGAGTTGTTTAGACACGGGATCCGTTAAGGTCAAACTCATATACGCTTTAAAGCAGATCGTGTCGTGTCGTGTCAGAAATTGCCACCTCTATTTAGTACAATAATATGAGAGTTGTTTCAATAACTATATTTGAAGTATATAAGAAAGCAATTGGAATTACTAGCATAGTGGTAAAATGTTTAGCTAATATGTAAGAGGTCTAGGGTTCAAAACTTGTTATAATCATAATTTTCACCATTTTTATAATATGGGGTCGATTTAGTAACTACCAAAATATGAGATCGATTTAATAATTATTTTTCTTAAAATTAGTAAGAACAACTATATAAAAAGCTATTAGGGCATTTTAGTCTTTCAACAAAAGTGGTATGTATAAAGTAGTTGATGGTCTGCAAATAGAATCTCCCAAAAAACAATTTTTAAAAAAAAGCATATATTCAAAAAAATATTTAGAAATCTAGGCATATATTATACGCTACTGTAGGTAGCGCATATATATTTTTTTATACCAAAAACAATGCCCCTTAGTAGTGTTAGTTGTGTCATTTTTTTAATTTATTTTGACGACTCGATGTTTAATTAAAAATTAAATTATGTATTTATTAAAAAAATAAAAAAATATATAGTATATAGATATTCTAATTACGATTTAAATGATGCAAAAAATATTAAATTTGGACTTACGGACTGTAAACTATGTAAGTTGAGATATGAAAATTTGACTTAACAAAATATAACTAAGACCCTCTAAGTCCAAACTCAACACGGTTAACGTCATTTATGTCGTAATTCAATTATCTACCTAATATAATATTTTTGAATGTTTTTGATTAGATGTATATTTTGTTTTTTTAATCTAACATTGTTTGTTCTATAATTTGAGTGTAATGGTTAAATGCATTAGATGAGAAATTTAATTATATACTTACTCAAAAAAAATAAAAATAAAAAATAACAGTGTGTAGATAATTTATTACGACATAAATGACGTTAACTAGACGTTAATTTTTTACTTTCATATTGATCGTATAATACGATACGTAAAAAACTATATATATATATACATTAAATATATAGCGCTTTTATTGTATATACACAGTTAAATTTTGAGTAAGTATATAATTAAATACTTCACCTAATGCATTTAATCATTCCGATCAAATTAGAGGACAAACGATTTTAGGTTAAAAAATAAATATATATCTACTAAAAAAATTCAAAATTTTATAGTAAGTAGATAATTGAATTAAGACATAAAAGACCTTAACCGTGTTGAGTTGAACTTACACGATCTTAGTTATATTTTTTTAAGTCAAATTTTCATATCTCAACTAACGGCAGAGCGTACAGTCAATCTGTAAGTCCAAAATTATTTATTTTTGCATAATTTAAATCGTAATTAAAATATCAACATACTTTAATTTTTTTAAATATATACATAATTTTATTTTTAATTAAAATTGAGTCGTAAAAATAATAATAAAAAAAAGTAACTCAACTAATACTATCGAGGGTAGCGTTTGTGCAAAAACGCTACCATGATAAAAAAAAATAATATTATGCACTACAGGTAGTAGCGTATATGCCTAAATTTTTAAATATTATTTTTGAATATATATTTTCTAACTTTGTTTGTATAGTGCTTACTTAAAAAAAATAAATTAATTGACACAAAATGTACACCGCAGTACTCTCTCTCTCTCTCCTACTTTTCTAACTAGTAATTATACAAATACATCAATTAGTCCTTATTTAAATTGTTGGCAAAAAAAAAAGTCCTTATTTAATTATTTATATTTGTACTGGATGACAAATATTTATCTTTTTATATTATTTATAATTTATAAAGCCTCTAATGAAGATAATTAAAAGATAACATTTAAAGTATTATTATTCTAAATATTTTATAACTCACAAATATTTAAAATAAATGATAAGATTAAATTCATTAATATTTAAATATATTAAATAATAATAAACAGTTGTGTTTACGATCCTCTTTAGCTGTTTTTTTTTAGAAATATATCATTGGCAAAAAAAATATTATTATTTTAAATTTTAATGTCCTATTCATAGCAAAACAGGATAGTTTAGGTGGTATTATGCAATTAACCCCCGAAATTTTTCAATCCAATAGTTCTAACTTTTACCTGAACAACCACAATCTTTTTTGGGTATGAAAATTTAGATTTCGGCTAAAATATCTCGGCCTGAAGATTCCCTCCGAGAAAATCTCGGCTGAAACTAGCCATTATCATCCTAACCAGAGCGATCGATATCTATCATCAACCTAACCAGAGCTTCAACTGCTCCATTTCCGTCGCAATTTCTACTCCTGTCATGTTTTTGCGCCTATCCACGTTGCTTCTGCATAAGAGGTTAGTCCTTTCCTGGTCAATTTTGAAATTTTCGGTGCAATTTCTTAGTGGCAACTCCTGTGCAGAAATGATTTGAAGATCATAGGAATCAGATTGCTTTTGTTCTTCAATTCTCAATAAATTAACTGAATAATTTCTATCAGTTGGATTTGAAGCTTCTCTGCTTTGGGTTCATCATGACGTTTCTGTATGTTCAGGTGATGAGGTTTTTGAGGGGCCATCTGATTCGCTCCGTTATTGCTCAAGTTTATCAATTATTTTGCTAAATTCCCCATCACTCATCTTGTCACTTATGTGGCCTCTGTATCTATTCCCAAGCAAGATTTTGAAGCCAGAGGGTGAAGATGGAGAGGACAATGATCAGGTGAGGGAGAAAGCGTGTGGATCAGGTGATGATATGAAAATGGTTAAATCTATATCATGTGAGCATTTGTCAAGTCAAGGAAAATACCACCTGGCAGTTCTCCCTCGGGAACAACTCATCGATGTGAGTTGTTTTGCAATATTTTTGCTCAGTAGAATTTTTACTTAGGAGGTGATGCTCTTTGAATTAGGACATATGGCATACGAACCGTTGTAATCGGTGAAGAAAATTGAAATTTTGAGGGAAACTTATGCAGGTTCCTCACTTAAATCAGCTTGCTTCCTGGGACTGCGGTCTTGCTTGTATTTTAATGACTTTGAGAACAATTGGCATCGGTACTTGTGATATCAACACATTATCTGACCTATGCGGAACAAATAGGTGAGATTTTTTTTTTTTATATTGTTAGGCTCTCTCTCTATATCAACTAAAACTTCTTTGAAGAATTCGCGTTGCTTCTGGACGTATACAGCATCATGTTCAGTTGGATTACCAAAGTTGACATATTCTTACAAGATTCATGTGAGGAATGGTTTAACTTTGGCATGGTCTAATTGCATTCTCTTCAAGAAAAATACAGATAGCTTTGTTTTTCTTCTAATAATCAAACATTGTGGTTACTGTATTGGTAAAAACTGAAGTTCCTTCTAGTACAGTACTGCAAGAAACTGTTGTCATGTTTCCGGTGTACGGGTTCATAAGATACTTTTAGGTACTTAAATCTGATGAGTTGCATTTTCAAACTCATATCCCTCTAGGCTCTTGTATTCATAAATCATAGGTCAATCTCTGCAGATTGGCAAAACTAGAACTCGCTTAGCTTTTGGACAGTTAGACTATGTTCAGCTGAAAGAGACATAAAAAATGTTGGTTTATTATGATACTTTTGATAAGTCATTTATCTATGCCATTTCACAGGCATGCTACACATTGGATTAACCTCGTTGATGGTTTCATGTTAACAGCATATGGACTGTGGATTTGGCGTATCTTCTCCAGAAGTTCTCTGTCAGTTTTCGCTTCTACACCATAACATTTGGAGCAAATCCTTGTTATTCTGATGAGACATATTATAAGGTATTCAGCATCTCCCAATCAACATCTTGGTGTCTGCTTAATTTGAAATTTCAATTTCCAGTTGATGTCTGCACATTAGTTGAGAAACTATTGTTGACTGGAAAATATTGGTGATATGCCTGTTGCTATCTTGAAGCACCTCTCAGGTCATTAGATTATCTGTATTGCTTTGCTTATCGTGTCCAATATGTCCACAGAGCATCTCGCTGTTGAATTAACTTAGAGAGTGTTGATATTTGGAGGTAGAAAACGTTACGCAGCAATAGCTTTTCATTCCATTAAATCATGCCAAAAAATGTACATGTCCTGCAAGTCAAGTTTGGGTTGATCTCAAGATTGAGTAAATCTTCACTCGAGATTTAATATTAGTCACTCCTTTTAGTTAAGTGATGTACCAATTTGCTTGATCTATGAGTTCTTCATTGTTGCGGGCAATACCCGATTGTTGACGTGAAGATTACATGTTATGCAGGATCAGTTATCCACTGATGTACAGCGAGTTGATAAGCTTTTCCATAATGCTCTAAGTGCAGGTATATCAATTGAGGTATGTGGACAGTCTACTGTTTGATGTTTTCCAAATTTGTTCAGTACATGAAAAAATTGAGGGGAGAGTAGGCTCGCTTACTTGTATCACTCTCTATACATACTAAATTGCATTTTTTGAAGACTGTAATCAAGTACACCTTTACTCTTACTACCTACCACATGGTTATCACATTCATCTTACTCTTCCCTTACAGACTTTTTACTTTGTGTGGGAAACATATGTGTGGCCATTGATAGGATTTGCCTATAACATGCCATATGGCACTTCAATGTGGGGCCTAGACTTTGTTTTGTGAATAAATTAAAAAAGGAGTACTTGGGTGTGCTCCAACAAGTCTCGTTGATATTTGAAAGCATACTCGAAGCCTTTCAACTATCTTGCTCTCTTTGTATGTTCATCCACCTTGGTTTCTGAACTTTTTCTCTTTGCAATCTGTTTGTGTACTTTACTACGAAGCGAAGCGACAAATAAGTTGGAGATCCAACCCTCTAAAACCTCAACTAGAAGCACCCTTCTGACATGTTTCAATTTGAACTGAAAAATGAGTACTCTGTTTGAAGACATCTGTAAATTTATTTTCCTACTGACAGTATAGAGCATAGAAAGCCAATGTACTATTAGAAGGGGTCAATAGTGAACCTAAATGTTGAAATATTAGATTAAGTAATCTTGAAGCCATAACGTTATTATAGACCTAACAGTTTGTGCATTTCTGGGCTTCATCCAGGCTATTATTTATATATGTTATAGTTGCTTTTGGCCCTATTATGCTAACTCACATTTCGTAGTAAAGCAAAATACACCTAAAATGGGCAGAACCTATTATACAGTTCCATCCTGGTCGTCAACCAAGCACGCTAGAGCGTGTGTCTGACTGGTCCATCGGAGTAGTGAGGTATTTCATGCCCTGGATTTCTTGCCTAAGCCTAAAGTCTTCCCTTTCAAAATAATGAAAAAGAATTAACCAAATTGCCTAGTTTCTTGGATGTATGTAGCAGATGAGGCAATCCTTATTATGTAGACATTTGAAGCCAACTTGGATAAGTTGATGAACTTCCATCTCTAACAGTGCAGATCAATCAGTGATGAGGAGATTTCCGTTCTAATTTTATCCGGAGAATACATTGCAATTGCATTGGTTGATCAATACAAATTGAGGTACTGACTGAGAACCTAATGTCTCTCATTTTTAATGTTCGTAGCTGAAATTATCTTTCAAATTAATTAGTTCATTTTCCTTGAAAATCCGCTCTTCCATTTTCCTGCTTGTCGCTTAATATGTTATTTATAAGTGTAGTGGTCTGCTGTACTTTTGCTTTACATGGTATGAAGTAGAGATATTAGTGTCTATTCTTGTGCAGCGTTCGGACCTGGCTTGAAGATGTCTGTCTTTCCAGCTTACATAACAGTGCAGACTACACTGGTAAGAATTGGCTTAATCTTATTCCAAATGTCTCCAGGTTGAATTACAATCTGGGTATTATTATTATTTTTGCATCCCTTCACCCTAATTATAATTCTTGCCCTCAACTCAAACTGATGTTTGCAGAAATATCATAGAAGTTATTGCCCAACCAACGGGACTAGGGATAATTGGTAACATTAATTCGTTTATTTTGGAGCCCCTGACAGTCTTGTTATTGTTATACCCAAAACCTTTCTAGAGAGGGGTATACCAATTAGTCTCTCATACAAAGATTGGAATTTGAGGAATCATCAATTGATCATGATTTGATTCTCGTTCTTCTAGCTGCTCATAAGCTAGTGGCTCCTGCAGCACTTGTCATTCTTTCTGTACATTCCAACTCAACCTTTTCAGTGCATTGGAATCAATAACTAACATTGGTCTGGCATCTGAAATAAGGTCACTACATTGTAATATGTGGATATGACGCCAACAAGGATGAATTTGAGATCAGAGACCCTGCTAGTTCACTGTAAGTTGTGCACTTGTTTTTGTTCCTCTTTGGAACTCTATTATTATATCTAGATAGATTGAAGTGGAACAAGAATCTTGAAATTATATGCTGCAGGGAACATGAGAAGGTTTCTTCAAAATGCCTCAGGGAAGCCCGCAAATCATTCGGCACAGACGAGGATCTTCTTTTGGTAATATATATGATGGTTGTTTTAATTTGCTAATCCTTATAACAACAACAATCCTATGTGTAAATTAATCGGTTTTGACAATGTTAATGCAGATATGTCTGGATAAGGGCAAGAACGGAATCAATGCGTGTGCATAATAGACATTTCACTTCCTTGAGAGCAACTTCAGTCGGGAATATATGATCATATCTATCTAGTAAATGATTGGCAGAACAGATCAAGCGACCACAGACTGCTGCTTGGTTGATTAAATCTCATTTGTACAAATATAAAATCTTCTTATTCAAACATTCAGTGGCCACCATACATTGTTGTTGATGGTTGAGGCCAAACCTAGCCAAAAACGGGTAAGAATGGTGCTGCCGTGTTTTGCCCTATTATCTTTGACAGTCAGTGGCCTTCAACTGTCATTCATGGCTGCAACGCACAGTTAAGGGATTAACCCCCGTAGAGGTCATCTCAGGCTGTTGTCTTGAGCAGCGTCTGCAGGTAAATGCAGAGGTGATGATCATAGAGAATCAAGGTCGGGTTTTCGATGTATTATGATCTACTTCACGAACTCTGAGCCCCAGTTGCGCTGTTACTAAATGGTAAATGGCTTGTGTTAATACATTTAGCGTAATATACTCGTTTGGTCGTTTGACCAATACTAGTTAGGGGTGTTGGATGTACTAGTTAATATACGTATTAGTTAATATTAAGTGGCCAAAAAAATATATTAGGTAATACTATGTTTTGATGGGACATGTATTAAGATATATTTATGCATGTATAACCTAAAACAGTATTTGATTCGATATAAAATTATGTAAAGTGACAAAGACTTAAATATCCCTAAATTTATTTTGCAATGTAAATAAATTGTACATGAATTTCTTTATTTTTTTAAAAAGTAAAATATATTCATATTCAAAAATATTGAAAAAAAAATCATGAAAAAAAACAAAATGAGATAGTATCTCCTTTGAGTTATGACCGGTTCAATCCATTTCGATTATTTTCTTTTATTTTTTGCAATTTCATCATTGAAATGTTACTCATGCATAAAGCGATTCATGCAATTTCATTCTCAAGCGACTCTATGTGATTGATTTTTTTTATTGATGATAAAAAATAGAGCATTGTATTGGTGTTACAAACACGTGGAACTGCCTGATTTTACAAACATGATTTTACAAATCGATTTTGGGAACAACATGACATGTGAAACCACACTTAGCAAAATATAAAAACGAAATAGTTAAATAACAACTTCTAATTTTTTTTCATCATGACACATGCACATAAACAGTAAAATATTTTTATTTAATGTTATTTTTAATATATTTTTTAAAAAAATATCAAATAGACGAACAAATATGCAGGATTAATAGACTTAGGGTAGTTAAGTAAATTTTTATTATGTATTAAATAATATCATGGTTAGATTATGTATTAGTTAATACTCAATTAATTAATGTTAATACATATCATTATTTTTAATTAAATATTGTATTAATTAATACTAATACATGATTAATACCCCAATCAAACACCCCTTATATTTGAAAATATGTTTTTTTTAAATTATATTATTAGTCACTCATGTTTGAGTAATATTATTAAATAATTACTAAAATGATGATTATATTTTTCTCCTTATTTTATTCTTCTTATTTGGTTCTCTTCTTCTATCAAACACGCTTCAAACTGAACTCATAAATTTTATTTTTTGGTTGATTGAACAAGGAAATCAAATTTTTAGGTCAGTTGATTTTTTGAGTTCATGGTTCAAAATAAACTCATAAATAATTTTTTAGGTTTCGATTTGAACTTGAAATTTTGATTTTTAAGTTTAAAATTATTTTTTTTTGGACCAAGAGTTTAAAATTAATTCAATAACTGAATTATGTTTAAAAAATAAAATATTCAATTATTACATCATCTTTATCCTATACTAGATATCTTTGTGCAGTAAATTAAATATATTTTTTTATTTAGCTTAAGTTATATTTTATTATAACAAAATATTTAATCTAAATAATGCATAAAATAATTATATATATATATAATTAGTTATGAAATATCCAATATAGATTTTTTAAGTATAATTTTTTATAATAATAAAGATATAATTTTATCATCATCATGATTAGTATATATAAAAGTCTTTTAGCACTAATAATTTATTAACAGAGAGAAATTATTGAACAATTAATCATCTATTAACTAAATATATTTTTATTTTAAAAGTTATTGGAGTTATTTGAAATTAAAATTTCACCCACATATATATATATAAGATAATAAATATTTATCATATTATATTAACAAATAAAAGGATTATACATTAAATATATTTTTATCAATATATGTATTTATTAATTATGACATTATCTGTTAATTTAAAATATTTTTTGGCATAATAGTAATTTATTTTTTAACATGTTACTTTTCTATTTGAAATTTTAGATGTTATTTAGTTTTTTTTCTTCTAAAAATTAATGTTTTTATGGTTAAGTTCACCATAATTTGTGATCTAGTTAAACTTTTGCATATATATAATTAAATATATTGTTATTTTTTATGGCAAAAAATATATATAGATATCATTATGCATTTATTTATAAAACGTTCTCCAATTGTTTAAATTGAAAGTATTGTATATATATATTAAAAAAATCTAATAAAGATTAATAATATGAAGTTAATGCATACTCATCAACTTAGTTTTATGTTATTTATTATTATTGTGTGTTTTTCACAAATATTAAATTGAATATCCGTGTTTTAATAATTGTAATCATTCTACTTATATAGTAACTAACTAACTATTACATGTATTGTCTACCAAGTATGAACATATAAAAAATGTATATTTAAAAAATTATTTATGATAATTATAATTTTAGTTCATATGATAAATTTTAAACATATTTATAATTAGATTTGTTTAATTTATCGTTTTTAATTATAATTTTAATATATTAAAATTAATAAAATCCTAATGAATTATTTTTTAATTACAACTTTAAAACCTACAATTATATATTTGTGAATAAAACGTACTAAAAATCCAAAATTATCTATAGATATTTTTAATAAAAAAATGTAGAAAATTAAGCTTAAAAAAATGAAAAATTATTGAATAATTGGTTTGTAATAAATATGATAAAATGAAACGTTTGTTCTAAGGTTCAACGTGCTGTTTTGGAGCAATTTAAAAATGTCCACATGTACAAAAATATGATTTCACATATGTAATTGTAACATACAATTTAGGTGGACCTATAGAATTTATTAAAAAAATTCATTTTGATTACTTGTCAATATTATATACTTTTTAGCCAAATGAATATATATAGAGAGATGTAGTCTTACCTCTAGTTGATGATGTGATGCAAATGTTCATCATTATAATGAATGTTAAGAGACTGGTAAGTTAAAGAGTCTTAAATGCTTGCTTCTTTAATATTAAAAAGAAATACTTAATAATATATTGCTATTTATAATCAACATGGTTGTATGTATTTTGTTTTGCGAATCTATAGAGATATCAGTTACAAAAAAGAACGAAAAAAACAGTTGGCAATATATCACGTGTGTTATAGTTTTGGTGCGAAAATGGAACACTACCTGCCCCTCTACATGGGCAGCTCTTGTGCCGAGACAAAATAAATAAATCTGATCAATTATTAATTAATTAAATATTTGCGGGGCTGTAGGATATATGTAGTGTACAACATGAAAAAATGGTTAATTACCTAAATTATTACTTAGGTCGACGTATGTGACTGAACCGTTTAAAATTGAGCTCAATTGTTACTTATGTTTCCATATGTGACTGAACAATTCAGTTTTTAAACTTCCGTTATTTCTCATCGTTAACCATTGGAATGTGTTTGTCACGTGACCTTCTTATATTGTGAACTTCCCAAACTACCCTAAATATTGTCTACTTAATCAGCTTGTTCCTTATTAGCTATTGGAGATCTTTGGGCGCGAAAATTTTGGAGAAGCCACGCTGGGAAGCAGAAGGAAGAAGTCACGGTGAGTTGAAGACAGAACAACCAACAACCATGAAGTCTAAGGATGAATGTGCTCCTATGGTGTTTGACAACCGTCGAAAGGTTCAATCTCGGTCAAGTTCTTCCCTAATCCCTGCCACAGAGTTTCGCGTATGATAATGTGTTACTGCGGACTTGTGTGCTCCGTAAAATCTGCTGGTACGTGACATAATTTCTCTCGCCGCTTCCATGAATGCCCCAATTTTAAGGTAATTTCATAGTGGGTAACCCTAATTCGTTTTACTACGCTAATTTGAACCCTAATTTCTCATTTTCGAACCCTATTTGTAATATGTGGTACTTGTTTTTTTTTTATGTTGTAGTCGATACAGAACTTCAGATGTGAGTTTTTTGATTGAGAAGATTCATCTATGTGTCCTTATGGCTGAATTGCAGTGATACAATTTCAACAAAGAGAGAAACATTTGAAACAACAATTGGATGTTGCGAAAACCCGAGTTCTTGAAATTCGACTCAATCGGAAGTTAGTTGCAGTATTGGTAATTGTTATTGTTGTTTTTGTTCTAAGTTCAATTGCGAAGAATTAGGAGAAGTATGTAGCAAGTTCGTATGTCATTTGTCAGTAAGCTTTGTTTGTAATTGAAGTATGAATTATAAATGAAGGATGAAGAACATTGTGTCTTTTGTGAAAGTGGTGACTTATGTTTGTGGAGAAGTTATTAAATGAAGTGTTATCTTTTCTGAAATGTTATTAAACGGTTACTTAAGTTTGAACATTTTGTTACCTAACCATTACTTCGATTTTAAAGAACATACATCATAATCCATAAAAATTCAGAATACATCCGAAAACATAATCCATCATAGAATCCAAAGAAGGTTTCGTTAAAACATACTTTCATAATCGACACTATAACCCCACATGAACAACAAAAAATGGATGTATACAAAATATGAAAGAACAACATAAACCCGAATCTACTGTGTAGACCGCCAGTATTGCCTCATTCTCTTTGGAAGGACTGTCTTGAGTGGATGATCCAGTACAACCAACGCTATTGAATCTGGAAGGACGAGTTTCGATGCTAAGGTATCGTCAATTTCTATAACATTTGTTTTTTCTCATTTTTTATTTTACTTTTGTCGGACTGCTTGAGTGTGTCTAAATATCATACCAGTATATTTATTACAAACATGCAAACATGACAACATGTTAAAGACATATTGACTAACCTTTTTTGTTAGTATTTTAACACGCTTCTTCGGTGTGAAAATCACTTTTGTTTCCTTCAGTTCTGCAACAACTTTCTCCTGCTGTGCGGATGGTACCTTGGGGCCGCTTTCCGGATTGGGAGCTTCTGTCTGCACTGCTGTGGGATTTTTGGAATTTGAGTTTGAACTGAACTTGTACCTTGAGTATTTGTTTCAGCTTCCTAGTGCCTTGAACGAGTAGTTGTTTGACTTGACTGTGTTGTGATAACATCATCCTCCAATCTGCGACACACTCTTCTTGTCTTTTTGGGTGGTGGATCTTGGTGTGAGGTTTGTCCTTCATTATCTTGAACATGAACAAGGAAGTCATAAACAAGGAAGACATAAACTATACATCTTTATTTGGGTGACTAGGTCTTCGGTCGCAACCTCTCTTGTTATGGCATACCTCTCCACATGTAGAACAATACCGCCTTAAACAACACTTACTCAAGCGTTTTGTACCTGGTTGAGGCTCCTCAAATGCTGACCACGCCATTTTCTTCTTTGGCCTTCCAGAATGTGCTTTCAAAATCGGTGGATCTACCGACAATCCTTCAGTAGTACACCAATCATCCCTCCCGGGCAACACATGTATAACACCCGAGTATGTCTGCATGTATGCCTCCTTATGGTAGACTCAGTCACAGTATGGAGCAAGTTCAAATATCCGAACATATGACAGACATGGTATCCCGTGCATACAAGGGAGACCACTCAACTCCCACGCCCTACATGTGCATGTACGCTTATTAATATCAGTCTTGTATGAGATTTGCGGAGCAACATGCACCTCGTACTCTCCATCCGCAACATATATCACCTCACAACCACTGATGACATCCGTTATTTTCTTCAACTTTCTCACAATATTCTTACCAAGTGCTCCAGCTTGACTAGTGATGGATATTTTTTCAAAGTCTTTCATCAACATTATCCTTAGCTCCTCGACGAGTGTTACTGGAGGTTTGTTTCTTATGTTAATGACTTTGTTGTTGAAGCTTTCTGAAATGATGTTGACAACCAAATCTGTTTTGGGTACTTGCTTAAATTGATATATGCACCAAGCGTTGGTGTCAATAGATGACACATAATCCCAAGCCTTCTTGTTCGCTTTCTGCAGCAATTCCATGTGTCACTTATGTCTCTGGTACGTGTATGTACATGAAACCGACCATACTCTTTTTCTTACTTCCACATCTCCCAGTCCTCTTACCTGCATGTTCTGGTAAATATGTCACATACAATACTTATGCTCAAAACCAGGAAACATGTCTTCAGCAGTCTGACACAACCCCTACACATGTTCATAAGTAACGTATGAAGCACTATAATCATAAACATAGAGAACAATTTAATCACAAAAATAAAACATAAGTTATCATTTAATCACAAATGCAAAACATATGTTATCATTTAAACACATAATTGTATACATTACAAACCATTTAATAACAAATGCAATGCTAACCTTTTGTCCGTCGGACATAATAGTCCACGTAATGTTTTTCGTTCTTGTAATGTTTAAAAAATATGCAGCTTGAGACATCATCTTGTACGTCCGTTTGTCCACCCATTTCCAATGTGTCACTCCTATAATCGCTTAAGTCTGGTCCAAAACCATGGACTTCCCATGACCATTCCTTTTCTAACGGTGCTTTCGTTTTTTATGTTCTTCTTCTTTCTTCATTTTCACATCTGGTTTGGAGGATGGATCAGACTCCACCGAACTGTCACTCGTCTCACCCTCAAACTTGAAGTGCTTTAAGTCATTGAGAAGAATGGTTAGCGTTGCATCATCCTCAAAGATTGAGTCATCACTACGATATTCCTCAACAATCGGTTTCTTACCTTTGTCAACAAAGGTTGGTTTTTTGATCTCATCCTCAACAACATGCTTTTTACCAATTTGCAGGTTGGGTTCCTTACGTCTCCCTGCTTTCAACTTTTCAAGCACTTTGTTGCGCACCATCATCAAAAAGGGATCATTCACACACTCATCTTGACTTAATGGATGAAACACAAAACTTCAATCTTTTCACAACTACATTGTGACTCCAAAAGTGATGAAATGTCTTTCTCATGACTGATTACCCTCAAATCTGTCTTCAAGTTTTCGTTCGGTGGGAGATATAAAAGTCCACTATCGTCTACGAGATTGCAACAGATGACCTCTAATCTGTAGAGAAACTCGTAATTCATATTCTCCTACAGTATGACAAATGGCTTCTCCTCACTTTCGTAAGCATGAATTCCCCCATTGTCAATCCACTTGCCACCATGCCTAATGTGTAAAGTATAAATGTAGTCTTTGCTTGTCATTCCTAGGGATAAAGGTATGCCTCAACATAGATAACAAATTTATCACAAAATGCAAAACAAACGTAACCCACAACGCACAAAATCAGACAACATCAACCCAATTAACAACATATACAAACATCAAAGTGACATAATCAACCCAAATACAACAAATGTTCAGGAAAAAACAAACTTTCACAATAAAAATCAAAATTTTGTTACAAAATCGGCAATCTATAACACCTACGAAGCAACCGAACACAAAATCCTAACCTACAAGCCGAACAACCGTGAGGAACCTGAAAATTGCACAATCACACACAAATTGGAACATGAATTTGCAGCTAATTCAAAATTTCGTACCTTCAGAAGGATGACGCACAGAGGCAAGCTGTAATCTTCAAACAAATCGAAGATTACCAGAGAGAAAAGGGTAGACGGACAGAAACTGAAATGTTAGCACGCATTAGAATGCGAAAAGACAATCATCATGTAGTTCAACTGAATCGCAAAAGAGAACTTACATGGAGATGTGGTCTCCGAACCGCAATGTTGCTGAGGGGGAGTTCAATGCTAGAAGGGGTGAGAGCTATGTGCGTAACTGAAGATGAAATGGTGGGTTGGAGGGAAATGAGAGTTGATGGGAAGTTAGAGTGTGCTGATGAGTATAAAACGAAAGGAAACGACACAAATGTGACATGAGAATAGAATCGTACTTTCAATTAACTTCAAATCGTTTAAATTAGGTCACATGCTTTCCATGTGACATTCAGACGAAAATATGTGACAGAAACTTTACGGAATAACCATTCAGTCTCATCCTCAAACGTAAGTAACGTTTCAGTCACACACAAAATTATAAATAACATTTTAATAACATAAGTTAAAGATAAGTAAATATTGAGATAGTTAACCGAGAGAAAAAATGTATTATTTATTTTGTCACGACAACTACTAAAGTTGTCAATACACATCTATTAAATATGAAACGTAAAACATATGAGACTCGAGGAATTAAATTATTTTGAAGAAAATATGTGTGATTCACAAAAAGTTTTTTTTTTACCAATTCACAAAAAGTTACAACACTCATTATTGGATCACATCAGTTAAATAATAATTAAAATTAGTGTAAATAATAAAATGATAATTAAAGGGTACATATTATAATTTAAATAAATATAAAATACTATAAAAATAAAATTGTATTACACCGAAATTAATAGTATTAATTCCCAAACAATATTCCTACTAATGACAACTATGACGTCTGCATATTAAAAAATTATCATCTAAATTACTTCATTAAAGCTGTATTATACTACAAATAAAAACTTTCTACATACTACGTGAGGTATTTGGTGTCCCCAATAATACCCCCTAAATGACAAAACTATGGCGGCTGCGCATTTAAAAATGTAGTATATAAATTATCAAGTTTTTTTTTTGGCCAATAAAAAATTATCAAGTTGAGTTGGTCAAAAAAATATATTATCAAGTTGATAAAACGTATCAATACATAGAGAATAATGTGCCGTCACATGGTAGGGGGGGTGTTGGGGAGAGCAAACTTTACAATCTGTGTATTCATGCGTACCATTACGAATGATGACAACCCCTCAACTGTATATATATATATATTAAACAAACAGAGTAACAGACTATGCCTTTTCTCCGTACACGAATTTGACCTTTCTGGAGACCAGGACGGACCTAACCGACGACAATTTGTTACCTCAATTTTTATTATGACTAGACTCCGGCACGCGCTACGCGCCTGCACGTTGTCGTCGTTGGTCGTGCGTGAGGTCTTACGAGAACATGATCAACCCCACTCCTAGGATAATACAAGAATTGATTACTTCATAAAAATATTATTAATGTAAAACTAAACTTAATTTGCATAAGATAATGAAATAATAATATTTAAAAACTCTTAAATATTTTTAAAAACTTGCTCGAGCGACCGAGATTCCTTTTGATATTGTTATATGTTCCCAGTCGCTCGAGCAATTTTTTAAAAATATTTAAGAATTTTTAAATTTTATTATTTCATTATCTTATGCAAATTAAGTTTAGTTTTACATTAATAATATTTTTATGAAGTGATCAATTCTTGTATTATCCTAGGAGTGGGGTTGATCATGTTCTCGTAAGACCTCACGCACGACCAACGACGACAACGTGCAGGCGCGTAGCGCGTGCCGGAGTCTAGTATAACCATTAGGGAAATACACTTAAGTGGATTACAAAAGTTTCAGTATAGTTTAGTAGTTAATTAGATATATCTATATATATACGCAACACATATCTACATATTATGAAGGTACATCGTTGAGTTTATTCCAATTTTACTCTAAACACTTGATTAAAAATATTATTTGAATTGTAAAACTAAACTTAAATGACCTAATATAATTAAATAAAATTAATTTTGTTTAAATATTTTTAAAAATTTATTCGAGCAACCGGGAGTTTGTTTAGTAGTGGTTCTTGGTCCCGGTTGCTCGAGCAATGTTTTAAAAATATTTGCTACTAAGAATATGATCAAACAAATATATGTCGATATTTGTTAAAGTTGACATTGCGCATTGTTTATAGTCATACTATGAGTATTTTCACTCACATACCATGTCATAATATCTCATCTCATCTCAATTATCGCGTAATGCCCGACCTCGAACTAATTTCTATGAGTATTCATACATGCTATTACAACGACTATTACAAATCTATCATGATAATATCAACTATCGTTTAATGCTGAATCTCAAACATTCTATGAGTAATTTTCACTCATGTATCATGTCATACTATCTTATCTCATACCAACTATCGCTAATGCTCGACCTCGAACTTTCTATGGGTATTCATACCAACCTCGAACTTTCTATGAGTATTTTCACTCAGACAACATTCGTAGGATTCAGTCCTATGCGCTCACACTATTTGAGATTTAAGACGTACGCTCATAAGTCAGAACTCGTCAATGAATGCATTCAATATACTCTTAAGTTATCTTAACACGTTCACTACCATGTCTATAAAATAATGACTATTACAAAACTACCGTGACAACATCAAGAAATTCTCACTAATTTGCACAAAAAAATAAAATTATATATTTGATCAATTTATTTATTGTTTTATTACTTTGATATTTTCAGAGTTAAGTTTAATTATATTTTAATTTCAGATATATTTATCAAATGTTTATTCCCATATCAACACCTCAAGCATGATAAATATTTATCATATTTGTTTCTAATAATATGAGCAAAAAAAATATATGTCGATATTTGGACAAAATACGTATTTTACTTTCGGCATCCAACCAGTCTTTCTTTTTGTATTTTACTCCCGACATCCGACCGACCTTCGTTTGAGTATTATAGTCCCGACATCCGACCTTTCTTTGAGTATTATACTTCCGACATCTGACCTTTTATTGAGTATTATACTCCCGACATCCGATCTTTATTTGAGTATTATACTCTCGACATCCGACCTTTGTTTGAGTATTATACTCTCGACATCCAACCTTTGTTTGAGTATTATACTCCCGACATCCAACTTTTCTTTGGTTATTATACTGTCAATATCCCCGGGATTTGAACCTGGGCGCTATCAGTATCTATAATTTAAGACGCACGCCTTAACCAACTGTCTCATAAGTTCGAACATGTCAGTGAATACATTTAATATACTCTTAAGATCTCTTAACAAACTCACTATCATGTCTATGAAACGACGATTATAAAAAATCTACTGTGACAACATCAAGAAATTAGCAGAAAAATTTACCAAAAATATAAAATTAGATATATTTGATTAACTTTTTACTTATTTTTTTATTTTGATATTTTCAGAGTTATTTTACTTTAATATTTCCTGAGTTCATAAAGTAGGGTTGAGATTTAGGTAAATTCATATGTTAATTTTAGATATATTTGAAATGTAGAGTTAAGTAAAGAAATACTCATAGAATCTAAATTTGACCAATCCCAAAAATATTTTGTAAATATAATAAATAATAAACACTGAAAATTAATATTGATTTTTATATTTCAGTAATTCGTAAAATATTATTTCAACACATCACCAGAGTTATTTTAATTTTGTAGTAAAATATTTTTTGTTACTTTTTTCTCGACATGTAATACCTAAATTTTGGATAATATTAGTTTGGAGTAATAACATATTAACAACTTTGGATAGTTGGAATCATTTATGCATTAATATTAATAATATTAAAAAAAAGTATAATTTTTTAAACATTTTAATAATATCATTATTTGAAAATACTATATAATTTATAATTATCAATATAAAAAATATATACATTAATCAAATATCTCCTTTCAAATTTGTTTTTTTTTTTTGTATTTATTGTTTCACGCGATAGATTATGTATATTCAACATATAAATATAGTAAATTTTGATAGATTATAATTCTATTTTAATTTATAGATGAAATGTATTTTTATAACGACAATGTTCACAATTCAAAAACAATTTAACTTCTTGGAAAGATGAGAGAATATTTTGAAGAAACAAATATATATAATTAATTGTAGAAACATTAAAAGAGTCACAATTACCAAAAGAAAAATATGACGAATTGAGAACATAATATACAATTAAAATTGTAAAATTATATAAAATAACAAATATAGTAATTAAAATTAAATAAAATAATTGTTAAAAAATTGGATAAATAATAAATGGGTTTTCTTCTTCTACTCGAATTTAAATTTCACACTTGATTATATTGTACATTTTAAATTTCAAACTTGATTATATTGTACATTTTAAATTTCAAATAATAGATAATGCATATTTGAAATATTAATTCAATCTAATTTTTATCAGTTGTAGATGATATTATAACTTTTTTAAGTGATTTAAGTTTTTAGATTCACTGTTCTCCTAATGTTCAATAAAGTGAAAATATAATTTCACTTGTTAGCGATATATAAAAAATATGGTGCATGAGAAAAAAAGAAAGAGATTGTGATAAGGGTGTAGCTGGTTAATACGTATGTCTTTAATTATAAGGTCATAAGTTCGACCAAAATAGTCATGATAAATGTAAACTAATTAGATTATTAAAGGGTATTTGTGTCAATTTACAGACGGCGGTTACAAAAACCACTTCTGCCTTAATAATATAGATGTTATGCATAATATTAGCAAATATAGTTATAATAGTAATACATAATAAATTAGTAACATATTTGTATTATAATATTAAAATTATTGTAAGTATACCTATAATATACCATTATGTTGATATTAATAATTGAAGGTAAAATTATTAGTATATGATTGTTAATTGTTATTAATGGTATATTAAAAACATTATGTATAATACGTATTATTAACAATAATATTATAATCTTAATATTACATTTTAAGGATCCAAACGATTGATGTTGATTCTATATTCTTACGTAATATTAACAATAATAAAGGGTATTTTACGTAATATTATTAACAGTAATATTAATATTTAATATTAAGGTACTTAATATTGTTATCCTTACGTAATTTGATGTTGATTCTTTATTCTTGAGCAAACAATTGCTGTAAACAACTATGTTTTTCAGTTGAAAATTGAAGAGATAGTGTGATAATGAAATTGGAGATTGGAGAGATGGTGGGATAAACAATTATGTTGGAAATTGGAGAGATGGTGGTTGGAGGGATAGTGGGAGAGAAATAATAAAATAATATGGAGAGAGAGTGGGGTGGATAAATAATAAAATGTGAAATGACTAAAATAGTTTATTAAATAATGTATGTATCTAACAGTTTCATGCAATTAAAGGGTATTTTAATAATTTAAATTGATGGCGGTTACATAAACATGTTGAGCCTTAATAATATAGATATATAATTTTGGATATACAAATTATAATTATTTCTAAAATAATCTCTTAATAACTATGATTTTTTGTTTGGACAACTTTTAATAAATATGATTGGTCAATCAACTGTGAGGCATCATCCTACCTAGTGCAGTTAAAATAAAAAAAATATGAATGGTTAATTGTACTATTAAGTAGGTTGCGGTTAATAATAAATTTTTTACTCGTAATAATTATAGTATTTTAATCATACATGTGATTACAACCATAATTATTATATAAATATAATAATTATTTAATATTAATATATACTAATAATAGAAGGAGAATTTTACTTTTCAGATTTTACGAATCTAGAATTTCAGAACTAATTATAATTGAATATATTAGTATTGAATATTTTTCTTGTTTGTGATATAATTTTATGTATTTATTAAGATAACATTCATGGTATTTCATTACACTTCACATATAGTAATAAAATTACGGTAATGATATAGTAACTAGAAAACTGATTCGCGCTTTGCGCAATATAATAATTATTTTAATTTATAATTTAATAATATTTTTTAAATAAATATAAATATATATTTATAACATGATTATGTACACTTTATTAAAGTACATTTAATTAATATTAATTCAATTACACACCATACAAATTAATTATATTTATAAAAAAATGTTAAACTTATTTTTATTTTTATAATATTATACAATATAACAGTAATTTATATTTTATAAAAAAATTGAGTGGATAATAAAAATAAATGTAACCAATTGTGAATATGACGCTCATTAATAATTTTAAAATTCATTTTATGGCATCTATTATTTTCATATATTTTTAAATAAATATTAACTTTAGAATATATATATATATATGCATATTAGTTATAGTAATTATAAATTATATAAATTATTTTTAAATTTTGTAATATATGTTGATTCTAATAGAATATAACAATGATATTTTATAAAAATAGTTCTAAGAAAATTATGAAGAAATTATATTATAAATTTTTTTTCATACCCTAAATTTTATGTCATAATTATAAATATCTACATAAACTTAATATGTGATTATTATTTTCATAAAATTGATATATAATATACATAATAATCCTTAATTTCATATTAAATTATCTTGTAATAAAAAAATTAATTTATACACTTTCTTGACTTTCATAAAATATAAAATTTAGTAAATAAAATAAACTTAAGAAATTACGGTAATGATATAGTAATAAAATTACGGTAATGATATAATAATAATTTTATAATTAATAACCACGATATGATTATAATAATGATATTAAAAATTACAGTATACAGTTTAAAAATATAATATCATTAATAATTATTAATCATACCTACACCCTATTCTAACAAATTCCATTATCACTACTACATCATCCCGGTCCGTCGTCCTCTATAAATCAAAGTCTAGATCCTTTGTTGATCACTCTGACTCTCCAGCACACACTACTTGACACTATTTACTGACTGTAGAGTGCCGATAGAGAAAGATGGGAAGAAAGCCTTGCGGTCTCCCCATTAAAAAGGGCGCATGGACACCTCTAGAAGACCAAATCCTCATTGACTACATCAACATCAATGGAGAAGGCAAATGGAGTACAGTGTCGAAACAGACAGGTTAGTCTACACATTTCTTCTTCCTGAAAACACATACTGTTCGATCTCTAGCTATATATTTAGATTCTCTTTGATGGTAGCTAGGTTTAGAGAGGGGCGGAAAGAGTTGCAGGCTCCGTTGGTTGAACTATCTCCGACCAGATATCAAGAGAGGGAACATATCGGATGAGGAAGAGGAGCTTATCATTCGACTCCACAAACTGCTAGGAAATAGGTAGATCTAGATAGATGGATAGAGTTGTCAAAGCAAAACCCTAATTAATAGGTATCATTCTCAGATTAGACGCTTATATTTGGTATATATTATTTATAGGTGGTGTTTGATTGCCGGCCGGCTACCAAGCCGAACGGACAATGAGATCAAGAATTATTGGAACACAACCCTCCGGAAGAAGGTAAACAACGATAACAAGACATGTCTGCTTGCAACTCAATCTTCCCAGCCATCATCACCTCGAACAACTATCGCGGAGGCAGAAAGAAGATCTGATGGAGGAATGACGACAACCAAAAATGCTGATTATCAAATGAGTGAATTCTGCTTATCTGAGTTACTGGAGATCGATGTTCACGAATTCAACAGTATTATGCGTTCTGCATTTGGGGAGGATCCATTGGAGGAGTCAGATCACCAACAAACGAACAGTTCTTGTGTCTGGGAAAAAGAACACTCCAATTCCAATGCATAGATGGTGAAATGAAGGGGAGAATGTATCAATAAAGAGAATCTCGAATCTTCGTTTGATTCCTCTGTCAATCAAACTCATGAGGTCCTCAGATTTGTTTGTTTTTTGGGGTATAATTTAAATTTAATCAGATATGTAGTTTGCCCATCAGAAATTATTACTATTGTAATTTAAACTTGCAGATCCAATTAAGTCACAATTGGTGTCCTTCAAACTCAGATTAAATTCCCAACTTTAGGCTAGTTGGCTTGGGTTTGGATCCTAAATAAATTTATGGTAGGACTCAAATTGAGTCGAAACTTATTAGTTATTAATACAAATTTGTAGAATTTTAATTGTAATGTTTAGATAAATATTTGATTAATTTTATAATTTTTACAAATATTTAATAGAAAATTATCAAAAATATAATTACTAACTTAAAAAAAAAAAAAAAACATATTAGATACTAAGTACTAACATTTCATGTGGTCGGTGGGTCCTTTGTGCGTTGGCATACGTTTATGACTTTTAAACTTTTGGTCCATTATTTGTACAAGTATAAACTAGTAGGCCCTCAAACATAGCAGACGGGACCAGGGAGGTCCAACATGGCAGCCCAAAAAAAAAAAGTGGTCGGTGGGTCCCTTGTGCGTTGGCATACGTTTATGACTTTTAAACTTTTGGTCCATTATTTGTACAAGTATAAACTAGTAGGCCCTCAAACATAGCCGACAGGAGCCGAGGGAGGTCCAACATGGCCGCCATGTCATGTTGCAGAATGATTAGATATATTTAAGAATTATTACATTTATTTGTTCATGTTGCAGAATGATTATATATGTTTAAGAATGTCACTAATTGATTTTGCTATTGTTCCATCGTCAAAAATCATTGTTAAGTTATTATTCTAAAATATGATATGACAATATTACCTCTGTTTAATTAGCTTATTAATATTAAACTCTATGATTCACTCAAAGAACAGAAAGAACACCCGAAAGAGCACTGAAGTTTGCAAAATCAACAAAAAGAACACTGAATTGGATAAAGTTGTTGGTGTATTCTGTAGCCGAGGTGGAGGTGGGGATCGATATGGAGCATGGAATTTCATCATCATCTACAAGGAGCTTGATTTTAAGCTTAAAGGGGTTGAATTCCATGGCAGGGGTGATGGAGATTGAGTGTTCGATGCAGTATTTCTCGAAGAACACGAATTCGAGAAAGGGTATGAAGTCATTCTTGAATTGAAGCTTCTGCTTTCGTACTGATCATTTCCAAAAAGTGTTGGATAATCTCTCATGGAACTCGAAAAATTTCGAGTAAATCTCAATTGATCAAGGCAGAGATCAGGGTTATCCTTCTGACCAGAAGTAGAGCCTTTCAGCGAAAAGAATTCTTCCTCCTCGTCATCGTTAGTGTCAAGAGACACTTCAGATGTCCAATTATTCTGCTTGAGATTGTGGCACGGAAGCGGCGACAGAAGGTTGAGCTCCGAAGAGTCTAGCCTCTAGTAAGCCGAAGGGGACGACAACCTGGGAAGAGCTACAATTCGAAGAATCACAATCTATATGAAGGAGAAGAAGAAGAACAACTTCAATGGTTGAAGAACAGCAAATGAGGGTATAATAGTCATTTTATGATTCATAAATATGTTAATAATACTAATTGACGGGAAAAAAAAAATTAACCGGTCACTAACGGAGTAACCAATTAATCACATTGGGAAAAATATGTGTAACCATTCAGTCATGCAAAATAACTAATTAGTCACATTCTGAAACATATGCAACCATTCTGCTCATTGAGCAAACAAGTGTAAACATTTAAGTAATTAACCCTTTGTCTTATGGTTAACGTAGAGTAAAAAAATTACTACTATTTTTAAAAGATTTATAGTATGTTTCTTTCACAGAATAGGTGATACAAATTCCGTATAAAGTTGTTTCTTTCGCGAAATTGAAAATTTTGGAATGTGGAATCCTAGAGGGGTGGTAATAGGGGTGTCAAAAATTGACCCAACATGTGGGTGACCCGCTTATGGGTCGTGTTTGGGCCAGACTTTTTGACCAATGAGTCATTTTGACACGACCCATGGATGACCCGTGAAAATATAGGCAAGGTTTGGGTCAGTAGTCTTGACTCATCCCGAATTGTATATTATATTAAATATATATAGTCTTGATCCATGAGTCAGTTTGTTTCTGTTTTTTATGTACTGGTGGGTCGAACGGATGAAACTGACCTGCAGGTCATGGAGGTCGAACGGGTCAGTCTGACCCAATCCTTACTATTCATGACGTGTCATTCTGACCCACGTGTTGACCCATCAACCCGTGGGTCAGATTTGAGTTTCAAAAATTGATCCATAAGAGTACACATGTCGTGTTTGCGTCAGACGGTCCCTGACACGACCCATGACCCGTTTTGACACCCCTAGGTGGTAATACGAATTTCGTTCAAAAAACTCGGATTGCGTATGGAGGGCGCACCCAGAATAAGGAATAAAATATAAAAATACAAAATTACCCTCCTATATTTTGTATTGATTGAACTGTCCTTGTCAATTACGGTTACCTCAGTTCTTCTCCTTCAACATTCCTCCATCACTTCTATTCTACATCCTTTTTCCGTTCGACAACCTTCTTCCATCACGTGTATGCATCCTTCTTACGTTCGGCCAATCAACGTTCTGTTTGGCAACCTTCTTCTATAAGGTATGCTTCACTGGTTTAATTGAGCGTCTATTCTTCGATTGTTTAAACCGTTTGTTGTTCGACTGTTCCTCGATTCTGGGTTCGATTGTATATCGATTGTTCTCTTGAGTTCTTCTTGGATTGTTCTTCAATTGTTGTTAGACTGTTCTTCTATGAATTGCTTGTTGCTAGTTGGAACCCAAACAAATCAGCGATTTTGGAATCATGCGAACCCATAATCAACAATTTGGGTTCTAACCGAACCCAGAATCAACAATCTGGGTTCGAACAGGATTCCGTGATTGGGCATTCGGTCCGTGGCTATTCAATTTTTTTTTTTTGTTTTGTTTTAGGGTTGGTCATTAGCATCATATATTTCAGATGATAATTGATTGTTCATGATGTCATTTTGTACAACAACAAATATACAAAAAGGGAATCGAAAAAGAAGGAAGTTTATTTTTTGGCCAAAAAAAGAAGGAAGTTCATGTTGAGAAAAATATACCAACTCCATATCCCAGTTCTAAATGCTTGCTTGGTCAATAATTTGTTTTATCTAATTTTGGTGTAGGCCAATAATTTGTTTTGTATGATGCATGCGTGGTCATTTATGCTAAATTTATAGCAAATTACCTCCATTTTTTGGGTAAGTGTATTGTCATATTGTCATATTGTAATGGAATATTATATTTATGATAATGTAATTAATGATATTATGATTCAGATAAATATAAATTCGATGGTTCGTTGGGAAAAGAATGGATTTATATTAAAATTAATTAAATTATTTTGTCTTAAATAATTAAAGGGATTTTTCTTTAAAATTAATTAATTAAATTATTCTTTTTAATCATTGATTAATTATATTATAAATTTGTATTACTTAATTTTTAAAATGAATTAATACAAATTATTTGTATTATATACTATACACATGAAAGTATACAAATGAAAGTAAAGACATATTCCATTCCATCTCATTTTCATATACCATTACACTAAACAAATATTGAATTTTTTTTATTTCATTCCATTCTAATCCATCAACCAAACAACTTCATATTATTCTATTCTATTCCTTATTCTCTATTTTTTTTTCAATTTCCGTGAAAAAAACATAATGTTAATATATAGTTAATCAGAAATATAAAATTTATTCAATTTTCAAGATGAAAACTTCTAATGTATATTATTAAGGTAAAGTTTCAAAATATTAGAAATAGGGCAAAGGTAGGAATGTCAATTATGTGAGTCGGCCCGTTTTTTTTTTTTTGCCAACTTAAAACGTTCCTTTATATTCGTATCATATTCGGTTTGTCCAACAACAATAAAAATAGTAAAGGAGATGGTGGTGTACAAACCCAGTTTACCGAACACATCTCCTTTTTAGATTGCCTAGCAACCCAATCTGCACATCTATTGGCGGTTTGTCTTACCCATTTCCAAGTGACACATTCTACGTGTGATGCCACCTCCAGTATCAAGGTGACTATATTCTCTAGTCCCCAATTCGTCTCTATAGCCGAACCTTCCAGTAATTTGATCATCTTCTCGGAGTCCGATTCAATGATCACCTTACCCCATTCGTTTTGGACGGGCATTTCCACGCCTTGTAGAATTGCCCGGGCCTCCATGTTATCCGCCGAGATATCTCTCCCTGTTGAGTTTCTCCCCGCGATCACATTGCCCTTATAGTCCCTATCAATCACTCCCGTTCCTCCCTTTGCCGAGCTATCATCCCAAGCGCCATCGCAGTTTATCTTGATCGTTCCTTGCTCGGGTGGTTTCCATACTAAGCTTCGGTTTGTCCCTTCCCCGTTCGGTGGGGTGTCACAGTTGGGTTGCCCATGCATCCCCTATTCCCGAGCTATTTTGAGTCCTCGCTCGAGTGTTAGGGTCGGGCGTGGTGTCTCCTTATTGTGGTACGGCCAACATCGCTCTTTCCATATCTCCCATGCCACGGTTTCCATTGTAGTCTTGAGGTTGTCTCCTTGGCCCGTGGTCACCATTTCTTTGTTCATGATTTCCGTGACCCATTCTTCCCACCTTGGTCTTTCGGCCTCTTCCCATCGGAATCCCACGACACCGAACCATATGGGTCTCACCCATTGACATTGCAATAGTACGTGGTCTATTGTCTCCACATCAGCTCAAAAGGGGCATGTTGGTGCTACCTGAATGCCTCTTCTATGTAGTTCGTCTTTAACTTGTAATGCCCGATTGCAACTCCTCCCTATAAAGTGTTTTACCTTAGGGATGGTCGGGCCTTTCCATATATCCTTCCACACCTTCGGGTCTAACCTTCTAGAAGAAGAGGCTCTATTTACAATCGGTGGTGCACTTTTCTCTTTTAGCCTCCAATAGACCAGTTTCGGATGTGCCTTCCCCGAGTTTGATGTTGGCCACACCATCCTATCCCGGGTTGGTATGTTCGGGAGGCGTATGGCCTTTATTGCCACATCTTCTAGGTCGGTAATGATCCCCTCTAGGGGTCGTGTGCACCATTCGTTTCCAGCCACACCAATTAGGTCCGCAACCCTGCTTTCCGGGTTCCCTCTCTCGGCCCCTTGCCCATTGATGCGGTTCCCAATCACTCCCGGGATCCAAGCATCTTGATATACTCGGATTGACTTCCCATCTCCAACCCGCCAAAGTCCCTCTTCTCTTAGCACCTCTCGCCCTTCCAAGATACTTGACCAAGCCATGATGCCCGACCCCATTTCTTTGATTGGAATAGGTCCGAATCTGGGTAATATATTCCTTTGATTACCTTCGCCCAAAATGCATCCGGATCGTTTTGGAGTCTCCATGCGGTCTTGGTGAGCATTGCATCGTTGAATGTATTGATGTCTCGAAACCCCATTCCACCTAAATCCTTCGGTGTGGTCATGTGCTCCCAATTCCTCCAATGGATTGACCTCTTGTCCGGAGTCGGCCCGTGTTTGCTTAGTGTCATTTCACACAGCAGGGTAGGTAGGTATTGCCTACCAAATTCGCACTGAGACACTGGTGGACTAAGTTTCTACTTAACTACTGAATTATGGATTAATTTTCGACGCACTGTAATTTTTCTACTATATATATATACTTTTAATGAAAATATCAGAAATTAATGATGATTTTTTTTTGAATTTGCTAGATTTATGCAAGACTCACACTTAAATATGATTTTACCCATAATGTTTGAACTAAAATTGAGTTTTGAGGCCTTGTCTAATTTTTTTTACAAAATGATAAAAATGCGTTGCCTTCAGTTTTGAGTGAGGTATGATGAATTGATGATGTTGTATTCAAGCATGTAGAGGTTTTTTTTTTTTTTTTTGTTGTAGAATTGGGAGAAGTGTACTCAAATGCTCTCTTCAAAGATTCAATATTCTATTTTTATTATCTTGTTAGAATAAATTAAATTATTAGAAACTTTAAATATTATAAAAAAATAGATTAAATAAGTTAAGAGTATTCTCTTTGTCCAGGTTTGTCCAACCTCACTAACTCTTCTTTTCTTATGATTACCATTACGCGTCATTGATGATCTACAAGGCTACAACAATGTACCCTGCTTACAGTCCAATTCTATGGAGAGATTACGAAGATCTTGCCACAGTTTGAAGCTGATTTATAGCAGCCATTCACCTCTCTTTGGATGGCTATAGCTCTACAAGGATGGTATCTTCTTTGATTGCAGCGTGCGATTTGTTACTCAATCATGTTGTAGTATATCCACATCTTGGTTGTTGTAGAAGAAGCGTTACAGGGAGAGGTCCATCGTGTACATCAGTTACTATTTTGCTTTAAAATCAAAATCTCCATTCATTTCTATCTAATCAGGATTACAGTAGTAGCAAGTGATATCCCGTAACTGTGTGCTTGTAACACAATCATAATAACATCCCGCAGATGAAAACTTAAGGCAACTCCAAACTAAATCAAAAGGCAATTAAAGGAACTAAAGTTTTCTAGAACAAAACCAAGTTCAGAAGATCCACATAAGAAAATTAGGACAAGTATCAATTCCTTTTTTGAAATCAACCAGACATTCTAGTAAAAGAAACCGAGCACCTTGCCACCAACATTCTTTCTCCTAGCTTCTTCGTGATCCATGATCCCAGCTGAGGTTGTCAAGACAATGTAACCAAACTGCAAGCAGCATAATAATGTAATAAAACAGTTAACTACACAGAAAAATGAAAGGGAGTTCATCACAGAAAAACAATTGAAAGATGGAGTCTAGAACTCCCGTCTTATTCAATGAATTATCTATTGCTCTTTCTGAGACAAACCTGTCTTGATGGAAGCAATCTTGCAGTCCAGCCCTCAATCTCCTTAACACCGACATCAAATCGGGGACTAATGACTCCACACTTGTTCAGCCTTCCATTCAGTTCAACAACAATCTTTCCAGATCGGTGGTCATCGACATACTCAAACTCTCCAATGTAACCTATTCAAAACAGTTTGGGGCAGTATTACCATTACTAGAACAAGTCAGCTGCAAAAAACATACAATCAAGACTTGAATTTTATCAAAATAAGAGCCTACCGTGTTTCTGCATGACAATCAGAAACTTGATGATCACCTTCGAGGAAGGCCTGATCATCACCTGCCTCTTTCCTCTTTTCTCAGCATTGTACATGCTCTTCAGAGCGTCATTTAGAACACTGACTCTCACCATTCTGAATGGTTAATGAAATTGGTCAAATTAGAAACATAGCAGAAACTGCAGGGAGCTTAAGACAGCTCAAATAGAACCACTATCGCAACATCCTTGAAAAATTGAGAAAAGACAGAATGCTGTCGTTAATAGGACATGGACAGGTTAATACAGAAAAGGAAGGTACAAAAATATAATCTTCGCATAAGAGCATCATTCCCTATCCTCATGGTGTATACAGGAGGTCAAATTCAGTTCAAATAAATACATCTATGCCATGAGCAAGGAGTCAGACACGTATAAATCTTTTTAAGAAACTCAAGTACATTTAGAAAATCATGCTACCTATGTATCTAGCCCTTTGGAGTTGCTGAACAAGGACATAAATTTCAGCAATGTAAGCTAAAATTGCAACAAAACAATGAAAAAACAGGAACAGCGTTTAGGTTGCTCATACAAGAACAGCATAAAAAAGCGTCTAGCTCTCTTTCCTCTACATCTATGTATATAAATCGATGCATACGGATGTCTACAATCGTTCTTTTTTAAAATGAAAAGAAACGAAGATCAGATCAACCTGCCAACTGCTGGAGATCCAAGTTCCAGAAAGATAATTTTACGACACAGAAACACTAGCATCATTTATCACCATAGAGTAGCAAGTAAGGAATGATCGGAAGCACCTGAGATCGCTGCGCCGACGCCTTGAGAGAAGTGTAGAAGCGGAAGCACAGCTGGCGCGTTAGGTTTTGGTAGGGGAGAACTGAGAAGTATATACTTTAATGAAACCCTCACCTCTAATCTCTATCATATATGCTTCTGTTAGAGCATTTTCTGCCGATGGGCTATTCTGCTCGGACCAATATAAGCCCATAATAAATCTTTAGGCCCAAAATGGACCACACGATAAAGTTAAGGCACAAAAACACCCCACTAAATCAAACACGACTGGTAATAGCATTGTAAAATAACTAATTTTTATTTTCTGTTAATGTAAAAAGTGAAATGACATCATTGCAAACAAATATATATTGCAAAAAGAACAAATTCTTCTAAAAAAATTGAGGATGCAATTTGCGAGAAGGCCAAAGTAAAGGGGTATACTATTCAAGTTCTCTTCTAGACATAAGTGACGTGTCGCGTACGCTATCAAGATCCTACAGGTCTCTACGTTGTCGTTTCGATCTTTTGGTTAAGACAAGACTCAACTTAAGAAATGGGTAAGATCGTCAGTTAGGGCGGGAACCCGAAAACATCGTCACCTTTTCTCCCGTTGCCCAAAAATGCATGCAAATCACTCATCTCTCTTCTCCTCTCCTCTTCTATGGCTTCTTTTATCCTTCGCCGTCGTACCTCTATGCTCCATCTTGCCATAGATTTCTAGGGTTTCTCATGGTTTTCCACTGCAATATCGCTGTTCAGTGTATTTTCTCAGGATTCGATGACGAGTCTCCGCAAAGGTTCCAAGGTCTGGGTCGCGGACAGCGCCTCGGCCTGGATTGCCGCAGAGGTTGTCAATTTAGTCGGCAAGCAAGTGCAAGTATTAACCTCCTCCGACGAAAAGGTAATGACGGCATTATGTTTCTGGATTAATTTATATGTGCATTGTTTGCTGTTGAGGGTTAATATGCTGATTCGGAAGGGTAGGGTAAGGTGATGGAAGTCGCTGATAGTTTTCTAATTTGATTGGCTCTGATTTATGGTGGGAGACGCAGCTCTTGGCCTTGCCGGAGAATTTGCATCTCCGAGATGACGATCAAGAGATTGGAGGAGTGGATGATATGACCAAATTGACGTACTTGAATGAGCCTGAAGTGTTGTTTAATCTCGAGAGAAGATATGGCCTCAACGATATTTACGTAAGTCTCTATAACTCTATATTAGTTTGGCTACAATCAGTATCGAGAATGTCAGTGATTGCTGGTTGGTTCATCTAGAGTGATTAACTCGGGTTGGTGGATACTAGTAACGAGTTCTTCATTCTTTTTATTTCGGATGATGCCGTGGAACCGAAAGAAATTTACATCAATGAGGTCGGATGACATTTCATTTTGGTGGGAACTTTAATTTCCTTTCATCGAAACCACATGGAAATTATTCCGCCTCATTTTTTATGTTGCCTTTGCAAGAAACGGAAATTAAGAGCTTTAATAATGTATAGGAAAAGGCCTCAATTGTGCGGGGGGTACCCAAATCATCAAAAATAATAAATAAAGTGATCCCTTCTTGAGGATATTAATTCATGCAGGAACTAAGAAACTCTCTAAATGTTCGCAAGAAATACATATCTACTTATGTAATACTAATAACTTATTTCAAGCAGAGGCAATAAACTAGCGTTTAATTTTCTTTTATGGGCATTCACCAAACAGAGGAGAGTTCTGCCATCAGGAAGATCGAAGTGAGTGCCATTTGTAATCATATGCAAATGAGATTTGCTACATAGAATGTTAAAGGGTGCCGAGTCCATACGTGTGTAATGAACTAAACATACATGCTACCATGGCAATTATAGCAACATTGGGATCTTACGTCCCTTAACATTCTGCATCTGTTCTTCTTTAATCAATTTGACTCGCTACTTCATCATTTCAATCGTTCAAATGAAAGTATGGTTGAGGCTCTGCCTGCAATGATTTGTCTCCTATAAGAAATCGGATAATGATTTTATTTACCTATTTATGATGCTTAATTTCATAGTTGCCTTTAGTTCACCATTTATATGAATATTTGTTGCATTTAAATCTATTTGGGAGGTCATTTTCTTGAAATTTGCATATCTCGTGGTCTGTCTAATTTATTTTATTTTTCATACTCTTTCCTTTTTGACAAGACCTACACGGGGAGCATTTTGATAGCTGTCAATCCATTCACGAAACTTCCTCATCTTTACAATGCACACATGATGGAGCAATACAGGGGAGCTCCATTTGGTCAGCTAAGTCCGCATGTCTTTGCAGTGGCTGATGCATCATACAGGTGCGTTCCTTTGAGATGTTCCCAAAAATTTGGAATGGCTATAACTATGAGATGGACCTTTTGCTTAAGTTACTTGGTTAGATACTTTATCCTCTACTATCCAGAGCCATGATCAACGATACCAAGAGCCAGTCCATTCTGGTAAGCGGGGAAAGCGGAGCTGGTAAAACAGAGACAACGAAGCTAATCATGCAGTACCTCACTTTTGTTGGTGGTCGCATTGGTGGTGATGACAGAACAGTTGCACAACAACTTCTTGAAGTAAGAATCTTCTGTTATGGATAGCCTTAATTAGGTCCATTATGCCACTATATGTTGTCGGTTGATCAGTATCTTGCCCATCAAGTGAAAGCTATAGAACTCTGTTTTATTCTTAATGGTGGATGACTTAGCCAGCTTTCTGGCCTTGTTAAGATTTTCGTAGTGTAATTTTGATTTCTTTCCTACTTTTTTATCCCTAGTATTATCCGACCTTAATTTTTTTCTATAAGAGAAAACATAGGTGGGATTTACGTGTATCTTTGGATAGACAAGAATTCTGAATTGTTTTATGACCGTTTTGTTATTTACGTGATGCTATAAGCTGGTTTCGTCCTTTTGGTGCCATATTGGTGGAAAGTCTATCTTGATAATGGCAAAAAAAAAAAGGTTATCATTTTCCAAAGGAATGAGCTTACTGAAGGACAAAGAAGATGGTATCCAATATATGTCGCATCACAATGTATCTTAATGGGAGTTTCTTTTGATTCGTGCCTCCTTCCAATCAAAACGATGGACTAATGTTTATAACGTAATTGTTGAATCTAAGGTTATTCTGCTATGTCAATTAGAATGGTTGGTGTATTTCTACTTTTACGAGAAAATAGTGCTTATATGTCTCTATCTCTGTTCATTACAGTCAAATCCACTACTGGAGGCATTTGGGAATGCAAGGACCGTCAGAAATGATAACTCAAGGTGAATAATACAGTTCAAACTTCAAACAATGATAACAGTGTAGGAAATTCTGGTATTTATAATAGTAGACAAGTTCCTAGAATAATCTTTTGGACCAATCAGCAACCTTTGGAGAAGATTTTAACAAAGCAAGCTCAATATTTTGGTTCAATTTGTTCAAAACGGTTTCCCATTTTGACTATTAACATGATTAGGAAAAACCGCTAGAAGAAACAATATATGGTACTGGTTGTATTGCACTTCTTCATTTTTGGTTTTCTGGTGCAAATAAGTAGTGTTGTTGCAAAAGTAGGCTAATATTTGAATCATGATAGTATTATTATGTCTTATATATTGCAGCCGTTTTGGCAAGTTTGTGGAGATACAGTTTGGTGCAAATGGTAGGATATCCGGTGCTGCTATTAGAACATACCTTTTGGAAAGATCACGCGTTGTTCAAATTACTAATCCTGAGAGGAACTACCATTGCTTTTATCATTTGTGTGCATCTGGCAGGGTAATTTAATATCCTATATCTTAATTACTTTTTATTTTCATTTTACCTGTACAGTTCCCTTTGGAGTATGTAATGTTGCTTTTCCAAGTGAGGTGCATTTGATATTCTTCTTCTTTTCATTTTATATCTTTCATATTGAACGAGTCTCCATTCCAACTATTCCCTTAGCATAAAGGGTTGTGGAACCTTTCATACAAGAATGCACTATCACTTATTTATTATCCTTCATTTGACTGTTAATTTTATCGAAAAAGTACACCTGTTATCTGTATATTTCTTTCGACATATTTGCACATTCAGTGTTTCTGAAATTTCAGAAAGTCAGTCATTATATGTTACTCCAGTTTATTCAAGGTTAGACTTACATTCCTTTTGGAATTACATGAATACAGGATGCAGAAAAATACAAATTGGGACATCCAAGCCACTTCCACTACTTGAATCAAAGTAAAACATATGAATTAGATGGAATGAGCAGTACAAAGGAATATATGAAGACAAGGAGAGCCATGGATACTGTTGGCATAAGTTCCTCTGATCAGGTCTGAACCATGATTACCTCGGCTGTTTCTTATGATTTTTCTGTCTGTCTTATTCCTTCAGATACTTTTATGCTACTAGGAAGCTATATTCCGTACACTGGCAGCAATTTTGCATTTGGGGAATATAGAGTTTTCACCAGGCAAAGAACATGACTCCTCAGTCATGAAGGATCAGAAATCGATCTTCCATATGCAAATGACTGCTGATCTTTTTATGTAGGTGACTCGATTTCTTTCGTTGCTTTTATATCTTTAGATGAATAAATTTTGAACTTGGAGTTAATAGTCTGGTGATGTTTTGTATCAATTCATAAATTATTTTGCCATCTGCAACCTTTTACTTTAAGTGCTTGATGAGACATATCCGAATTAAATGTATTTTTCATCAGGTGTGATGTGGACCTCTTGTTAGCTACATTAAGCACTCGCACCATCCAAACTCGTGAAGGAAATATATTGAAATCACTGGATTGTAATGCTGCTACTGCTAGTAGAGATGCACTAGCAAAGACCGTCTATGCTCGGCTCTTTGATTGGTATCCTCCTCATGGATTGATCTTTCATTTGATGGCAGTGTATGCAACTCTGATATAACATTGCTGTTGATATCGCAGGCTGGTTGATAAGATCAATAAGTCTATTGGACAAGTTGGACAAGACCAGAAGTCAAACTTACAAATCGGCGTTCTGGATATTTATGGATTTGAATGTTTTGATCATAATAGGTATTCGTTTGTTCCTTTGATTAAGTCATCTATGTTAGATTAGGGTTTTCGATGGTTAGGGTTTGTTACGAGTATTAATACCATAACCATACCATATTTTTAAATTACATATCATAACCATAACCATTACGAGTACACTTTTCAATACCATATCCATAACCGTGGTTATTAACCACGGTTTTAACCGTATACCCATATTTATTACCACATGTGAAATGTAATGGAATATTATAAATGTTATCTTAATAAATACATAAAGAGTTTTGTCACAAATAACAAAAATATTCAACATTAACACCTTCAAAATTAACACTAATACCATTTAACATTTAAATCATTCAATTACAGTTCGTCCTGAAATTATAGATTCGTAAAATCTAAAAGTGAAAATCATACTTCTATTATTAATATTAAATTATTATTTTATTTATATAATAACCATGGTATGGCTAAAATACCATAAACCATTAAGGGGAGAAAATTTATCACCATAACCGCACCGCACCATAATGGTACGGTTAACCATATTAAAAAATAACGGTTATAACCGTGGTTTTGGATTTTTCACCGCACCATTGCCGGCCCTATGTTAGATGAACTAGAAACTATTCAAAATCAATATGAGTAATTTATTATTTTATTGTGCCGTCTGTTGTAAAAGTATTTGGCCTTTGCAGAATTTATTAGTTTCTATTTGGGGACCCATCATTTGATTTTCTGCAGTTTATTTGATATGTTTCACAGTTTGCCATGTGTTTTCTATTGTTGTCCACAACTTCGTGTCTGTTCCGTTCCTTAGTAGTTATCACTTTATTCTTCAGATGGTCCCTTTCTAGACTAATTTCCTGATATCAGGCCACGTTTCCTTATCATTTTTATGCAATATCATTACTATATGTTTATGTTCTCTAATTGTTGATGTTTCATTCATTCAGTTTTTTTTTGTATTTCAGTGTCATTAGTTAGTATTTTCCTTTGTTAACAGATGAACGGTTTCCATTTTACAGTTTTGAGCAATTTTGTATCAACTTTGCAAATGAAAAGCTCCAACAACATTTCAATGAGGTCATCCTTGTGTTGAATTATTCTACTATTACGTTCTTCAAGAAATTCTGAATTTAAAAGGACTGACAAAATTTATCATATATCATATATTTTATCAGCACGTATTCAAGATGGAACAAGAGGAGTATAGTAAAGAAGAAATCAATTGGAGCTATATTGAGTTCATCGACAATCAGGATGTGCTTGACTTGATTGAGAAGGTTACCACTTTTTTGAACTTGTGCTTAGCAACTATATGATGAAAGCAATTGTAAATTTTAAGCAAAGCCATTCTTCCAACTTCTGCTCTTTATTGCATCGGGAAGTAGTGATCCAAGGCTTAGTTATTTTAAAGATTTCTGTTTTATAGTTTGGTTGAAGATGGAACTTTATCCAATACAGTGGAAACAGTATGTATTAGATGATTGGACAATCCTTTCTGAACGAGAATCATTATGTAACAGTTCAAATTTAAATGTCTGGCTCTAACTAATCTTCTTTCTTCTACTTGCAGAAGCCAATTGGGATTATTGCGCTTCTAGATGAAGCTTGGTATGAGTTAGTTTTTCTATGTATTGTTAATCTTGTTGTAGGTATATCGAGCTTATGTTCACAATATTCTTTGTTTTTTGTAGTATGTTTCCGAGAGCAACAAATAAAACCTTTTCCAGCAAGCTATATCAGAACTTTAAAACAAGTATCAGATTTCAGAAGCCTAAATTCTCGGAGACGGATTTTGCAATTTCTCACTATGCTGGAAAGGCATGTTATCGTTTGGCTCCATTTCAGTTGTCATTGTGTTAAATCCTAGATATTAAAGCAATTTCAGACAGACGCTACTTCTGATGCAGGTCACATACAGGACGGACTCCTTTTTGGATAAAAACCGTGATTATGTCGTTCTAGAACATTCTAATCTGTTATCCTCTTCCAAGTGCCACTTTGTTGCTAGTCTTTTCTCTGCACAGTCCGAGGAATCTTCAAGATCATCGTATAAGTTTTCTTCAGTCTCTACCAGATTTAAGGTGTGGCATTGCCGTTTTATGTTGGCCAGATCATTTCCTTTGTCTTTGGAAATTGGTAGGTTTAAAGCCTTTATTTAGACCCAAGGGAAAATTCTGTTGTTTTCTTGATGGTTATGAAGGATGGCTTTGGAAGCTTATAGCTATAGTAAATTCTTTGGATGGTGTCACAGTATAAACTGTTTTGCTTTCTAGATTTAATATCCTTTTCTTGCTGTTCTGCTGAGAAATCCCCAGGTAGATGTGAGGGGGCCATTTTTGGTGTTCCTGTAAATGTTTTTTTATCATACTTTGGTCGGTTTCGTCCAATATGAATTGTAGGTAATTTGAATTTTACATTATTGTCTTCTCACATTTGTTGACACGCCCATTTAACTGATCTCATGCAAATTAAATTTGAACAGAGTTCTGTTTGTTAGTTTATTTTTCCTACCCGTATAATGGTCAACCATTGTTTATTTATCTTTCTCTCTCTCCTGTGCAACCATCTCTTAAACATTTTGTTGTGAATGGCACTATCCACTTGTTTGTGACTCGCTGATATCGCTACTGTCTTCTATCGATTGTAGCAACAACTTCAAGCGCTCATGGATACACTCAACTCAACAGAACCTCATTATGTTCGCTGTGTGAAGCCAAATTCTCTAAACCAGCCCAAAAGTTTTGAGAAAGTTGGTGTTTTGCATCAGCTACGATGTGGTGTAAGTGGACACAGTCTCTTTGTCTCATAGTTTTTAGTTTTCTCAGTCTTCCTCATAAGATTGTTGATTGCTTTATATTTCGATCATCATAAATTATTACCTGCAAAGTTGCATCGAGTTAGGTTGATGTTTACATTCTATTTCTCTTCATTCTGAATGATATAAGTTGTCTTTTGAAGATTTTAGTCACATAAAAAATTAGATTGACCGAGTCATAGCAAGAGCTGAACTAAGAATGAGTGCTCTTAGGAGACAAATCGATGCGGGACCTAATATCTGTTGCATGGGGAGTGTTGAGTCATAGCACATCAGATAAATCAATTGCATGCTTGAGGTATATACTAAATTGATACAGAAAGTTTTCCTTTTAACGGTTGGCCCTTCTCTATACATGATCAGAGGCACACCCATATGATAGGTACTTTTGCAATGTATTAAGGGCATATTCCAAAGTGAGTATGGATATTAAGAGTCCCATTTACGAATGACACCGAGTGTTAGAAAGATCAGTCTCATATTGGAAATGTTAGAAAGTGTGTTCACAAGTGAAAGCGGTTTCATCACTAGTCAACTTAAGCTTTGGTTGGACATAGATCCATTTACTCCTTGGTATTAACACTTCTGTCACGGTTAGGCTTCTCTAGAGTGAAGAGAGCTATTTTCATGGAAGACATGAAGCAAACGTAAATCTCACTACAATTATAGTTCTTTCATCTCCAAGTTATCAATGAGGTTTTTCTTTTCGCCGATCACATGCTCCAGTATGTCGCAACCCTAATATTGTTGTACTTTTACATATTTCTACATTGTGCAATGCAATGTTATTTTTTTTTTCTCTTGATGAATTGTTCCATCCTTTTCTACTGATAATTTGGATTTCTGTAGGGAGTTTTAGAGGCCATTCGAATAAGTCTTGCTGGTTATCCAACGCGAAGATCTTATGCGGAGTTCATTGATCGCTTTGGATTACTAGTCCCTGAATTCATGGATGGAAGGTAAAGTTACAATAATTATGTTCGCTCTTGTTTTCTGAAAGCACTCATGGACTTTAACTGTCTGCCATTCTCTTCCTTCCATCATTTATGGATATTTTCTACTTTTTTTTTTGTGTTTGTTTATTTAGTAGAAATTCCTTATCGATAACTAAACGTCATATGCCTAGTTAAGGCTTTGATATATCTTTTTTTATGATTATGTTTCCATTACGCTTCATGAATTCAGCTATTACGAACGGACAATAACAGAAAAAATATTGAAGAAATTGAAGCTTGAGAACTTTCAGGTATTCTCCATTTGATCCATGAACCATGTAATGATTCAGTAGTTACTTGGTGAAGTGTACTTCAAAGTTAAATATGTATTGTTTGTGGGGTTTCTGTAGTTTGTCTAGCTTATAAACTTTTCTGGCAGCTAGGCAAAACCAAAGTGTTCCTTAGAGCTGGTCAAATTGGAGTCCTTGATTCCCGACGGACTGAGGTTTTGGATAGTGCAGCAAAGAAAATCCAGTGGATGTTTCGGTCCTATGTTGCTCGAAAGTTCTTCATATCAATTAGAGCTGCTTCATGTGCTATCCAAGCATATGTCAGGGGTATATACTGCATATTCCATCCATGATACATCAGTTGTATCTAATTTATGAACTGCTATTCCTTGCTGATTAACCTATTAACCTACGAAAATCTCACATCTTGATACATTATTTGTAGCAATAGGTTTTATGCACATAGATATATTTTGGGCTTCCATCCTAATAAACAGGGCGACTGTTTCATGTCCCTTCCAAATATGCAATGTCACATTCACTAGATTTGATTTTCATCAATAGATAATGGATCATTGACAAGTTAATTTGCTTAGCATTTTCACCAACTGCACCATATCAAATTGCTCTCAAGTTCATTCTGGTGCTGTCACTGGGAAAATGACGCCTCCTTTCAGTCTCGTGTTGGACCAGTTAGTGGCCACAAATAAGTGTTGGACAAATTAAACAACTTAGGTTTATCAACTTCCTAGGCTGTCAGTGTAAACTTATTTTATGAGTGCCACTAACAACTTTTTCTTATTTGCTTGAGGATGCTTGGCACGGCAGCTTTATGAATTGAAACGGAAGACAGATGCTGCTATTGGCATACAAACATACATACGAGGGGCAGTATTAAGACACACTTATATGCAAATGCATGTAGCTGCCATTAATTTGCAGTCAATTATCCGAGGATTTGCAGTTAGACAGAAATTTTTGGACAGAAAGAGGATAATTGCTGCTTCTGTCATTCAGGTAAGATATTATTAAGTAGATCAGTTGTCAGGGACTCAGGATCTCCATCTATTTCATCTATTTAATATTGCAATTAAAAGTATGTCTTCATGTGATCTGTTTATGAATAAATTACCTGAGTTGAATATCTGCATAAGAAGGGTATCAATGTGGCTACGTCTCCTTGGCTGTTATTTGTCTGTTATGTCTTACATGCTGTTGAAGTCATCATGAGTCCCAAAATATCACATTGGTGGTTGATAATAAAAAGAGAGCACCATATATATAAATTGGTTACCTCCTCTTATCACCAATTGACTTTAGAATGGAACCATGCTGTATAAGTGGTTACCTTTTATGTGTCCATTGGGTTTGGCTCGATGTAGAATTTAACATGGTATCAAAGTCTAGTTTCGGTTGACGGTGTTGTGTTGTTTCCCGATATGGATTCCCGTTGTGGGTTTGTTGTGTTTCCTGTTTACTCCATGTACTAGAGTTCAGGTCGGACCTGGACGTGAGAAAGGACTTGTTAAAAAATTAAGTCCTAACCCGTCTGAGTTAAAAAGTGTAAGTGTCATGCCTTTGATAAATAACAGTTTTCATAGTGTGGGGAGTGTGAAGTCTCCATGAATCCCAAAATACCACATCAGTGGTTGATGATGTAGAATTTAACCAGTGCTATTTGGAATTGTAGTCCCGATGGAGGACATACAAGTTCCAGAAGAAATATAGGCATTATAAAATCTCTGTCATTGCATTACAATGTCTGTGGAGGCAAAAACTTGCGAGAAGAGAGCTGAAGAGGCTAAAAAAGGTGAGTTGAGTTGCGTTCATTTCTGAATCAAATACTCGTCACTTTGTTGGCACTTTGATATATATAATCTTTGCAGGAGGTTCACGAAGCTGGTGCATGGCGTCTAGCTAAAAGTAAGCTAGAAAAGGAGTTGGAGGATCTTACATGGAGGTTGCAATTAGAGAAAAGATTAAGGGTAATTTGACAATAGTTTTTAGCATCTCACATCTTTCATTTTTAACAACTGTAATTTCTTTTTGAATATTTTGATTCTTAATCCTCAGTGGCAACACTTTCTTGTGCAGATTTCCAATGAAGAAGCTAAATTAGAAGAAATCTCTAAAATTAAAAAATGTATGGAATCTTTGACTCTTGAGTTGGATGCTGCAAAATTGGCAACAATCAATGAATGCAACAAGAATGCAGTGCTTCAAAATCAGTTAGATTTATCAGTTAAAGAAAAGTCTGCTCTGCAAAGGGAACTTGCTTCAGTTGTTGAGCTAAAGAAAGAAAATGCCTACTTAACGGTCAGCACACAGTTATAACTGTTATCTGTGCTCTGTTATTGTTTGACTTCTAATCTGCATCAATTATCTACCTGCTGCATGTTTATGTTTACATATAGCATTGTTATATTTGCGGTGGTTTACTTGCTGGTAGAAAAGCTCCTCTCGTGTGTTAGAGAGGATGATAAACAAATATTGTTACATTGCCTACGGTTGCACATCCAGAGTTCCTTGGATACATTAGAGAGTAAAAAAGCAGCACTGGAGGTTGCTCTTGTCAAGGCTCAAAAGGCTAGCAGTGATGAAATTGAGAAGCTTCAGGAAATGGAGCTTAATAATTCCCAACTCCAGGAAAACTTGGAAAGGTTTTCTTTTGTTATAGTTTTTTCATTTCCAGTTTGTCTAGGTGATTTTTCTATTTCACCATTCCATAATTCAGCAATATAAGCTAATATGTTTGTTATACTGCTTCTTTGTTTGTATTTCAGTCTTCAGTTAAAGGTTTCAAATTTAGAGGATGAGAACCACATCTTACGGCAAAGAACACTAACTGTGATTCCAAAGAACATTCGCACCATTTTCACAAAGTCAAATTCAGATGTGAGTCTGTCGTTATATGAACTTGTGACATTAATCTTAGTGAACATCTACATATATGTGTAAAATCATTCAGATTCTCTCCTTTTATTCAACGCGTTTGGTAGAGGAGAATTTGATTGTGGTTGGCTTCTTGATTGTGCTTTTCGTCGCTCTTGAACACATCTTCTTTAACTGATATATGTCTTATATCTTTCTCTTCAATTCAGAAATTTTCTGGACGAGCAAGTGATAGAAGGCCTGTAAGACAAACTATCTTAACGGAAGTTACTGCATACCCTTCCAGGAAGGAAGTTTCCATTTCATTGACATTAAGATAATGCCTATGCAGGAGACACCTTCACCGACCAAACGTGCAATACAATTTTCACATGGCACGTCTGAGTCTAGGCCAAAGTTAGCAGCAGAGAGTCACCAGGTCCGTCACATATAAAAGTTTAGCGAATACGGAAAAAATTCTGTTTTCTATCCTCTTCCCCGTTTAACCGTGAAATTTATTCTGTAATTTATACAGGATTACTATGTGTTTCTATCAAGGTGCATCAAAGAACGGATAGGGTTCAAGGATGGTAAGCCATTGGCTGCTTGTGTTATGTACAGATGTCTGCTTCACTGGCATGCCTTTGAGTCCGAGCGAACTGCAATTTTCGATCATATTATTGAAGGGATCGATGAAGTTCTAAAGGTAATTTTACCTGTTTTAATTGGAAAACATCTAATATATTGTACTATTGTTCTCCTTTATTGTAGTTGTTACTATTGCATTTTGGATTTCACAACTTATGATTGCAATTGTCTCAGGGTGGAGATGACAACATTACTTTGCCTTATTGGCTGTCCAATACAACAGCACTTCTCTGGCTGTTGCAAAGAAATTTACGGTCAAATGGTTTCTTTAATGTACTGTCTCAACGTTCTCCACGTTCACCTGGGTCTTCTGGACTGACACCTCGTGTTGTACACGTGAGTCTCGATTCATAGCTTGATTGGCAGTTTGCTTTTTAAATACAGAATTGTTCTAGTACAAAACTTACAGAGGCATTCCTAGTACTTCGAATGAAAAGAAAACCAAAAATTGCATTAACAGAGTTGCTTTTGCACGTCTAAGTTGAAACTGTGCATGTTATTAAATATGAAATACAAGATACACCCCTGAGTTCAACTTTCTATGACAACTAGACCTCGCATGTATATAAACCAATGATGTATACACCATTTTTTTTGGATTTACTCTAAAACTTATCAGAAAACAAAACGCAATCTTATGGTGCAAGGTGCATTCTTTCTAATAAAGCTAAAATATACACAAAAAGGGGTCAATGGGAAGAAAAAATATCCATCACTATACTATTTTCCTTTACATCATATAGAAATTCATATCATTCACTATTTTTTTCAGATGAAATCACCATTTAGGCCTATTGGCTTTGATGATGGCTATTCCCACAAGGAAGCAAAATATCCAGCCATATTTTTTAAACAGCAATTAACTGCCTGTGTGGAGAAAATTTTCGGCTTAATACGTGATAATATGAAGAAAGAGTTATTACCTCTCCTTGGATCATGCATTCAGGTGATCCACCCAACTTTTTGCTTTCCTGCTCCTCGTTTATCTTCATCCCTTGTCTCTGCTTTACAATATATGTGTGTGTGTGTATAAACGCAGGACTAACTGTTATTTCTTTTTTCTTAAGGCACCGAAAAGTGCGAGACACACCAGTAAATATTCAAGATCTTCTGATGGCATTCAACAATCACCTAATAACCAATGGGATAGCATTGTTAAATTTTTGGATTCTCTCGTTACTGTTCTCCGGGACAATCATGTATGTATAACACATTCATGCTGACATGCCTTTTTCATTGGCGTTGCTTTGTTGGATTGATATTAGTTTCCTGGCGAGAACTTCTCTTTATCAGTTGCTGTACAAGACATTGCTACTGCAGTAAACCAACTGAAATTGTATTTGGTTAAAGAAATTACCATCTTAGCTAAATATCACTTGTAAGCAGCTAATATTTTACTGCTCGAGTTTCTTTTTTAATAAATGGTCTTTGATATTTGTTGATGATGATGTGGTAAGTTAATGAATTCCAATATATTATATTTTACTCGTTGAAGTGATTCAGCTTTTTTTTTTACATTCATTTTCTTTTGTTTGAATTTGTCCGTGTAGGTACCTTTGTTTTTCATCCGTAAACTTGTGACTCAAGTTTTCTTGTTCATCAACGTACAACTTTTCAACAGGTACAGTGGTAAAATCATATTGTTGGACCTCTGTTAGTTTGTGCATTGTTGAAAATTGAATATTTTATGCAGTCTGTTATTGCGACGTGAATGTTGCACGTTTTCAAATGGCGAGCATGTCAAATCTGGTCTAGCAGAATTGGAGAAATGGGTAAACAGTGAAAAGGAAGAGGTAAGTGGATTTTATAGGTTTGGTTTCACATAATTTATCCTTTCCCTTTATAGTAGTTGGGAAGTCTATTCATTTGAAAATTGTCCACCAAATTTAGGTTGCAGGAACCTCTTGGGAAGAACTGAAATTTATCAGACAAGCTGTCGGATTTCTTGTGATACATCATAAGAGGAAGAAGTCTTTAGAGGAAATCAAGAGGGATCTTTGCCCAGTAAGATGGATCAAAATTGTCTTTCCTGTTTGCTTACTCGAAATTCTTGCATTTCCACCACTCATTAATTAATTCATCCTGACTTTTCTGCTTCATAATCTTGAGCAGGCACTTACTGTGAGACAAATATACCGAATCAGTACAATGTATTTTGATGATAAATACGGTACTCTGAGTGTATCAAATGAGGTCATTGTTTTTTTTTTAATTTAATAATCTCTTACTATATCCATCCAACCAACCAATTGTATCCAACCAACCAATTGTATCTGATATACGTTTGTTGCTGATCTGATCAGGTAATCGCTCAAATGAGAGAGATTTTAGATAAGGACAGCCAAAATCTACTGTCAAATTCGTTCCTGTTAGATGACAATTTGAGGTAAATTTATGTTTTTATCATTTGCATACTTTTGTGAAAGTGTTGTTTCTCGTGGGGGATAGATACGTCAAGGCATTATTAGTAACATGATCCTATTTAGATATATAGAAGCTGCACCCCGTTACGTACTCTTAACACAGAAATATTTGTTATTCTTTATCGATTCAGTTATATATATCAACGTTCATTTCTTAATTATATTGTTTGCAGCATTCCATTCTCAAGTGAAGACATAGACACGGAAATTCCAGCGATCGATCCTATGCTTATTGAAATCCCACCACCCCTGGCAGACCATTCTTGTGTACAGTTTCTTATCCAACAACCAATAAACAGCTGAAGCAGCTGGTCGGATCGTGTCAAGTCGAGTCTTCCCGACCAATCAATCGACTGCTGGCTGCTGGCTGCTGCTACGTACCTCATGAAGAAGCATGCATACAAACTCAAACATATACATGAAAAACGCCACTGACATCATTGGGAATGCTGCATGCTCCAGTCGACATTCTACCAACCCTTTATTATTAATTAATATATTATCATTATTGTTGTTGTTGGCTTACTACTACGTACACACTTGTTCTCTAAACAGCACGATCGGGCAAAGAACAAGTGAAGAGAAGATTTCTCCGAATAATTCTGCAGATGCACATCACCTGCCCCCTTATATATACATACATAAAACCTAGGAAAAATAATGTTAGTTACATCCTACACTTTCACACAAGACTACACTGACCCTCAACTAAATAATAGATATAAAAGGTTACTGTTTATAAATAGAACACTTACAGTTATAACATACCATATATTATAGATATAAAAGGTTACTGTTTAAGGGAGTAACTTTACTGTAGATATATATGTTTGTATAGTTTTTTACATATAATACTACGGTTGGTTCGAAAGTCAAAAATTAACGTCCAGTTAGCGTCATTTAATTCGTAATTAAATTATCTACGCACTGTAATTTTTTTTGAGTAAGTATAAAATTAAATTTCTCACCTAATGCATTTAACTACTTCAGACAAATTATAAGATAAACGATGTTAGGTTAAAAAAATTAAATATATTTATAATCCAAAAAAATTACCCTAGATAGGTAATTGAATTACGACATAAATGGTGTTAACCGTGGTAAGTTTAGACTTACACGGTCTGAGCTATATTTTTTTAAGTTAAATTTTCATATCTCAACTTACGGCAGAGCGTACAGTCAATTCGTAAGTCCAAATTTAATATTTTTTTGCATCATTTGAATTGAAATTAAAATATCTACTTACTATAATTTTTTTAATTTTTTCTAATAGATATATAATTTTATGTTTAATTAAATATTAAGTCATCAAAATATTAAAAAAAATGGGGTAAACGCCACCTCTTGGTGTAATAACACTATCCAGGGTAGCGTTTTTTGTATAAAAAAAATTATACGCTACTACATGTAGCGCTTATGCCTAGTTTACTAATTATTATTTTTTCGTATTTATAATTTTCTAAATATTTTTTTATCCTGCCAATTTTTTGAAAAAATTCCTATAGGCTATAGCAAGTGATTTCCGAGCTACTTGCGAATCCAATTTCGAGGTTTATCTTAGATAAAGTCGACGGTTAATATGAGATTCCGTTGTGACAAAAAATAAGGGAAAAGTAGGAAATTGCACCCCGGATATTTGCACCTGTTGGTAATTGCTCCCATGATGTTTGTTATTACACCCCGGATGTTTACGTTTGTTGGTCATTGGACCTTTCCGTCCATTCTGAAACGTTTTCCGTTAAATTAGGCTCACGTGGTTGTCATGTGCCTGACTCATAAATGTATATACCTAAACTACCCTAGGCACTTTCTGTTGATTAAGTCTTTGTATTTCTTCCCTTTTTCATTTGTCTTATCCCTTCCTTATTCACTTTCTTGTTCGGCCGCTGCGTCTTCTCCTTGCAAGATGAGGTCTGGTAAGTACTTTGAATCTTCTTCCAATTCTTCTTCCCCTTTCGCATCTCACCCGAATATGGCCTATGAAGAACCACTTTGCTATTGCGGTCGACAAACCCGTGCCAGAACAGCTTGGACCATGAAAAATTTCGGTTGTCTGTTCTTTTCATGTCTGAGATACCAGGTAATACTGTCAATTCCTTGAGTTAATTTCGAAGATATGGTCGATTAGTGTATTCCGAAAAAATGAGTTTTTTTGGAAACCCTAATTTCTGTTTACCACTATGCAACCATTGAAAAGGGGTTGTGATTTCTTCGTTTGGGCAGATCCACCGATGTGTGTGTATGGAAGGAGAGCCATGGCCAAATTTGTGTTAAAGGAATCCGAACTCAACAATCAAATTTCTGTGTTGCGTAGTAGAAATCAACAACAGCTGTGTGTTATAGTGTTCTTACTTTTCGTTGTTGTTGGACTTATGTTGAAGATGTAGCTATGTTTAAAACGTTTGTTGTATAGTGTGTAAGTTATGTGCATTGTCATTCAGTTGTACTTGATGATTGTTTAATGAATACTTTGTGGATCCACAAGTTCTGTACGTTGTTATTCAGTTGTACCTTATGTTTGGTGTATAGTTTGTATTTCCACCCTTATGTTTGGAAAAAAAATGGTTAAAGCACCCATATGTTTCGACATGAAAATCCAACAGAACAAACATTATCCAACAGAACAGACAAACCAACATGTTTAAAGAAAATCCACCTAAACAAAGATTTACACATTATCCACCAGAACAATCAACACAGACCATGAGACCAACCTGTTTAGATAATATCCAACACAAAGGTTTAACAAACATAATATCCAACAAAATGAAGTCACCCAACCTAACAAACCAGAAAACGTGACAGAACCTAACATCCCACAAAACATTGCGGTCACAACATCCATTTAAACAAAACGGGGTGAAGTACTTTCACTGAGTAGATCTTCGCACAAAACGGGGTGAAGTGCGGGCACCGCGTACCGTAGTCTTCTTTCTTGTTTTTCCCTTTTTAAGTGGTTGGGGAGATAACACTAATGCACGACAACTTGACAACTCTGGGGCACTTGATATTACCGTCTGAAAATCATCGTCCGATTCTATGTTGATTGGTGCTGACTTTGGTGCCGACTTCGATGAAGATGGTCGATCAACCTACATAACTAGAAATGTTGAAGATGTTGTTCATATCTAAATTTATCGTGAATACGCAATTTACATATCTTTGGTTTGCTTCGTCTCACTGACCACTTGACCCTTCTTGTTCTCTTTTGAGGCACCACATGCGGTTCTGGTGGGTTCTTTTCTGCCTCGACCATTGGCGGTTCTGGTGGGTCCATTTGTGACTCGACCATTGGCGGTTCTGGTTGGTCCATCTGTGGCTCGACCATTGGCGGTTCTGGTGGGTCCATTTGCGTGTCATCCATTGGAGTTTGAGGTCTGACATGGTCGGTGTTCAACTTTCGACGAACAGGTCCTTTCTTTTCGATGTTGTAGACTGGGACTGTTGTGTTGCAAATTCTTCGGTCGCCTCACTTGTACCTCTTGTGCATGTTGATCCACCAATGTTTGACTTAGGACATCCTCTCTTGTTGTGGTCTGTTTCATGGCAAACTGAGCAAAACTGTTTTAACCCATGCTTTGTCATATTAGTCGTGCTCTTGTTGGTGGGTTCATGAGCTGACCTAGTTCGTTTCTTCTTCGGTCTTCCCCCTCTCTTCCTAACATCTGGTGGATCAATTGGAAATGAATCTACACGTACCCAATCGTCTACACCAGGTAACAGGTGTATTATCGGTGCGTAAATCTTCCTCATAATAGATACATGATAATATGGGTGAGGACCCAAAAGTCAAAAATCCGCGCACTCATCAAACATGCAGCTGCATGAGGACAAGGAATACCCGATAGATCCCATTCTAAACAACTGCACCTTTTATCATTCAAATCAACCTTGTGTTGGTACGTTGTTCCAATTCATACCTCATATTCTCTTTCACCTGCGTATAGCACCTGCATTCCACGAGCTGATGCTTTTTTCTTCTTAATCTTCTCCAGAACGTTGGACATTAGAACACTTTCGTGAGTATTCGCCTCCTGCCTCCTCATTTGGAAATCAATCATTGATTCCGGATGAAACTCATACCTGCACCATGTCTTTGGGTCAATCTCATTGAGGTATTCCAATGCACTCTTGAAATTCACTTTGAGCCACTCCATGTGCACTTTGTGCCTGTGAAAGTTGTACGCGCATGCGGTAGCCCAGAATTTGGATTTTATACATGCGTCGTTCATATGCTTCGCCAGCATGTTCTGGTGTATGTGCCTAGCACATAATCAGTGGTCACTAAAAGGCAGAATCTCCTCGACTGTTGCTATTAAACCCTATAAACATGTAAACATATAGATCTATTAACAAACACACTGTTAAACCTATAATATATATATTTCGGGGTAGCACAAAACATGTGGTAGTTATAATTTGTATGAAACTTTCAATCAGGTTGCATGAATGTGCATGAACTAACTTTTTGTCTATCTGACATGATCACCCAGTTCCTGTCGTTACCCACGTCTTTACTCAACAAATCAAGGAACCAAGTCCACGAACTTCCAGTTTTAGCTTCAACCCATGCGTAAGCAAGTGGAAACACTCGGTTATCTGCATCTCTTGAAACTGCCAATAATAATTGACCACCATCGACTCCCTTCAAATGGCACCCATCCAAACCTATAAAGGTTCTGCATCCAGCTCTGAACCCATCGACGCATGCCTTTAAGCAGATATACATACGTTCAAATTTTGGACGAAGTGGAGATGGGATAGGGTCTACTTGTATGAACACACTGCTGTTTGGGTTGTGCAACATAATTGTGCCTGCATAATCACGCAACCTCTCAAACCGCCAAACTATATCTCCTTCAAGGGCTTTCCGAGCCAACTTGATCCCATCGCAAATATTCCACCTTTTAACGTCAAAGTTGAACCGTTTCTGAATCTCCTTAGCAATACTCTTACTCTTTATACCTGGTTCGTTCCTTATGAGTTCCATGAATGTATCCGCAATTCATTTTCCACCAATTTTTTTGCATGGTAAGCTCGTCCACAGTTATGTTCCAGGACAAACTTTCTGATTTGAAATATTTTCTCTCGGTTCATTTTCGCACCCACAATGAAAAATCCGCAACATTGCTTGCAATGAACTTCTACACGGTCGACGTTGTTTTTCTTGCTGAAATCTGGTTCGTACCCCTCCTCAATACTGTGTTCGACGACATGCTTCCTGAATGCATGACCATCTGTGAACCGCATCCCTAATTTCAGTTCATGTTTATGTCTTTGATTGCCAATCGTTTCCGCGTTTAGAGCCTCATCAAATATTTGGTAAGTCCGTGCACTTGTGATGTCGCCTTCAACGTCAGAACCAGCGGGTGTAGTTAGGGTGTCACTTCGGCATTGACCTTCTCGTACCTCCACTGGTTCAACAACATGAACTTGCCTAGTTAGACAATCTTCAATGTTTCCACCGTATAGTAAATCTTCAAACTCACCCTCATTCAATCCTGTCCGGTGGATACCTGAACTTGCACCAGCCTCATAATCAGGGTCCTTATCTTTACTTTTCTTCTTCGCGGAAAGATTAACATCAATGCCCTCATCTTCATCATCTTCGTCATTGTCATCTTTACCGGCTTTCCAATTCAGATCGGATATAGCATCCAATAGTGAATCTGTCTCATCTGATGAAGACAACGCGTAGTCTTCTTCCATGGGACATTTGCCTTTATCAGCCGAAACTGGACTCTCCAATGCCTTTTCTATCTGTTGCATGGCTTTTAGTCGAATGACTTCCATAAATGGATCCTTCGCACATACATCAGGATCAAAGGGTGCCAACACATACAACAACAAATCCAAACTTCCAGCCTGCCTCTCCAACATTTCAGAAACGTCTTCATCACTTTTCAACACTTCTAAATCTGTCTTCAAATTAACTGTAGGAGGGAGATAGCAAATACACTCACCCGCTACTAATCCGTAATACTGCATGAACACTTCCATTGTCTCATAACCGAGTATATGCCTCCCTAAATCAGTCACTTCGGTTTGTCCAACCCAATTTCCATCAATAAACTGTCCGTTGTGGTTAATCGTCAACATGTAATTTCGGTTTTGCCCACTATCCTTGTCCATAACTTACCTAACAAATTCAAAACCAAAACCATAAATATCTACAAATCTAGGCAATCAACTACTGCAGCAATATCTACAAATCGAGGCAATTATCAAATTCGAAACTTGCAAGCACTCACCTTGCCGAAGGAGGTCCCTTGCTGCAGAAACCTTGCCGAACCGAGCCCTTGCTGCATAAATCTTGCTACCGACCTAAACCTTGCTGCAGAACTAAACCCTCTACCGAGACCTTGCTGCAGATCGAGACTGATAACAGAAACGAGACTGAGCTTCTCCGCAATTTCGAAGAAGGCGCTGCAATCATTGGTCGGACTGGAGCCGCAACGGAGTTTCTTCGTCGGAGTCACCGGGCCAGGTTCGTCGCAGCAACCACGGGGGAGACGTCTTCGTCGGAGCGAGGTGATGGGTATGGAGGTTTAGGTTTTGACACTTCTCAAATGGGGAGGAAAGTGTATGAGAAGAAGTCGAACCACGGTTGATGTATATGAAGAAACAATCGGTTTCCAAAGAAGGTGATGGGATGTCAAAATGGTAAACTTGTCTTTTTACATTGTATTTTTTTCAAAATAAACATTCGCACATGATTACCACGTGACAGTTAACGGGTATAATTAACGTTTGGTCCAATTATCAACAAATTAAACATATGGGTGTCATGACATACGCCAAAAAATATATGAGTTCAATTAAAAAAAATCATTCGAGGGCATTTATTTAATTAAAAAAAAAAAAAAAAAGGTGTTGATGATGATGTTGGGATAAGATGATATAGTGGTGAATTGGTGGGATCTGACAGACACGTGATGGGATGATGGTCATTTACCACAACCATGGCCGACCGACCTGCCATTCCATCACTCGACGACCAATGTCAAAAGAAAACAGTACGATTCAGACTAATTAGGTATCTCCTTACAACTTTTGTTGTAATTATTTATTTTTTTAAATCTTCCTTTTTTATCCTCTACATGCATAATTTGGTTAGAATATACGTAATTGTGAAAAATGATTGTTTTAATGTATTTTATCTATCTGTTAAAATAATTAATTTTAATTAGTCCATATCAAATCTACCATCCTCGCTCCTAAATAATATGTCATGCAAATTACTTTAAAATTCAATAAACTCTATCCTCCATTCTCAATATTATATATAGTGAATTTTATGAAATAAAAAAAATACATAATATTATATTTGATGTATAAAAACATATAAAAATTAAATAAACTAATTAAGTATAAATTTAGAATATTAAATAATAATTTTATCAATTTGCATATCAACCTTGTTTACCTTATTGTAATTACATTTTTAATATAAATGAATGAATAATAATAATAATAATAATACGAAGATAAATTTTTGTCAATTTTATATAAGTATATAAAACTAGTAGAAGTCTTAAAAGTTAAAACTATAATAGTTAAGTTAAAAGTATCATATGGAGATCAATATATTAAAAAATATTTGAATTTTTTTTTATATTTATTGACTCAACATATTATATAAACAGAAAATAAATAATATTTGTATTAGATATTTATACTATTAATACAATTAGTAAAAAATTACTAATTATTTTAACATTTTCATTAACATATTATACAAATAGAAGTGACAAAACTACAAAACAAAACTTAATATTATTAATTAACATTGTATTAATAATTGCTACCTTTACTTTTTAATATGTGTGATAAACAAAGTCTGGTTGGATCGAATTCCTGACAAGACCGGACCGAGAACGATTAGAACCGAGACCGAGCGGGCGATTTTTTTTCTTCAAGATCGGCATGGTCTCGGGTTTCCCCCCAAAAGCCCGACTAGGACCGGACTGACCCGACCTTGAAGAAAACCCTAAAAATTCATGGTGTAACCCTTAAAACACTAATAATTCATGACATTAAAGCATTCAACAACCCTTAGATCGGTTCCATAAGGGAAGTACAATGGAAGACAAGAAGCAAGCTGGTTCTAGATCAAAACTTCGGTGATTTTTTTGGTCAATCTAGTTGTTTTTTTATCAAATATTTTGGTCCAAGACAGACACCGGCCCGAATCAAGCGAGACCGATTCGTGTTTTTTTTGTCAAAGTCAGTCTCGACCCTCCAGATGTCAAGATAGAACTTTTGGTCTCAGTTTATGTCCTGCCTCCAAGATCTACCCGCCCATGATCAATCATACTTTTTAATAGTCATTAAAGTATTTTTTTAAAAATTCTTTTTATGAATAAATAATAATAATATTTGACATTTTTCATTAGTATATAAAGCTAATAAAAGTCATAAAACCATAATAGTTAAGTTAAAAATATTATATGGACATTAGTATATTAAAAAAATATGAAAAATATTTTTACATTTATTGACTCAACATATTTTATTAACATAAAGTAAATAATATTTTTTTTAGATATTTTTACTATTATTACAATTAGCAAAAATTTACTAATGATTTTAACATTTTTATTAACATATTATGTAAATAGAAGTGACAAAACTACCAAGAATAACTTAAAATTATTAGTTAATATTGTATATATAATTGTTACTATTAATTTTAAATAATTATTCATGTAGTTTTTAATTAGTTTTATTAATAAATAGACTTAATATTTATTTCCTTTAATATAATTATAATATTGAAATAAATAGAATAATTTATATCATAAGTAAATACTAATAGGTTAATATTATTTATAAATATATCTTATTTTTTATTATATAATATTAATTTTTTCTTAATTAAAAACACTTTTATAAAATAAAATTTTAATAAATAATTATACGTATATATTCACTTATTATTTAATATAAAAAACAGTTGTGGCGCTTTGCGCGTATAAACTTTCTAGTAATAATAATAATTTGTGAAATCACAAACTAATGTAAATTTTGATTTGTCTTGCATTAAAGATGCTATATACGTGATTTAATCCTAACGGATCAATACCTCACATCCTACTTACATATTTATACAAGTCAAACCAAAGCTATAATCCATACTTTGTCTAAGGGAGTTTATGATAAGATTGAGTTAAACGAGCTTAATTAAAGTGCGTGAGACAATTATATTGATAATTTATTCATGACATTAAATGATAATAACGATACGAATTATGTGAAAGAATTATCATCTCCTAAATTCACTTCAACTTTGTAAGACACTAATTAACTACCATACTATATATGATTTACACTTACAAGGTAGACCTAAATCATTTTCAGCTTCTCTTTATTATTAGTTAATTACAATACTATTTACAAGCTGCAGTTGTTTTTTAATCCTTGGCCGAAGCATCTAACCATTATTAATTAAAACGTGAGATAATAATTAACTATAACAGACATGTGAATACTTATTATTATTATTATATATTAGCTTTAAGACTCATATCACATACTTATCTTATTATATTCCAACACCTGAACTAAACACCATTAATTTAGATGAAAGTTGTACAATTATTTTTTGAGGAACACTATACTAAATTTTATGTATGTTTAGGTTTAAAATCAAGCAATAATCTCCCCCTCTATTTAACCTTTTTTGCATTGTAATCCACCATTATGCATGTAGTCAAACGTGTATGGGACTCCACACTAGTTTCAATTCAAGAAAGAAAGTGGAAATCTTAACCATATAATCTTTTAGAGAAAAACAAATATCTTGAAATACCAAATTTGCTAAAATCTTTTCAGGACCCACATTATAATAAAGGAAAAAGAAAAAGAAAAAGCTTCAATTTTGCACAAAAATTGAAGATAAAGCTAAAGCATTTTACTTTCATTCATCACTACCAACGCACCTCCTTCATTCTCCATACTTGACCAAAAAAATAATTCATTCTCCATACTCTTTAAAAGGCCCGACCCTCCCCCTTTCCCTTCTCCTCTCCTCCTCTTCTCTTTCACTCTTACTAGGGTTTTCTCTTGATCGATCCACCATTAATGGGTTTCTTGATGGAAGAATCAAGCTGCATACTCCTCACCCATGTCCTCTACAAAGCTGCCCTCGTGTTTGCTCTCCTCAGGTGGGCCTTCTCATGGGCCGTTAAGCTCCGACAAAGACTCTCTTCTTCTTCTTCTACTAGGGTTTCTGCTCAGATGATCAGGGACAACCTAGGGCTGACGACATACGGCCAGATGGTGGACTGCCGACACCGGAAATGCGACACGTGCGCGGTGTGCCTCTGCCCAATCGGGGAGGATGAGTTGGTGAGGGAGCTCAGGAACTGCTCCCACGTCTTCCACAGAGAGTGCATCGACACTTGGGTCGACCACGACGACCATTCAGATGACATCTATTCCGACCAGGAACTTGATAATCACAGGTCATGCCCTCTGTGCAGGGCCCCACTGCTGACGTCAACTCAGTTTCAGAGTCCCGACACGTGGCCGCGGTCCGAGCCTAGCTGGGCCGTTGACGAAATCCTTTACCTGTTCGCCGATGACCTGCTGTACTAGCTTAATTAATTAGCTCATGTCTCTAAGAATTGATGGCGATATTCACCATTGATTAGGTCGCTAGAATATTGACATCTTTTGAGGTGGAGAGTATTAATTCGTTGTAAGAAATTGTGAATATTGGTTGTAAATCAGATGGGTTTGGAGGGGTTGATTTGTAATGTTTTAGGATAATAATATTAAGAATTTCTTGGGAGTGAAACTGAGAATGAATTATGAATAGAAAAAAGTTTTATAATAATTAAATATATTTATAGAAACTGATTTTTTAATCCAATATAAATTATAAAACATTTAAAATGGTTCAAAATAATTGAAAACTACAACAATATATAAATATATATTAATATTTGATGTTAAATATTTTTCAGATATATAAAATTAGATCAGTAAATTTTTACCCCCAATATTGCAATTAAATCATAATAACTTAGATTAATATAACATTTGAGTTTTAATCTAATGAGACTTACTGTTGAATTGAGAGTAAAACAATAAAAACACTAATTTTTAATGAAATTCATTCACGCGTATTCATTTCATTTCAGTACATTGTCTATATAGAGATTACAATCGTGATACAAAGAAATGCTCTCAAATTCCACACATATTCTTTCTGCAGTAGAGACTGCTGAACTACTGAATAGCAACACCAAATTCAAGGAAGATCAACATCATCGCATGGAAGAGGATGCATCAAAGACAGCTACAAGTGTCATCTCCTACAAGGAAAAACTCACTGGGATTGTCCAGGGGGCTTACAAAAATGCATTCTATCGAGAATGTTCGAGTTCGTCTGAAGCTACTCCCTCAAGAGACCACAATGATGTGGAATCAGCTGGTAAACTATCATATATCATATCCAAAGAGGAGAAAACAAGGATACAAAAAAGGTATGAACAATCTGTTATCATAAAAATAATAGGAAGGAGCATACCGTATCACCTCATGGTGCTGAAAATTCGTAATCTTTGGAAACCGGAGGGGGAAATGTCCTGCATTTTACTTGGGGAGGGTTTCTATTTAATCAAATTTACTTGTTTGGGAGACATGGATAAGGTTTTCAGAGATGGACCTTGGTTCATCAATGGGCAATTCTTATCAATCCGAATTTGGGAACCCAAATTCAATCCAGAAAGAACCAGTATCTCAAAAGTGGCTGTTTGGATCAGGTTGCCCACCTTACCAATGGAATATTTCGATCCTATAATCTTACAGGGGATTGGAAATACAATAGGGCCTCCGTTGAGAATCAATAGCTATACCATAAATGTTGAAAGAGGAAAATTTGCCAGGCTTTGTATTCAGCTGGACTTGAGCAAACCTTTACCTGCGTCAATCAAAATCGATGGATATTCCCAAAAAATATCTTATGAAGGTATCCAATCAATTTGTTTTTCGTGTGGCATGGCAGGGCATAGTAAAGAGCTATGTAATCAGATCATCCAAGTAGTTCAGAGGTCGGAAGATCACGACTCAAATCCGATCACCTCTGCCACGACTCAACCTCAAGCCCCTAACACAGAAAACCAAAATGAAGAACGGGGACCATGGATGTTGGTTACTCGTCGGAAAACATCTTCGGAAACATCTAGATTATGGCGCGAAAATCAGGCTAAACAATTGGTTCCGAAGTCTAAAAATCAAATGGAGATCCTCTTACCTCATATCCGAATAGCCAACCAAAAGAAAAACGAGCAACATTCCGAAACCCGTGCTCCATCAACCGCCGGGAAAGCTCACTTCGGGACGGAACCCACGCGGCCAACCACCGAGCATATCGGCTTGGCGGGAAAGGAAGGTCGAGAGGAGGACGTCAGGACCGACATAGAGTGGAGAACTAACGGTTATGTTAGCAAGGGAGGAGACCACACTTTAGACAGGCTCGAGACGCAGGCTTTCGGCCACGATGATGATCAGACCAGGGTAAGTGGAATGAGAAGAGGGGAGTCGGCCAGTGGGGCAGATGGAGATGGCAAAGTAACGGGAAGGGAAGAAGGACAATACCGTTCGGGAAGTGGAGGAACTAGGTGGATTCCTAAGCATGCAGTCCAAAACAAGATAAAGCCGGTCGACCACGTCGTTGGGCTCAACAAAGGGACAAGGGTCGGGGAGAAAGCTGTACAGGTTGTCGAGGAGGACGATGCTGTCGAGGAGGAGGATGTTGTCGACGAGGATGTTGTCGACGAGGATGGTGCGCATGCGGTCGAGGAGGTAAGTGGATCGATAACAATAAGCGAAAGTCCGCATGCTGTCGGGGAGGATGCGCAGCTCGAAGGGGGAGATCACTTACCTCTGTCGGCTGAGGTGGAAAGCAATGGCCGACTGCATGCTGTCGTGGAGGAAGATGTGCAGCTTGGAGGGGGAGACCACTTCTCTAGGTCGGCTAAGGTGACAACAAATGGTAGTGGGAAGCCACGGGTTATGAAGGAGACAAGGGATGACAGAATAAACAATGTATTGGTGGACCAAAGTGAGGCTGATGCATTAAACAAAGAGGGGCAGCTTGGGCATGATTCCATGGTGACAGCTTGCAGCATTTTACAGAGAAGATGCTCTGTCGAGGAAGAGATGCTCCATGCTGCAGTGGATGGAGGGGTCGAACTGGGCCAGGCCCAAGGTAAGGATTTGATGGGCCTAAAGGGTGGGTTGGATGGTAAGATTCGGCCGGCCCAAATGAAGAAGGAAGGGGCAATTGTTGGGCCGAATTCAACTAACATGCAGTTGGGCCGAAGTGACGGGCTGCATCGAGCTGAAGACCTGAACCAGAGTGGAGAGCTAGACCGGAATACTGAGTCGGGGAATTGGCCTATCAAGCTTAAATCTATCAAGGAAGACCTAAACTTAACCGACAACAACTCGAAATTTTCCTTTATTAGTCCTGATTATGAGCATAATGAGAGAAACAATTTAACTACTTATGTGAATTTTTCTAAAGCCAGGGACTCAGGGACAGAAGGAAGCCATAAGGAGGTTCCTTTAAAGACCCAAGGACACAAGAAAAATGGGAAGTCGCGAACCCAATCGGATACGGTGGAGAAAGGGTCAATGTCCACAGCTAAAGCATCTACTGTTCAAGGGAGTAAGAAAGTTCATACCCAGGGAGGTAAGGGACAAGGTGAGGTATCTAATAAGTGATTAGATATTAGTAGTTCTATGTAATTGGTTTGGTTGTTTATATATGTTTATTTATGAATCAAGTACAACCTTCTAGTAATATGGTTCCAGAAAAAGCTCACATGAGATCCCTTATGTGGAATGTTAGAGGATTTGGTAATCCAGCAGCTGTCAAAGCGGTTAAGCATCTCATCCAGACTCACAATCCTACTGTGTTGATTTTAATTGACACTAGACTTAGTGACCAAAAGATGGATGACCAAGCAGGTAAGCTCCCGTTCAACAAATTTCTAGGGGTGGAAGCAAGAGGGTTTAAGGGAGGAATCCTTGTGCTATGGAATGATTTCGAGACAAATATTACGAAGATGGCTTCTACAGAGCAGGAGTTACACTTCAAGATCCAGGTTTCCCCTTCTAACCTGTCTTGGTTCATGTCTGCTATTTACGCTAGCCCAAATTTAAATGAAAGGTTACTGTTGTGGGATAACCTTAAATCTGTTGCAGCTACTATTTCTGGTCCTTGGCTTGTAGTAGGGGATTTCAATGATGTCACTAATAGTGCCGAAAAATTGGGGGGTAATAGAGTTTGCATGAATAGGGTGACTCTCTTTAATGATATGATCAGTGATTGTAATTTGATTGACCTAGGCTTTAGGGGCCGAAGTTTACTTGGATCAATATGTGGGACTCTGATAGATTAATCCAGCAGAGGCTAGATAGGATGATGGCGAACATGGATTGGAAATTTAGATTTCCCAATGCATCTGTAACTCATCTTACGAGAACTCACTCTGACCATTGTCCGCTTCTTATAAATTCGGGTGGCGACGGTGATATCAGGGTTATTAGACCATTTAGGATGGAACCTATGTGGCTTGATCACCCTAGTTTTGAACTTTTGGTTAAGAATACTTGGAGAGATTTTAGCAATAGGACCACTCCTGCAATTAACCATTTCCCTATTAAAGCTAGAGCCTGGAATAATTTTTTTTTTGGAAATGTGTTCCAGAGGAAAGATAAAATCCTTCGGAGGATCTCGGGATCCCAAAGGTGTATTGCAAACTCTCCAAACGACTATATTGTCAATCTGGAAAAGAATCTTCAGTCACAGCTCTCTGAGATTCTGGACCAGGAAGAAAAACTTTGGGCTGCAAAGTCGCGCACAAAGTGGATCAAAGACGGGGATAGAAACACCAAATACTACCACATTTCTACTCTTGTTAAAAGAAGAAGAAATAAGATCTTGGCTATTAAAGACTCAATTGGGAATTGGATCTTTGATGAGGGTCTCATTCAAGAGGAATTTCAAAAATTCTTTTCAAATCTCTTCACAACTTCAAAAGTTTCCTCAACTATGGAGGTTGTTCAGCCTGATTCCTGGAGAATTGCTCTATCTAATAATCAAAGCCGTCGTCTTAACAACTCCATCACTTTGGATGAAATTAGGAAAGCCACTTGGGATCTTAAACCGTTCAAAGCCCCGGGTCCGGATGGCCTCCACCCGGCTTTCTTTCAAAAGCTATGGAACTGTACGGGTAGCTCTCTGACTGAGGCTATCATTGAGGTGTTTAAAAGGGGGTCTATCCCGACAAGTTGGAACGAGACGTTTATCTGCTTGATTCCAAAATGTAGTCAGCCTAATTCAGTCTCCCAATTCAGACCTATTAGTCTTTGCAATTCTATTTACAAGGTCATCTCAAAAATCTTGGTGAATAGAATTAGACCAACTCTGAAAGATATCATCTCTCCTTTTCAGACTAGTTTTATCCCGGGTAGAAGGGGTTCAGATAATGTCATTCTGCTTAGAGAGGTGCTGCATTTTTCAAAACAGAAGCAGGGAAAAACTTGGTGTATGATCATCAAAATAGACCTTGAGAAAGCTTATGATAAAATTGAGTGGGATTTCATCAGAAGAACGCTCTTTTTCTTTAATTTCCCGGGTAAAGTCATTCAGTTGATTATGAGTTGTATCTCCACGTCTTCAATTGAAATTTTGTTCAATGGGGGGAAACTTGAAAAATTCTATCCGTCCAGAGAGATTAGGCAAGGGGATCCTCTATCCCCTTACATCTTTATTCTATGCATGGAATATCTGGCGTTTCTTATCGATGAAAAAGTTATGCAGGGACAATGGAAATGTATAAAAGTGGGAAGAGGTAATTTGACTTTATCCCATCTTTTCTTTGCCGATGATCTCATTCTCATGGGAGAGGCGACACCGGAAAACTGTAACTGTATCAACTCGGTCTTAAAAGAGTTTTGCGAAATTTCTGGACAAAAGGTAAATCAGGGGAAGTCAATCATGGTTTTCTCCAAAAATGTTCCTGCTACCCAAAGAACCCAGATAGCAACGAGTTTACAATTTAGAACAGTTGAAAACTTTGGATCTTACCTTGGCTTTCCTTTGGATTTGTCGAACTCGAAAGTTAGCTCTTTTAACTTTATTTTGGATAAAGTTAGAAGTAAACTTTCGGGTTGGAGGGCAAAGCTATTATCAATGGCAGGTAGGGTGACGTTGGTCAAATCGGTCTTGTCCACTATCCCCTCCTACTATATGCAATGTACTATGCTGCCTAATTCAGTCTGTAAAGAACTGGACAGGATTAATATGAATTTTGTTTGGGGATCTACGGACCAGAAGAGGAAAATCCATTTGATCAATTGGGAGGAAATAACTAAGCCGAAAAAACTGGGGGGTCTTGGGTTGCAGTCGGCTGTTTTGCGTAACAATGCACTTTTGGGGAGCTTGGCTTGGAGATTGAAGAAGGATACGGCTCCTTGGGCTGTGGTCATTAGAAACAGAACCTTTAAGCATGATAGAACTTCTCTCACTACTTCGAACAAAACGCCTTGTAATTGGAAAGCAATTAAGGAAGGTATGACCACCCTTAAATTAGGGGCTGGGTAGGTGGTGGCTAATGGTAGAGATATTAAATTTTGGCACGATAACTGGGTCGGTAATCAACCCCTGCGGGCGGCTATCTATGGGCCACTCAATTATGAAGAAGACAGTCTGATGGTAGGAGATGTCTTCCAAAAGGAAGAGTGGAAACTAGATAGAACATCCTTTGACTTCCCCAAAAAATTTGTGGACATGTTTCGAGGTACTCCAGGGGACAAGACCAATGTTTCCTCGGACACGCAAATTTGGAATGGTACACACTCGGGGAATTACTCTACGGCATCCGCATACTCTCTTCTAGCTGGTCATGACACAAATAAACAGGTGATTAACCAATGGGATTGGGTTTGGAAGATTCAGACTATCCCAAAAATTCAGTATTTTATCTGGTTATGCCTTAAAGATAGACTTGCCACCAGCAAACTACTGAACCATAGAGGATGTAATTTGAGCCCTCTGTGCCAAATTTGTTACTCTGGGGTGGAGGACATAGATCACATATTGCGTGGGTGTAAGCATGCTAAAGAGATGTGGATTTCTGCCACTGGACCGCCTAATCTGGGCCAATCTATCGACTACCCTTTAAATGAGTGGATCAAGAAGAGCTGTCAGGAATCGGGAGTCAATATTCAAGGTGTTGAGTGGAAGTACTTCTTTCCTTACGCGATATGGAACATTTGGAAAAATAGAAACTCTCTTATTTTTAATGATAAACCTGCTTTTTCTTCTGTTTTTTCCTTATCTTTATCCAGGCAAAGTTTCACAAAAATGTTTACCTTGAGACTGACAGTGCTAATGAGTTCATTTCCATTGATATTAGTTGGGTTCCTCCCAAAGAGGATTGGTTTAAAATTAACACAGATGGAGCTGCTAAGGGAAATCAAGGTCTCGCAGGAGCCGGCGGGGTCATCCGAGACTTCAGGGGTCAATGGGTTGCAGGTTTTTCAAGGAATTTGGGATGCTCTAACAGTCTCACTGCGGAATGTTGGGCCATCCGAGACGGACTGCTTTTGGCAAAGACACTCGGATTAAATTCTATCCACCTTGAGACGGACGCCCTCTTAGCCCATAAGGTAATTTCTGATGAAAATATGTCAAATCATAAACTAATGCCGGTCATTGCCGATTGCAGAAAGCTATTGATGCAGTTCGAAAGAATGAAGTTCAGACATATTTATCGAGAAGCGAATGCAATAGCGGATATAATGGCGAATGTGGCGCTCAATCAGCGACATGTGTTTGAAATCCATAACTCTCCCCCGAAGGAAACTATTATCGCGCTCCGGAAAGACGCCGTGGGCTTTTCTGTTTCGCGTATTGTTAAAGTTAGTTAATTTTGGTTGTGTATTTTGAACTTGGGTGATTAATTTTCACCTATAGCGGTTATTTTAATCCATAATTATCAAAAAAAAAAGAGATTACAATCATACTTTTACTATAATTACTAATTATGATAATTGACAATCTGGTAATCTTTTTTTGACAATCAGGTGATCTCATTTTGACAATCTAGTGTTCTTTTTTACTGATAATTGCTCCACTTTATGCTACTTTTGACTGGTAAAGTATTTGACATTTTAGCATTGTTAACGTAGAGGTCCTTGGTCTGAGTATTACCCCCAATGAGGAGTTCAGGGCAACGTCGACCCTTAGAAAAAGTTTGTTTAAGTGGTAACTCAACTCAACAGACCTTCGATTGGAGCGTAAATTGAGAATCATTAGATAGAATAGATAGTGGTTTGGTTCGAACCCAATCAATTACGGCTTTAATTGAGCATTTGAATCTCCATTGAGAGCATCTCGTCACCCTTAAGCAAATTGGTTTGGTGGATACCTATACGATAATTAACTTCTAATCCAGTTTCCATCTAGTTAAAACTCAATTATAAGTTCAAAAAACTTAACTAAGAATAAGATAAGGGTTGAAGAAAAACTCGGTTAGTTCGAAAAGGAAAGAAAAAAACTGCTGAAAACCGAACCAAAACGAATAGAAAATATACGGTTCAATATAATTTATGACTATTTTTCTCTCCTTTGATTTAGATTTTCGATCCATTCAGTCTTTTAATTTTAAGGATCATACGAACTGGACTACTGATATACTTATTATTTGTTTCAAAAATAATTACTTATATATATTATATCAAAAATTGTATTTAATATAAAAAAATATTAATGTGATTATTCAATTGTTTTTTAATTGTTTAATCACTTTTTGTAAATTATGTAAACATTGTTTACTTTCGTTTTGAATTTATATATATATATTCTTGAATTAATTCGTAATATGAATGTACGATCTATTTTTTCTTGTACAGTTTTTTTTGTTAGATATTTTTAGGCAAAAAACTAGTCTAAATACATCAGTACCCAACAAAAAGAATAATTTTCACCCCTAATTAAAATATTTAAAAAAATACTTATCAAAGCATTTGGACTACCATTGATTTGAGAAGGAAATTCTATCATTTTGAAACAAGAAAATACATTCCCTGTCTCATGAAAATAGATTGCCTAACACGAAAAAGCATTCCCCGTTTCCAACTACTCGATCTCGGACATAACAATCAATTTTCGTTATCTTAAATATAACGGAATACCATTTACTTACCACACTTCACTAATCAAATCCTAGATTGATTACGGTGTAGCAGTACAGTCCGTAACCAACTCTCGTTTCCTCGTCTTCTTTGTCTGCTGCATGTGCTCTACCGTACCATACGGCTTCTGATGTCAGTCATGTCTATATTGTAAGAATAGGAAAAACATATCAAAAACCACGGATATATATATACATATTTTTGCATTTTTAATAAACATGTATTATCTATATATATTAATTTAATTAGAACCTCTACATACACAAAACTTTTATCATATTTTGTTGTCAAAATGAAACAATTTGATTGATTGGTTGATTGATTAATTTTGTAATCGTCGATGACGTAGATTCATCATGTGTACCTTGAGAAGGTAATTTTTCCAAAGTTTCTAATCCATTTTACATAAAGTTACAATATTTTTTTCAACTTTCTTATTTATTATATTCATTTTATATCAAAATGTTACTATTTATTGTCATACAAAAATATTTTATTTTTGTAGATTATTTTTTTTCAATATTGTATAATTTTATAACTAAATCAACCTTTAGCTAAATAATTTTTTATTTGTTAAAAAAATAGTATATATTAAATAAGTATTTCATTCTCATTAATATATCAATATAAAAATTTAAAAGTACGTATTATTATAATAAAAATATATAATTGACTAATATTTTATACATAAATACCTATAAATATCCATTTATATAACTAGGTCATAAATAATTACCTTAACGTAGAATTATAGTAAACTTTATTTTTAAAAATTATTTGAATGTTGACTTTAAAAATAATTTGAATAAGTTTTACACAATAACTCTGCAATATGAATAATAACTTCAAATTTAAAAAAAAAATACAAAATTATCAATTACGACATCTCGTAGAGTTACCATTTTATTTACCGTTGACATTGTGTACAGAAATGTGAAATGGTGGTCGGGGTTCCGCATGAGTAACAGAACTCCACTCCGCATCTGTTGTTGTCAAGGAACAGGATAAGTTACAGTCAGAAAAATAACATACCGAAAAAAGAAGAAGTGAATTTCACCTGCATTTCACGAAACAGCATCCATCAATCTTCTGGACATAGAATCCACATTGCCGACACCTCATCCAATGCTCCTTCTCAGCAATCTTCTTCAACATTATATCTTCCGTCTCCCTCTCATTCACATCCAACTTTTCATACTCTTCACAACTAATATCGGTATGCCATGGAACATTGCACTGCACGCACAACTTTCGCCAACAGTTTGGGCAGTCGGACTCCTTCAAGCTATCATCATTCCAGTCGTTGATCAACATCGCGGAGCAATCCTTATAAGGGCAGTAGAACTTTTCAGCAGTGGGAATCAGTGCTTCGCAGAGAGCATCTCCCCATCGATCCAATACTTCTTTTGGCAAGATGGAACGACAGTGTTCAGGCTCTAGACGACCATCACATTCAGAGACAGGACACTTAATTGAGGAAACATTTTCTTGTAATTTAGATGAAACATACCTGAAGGTAGTTTATAGTCATTATCATATCATAGTTTAAATGTGATGGAAATTGATGTCAGATTATGTATGGAGACGGAAATTACTTAGAAATGCAGTCTGTACAGTAGGAATGAATGCAGCCTTGCACTCGGAACGAGTATCTCACATCCTTCTCATCGACACAGATACTGCAAACGAATTCCTTTGGGGGTTGTTTGGTTGTAGGATTTGAACTTTCTCCCACTTCTATCACTGTACTCCCTGTAAAAACAAAAGAAACCTTAAAAAATTCATGTTTTTCTGCAACATCCAAACAGCAAGCTTTAGGGTTGTTCTTTAAAAATATCAACTTGTTATATTAGGGAAGAACCATTGCTCATATATATACACATGTATGTTGCGTCGACTACTCTATTATTCCAGCTACTGCTTCGGCAAGATGATGCGAGAAGTCAATGCAAATTCAGCACGCAAATCGTACTTTTAGCGCGGGTTTTGAACAACGAACAAACATTTGCAGGGCCGTAAATAGTTATTTATAGTACGTAGAAAAGAAGTACTGCATGCATTTGTCACCTGCAAATGGTCTTTTATTCCAAGGAAGCGGGTATTCCAGAACCTGCAAGTCATCGTCGTCGACGGAAATGACGAGATTGAGATCTCTCTCCTCCTCCGAGTATTGCTCCACCGATATGGCGGTAGACTTTGTTAAACCCCTGCTGGATATTGGTGTGGACAGAAAGTTGATACCCTCTTGTTCATCGTCGATAATCTCAATAAGCGTCGACGGCACCGCTGCTTCCGCCATGCTTGGCTCCTACTGGTACGGTCGCTTGCCGTTCCTCTGGCAACTGTTGGGGTGGTGTCTGAGGACTATCGGTGAGATTATAAAGACAGTGCTTCCGCCGCTGCTGTCCCTGACCATTCAGTTGCCTTCTTGTAAGTGGTGAAAAATATTTATTAATCAAAAACTCATTAAGATTAATTAAGATCCATGCAACGATTGAGTTGTGATTAAGAGAGTCGAAGTCTTTTAAAAAAAAAAAAAATCAAACAATTAATAAAGCTGGAAATACAACATTACGTACATGTATATTATAGACCAAACCAGTGGCAACTTCATAAATAGAAATGAATGCAAAAAACACCATTGATTTGATAATTGGTATTGGAGGAGCCTCTTAGAAGTTATCGACCTTCTATTTACTGTCGCAGTAGCATGAGAGAAGAGGGCCAAGAACATGACCCCCACAACCTTGGACAGCAAATATAGAATCCAATAAAGACCGGCAACAACATCAATCCATACATAGGTGATCCCTAAAAGATAGCTTAACTAAACTGATATGAGATTCTCGACTGGGACGACATCACAAAATATCATCTTGAAGTTGCTCCGGAGAGGAGATTCAAGTCAACCCAGAATCGGGAAAATTCGAGTGATGTGGTCTAGCGGGACAATTTCAGCATTGTTTTTCTTCAGCTCTGGATGGTTGAATTCATTTGCTGGTACTGTGATGAGTTGCCCTTTGCCTCCTTGCCCTTCTTCCACAGACCAACCGCTGTTTTCAATGACTTGGTCTAGAGATGGACCTTCTTTGTTGATTGCCTAAAACAAAACGATAAACAATCGCTGTCGGGTTTACTTTCACACAAATTGTTTTAATGACAAGGGTATATACCTCCGCAAGCACAGCCCTAGGAACCTTTTGGTAGGTTAGTGAAAGAACATGAACAGCATAGGCTTGAATTGCTTGTTCAAAACCTGCATTCATTCAGCAGTTTTCACAGAAAAAGAAGAGCACAATGAAGAGCAAGAAGCAAATAGAATGACAAGTTGATTGTTAATGTGAAGAACCCATTTAAAATATTAATAATAATATATTCATCATGAATTACCATCTACAGCTTCAACCAAATGACGGCTCTTAGCAGCCTCGTCCCAGAACTGGCGGAATCTTCCTGTCTGCCGAAAGCAGATGAGGAAAAGGGGGACCAGTCAATCTCCAATCAAGCAAGGCCATGCAAATGTCAACAGCTTAAGAATATACCTCTAAATAATTTGATAGAACAATCAGGGTCTTGAATGGTTCTTCCATTTGCTGATCAAAAAGGAAACATGACTACATAAGATTCATGAACTAATAAGATGGAATCAAAACCAAAGAAAATGTTACGACCAGATTCACAAGCTCTAGAGCTTATTGAAGTTTGACAGTTGACATCCATATTTGATGTGACAAGTAACAGCACCTAGTATGGTGTGAATACCTCAGTTGAAGGTTCTAAACTACAGAGTCCTGTTGCTTGTGCACTTAGTCATTTATACTTTGACCATACATGCATACAATTAGGAGATAGCATTGAACAAGGGCTTCAAATATTAAAGCTACCAACCATTCCCAGTTGGTTTAGTACAAAATTCTCTATCTCAACCAAGGCCTTTTATTTAATAGGACGCCCGTTTCTGCAATTTGGCGTTCCAAATGCTCAAAGCAAACAAAAAACACATGCGGAATTTCCTGCTTAGGCTAGCTCACTGATGTAAATGAATCTTTACTGCATATAATTGTGATAGAAACTTTTCAAGGAAATAACTGATATGTCAAAAAACATATCATTCTACATATAAAAAATGCATAACAAGATTAGTAATGTTACCACACGCTCTGGAATCAAGTAGAGGCAAAGGCTAAAATCTGGAGCAGGCATTGCCATGAGAGCCTGTCAAATATACAGAGATCATATTTATCAAAACTAGTGAAACCAGCACAACGGAGGCAATTTAGTAATTATAATCCCGCTGAAACAGACCTTCACTAAAATGCAACTGACAATTTGGGTACTCATTCTCTCTGGTTCAAACTGCAATAGCAATACAACATTTTCTGAGAATTTGAATGATAAACAGCTCCAGGAGGAACGTTCCGTCCAAATATCATAACGGAAATTTATTTTGCCTAAAATATATAAGTAACCTGGTAGTGACGAAGAAGGCAAAGATTTGCATCCAAGTTATACGTTTGGGAAGCCACCTGAAAATTACAGAGTTAAACGAGGTATATCCATTAAGCACAAGATCCAAATAAGAGTCATCGCGACAATAGCCAATTTTTTTACTATTCCGACAAACACCTGATCATTGACATAGGTCTCGAGATCGGGCAGGATATCAGGATTGTAGGGATTGAAGGAAACGAGTTGCTCCACTGTGCAAGCCTCCTGCGGCTGCTTCTGGCCTTCTTTCACAATCCCCATTGCCGTCTTTCACAACGTTATGGATATCCTTCCTAATCTGTAGCAGCTAGTGATTCAAGCAAAGACCACCTTCGTCTCCTTCGCTCACGTTTTGGTATGTTAGAAGGAGAGACGGTGGATTCAGAGATTAGGGTTTACCAATCGATTGTATGAAGAAAAAAACAAATCAGATTTGGTCCCAATAATTTTCATATATGTTTCAAAATCATCCATGATAGCGAGGTCCGTCCTCATTCTAGGCACAATTTCGTCACGTGTATATATATATTTATTAATTTGACTAAATATTTTATAATTTTGACAACTAAACTTTTAATATAATTTGGGAGATTCTATTTGCAGACCATCGACTACTAAATACAGACCACTTTTATTAAAATATTAAAATGCCCTAATAGATTTTTACATATTTATCCTTACCTATTTTAAAAATAAAACAAAATTGCTAAACAAAGACCATTTATTTTGTTTACATCTTTTACTTTTATATTCAAAATTATTATTTCATTTATTATACTTAATATACTTAATTATTACCACTTATTTTACTTTGGAAAAACAACAACTGATCCAACTCCTTCTCCGATCAAACTCCGATATAATCCAACTCCAATCTACATAGCTCATTTCTCCATTGAGCAACCGCGTCGAGCAAACTAACCATCAGCCGCCGCACCAGCCCTACCTTGATGAACATCCAGGTGGAGATGATGTAATCCTTGAAATAATAGGTACTTCCATTTATTCTTTCATTTACTAAGTTATAGAGAAATAAAATCTACTCCTTTTCAAATCTCTCTTGAGCTTGAGTTAATTGATCTAAAAGCAATGAGTTTATTTCATATGCACTATTTCATATGTTTGAAGAAAATGATGCGAAAGATGAGTTTGAAGATACAGGTCATAGCGAAAAAGCAAGGGAGCTCCTAGAGACCTTCTGCATTGGTGAGCTAGACATATCTTCTTCAAATGTCATCCCTGAGCTTGAGGTTTACCCCACTGTAGAAGAATCTGAAACTCAGAGTTTTTTGAGTAAACGATTCTGGGTAGTTTCAGTTACCATGATTGGTGTCTCAATGGTGGTTGGATTCATATTTTTGCGTAAGAAATGAAACGACAGTCGACATGACAGATAGATAGGATAGTGAAACACATTTTGTTGCAGATAAGAAGTTATGAAATGTTTTATGTCTGCTTCATTTTTTGAAGAGGATAGAAAAAACAATAAAACATGACAGTATTTCAGAAGGATTTAGCAGCTTCAAGTGAAGTACAGGCGAAACATCTTTCTGTAGAAGCTGAGCAGAAAAAGCTAATTGTCGAACTTGAGGAACTCAAGCTGAAAAATCTTATTGTAGAGCTTGAAGAAAAGGCTATTGAAACCGAGGAATTAACTGAAAATTAAGGGAGGGAATCAAAGCTTGAGTTGGAAAAAGATGAGGGAGAAGACATTAGCGAGACCTACGGGTGACCCCACTTGTTTGTTGCTTTAGTTCCGCCCAACATGTTTTTGTTCCATCAGGGTGCCCAACACGATTTTTAATTCCATAATCGGCAAGTTTATACCGATTTATAATTATATAATCGACAAGGTCTTCTGATTTGTATTCAAGAAAACGGCACGGTATTACCGATTCCGCCATGGCCGCCTGCAACAAAACTTTGACGATTTTTTTCTAAACCCTAGACTAATTTAAGCAAACGTACTGACACGATTGTTGATTTGCTGGCGGCGGGAGGCGGAGGGGCTAGACTGATTTGCGCCTGGTTTGCTGATTTGCGGCGGATGGTGGCTGGTGCGGCGGGTGGCGACTGGCGGGTCGTTGGTTTGCGACTGTTTGAGATGAAACTGATTTTAGTTAAATTTATAATAAGTGGTATTTGTTTAGCAATTTTGTTTTATTTTTAAAATAGGTAAGGACAAATATGTAAAAATCTATTAGGTTATTTTAGTCTTTTGACAAAAGTGGTTTGTATTTAGTAGTCGATGGTCTGCAAATAGAATCTCCCTATAATTTTCTCTATCGTGTTATAATAATTTAATTTATTTGGTCAATGCAAAAAAAAGTGGCATCCATGTCATCATTCTATCACATCCACATAAACATTCTACAATTTATCAAAAACTCAACATTCAATTTCAAAAGCTCCGCATGGACAATCTACAATTAATCTTCATCCTCATTGCCTCATGTCCCGATGATCCCGACCTTCTCAATAACACAAAACAAGAACATCAATCAATTGACCCGAATCAACCCAGAACAAGAACAAGAACACATCAATCAAATCGAATAAACTCAATCGCAATAACAACAACCCAAACAAGAACACTTCAATGTCAACCAGATTTCTCAATAGCATCTCCCGAACCCATAATCAGTGATTTGGGGCTCTGTCTGAACCCATAATCAGTGATTTTGGGTTATGTTCAAAGCCCGGAATCAGTGATTCTAGGTTCAATTGCGGAAAACGTACCTGATAGTTCATTTCAGGCATTGTACAAACCTTAGAAACATAATTTTACCCTTAAATTACAGTCTTAACAAATCAACCCTTAAAACATTTCCTCCAAAAGCCTGACGCTTCAGAAAGAATGATTAAATGGGCGATCGAGTTGAGTGAATTTCGAATCAAGTTCGCACCTAGGAACGCCATAAAGGGACAAACGCTGGCAGACATTATAGTGGAATCCACTTGTCCACCAGAAGTGTCGCCTCGGGAGAGCGACGAAACAAAGGAGACTTGGACGCTCCATACTGATGGATTTTCATCAGTTGATGGTTCAGGGGAAGGTCTGGTGTTAACACTGCCGGACGGGAGCGCGCCCCTGCAATATGCTTTGGTACTTACCTTCAAGGCCACTAACAATGAAGCAGAGTATGAAGCATTGGTCACCGACCTACGACTCGCTGGTTAGGCATCGACCATCTAAACGTCTATTGCGATTCACAATTGGCGGTAAATCAAGTTTGATGAGAATATGCCGCGAAAGGCGATCAGATGAAGGTCTACTTACAGGTGGCGCGCCAGCTAGCAGAGGGATTTAAGAGCTTCCAAATAGAGGTTATCCATAGGGAAGTAAATAAAGAAGCGGATTCATTGAGTAAATACGTATGGCAGGCGACGCCTCTACAAGTGCATTTCTTGGAAAGTATAGAAAAGGGAACTGGGCAGCTGTGTGCGAACATTGAAAGAGTGGTGGATTAGGCGACCCCTATCATAAATTACTTGGAGAATGGTGAGCTACCAGAAAATGAAGCCAATTGACCCCTATCAAAAAATCGAAAACTGCAAAAAAAAAACTAAGGTTCGACCTTTGGGGTCCAATTGACCCAACCAAGGGTCGAACCCATGTCTGAGTTAGACCACCACCAGGTCGCCTGACCTGGGCGACCAGGTCTGGGTCGGACCCAGCCAGGGTCGAAAATATAATTGAGAAAATAAGAGTTTTTAATATAATGCTTTTATTGAAAAAATAAAATAAAATTTTTAAAAAAATAACTAACTATTTATTATTATTTTTTATTGATATTTTTAATAAAAGTATTATATTAAAAACTTATATTTTCCCTTTTAATTTTCCTGATTTTTTCAAAAGAAATCAATTTTTTTGGTATTGTTTAAAAAAAACATTTAGTTTTTTTAAATCAGGGACCAATCATGTGTTGACACGTCATTTTCCGTCCATGTTTAACAGAAAAGTTAATCAAGGTAGCAGTTTGCCCCAAGTGTCAAAGTTTAGGTAACAGATTTTGAAAATGTAAAGTTTAGTAGCAATTTGAAAAGCGCCCCAAGTTGGGGTAACAATTTGGTTATTAACCCTTTATAATAACTTATCTATATAATTAATTATTTCATGCATTTTTTAATTTTCATATTTATATCGTAAACAATTCAAACTTATGACAATTGCAAATAAAAAAGTATTATCTTAGGAGGATTTATATTAGTTAAACGCGTTTACTTTTTTTTTCGCAGGGTGTTCTAAAGGGACCCCATCATAAATACAACATTATTGACATGCTTACTCCACATCTAGAATAATTTTCAATTGGATTTGTAATGCATAGTTATCAGAACCGGACCAAACTATTGGTCCGACCGGGAACCAGACCCCTATCCGGTTTGATTCAATTAAACGATCAAAATGAATGGTGGACCCGGTTGAACCAGTTGGTTTTCGATTAATTTTTCCGGATCGATTTAGGTCTTCTTTAATTTGCTTCAGTTCTTCTTCAATTTGCTTTAGTTCTTCTTCAATTCCACGCATGGGAACAACTTCATTCCTCGACGACAAAGTAGAGAAGATCGGTATCTCCCGGGACAACTGCTTCTTCTTCTTGTGCGACATCTCGCTGCTCACTGCTTCTTCTGCTGGATGACCAAGTGCCACAGGAAGGAGGAGGTGGAGGCAAGTGACGGAGGGAGGAGGAGGATATGAGTGACGGAGGGAGGACGAGGCGGCGACAACTAGGGTTTTCGTCCGAGGAGTGACGTCAGGTACTGCTGCTACCATTGTTGGACTGTGGTTCGTATGAGGAAGAAGGGAAGGGTTGTGCTTCAAGCTAGTTGAGGGAAGAGGAGGTGGTCCATGCTGGTGGCGGGAGGTGGGTGGGCGGAAGGGAGGCGAGTGGAGGGCGAGCTGGAGGAGGAGTTGGAGGTGGCGAGAGATGGCCGACAGAGGTGATGGACCAAACTTCCTCCTCTTCTTTGTACAAGCAACACACTTGCAACTGGACCAAGTAATTACGATGCAAACCTATCTCCTCTCTCTCTTTCTCTCTGTTAACTGTCTCTTGAAGTTGTGTTAGGTAGTTTGAATTTGATCATCTGCTATCTCATCATCGTAAAGGTTGGGTTTAGATCGTGCACTCTCTCATTGATGCTTGAATCTCGAACACGTGATTTTGCGATGAATTTTTTATCAGTTTGGTTGATCACTTTCTAGGTTTGTGGAGGAGAGGTGGTTGCTTTTTTTTATTTCTGCATGGTGAACCTACCGGTCTGACCGGGTCCGACCGAACGAATCGGGAACCGGCCGTCAAACCAGTTCGAGGGCGGTCATGCGTAATGGATCTGTAAGGGTAAAACCATGAATAGAGTATAAAAGTATTAATAATAGTACTTGTGCTATTCTATTTTTGTGTAATAACTAAAAATACAAATCATTGTTATTATAAAAACAAGAAATATTTAGAATTGAAGCTTATATTAGATACTAACATAATCCTAAAAGTTAAACCCTATAATCCTACATAACTATATGAACTCGTATCATTCTAACTCACCATCATTGTTTCCGACTCAGCAACATTCACAAGCTGCGGTGCAACAAACAAGAGTATATATATCATAAATAAGAACCCTTAATACAGCAACGTGGCACAATATAAACAAAACATAGTAAATGGTTGTAGTTGTTGTGTTTTACCTTTTGGTTCGTCACATCAATTCCGATTGTCCTTCACAAGCCAGAGGAGAGTTCGGTCGAAGATAAAACATGGTCGAAGAGAAACCACAAGAGTTCATTCGACACGGTTAGGGGAGAGCTCGGTCAAAGAAGAACGAGCCCAGTCAAAAAGAAACCACAAGAGTTCATTCGACACAGCCGGAGGAGAGCTCGATCGAAGAGGAAAGAGTATGGTCGATGAGGACCATTCGATACGGCTGGAGGAGAGCTCGGTCGAAGAGGAACCAGAAGAGTTCATTCGACACGGCTGGAGAAGAACTCAGTCGAAGAGGAACCAGAAGAGTTCATTTGACACGGCTGGAGGAGAACTCAGTCGAAGAGGAACCAGAAGAGGTCATTCGACACGGCTGGAGGAGAGCTCAGTCGAAGAGGAACCAGAAGAGTTCCTTCGACACAGCCGGAGGAGAGCTCAGCCCAATGGCGGACCGACAAACCAAAGACAGTCAACAGAAGGTTTTTCAACAATATCTTGGCAAGTTAAACATTGGAAATCTCACTCCACCAATATCTTGGCAAGTTTAACTTGAGGGAAAGTGTTAGAAATAATAACAAGTTCACCAAACACTCCACCAATCACTCCACTCAATCTCAATGTTTCTCCTATAAATAGAGTAGTTTGTGATTGTAACAAAATAAGTTTAGTAGTTCAATATATACAATGTTCTCCATAATCAAGTCTATATCATCTCAATTTACTCCACACTTATAATTCTAACACCGATATCATCAAGAACTTCGTCCACTAGCTCTTCAGTATTTTCCTCCTCTCCGTCTCCTTCTCCTTCAACAGCATTGTCAATCCATTCTACCAGAACTTCACTCGCCATCCCCATCTGCTCAGTCTGCTTTTGGAACGTATTCATGATTCTTTGCAGTGACATTGGCAACTTCATCGACCCCATTGCCACTGTAACTCCCTTCATGGCTTCTCCCATGGATTGAGTTGACTTCAGATTCTGAAGCATTACAGATAAAATCAATATATACTACGACATCTACAGCAAGTAATTAAGTATAGGTACCTGGATTCGGAGAGATACACCTTGAAGCTGTGACTTGAGATTGTAGAAATTTACAATCTGACGACGTGTTCTAATAAGGTCCTTTGCGATTACTCGAACGGAACCCTGGAACGAGTTTAATAATGAGGATTGCAGGATGACGTTTGTTTACTATACCACTTACAATGATTTGATAACTATTGTAATTGACAACGCATGCATCTTTTGAATTAAGAACTCACCATCTGTTCTTGCTTTGCACTTCTTTTCATCACAGCAATGATTTTTTTCTCCACCACTCGAAGGCCTCGTCTCTCTCGCTCAATCTCTCGTATGACTTTGTTCAGCATCCTCTTATTCACCCATACAAGTTCTACCAAAAAAACACAATTTGTATGTGGTATTTAATAACAACAGGAAACTGTTGCATGCGTTTGCCATAATTAATGGTCGTAGAGCATCATCATCATCACATCGTATCATAAAATAAAAGATGAGTTTTTTTCTCCTTCAATTAGTTTCTCCAGATGACAACAGATACTGCACAATCGTTACTTCCCTTTGAACGATGAAAACTAATCAGACACAGGATTATCCAGACAAGAGTTAAAAAGATCGATCAAAGCAGACCTGCGGATGTTTTACGGTGACCCTTCCTGAAGAATCCAGAGAGGAAAGCCATGTCCGCTAAAACCAAAGAAGTAAAAGCAGAAAGAACTCGATCGGGAGAGGTGGGCAGCGGCTTTGTTCAGAGAAACTGCTGAACTCGATGGTGCGAAGAAGATGACGCAGCGTGGTCTATATATAGTAGCAGTGTGATACTTAAATAATTAACTTGACGGTTGTAGATAGGTATATCCCGCCACAGACTGTTTACGTGAAGTCTGTCCAAATTAATCTTTGATTTAGTGTAAATTTCATCCTCAACTTCTCAAATAATACACAACCAAGTCATCACTGTTACATTTCCATTAATTAGGACTGACTTGATGATTGGTCCCATAACAATGAGAAATCTGACGTTGCACCCTTATAATTAGATATGTCAACTTTGACATAATTTAGGGGTAATCCGCACATGGGTATTAGGGGTGAGCGAGAAGACCGCGATCAGGCCGCGATCAAACCAAAAAGATCGGACCATTTGTGGACCAAAATCAATGGTCTTGGCTTATGGTCTTGGTGTTATTTTGGTCTTAGTCTTATTTCGGTCCTATACCGTTAAGACCATGTGAACCATTGACGACCATTAACTATTTATTAGTGAATTTATTATATATGTATTATTTCGCTATAATTAATTATAAAAAAACGCTCGAGAAAAAATATAATATAATTTGAATGAAAAAAGTTTCGATCAATAATAAATTATTATAACAATAATAAATTATATTAGATACTATCTTGTTATATTAATTTATATAATTATATATTATGATATTGAATTATATTGGATAGTATAGTTATTTTGATTTCGAAATGATTTTTAAAAAGTCGGTCTAATCGGTTGATTTCAATTCAAAACGAAATTATGTCAATTGAATTACATATTTTATAAAGAAGTAATACAATTAGGTTCTTGTAGAGCGATATACATACATAATAGAAAAATATATTAAAAAAATTGTGCCTAACTGTCCAAATGGTCTAGACTCGAACAAAAACTGAAAAAACCAAGACCATATAAACAGTCCAAACGGTTTCGGTTTCGGTCTATAGATCGAAATTAATGGACTGAAATTTCTGGTCCTGGTCTCAAGACCGAACCAGATCGCCTTTTGCTCACCCCTAATGGGTATATTTGAATTGAGCATTTCTATCACGTGGGTTATTTGTCTTACCAGCACAAAAAATGGGTCGTAACTCTCGACTCACGAGTCAATCCATGAATCCGTACAATAAATATATTTTACGGAAATTCATGGTATGAGTTGTATGGGTAGTATGGTCACCTGAGTTAATAGGTTGTATGAGTTCATAGGTCTACGGATCGCGCGTATCAATAGTTTGACCTATAAAAGTTAAGGGTTAAATACCAAGGAGCTACATGAACTTTGAACGTTTTGCAACGAGCTACCCGAACTTTATAAATTCAAAATGGACTACCTCAACTTGGACGAATGTGCAAATAGCTACCTCTGTCCAATTTCCGACGAATTTTATCAACAGCTGCCGGTAAATTGGACAGAGGTAGCTATTTGCACCTTCGTCCAAGTTGAGGTAGCCCGTTTTGAATTTCCAAAGTTTGGATAGCTTGTTGCAAAACGTCCAAAGTTCAGGTAGCTCTTTGATATTTAACCTAAAAATTAAACCACAACAATCAAATTGATCACATATCATGCAAGTTAACTCGGTGATCAACAAATCGTGTTTTAAGTTTTAAATTTTGACTCATCAATAATTATAAGTGATAGAATTTAGAACTGAATTCGTTTTTATTAAACTGTTACAACATTACACTATTTTATAGATACAATCATGAAGACTTATTTGCTTATACTTTCCTACATTGTTGACATTACTAGTATGTCATTGTTGACTATACTTTCCTACACTCTCCCTCAAGCTGAATTGTGGGGGTCACACACATTTAGCTTGCATCATACATCTTGAAATAATTTTTCATTAACTGCTTTAGTCAATACATCTTCCAGTTGATCCTCCGAGTGTACATATGAGAGTGATATCACGTTTTCTTCCAAATTTTCTTTGATGAAATGTCAGTCTATTTCAACATGCTTTGTCTGATCATATTGAACTGGGTTTTCCGATATATTGATGGATGTTTTATTACCGCACAACACATTACATGGGTCTATAACTGGAAAACCTATTTCCATTAATAGTTTTCGTACTCGGACACCTTTTTTAAGCCTCAAGGAATTTCTCTAAACTCGGATTCTACACTTGAGAGAGTCATCACCTTCTGTTTCTTGCTCTTCCAAGTCACTAGGTATCCTTCCACAAGAGTAAAGTTTGCACTCAGATTCTGCGTTTGTAAATACCCCGACCTCAAGGTGACCATTGTTCTGGAACAGAATTCCTCTCTCGGGTGTACCTTTCAGATACCTTATGATCTGCATGGTTGCCTCCATATGCTCTTCTTGTGGGTGATGCATGAACTGACTGAGAACGCCTACTGAGTATGCCACATATGGCCGTGTATGTGACAAGTAGATCAACTTCCCAACTTGATGTTGATACCGCTCTTGATCTGTAGGTTTGGCTTCTTCAGTGATCTTCAGTCCATGATTGATAATAATCGGCGTTTCGGCTGACTTACAATTCATCATCCCTGTTTCTACAAGCAGATCTAGAATGTATTTTCGTTGAGATATGAAAATACCCCTTTTTGACTGGAGTACTTCAATACATAGGAAATGCTTGAGATTTCTCAAGTTCTTCATCTCAAATTCTTGAAATAAGTTCTTCTTCAGTAGACCCATATCTTCTGCATTATCACCTGTAATGATCATGTCATGAACATAAATAATTAGACATGTTATTTTCCCTTCTCTTTTCTTCAGGAACAGAGTATGATATGTGTTACTCTGCCTGTAACCATATTTCTTCATGTCTGAAGTAAATCTTCCGAACCAAGCTCGAGGAGACTGCTTTAATCCATACAATGCCTTTTTTAATCGGCACACTTCTCCTTACTCGAATTTTCCAGGGATGCCAGGTGAGGCTTCCATGTATACTTCTTCTCTGAGATCTCCATGGAAGAACGCATTCTTTACATCAAACTGATAGTGTCAATATTTTCTACTGGTGAGAATGTTTCTGAGTAATCAATCTCATAGGTCTGGGTGTACCCCTTGGCTACCAGTCTCGCCTTGTATCTCTCGATTGAACCATAGACCTTGTGATTTATTATGAACACCCATCTACATCCTACTGCCCTTTTTCCACGTGGGAGTATGCATTTCTCCCATGTTTCGTTTTCGCCAATGCTTTCATCTCTACATGCATTGCCTCGATCCACTATCTCTTTGTCCGGGCTTCGTGGACATATTTTGGTAGATCAACTGAATTTATTGCTGCAAAAAAGGCATGAGCAATTGGTGTCAGTGTCTCCCTTACCAGATTAGCTACTGGATATCTGGATCTTCTTGGCACATATTCTGGTTCATAGCGCGTTGGTGGTACTCCCCGAGTGGTTCTGGGTGGTAGTACATATCTTGTCAGCTCATTTGTCTCCTCCTGCTCCCCTTGCTCTCTTTCTTCATGCTCCCTCTACTCTCTTTTTTCATGCCCCCCTGCTCTCTTTCTCATGTACCATTCTTATCAGAGTAACTAGCGGAATCATCCTTAGCTAAAATTCTGGTACTTACCTCATGAGTATTAGTCGGGGTGAGTGTGACACCAGCATATGTCTGGGAAGATTGTACTATATTTTGAAGTGGCTCAGTGGTTCCGCCTACTGGCTCTGTTGGAACCGTGTCAGACCACACTGGACTTGACACCCAACGTAGTGGTTCTATCTGACTCTCCTCCTGATCGCTAGGTTGGGTGGAATAAAAGAACTCTGTTTCGAGAAAGTCACAACCCATCGTAGTATATAAACGATGTGTGGGCGAATGATAACAACGATAAACTTTTTGATGAATTCCGTACCCTACAAAGACTCATTTGACTGCACATGGATCAAGTTTAGAACACTCAGATTTGAGGATATGAACATAGACGGAGCACCCAAAAATACATGGTGGAAGTGTTAATGTTGAGGGAACACTAACATGTTGTGAGAGTTCATGAACTGGTGTTTTAAGACTGATAGTTTTATGGGGAAGACGATTTAGTAGGTATACGGAAGTTGCTACAGCTTCAAGCCAAAAATAAGTAGGAACATGTGACTCAATCAAAATGGCATGATTCATCTCGAGAATAATTCTATTTTTCCGTTCCACAACTCCATTTTGCTGTGGAGTATGAGGACACGGTGGTTGGTGAATCATACCTCGTTCCTTAAAGAAATTTTGCATGGATGAATTGACAAATTCTCATTCATTGTCAGATTAAATGATTTTTATTTGTATGTGGAATTGTGTTTGAATCATTTCATAGAAGGCAACAAATTTGGCAGTGACTTCAGATTTATTTCTAAGGAAGTATACCCAAGTCATTATAGAGCAGTCATCTATAAAAAGCACAAAGTACTTAAATCCAGTACGATTAATCCAAGACTCGGAAGTTGGGGCAGGGCCCCACACATCAGAATATACTAAGGAAAACACTGAATCTGCTCTAGTCTGAGAGAGTTTATATGAATGTATGTGACTCTTGGCCAAAATGCAAGTTTCACACGATAAATTATTATTATGGGGAAATAATGTAGGGAATAGCATATGGAGATACCCTAGCGATGGATGTCCCAACCGTCGGTGCACCGACCATTGTTTTATGTTGACAGTCCCGGGAGTCAGTGTTGCAGTTCCATGTTGAGCCACCTCGTCGACATAGTACAATCTTCCACACTCAGTGCCACACTCAATCACGTTCCCCAACTGAAGATCCTGTAATAGACAGAAATCTGGATATATCATCACCATGCAGTTCACCTCCTTAGGCACGTGGCTAATAGACAACAGTTTGCACGAAAGGCTCGGTACGTAAAGACAATTATTCAATTTAAGTGAGTGCGAGATTTCTATAGACCCTTCACCCCAAAGCGTCAATAATTCTTCATTAACACTTTGAATAGATGCCTTCGTGGGAGTGGACCGACCTACTGGATCATTTTTATCAAATGGCATTGTGTCCGTAGCACCTGAATCCAACAACCACTGTCCATTTTTTTCTTTTGGACCACTTGTTAGATACACTTTAGGCTGCTTAACACACATATCAACCTTATATGGCTGATTTGAACATCTGACTAAATTAGAGGGATCAAATTTGTAATTAGTCTTTTTTTTTCCATAAAACCCTAAATTTCTTACTCTCTCACTGCTGTAACCACTCCCATGCAGAAGATCTTCTCCTTTGGGTCTTCTTCTCTGAGTTCGGCTGAAGCAAGTCCCTGGAGAAACTTTCCATGGAAGATTGGTTAGTTACTCCTGTTGTATAAAATATTGCAGCAGCCCACTTTGTGTAAATTAGTTGCCCACTTTGTGCAAATCATTTGCTCAATTTGTGCATGCACTTACTAAAGAGAAATTCAGTTTGTTTTCTCTTCTTCTATGGCCAATCAACAACAGAAATTGGTCCACAAGTTAAGCAATCATTCGTCCATACAAGCAGCCATTCAATGCTTTCATTTATGCTCTTTGATGGATAGAGCATACTCGGTTTTGGTCCCTAGACACCACTCTTCTTGAATTCAGATCAGAATACACCATCTACTGTGAAGAGTAAGGGTTTAGAAGCTCCAAACGAATCACGAAACTCGGTTTAGCAATGGCTGGAGGTAAATTCACTAATTCGATTCACGCTTCCGCTATTTGATTTAAATGTGTTTATTCAGTTTATTAACATGTTTAAATCGTTCCTAAGATTCATTAGTATAACATTTGGTATCAGAGCATCGTTGATTTTGTCTTTACCTTGCTAATTGGACATGCTCTGTTTTTGGTTGTTTACACTCTGTTTTTCTGTTATTAACTGGTTATGTTCGTCAGTTGGAGAAGACGAACTGTTCATTGAACAGTAAAAAACAGAATAGAAAACCGGTTATGAACAGTAAACGGTTATGAATAGTACCGATTATGAATAGTGATTTTATATATAATTTTGGTAAATTAATTCTACATGGTTATAAATTTAATTATAAGTGTTTTGTACTTTTATTTGCTTGTATAATTCATTTTTTTTTTAAATTATACATGCAATTTTGAGATAATATATATATATATATATATATATATTAAATTTGGAATTAAATTTATAAAATATTGCTTATATGTTTATGCAATAATTAAGCCAAATTATTAAATTAATGTTTATGTGATTCATATAGTTTAAATTAATTAGGAAGTAGCCACAGCATTCTTAATTAATTGAAACTATATATTAAGGTTTATTCAGAATCACATTTAAAAATAAACATTAATTGTGATTAATCATACGTAATATAATAAAATTTTATCCCACATGAATTTTTATTATATTTGTATAATTAATTAGAATAAAATATCAAATTATATTTTCTAATTTACCCACAGGAATTAGGAAAAGGAACATAATTTGATAGTTTTATTATAATTTTAACATGAATCTAATTGAATTAGAACTTTAGCCCACAGGCAAGTTTTATGTCACTAGATTCATAATTTAACATAATTCTACATTGGTAGGATATGTCATATTTTTATAGCTTCAAATAAAGTAACATGAGCATGAATATTTAATTTTATTGCAGCAATTCAACCTGTTAATTACACTGATATGAGATGTGATGTTCCCGAACTCAAAGGGGACAACTATAAAGTATGGAAGGAAAGAATTCTCCTTCATTTGGGTTGGATGGACATAGATTATGCTATTAGGAAGTAGGAGCCCCCTGTAGTAATTGAAACCAGCTCTCCTGATGCAGTTGTTCTTTATGATAAGTGGGAGCAATCTAATCGTCTCTCCGTTATGTTCATAAAGACAAAAATATCTATTGGTATTAGGGGCTCCGTCGATCAGTATCACAATGTCCGAGACTTACTAAAGGCTATTGATGAGCAATTCGCCACTTCAGATAAAGCAATGGCGAGCACCCTCATCATACAGTTTTCGTCCCTGAAGCTCACCAGCATTAAGGGTGTGCGTGATTATATCATGCGCATGAGGGATATAACGGCCCAATTGAAAACATTGGAGGTTGAGATGTTGAAATCCTTCTTAGTTCACTACATCATTTGTACCTTACCTCAACAATATGGCCCATTTAAGATATCCTATAACACACATAAGGATAAATGGTCGATCAATGAGTTGTTGACCATGTGTGTTCAGGAAGAGGGTAGATTGATTATGGAGGAAAAGGAAAGGGAAAAAGAAAATGTGAATTTAACGACCCCTGGGAAGAACAAGAAGAATGATCAAGCTAAGGACAAGGGAAAGGGGAAAATTCCTATTCAGAAGGACATTAAGAAGGAGATTGTGTGTTTCTTCTGCAAAAAGAAGGGGCACGTTAAGAAACAATGCTCTAAGTTCATGAATTGGCTTGATAAGAAAGGTACTCAACTTTCTTTTGTTTGTTATGAATCCAATATGACTGATGTTAATCATAATACATGGTGGATTGATTCTGGTTCTACAATCCATGTTACCAATTCATTGCAGGATTTAAGAGACCTGCAGAAACTGATGGGAAGTGAGCGAAGTGTCTATTCAGGAAATAAGACGCCCTCACATGTAGAGGCCATTGGGACGTGCTTATTGGTTTTAAGTAGTGGTTTCATTTTAAATTTGAAGAAGACATTTTATATTCCTAGTTTTTCTAGGAATTTAATTTCAGTTTCCAGACTTGTATCAGATGGTTACTCCTTTAACTTTTCAGACTCTGGATTTAATTTATTTTATAAGTCTGATGTTATTGGATGTGGTATTTTGTCTGATGGTCTTTTTCTCCTTAATCTGCAAAATAATGATAACCATACTTCTATGCATGTTCACGAAAATGTTGGTACTAAACGATGTGTTATGAATGAAGAGTCTTCTATACTGTGGCATCGGAGATTAGGACATATCTCCATTGAGAGAATTAAAAGGTTAGTGAAAGATGGGGTACTTGGTGCTCTGGATTTTACTGACTTTGAGACTTGTATAAGTTGCATTAAGGGTAAGCAGACTAACAAATCTAAGAAAGGTGCCAAAAGGAGCTCTGAGTTATTGGAAATCATACATACAGATATTTGTAGTCCAGACATGGATGCATACCGAAATAAGTACTTTATCTCCTTCATAGATGATTATTCACGATTCATGGATTCTATGGCATCTAACCGAGTTTGGGATCTCGTCAAGTTGTCTGATGGTGTAAAAGCCATTGGAAGTAAATGGGTCTTCAAAACAAAGAAAGACTCACAAGGCAACATTGAGAGATATAAGGCAAGACTCGTTGCCAAAGGATTCACTCAAAGGGAGGGAATTGACTACACGGAAACATTTTCTCATGTATCTAAGAAAGATTCACTTCGTGTGATCATGGTATTGGTTGCCCACTTTGATTTGGATTTGCATCAAATGGATGTGAAAACGACTTTCCTTAATGGTGATCTAGAGGAAGAGGTTTATATGAAACAACCTGAAGGATTCTCCTCTGTTAATGGTGAGCACTTGGTATGTAAGCTTAATAAATCTATATATGGATTAAAACAAGCTTCCCGACAATGGTATTTTAAATTCCATAATGTCATCACTTCATTTGGTTTTGAAGAGAACGTCATGGATCAATGTATATACCAGAAGGTCAGTGGGAGCAAGACTTGTTTTTTGGTACTATATGTGGATGATATTTTGCTTGCAACCAATGATAAGGGTTTGCTATATGAGGTGAAACAATTTCTCTCGAAGAACTTTGATATGAAGGATATGGGTGAAGCGTCTTATGTCATTGGCATTAAGATCCATAGGGAAAGATCTCGAGGCATTTTGGGTTTGTCTCAAGAGACCTATATCAACAAAGTTTTAGAGAGATTTCGGATGAAAGATTGTTCGCCAAGTATAGCACCCATTGTTAAGGGTGATAAATTTAGTCTAATCCAATGTCCTAAAAATGAGCTTGAGAGGGAACAAATAAAAAACATTCCATATGCTTCAGCTGTTGGAAGCCTGATGTATGCTCAGGTCTGTACTAGACCTGACATTGCATTTGTTGTTGGAGTGCTTGGGAGATATCAGAGTAACCCAGGAATTGACCACTGGAGAGCTGCAAAGAAGGTGATGAGATACCTTCAAGGAACAAAAGATTACATGCTCATGTATAGACGGACCGATAATTTAGAGGTAATTGGCTACTCCGATGCGGATTTCGCTGGCTGTGTTGATTCACGTAAATCAACATCAGGTTACATTTTCATGCTTGCTGGTGGAGCCGTGTCTTGGAGGAGTGCAAAGCAAACCTTGACTGCTACTTCCACCATGGAGGCCGAGTTCGTATCATGTTTTGAGGCTACATCACATGGTGTATGGTTAAAGAGTTTCATTTCTGGGCTTAGAGTAGTTGACTCTATTTCTAGGCCATTAAGATTGTATTGTGACAACTCAGCTGCTGTGTTTATGGCTAAGAACAATAAAAGCGGTAGTCGAAGTAAGCACATCGACATTAAATACTTGGCCATCAGAGAACGTGTTAAGGAAAAGAAAGTGGTCATTGAGCACGTTAGCACTGAGTTGATGATTGCTGATCCTTTGACTAAAGGCATGCCACCAAAGAAATTCAAGGATCATGTAGAAAGAATGGGACTTGGTTCCATGATGTAAGTATTCATTTTTATATTTTGATACTCTTATTCAGTTGATGTTATCTCATTTGGTTTTGTGCACAAATATGTTTGTTAATTTGAGAAAACATTACTATAGTTTGGACCTTGAATGAACATAAGGTTTATTCATTAAGTTTTATGGGCTATTGTTGAGAAACTTGATATATATTGTAATACATGGAAGATAATACTCAATATAAGAGGACATATCGCCATGATTCATATATTTCATTTTTCTTATTAAGGTGAATGATGGAATATAAATGTGGACCAAGTGGGAGAATGTTGTATAAAATATTGCAGCAGCCCACTTTGTGTAAATTAGTTGTCCACTTTGTGCAAATCATTTGCTCAATTTGTGCATGCACTTACTAAAGAGAAATTCAGTTTGTTTTCTCTTCTTCTATGCACTACAAGAAATTTGGTTTTTTGTGAGGGTCAAATTTCTAAGGGAATTTCAAAAATCCCTTAGAAATTTCACTTTGTAAGGAATTTTCTAAGGGATCTACCCTTAACAAATAATCTTGCTAGAAAAAAAACAATTTAAAAGGAATATTCCTTGCAAAAAGTTTCAACAAATTTTCCTTATAAAATCCCTAGCAAACTTTTAAAAATCAATTCCCTCACAAACTTATTAAGGGAATTTTGTGAGTATTTTCCCTAGTAAATTATAAAGGATTTTTTCAAGGGTTTTATTTAGTAAATTTACAAAGGGATTATTAAGGAAAATCACTATAAATAATTTTATAAATATATATAATATATATATATTATAATATATATATATATATAATATATATATATATATAATATATGTATTATATTTATAACATGTAACATAATACACACACATATATATATTATTATATGAAACAAGTTTATAGTTTAAACATTCAAAGTCTTAACTAAAGAGATAACAATTAACAACGTATCTAAATAATACATACTTAGTCAAAAATATCTAAATAATGCAAATTGCTCCATCATGCTTTGCACTAACGCTTGCATTTGGTTGAGCTGAGATTGTTGAGCTGAAATGTGTGCTTGTTGTAGTTCCACTACATCCTGTAACTTTGTATACTTCACGAGTGAGAGTGCGAACGGCTGTATGATGCGAGAAGCTATAGAAAAATTGTTACCAAAAATTGGTTTCTATTGTTATGTTCAACATCATTATATAATGTAAAAATTATATATGTTGAAATTTAAGTAGCATACCACTGACAATAAAATATCCACTAAGTATGGTTATCCCATTTCCACCTCAGCCCAGCCTCCTCCAGAACCTTTGCACGAGCCTGGCTCTTCTTTGCTTCATCTTCAACCCAAGATATGCAAAAACGAATACCATAAAAAAGGTACCAACTTGCAGTTCAAAAATGAACTTACACAGCGATGCAGTTATTTCTTACCTTAGTATCCGTACGGCTTCTTTCTTGGCTTCAAGAATCAATTTCTTCCATCTCATCAATCCTTGATACATTCTCAGTTATAATTCTTGATAATTCAATTTGGATTGCTTCCATCATTCTCCCACTGCTCAGTGCTATAGCAGCTTGGGCTTTTGTTGAAGGTTTAGTGGTTTGGAATCTTCTACTGTTTCCTGTAAAGAACATTGAATCAGTCTAATGGATTTTATTTAGAGATACGAGGGGAGGAGGGTAAGAGAGACCAAAAACTCTTCTGATAATGCTCTTATCACCACACAGCCTGTCTATGAAAAATTTAGGAGATATGCCCGATTTAGCCTTCTTCACATCCATGAATCCAACTTTTATCATTGATATCTGGACTGTAAACAAGCCAGGCTTAAGAACTAAGCAAGATTCAAGATGCATTAGACATGTAATAACTGGTCAATGTGATAAGTACCTGTTCGATAATTTCTGGAATAACATCATATTCTAACTGAACTTTCTAATTTATCAGATCATGTCGAGAGATAAAGCTGACAAGAGATTTGTATTTTAGAGAGAGGAAAAAGTTTAGAATTGAAAAGATGACATCGTACCTCTTAGGGGATAAGTTGATCTTTTTTCCAGTTTCAGAACCATTAGAGTTGGAGTACTTTGTTGATAGCTTACTCAACATGACACTAGACTCTGCTAAGGCTAATATAACAAAGAAAAGAAATCCACTATTTTATTGCTTGAAAGTGAATAAGTTGGGAAAGCAGTGAATTGGCATACCATACCTTGAATATCTTCAAAATCAGGATCTTCAACATTAACATCATCAAATGCAGCAATTCTTGTCCCAGACAGTGAAATTGGTGAGATAATCCTATGCTTTGGATTCCTGAAGCCGATTAACAGTGTAAGATCTCAAATAATTTAAAATGTTGTGCCCAATATACAAACAAACAAAAGAAATAACAAAGTTTTTCTTGTGTTTTTGGATTTAAGGGACATCCTAGGAAATATTAGCTTCAAGTGCTTACCTTTCCAGTAAATTTACTTGAACCAGCCACCGTGTATATTCCCTCCTAGTGCATAATTCATCAACTTTGACACCGTCCTCAACTATCTGTATATTTCAATAAAAAATAAGCTCAGAGCAGCAAAAGAGCAGTTCTCTAACCTATAAACTTCGAGATGAATGCGGGCTTTAAGACCATAGCCAACTGAACTACAGTAGATCAGGTCTCTGTATATTGCAATTGCAACATAATCAAATCATCCTACATGTTGAAGCAGTTTTCAGTTCGATTTGCAGCTAGCGCCTAAATTGCGAACACTCTACATAATAAATGCAGACTCTAAGCTAATTTCCAGACAAAACTTAGTCAACAATTACAGTGCACACGTATATGGATTATGGACACGTCATATTTAGATAAATTAACTTCTTCTAAGCTGATTTGGTTTGGTTTTTATTTGGTAATAGATTTTCATGCACATATATCTGTTATATGCATACATTTGTGGGAACTGGAGTAGAGATAACTAAACACATGCGTAGTAGCTAAATTGTAATACTCACAGATTAACTGGTTGGCTAATGTAAATAATACAACAAAATATAGGGTTTCGGAGAGAAGAATCAGAATCAATGAACAAATAACCAAATCAGATAGAAGAATGTACCAGATTATCTCCTGCGGATAAATCAGAATCGGAATCGTAGGGTTTCCCAAAGCAAATCCAAACGCGCAGATGTAGCAACCCAAAGCAAATCAATCATGTTGTTATGTCCTAACTAACCAACAATCACTCTCTTAAACGAATACACGAGTCGAGAAGATGAGCAAACCTATATTAAACTCCCCAACATCTAAACTACACTGATGCTCAAAATTAAAGAGCAACCTCTCCACTAAAATGTCCATGGAATGAGCGCGGAGGACTGCTCACCTTTTTCCCTCGCATAAATTGAATGTATCGGAACCACCGAGCGAGCAGAATCACTGACGAGCATAAGGTTAGCGTTCTTATTTGGGAAGAAACGGTGATGAGCATAATGTTTCTTATTTCATCGGTTTATTATGAATTAATTAGATCGGTTTATTACATGGGCTGAAAATAAAAAAAAGTAATACGGGTCATGGGCTTGCTTAGGATATAGTTTGAGTAGCTGGGCCGACAACAAATCTCTCCGGGAAGGGTGGATGGAAATCACAGTCACTAATACGGGGATAAGTCGTATGACCGAGAATTGTTTTTTGTTATCTATTGCTAATATTATGTCATATAATATTACTTAGGATTTTCCCTTACAAAAAATAATTTTTTTTAAGGATATATAAATTCCTTGCAAATGAATATATTTTCTGAGGAGCTGTAAATCCCTTACAAAATTTAGGATTGAACAAGGTAATTAGTGAGGGATTATCCTTAAAACTATTTATAAGGAAAATTCGTCACAAAATATCTTCATTATTCCTCTAAAATATTTTCCTTACAAATCTGTAAGTAATGTAGTAAGGAAAATATATTTTGTGATGAATTTCCCTAATTATTATTCTCCTCACTTAACCCTAACAAATCCCTTACAAATAGTTCTAAATTTAAAGGGATTATTTACTTAGCAAACTTTCCTTCACAAAATACAGATTTTTATGTAGTGATGGCCAATCAACAACAGAAATTGGTCCACAAGTTAAGCAATCATTCGTCCATACAAGCAGCCATTCAATGCTTTCATTTATGCTCTTTGATGGATAGAGCATTATATAGAGCATACTCGGTTTTGGTCCCTAGACACCACTCTTCTTGAATTCAGATCAGAATACACCATCTACTGTGAAGAGTAAGGGTTTAGAAGCTCCAAACGAATCACGAAACTCGGTTTAGCAATGTCTGGAGGTAAATTCACTAATTCGATTCAAGCTTCCGCTATTTGATTTAAATGTGTTTATTCAGTTTATTAACATGTTTAAATCGATCCTAAGATTCATTAGTCTAACAACTCCTTCACGTTTCGTTCCTCTCTCACGACTGGTTCCTCCCCTGTGGGTTTTGGCCATGGAATATTTTCGACCGGTTCCTCACCCACTATTGGTTCCTCTCTCGCGGCTGGTTCCTCCCCTGTGGGTTTCAGCTGGTTCCGCAGAAGATCTCTTCCTCCCCTGTGGGTTTCGATTGGTTCCGCCGATCCGAGGTCCGTCAGTGGTTGCTGCCGGTTGACAACGCCAATCCACCTTTCTTCCTCGCCTTTCGAATCTCCGCTTTCTTACATGTTTCACTCTGGTCTCCTTCTTGCTCCGGAGAGAATCGACTCTTGAACTCGTCATGCGTGGTCTCCTGTTTGTTCCCGTCGGACGAGTCGAAGGGTGGAGTCTCCGAGTCGACAACTCTGATTGTAAAGAGTGTGCGATGGAGCTTCTCCAAATACCACGCTTCGACTGATTTCTCATCTGGCCACCTCCGATGGTCTGAGCTAATCCTTCGAACCCGGTCGTCGGTTTGTCCATGTTGTCGCCGCCACGTGATGAGGATGAAGCCATCAGCGTTCTCCCGGAGTCTAAGTGTGGCCTGGTGGTGGCGAATCCTGCTCTGATTTCCTATGTCGAAGTGCTTGCAGCCACAACAATTTGAGCCACTAGTAGGGTCAGCAATGGTGTGGTGAAAAACTCATAACTATGGTTATAACTGTTACTGTTTAATATGGTTAACCCTACCATTATGGTACGGTACAGTTATGGTGATGAATTTTCTACCCATAATGGTTATGGTTATGGTATTTGAGTTATACTCATGGTTATAACCATGGTTATTATATAAATATAATAATTATTTATTATTAATAAACTAATATATACTAAATAATGGAAGTTACTAGACATACATGTAATAAATAACCAAGAAGATAGTTTTATATATTTTTATTGTTGGCAATATAGATTTATGTATGTTTTAAAATAAAATTTCAGTCTTTTATTATATTACATGTGTGAAATAAATATGGGTATACGGGTTAAAACCATGGTTAATAACAACGGTTATTTTAATGGTTATGGTATTGAAAATTGTACATGTAATGGTTATGGTATGTGGTTTGAAAATATGGTATGGTTATGGTATTTGTCATACCCGTACCATACCTTAACCATCGCCAGCCCTAGCCACCAGAGCTTCTAGTTGAGCAGCCAGAGCTTCCAATTGAGCCGCCAACGTAACTGTTAAGGCTGGTTTCTGGCCGGAGTTGACACTTCTATCTGATTCCGACATAACTCGACTACTCGAACAGGTAATCGATAAATGATGATTGATGTAGAGTTCGATCCTAACTAATCGACTAACTCAACTTTGATACCATAATAGAATTTAGAACTGATTTTTTTTTATTAAACAGTTACAACATTACACTATTTTATAGATACAATTCTGAAGACTTATTTGCCCCTACTTTCGTATATTGTTGGCATTACTAATATGTCATTGTTGATTATACTTTCCTAATAAGTTGTATTTGGATTAAACATATTTTTACACTAATACAATTCAAAATACTCGTAATTAACCCGTCAAAGACGAATTGATTTCAACTACTCATAAGTGATAACCCGATCGAAATTCTTGGTAGCCCTTTATTTATCTTCTTTGTATTTGTTGAACGTCAGTTCGGGTCGATTGCAGGCGTCCCATTGGATCGGGTTGAGACAGTTTTCATCCGATAATGTATGATTGATTAGTCCTAAACTTGATTAGTTGACCTGGTCAAGAGTCGTTAATAACCCCCTCATCACCTAATTAACAATTCTAGTGTGTCGATTACCAAATAATATCTTGCAGAATTTGACAGCTCTCATCTCCAACTTCTTCCTCCTGTCCCTCTAACAACACCCCCAATAACAAAAACATGGCAAGAATTTCCTGCAAAAAACCCACCACACCAAGACACATACGACATCTTCTCCGACAACTCTAAACCCTAATATCGTCCTCTGTTTCAAACTTGCAAATGCTCAGTGTCCGTGCCCCACTGTTCTTCGCCTTAGTCGCTCTCTCGCTTGTGACATCAACCCTATCGTTGTCGCAACAAGAAGCTCTCCTCAAACTCAAGGCATCGATAACCCACAATGGAGCCCTAGATTCATGGAGTTCGGGAAAACCGCCCTGCGAGGGGGAAGGTTGGAATGGAGTCGTTTGCTTTAATGGCATCATCCACCGTCTTCATCTCTCAAGTATGGGTCTTTCAGGCAATATAGACATCGACGCATTGGTGGAGATAAGTGGGCTCCGGTCGATCAACTTTGCCAACAATTCCTTCGCAGGTGTAATCCCAGATTTCAACCGCCTCGGCGCCATTAAATCACTCTTCCTATTGAAAAACAAATTCTACGGAGAGATACCGAATGATTTCTTTTCACAAATGTTGTCGATTAAAAAGATTTGGTTGAGTGATAACGAGTTTTCGGGGGAAATACCCGACTCGTTATCCCGACTTTCGCACCTCAAAGAGTTACACCTCAAGGGGAATAAGTTTTCGGGTTCGATTCCTAAGATCAAGCCTAATATGCTTAGTTCGATAGACTTGTCGGGTAACAATTTGAGTGGTGAGATTCCCTTAAGTCTATCGAATTTTAACGCCAGTGCTTTTGCGGAAAACGAAGGGTTATGCGGAAAACCTCTGAACAATCCGTGCACTGAGGAAACTGAAGAAGAGGCAACGCTTCCGCCTGAAGAAGAAAAGAGCAATCTCAGAACGAAGCTCGCTGCTTTATTTATAGTCGGGTTATTGGTTGTAGGGCTCTTGGTCGTCATTAGGGTCTCATCTCCTCTCCAAGAAGAAAAAACTTTCCAACATGGCGAGTTCAACGAGAAGGAGTTAGCTGAGAGAGTTAAGACAAATGATATCGATTTGGCTGAATCGGGCAGCAAGAGGAGCTCAAAGAGAGGGTCGAACAGTGGAAGGTCTCGATCGTCTGATGACATAGTGATGGTGGATGATGAGAAAATAGGGTTTGGTCTGCCGGATCTTATGAAGGCGTCGGCCGAAGTTCTTGGGAGTGGTGCCCTAGGGTCGGCATATAAGGCCATGATGTCTAATGGATTGTGCGTTGTGGTGAAGAGGATTAGGGACATGAATGCCCTTGGGAAAGAGGGGTTCGAAGGTGAGATGAGAAGGTTCGGCAAGGTTCGCCACCCGAATGTCTTGGCTCTATTGGCTTATCACTATAGAAGAGAAGAGAAGCTGCTGGTTTTTGAGCACGTGCCGAAGGGAAGCTTGCTCTATGTTTTGCATGGTAAAAGATTATTAATCCGACACTAATTATTAATAAGGGTAAATAGTCACAATCCGGTATGTTTGTTTATGTTATTTTTTGCATCCCTAGTATAACTATTTGCATTTTGAACATGTTAAATAATACATCTAACAGTTAACTATTCATCCATTTTTACCGTTAAATATGTCAAAATAATATTTTTATTCTCTAATTCATCTTCAACAATAAAAAAACTCATATTTGAGTTTAAATTCAACCCAAATCTACATTTTTGGATTGAATTTGTCATCAAAATGCAGATTTGTGTTGAATTTGAATTCAAATCTGCATTTTTTAGTTAAATTAAGTGTTGAAAATGATCTGAACAAGAGGGTAAAATGTGGACGGTTGATACATTTAACAATTTCTTATAATTAAGAGTGAAGAGAACAATATTTTCAAACATCTTAGTGCATTTAATAATAACCGTCGATCATTTCGATACTATTTACTCTATTAATTAATAACAACCATTTGATTATTTCCTTTGATCTTGTAAGGCAATCGAGGTATTTGTCATGCCGAACCCAACTGGCCGACCCGATACAAGATAATTCTCGGTATTGCACGCGGTCTAGGGTTCCTCCACGGCGAGTTCTCGACCTACCAACTTCCTCACGGCAACCTCAAATCGAGCAACGTTCTTCTCCAAGAAAACTACGAGCCATTGCTAAGCGACTACGCATTGCATCCCCTGATGGGTTCGCATCAAGCTTCCCAAACAATGTTTGCATTTAAGGCACCCGAATCCACGCAAGGTTCGGTTGTTTCTCCGAAATGCGACGTTTATTGCCTGGGAGTGATTATACTGGAAGTTTTAACTGGAAAGTTTCCTTCCCAATACCTGAGCAACAGCAAGGGTGGTACCGATGTTGTGCATTGGGCTTCGATGGCGGTGGTGGAGAGGAGGGAGGATGAGATTATTGATCCTGCGATGATATCGAATAATTCTGTAGATAGTAAGAGTGAGATGGTGAATCTTGTACGTATTGGTGTTGCTTGCACGGAGAGCGACCCTGCAAAGAGACTTGACTTGAGGGAAGCAATTCGGTGCATAGAAGAGATGGAAGTTTAACAGCATTATAATGAATATACATACATGTTAATTGAAGAAGATATATATAGTTACGTATCGTTAGTTTGCTTTGGGTTAAAACAAAGTTAGTGATCATCGTCGTCGATTTCTTCTTCCTTCTCCTTCATCTTACCTTCCTCTTTCTCAGAACCAAGCCACCAAAACTGCAGAAGACCAGCAGTTTTTTGCCAATTCCAGATTTTGTGTTGTGTGTCACGAATTCACGATCTCGAAAATCTCCATATGTGGAGCACGTTCATCGACACGTATTATATATATAGATATATTAGAGATTATAGATAGAATAGATTTTTTCTTTTGGTAAAACAGAAATTATAGATAGAATAGATAATTTAAATCTATTAGGCTTTCTATTGAATTAGTATATAAACATACCCTCACTTCATCTTGTAAACACAATTCATTCAACAAAGATGAGATAAAATTTACAATTCTCCTTGCCTTTTTCTTCTTGCTGCCATGTAATATGGTATCATAACCAAGCTGCCATATTTATCGGGCATCCTCTTGGAGTCAAAGGATATCGGTTATACAATACCCAAACTGGATTGTTCTTCATCTCCCGGAACGTCGTTATATGTCTTTCATGAACACATCTTTCCCTTTCACACTGCAACATCCCTAACTGAAACTGTGGATTTTTTTTCCACATGTACCGCTTCTGCAACCCGTCAATGAACCATTACAGACGCCACCCTACGTAGAACATTCATCACCACCAACACCAACCCATCACAACCCTCAATCTCCGACGTAGCATTCGGCTGCCTCGACCTCCTGCTCGCCTGCAAAATTATTTGACTTATGCATCTACATGTCGATACCCCGTTGGAAATTATGTTTCTACCAAACGACTCTCCACCGATTATGAGCAAATCATTGATGTCGTTTCTTCACATTATGAACCTCAGTTCTATCATCAGGCAGTAAAATACTCTAAATGGCACCAAGCTATGGAAGAAGAACTCAGTGCACTTGAATCACAACACACTTGGTCGGTTGTTCTACTCCATGGTGTTAAACGAAAGATCGCTTGGAAATGGATTTATCGTATCAAGTATCAATCAGATGGGAGCGTAGATCGGTTCAAAGATCGACTAGTTGCCAAGGGTTTCACTCAAGTCGAAGGTATTGACTTCATGGACACCTTCTCACATGTTGCAAAGTTAGTCTCATTCAGAGTTCTACTCTCTTTGGCAGCTATGCATAATTGGCATCTCATACAACTCGATATAAATAATGTGTTTCTCAATGACACTCTTAATGAAGAGGTATCCACGGAGTTACTTCCAGGATATTCATCCTATTCATCACAACACAACATGGAAGGCAAGTTATATAAGTCACTATACGAACCTTCGTCAAGCATCTCGGGAATGGTATACAGAATTTTCTAATGTAGTCCTCAACTTCGGCTTCACCCAAAGTCATGTCGATCACTCCCTCTTCACCAAAGGAACTCGCACATCCTTCAGTGCTTTACTTGTATACGTTGATGATATTATACTCGCACGAAAGGATCTCGTTGAGATCAACAATGTTAAAAGTCATCTCCAACGTCATTTCCACTTCAAAGATCTTGGCCCTCTACGATTCTTCCTAAGTTTTGAAATCGCACGAAATTCCAAAAGAATCACCATAAATCAACGAAAATACACACTTCAATTGCTAAATGACTTCGGGTACCTAGGAACTAAACCTTCCAATTTACCCATGACATCCGCAAAATTGACCACAACGTAAGGTGAATTGCTCAATGATCCCCAACAGTACAGACGCATCATTGGACGCTAACTATATCGTACACATACCATATCAGACATTGTTTATGTAGTCCATAATTTGAGCAAATTTGTTTCCGCCCCGCATACTCCACATTTCATGGCTACACCACACTTACTCAGTTACCTCAAGCGAGCACCTGGACTCAGTCTTTTCTTCCATGTTGATAACCCATCAAATGTTAGTGGTTTTATTGATTATTATTATGCTGCTTGTCCAGAATCTCGTCGCTCATGTCTGGATTTTGCATTTTTCTTGGAAACTCCTTCATCTCATGGAAATCCAAGAAGCAGGTCATAGCCAGTCGCTCTTCCGTCGAAGCAGAATATCGCGCAATGGCACTAGGCACGAGTGAACTCATTTGGATTGGCTCTCTCCTACGAACCTTTCAACACCGCGTACCTCATGTTTCCTTATTATGTGATAATCAAGCTGCATTACACATCATCAACAGTTTTTCACGAACGGACAAAACATATTGAGGTTCACTGTCATTTTGTTCGCACAAAGGTTCAGGAAGGATTTCTTCGACTATTTCACGTACACACAGGCAACAATTCGCCGACATATTTACAAAAGCATTACATCAACCCTGTTTTGATATTCTAGCTTCCAAGTTGGGACTTCTAAACATCTACTCGGATCCAACTTGAAGGGGTATTATATATATATATATATATATTAGAGATTATAGATAGAATAGATAGTTTAAATCTAGGGTTAATTGTCAATTTGCCCCCTAATGTTTAGACCGAATTTAAGATTCCCTCTTAAAGTTTAAAATTTTAAATTTTAGTCCCAATGTATGGACGGAATCAAAAATCTCCCCATTCCGTCTTAAGGCCGTTTATTTGAAACGGTAAACCCGACACGTGCCTTGCACATGCATTTTTCTAAGAAAAAAAGACACATTTGCCCTTATTTGAACAGGAATCTTTTCCTTAAAACAGCAGTGGCAAAAACCGTGGGCAGCCCATAATGTGCAAGGCAAAAATCATGATTCATAAGTTTATTTTGAAAAATGACGATTATTTTGAATTCTCGTTTCCGTTTGGTAATTCTGCAAGATCGCCGACGACGCTTTCCAGAACGGCCAGATTCGGCCAACGTTCCCGTTATTCGATCAGAGTCTTCTCGCGGATGACGAGGCGGCAAGACCATCCCAGCCTGCAGCGCATGAGCCTCTGAAGAAGTTTTTCACGGCGGAGGAAGCGGACGGGACGGCGGAGGAGATTAAGTCAACAGCGGATCTTGGCAGGAAGAGTAACTCAACTGGGTCGTCTCGAGTGTGGCGGTTCAGGGTCGTCTCTATCCTTGATCTATCTACTAGCTCAATTGGGAGGCAGAGGCTTCTTCAGTTCAGTGCTCTAAAGATCCTCATGTGAGTGACTAACTAGTCATTCTTCAGTTACTATTGTCCCCACTTGATTTTTTTTTTTCTATCTAATACTTAATAATTGCTTTTCTCTTCATCCTATCTTCAAAATCTGAAACTCATATATATGCCTGAGCATATTAGTAGGCAATGTTTACAAGTCTGTCTGTTTCATTTGAACATACTCTGACCAATTAAGAGTAGAAATTGTTTTCTTCAGGGACGTAGTTGCTCGATGGAATCAGGTACTCTGGACGAGGAATGTATGAATACAACTCATAAGAAGGAAGAAAAGTCTTCTACTTTACTTCTTGATTCAATTGTTACTCTTTTCAACAGCTGCAACATCAAGCAGTTGGAAAGAATATCAATTCAACTCTTGGAGTCTTTCTTGGGCCGTCTAAAAGACTTGTGGTCTAAATTGCACAGTCAAGTTTTGGTCTCTGAGGCTGCTTCGGAATGCGAAAAACAGTGTAGCAAATGCTTGAAGAATTGGAACATTAATGATTTGGCAGAATGCATTTTTAGACTGTCTATTGCAGTTCCTCATGCAACTGCTTTTCCAATTGAAGTTATTAAAAATGGTATTTTTGGGTTGCTTGAATCTAGTTTTGAAAATTTCCTGGAGAATCACTGGGAAGCATCACCATTTTTCATGAATACAACCTCAAATGAAAATGATGATGCGGCGCGTCTTCTCGTCGACCTTGCCGTATCCCTTGAACGAATTGATCGAGTCCATGAGCGGATCTCCTCCAAGCTGAATCAATGGAGTTGAAGTTACAGATTACTGGAAATGGGGAAGTGGCCAAGTGCCAACGAAAAGAAGTTGCAGTGGAATGGAAAGATGGAGAAGAATGGCATTTGTGTCTTTTGTTTTTTAGAAAATGCATGTGCAAGGCACGTGTCGGGTTTACCGTTTCAAATAAACGGTATGAAGACGGAATGGGGGGATTTTTGATTTCGTCCATACATTAGGACTAAAATTTAAAATTTAAAATTTTAAGGGGGAATCTTAAATTCGGTCCAAACATTAGGGGGCAAATTGACAATTAACCCTTAAATCTATTAGACTTTCTATTGAATTAGTATATATACATACTCTCACCTCATCTTGTAAACACAATTCATTCAACAAAGATAGAGATAAAATTTACAATCCTCATTGCCTTCTTCTTCTTACTACCATGTAATAACACGTTTCTGTTTCGATTTAATTTAAGTTCCTCCTGACAAACACACCAATTGTTCGATCTCTGCAATGACAGAGATCGAACATATCCCCTGGAGCATCGCCTACAACAAAAATGCCATGTTCGGAAAGTATGAGATTGGATGCCTATTGGGCTTCGGTGCCTTCGCCAAGGTATACAATGCTTGCAACGTCATCTCCGGACAGAGATTCACCGTCAAGGTCATCAACAAGATGAAACTGGCCTCCCCTCTTCTGGCAGCGGCCTCGCTGCTAACATCAAGCGCGAGATCTCCATCATGCGACGTCTCCACCACTCAAACATTGTGCAGCTCTACGAGGTCTTGGCCACGCGGAGCAAAATCTATTTCGTGATGGAGTTCGTCAAGGGCGAAGAGCTCTTTACTAAGGTGGCCAAGGTCCGCTTCACCGAGGATCTCAGACGCAAGTAGCAGCTCTTTACTACGAGGTCTTTGTCACATCCACAACGTTTTCCAGCATCTCATGCTGCACCGAGGATCTCATATGCAAGTACTTCAAGCAACTCAGGTTTTTATCTTCTTTTATTCAAAGTTTTGTTCAGTTATAATAAATGGTAAAATGATATTTTTGGGAGTTCACATGCTATTCTTATCACGTGCAAGGTACGTGACAAAATTAATGGAGAAATGTAACAATCAACAGTAAAAATGATCAAATAATCGAGTAGTCAAATTTTAGTAATTAATTATTTATATGAGTAAATATAAGTACCTATTTAGTATGAATAAATATCCCATACCTACCGCTTCTCCATCCAACAAACACTACTAGTCTAGTACTACTAATACGAAGACTGCAGAAAGAACGAAAGCGAAAAGGTTGAAATGAAGACATCGGAGCTCGTGGCCAAATTGAATCTGACTCCTCATCCGGAGGGAGGATTTTACTCGGAAACTTTCAGAGACGACTCTGTTACTATTACCACCGCTCATCTTCCACCTCAATGTAAGAAGCACCAAAAATTCATTAATTTCCTCAGCTTTTGATTTGATTCCATAAGTTGTGGATCTTTTATCTGTTATGCTGAATCAATAGTTGGAAAACGAGCGGTTTTTACTTCTGCTAATGCTTCTTAGGATCGGATTGAGTATGGATCTGATAGATCATAATTATAAAAGCAGGGTATTATTCATTTGTGACTGCATATCCACCTTTTTGGAGATTATGGCTATTGTTGTTGCAATTCCATGATTTTGTCCGCCATTAGAGTTGCTACATATAGTGTGCTAGCACTAGCAGCATGCCAAATAAGGCTTGGCTTAGAGATGTTAATTCTATTTGGCTGCAAAAACTATCCACAATCATTGTTATAGTGAATATTCTTCGTTGATTTCGTAATCAATCTGATCCGACGATCACGTTTTGAAATTGTGATGTATCTCAACTCAAAAGATAAGCTAGATCGTCCAGTGAGCACGAGCATATACTTCTTGGTACCGTCTGGAAATGTATCGCTCTTCCATCGAATCCCCATGGCAGAAACCTGGCACTTTTACCGTGGAGAACCTCTCACTGTAAGTAACTTTTAATCTTCACTACTCTGCTGCAGGGATACGATATTTCGAGCATAAAACACGTCATCTGTTTTGCTTTATATTGTTTGGTTTAGGTTGTGGAGTTAAATGAGAAAGATGGGAACTTTAAGCTAACCTGCATTGGACCCGAAATCGAAAACAACCAGAAACCGCAGTATACAGTGCCTCCCTACGTATGGTTTGGTTCTTTTCCAACAAAAGACTTCAACATCTCATCAGAAGACACAAGCAAAGTTGTAAAGTCTGAACCAAGAGATTCAGAGAAGCACTACTCACTCGTTGGATGCACCTGCGCACCCGCCTTTCAGTACCAGGATTTTGAGCTTGCCAAACGTTCCGAGCTTCTTTCTCGCTTCCCGGGTGCAGCGAGTGTCATCTCCTTCCTCACCCCGCCGGAGCAGTGAAAACCCAACCAAATGTGTACGGAATAATGAAGCTACGAATGGCATAAGTATTACTATCCAGTGTTTGTTAGTAGGAGGTAAAATAAGAACATTGAGAAATGTGGAGATCCTTATTCTGTGATCTGCTAGTGCTGCTGCTATCATTTTTTTATCAACAAAATAATACAATACAATACAAGATGGGTTGAATTGAATCACAATCAATACAGAAGACGTTCTTGGTATGAAGATATTGTTGCTATGAACTCAATTGAATGACCATAATCGAGGATCACTAGCTTGCCGTTGGTCTATATCCATTCGGTCATCAGCTACTACTTACTATTCTATGGGAAAAGTATGAAAAAACGCCCGGATGTTTGCCGAGATTGGTAATTGCACTCATATTGTTTGTCTTAACATCTATATGTTTCCATCTGTTTGTACTTACACATTTCCGTCAATGGGGTTACATTTTCCGTCTAAATGAAGTCATGTGCCCTACATGTGATGTAATATATGAATTATATTCCCTTTATACCCCCTCCATGTTCTATGTTCGTCCTTGTCAGTTTTTGCACCATTATGTTTGTAATAACCGTAAGTGACAGTCCAATTGAACCGAACTGAACCGAACATCCAAAATAACCGACATCCAAACGATCCTATTTCTATACAACAACCAAAACAACCAAACCAAACATTTGTTGCCCGAAACAGATCCAAAATGGTCTAAAATTCAGAAATAACATCCAAAATAACCGAACCAAACATCCAAAATAACCGAACTTAACATTCAACAAAACAGTAACTACTAAACATCCTTTCATTGAGTAGATCTCTGGACAAAGCGCGGTGAAGTGCGAGTACCGTGTTGCATAGTCTTCGTCTTGATTTTTCCCGTTTTAAGTGGTTGGGGAGATAAGACTAATTTCCGACAAGTTGACAACTCAGGGGCACTTGATCTCACTTTATCAACATCGTCGTCCGAGTCAACGTGGATTGGTGTCGATTTCGATGAAGATGGTTGTCTGACCTACATAACCCAAAATTGTGAAGATGATATCCAAACCTATTTTTATCGTATCAACCCTATTGTACCTTTTGTTCGCTTCTTCGCACTGTTAACTTGACCCTTCTTTTTCTCTTTTGAGACTCCACATTCATTGGAGACGTAGGTGCAGGTTCCTCATTATTCATTGGAGTCGTAGGTGTAGGTTCCTCATTCCTGGGTGTTTCATCTGTTTGATCTTAAGTTGGTTCTTGGTCGGTGTTCAACTTCCTCTGAACACCTCCCTTTCGCTTCTTTGAACATGCATAAGAACATGTATTATAAGAAAACAACATATCAACGATATAGACAATTTGTTGAGTTTCAACATGTTCTGTTGCCTGACTGGTGCGTACAGAACTCCCCTCTGGTTGTACTGATCCACCAATCTTGGACCTAGTACATCCTCTCTTGTTGTGACCCATGATGTTGCAAATTGAACAAAATTGTTTCAATCCATGCTTTGTTAACTTACTGGTGCTCTTGTAGCTGGGTTCAGTAGCTGCCCTAGTTCGTTTCTTCTTTGGTCTTCCACCTCTCTTCTTCACATCTGGTGGATCAATAGGTAGGGAGTCAACCTTCACTCAATCATCGACACCGAGTAGTGTCTTTGTTTCTTATGGGACCTAACTTCAATCTCCTCGTCATCTTCATCAACGTCATCTTTGTCAGCTTTCCAATTTGGATCGGAAATAGCATCCGAGCATGAATCTGTCTCATCGGAGCACCACCTTTGAACGAACAACAAGGCATTAAAACTGAACCCAACATCACAAACAAGTAACAAAAACCAAACCCAACAGCACACCAAAAAACTGAACCAAACAGCACAACAAGGCAACCCAAAAACCGACCCCAAAAGGCAAAAACAACACAACAACTAAGGCATTAAAACACAACAAAAGTCTAGACTTACCACAACAATCGAAGTGCAGACGATCGGTCTGAAACAACCGCAGGGAGTGGGTGACAATCGGTCCGAAAAACCCGAAATGGAGGGACAATCGGAGTGACGAACTGGAACAAGGTGGAACGGAGGGACTCTCTTCGGGATGGGCTCGGAACCTTCGGTGGAACAAGGTTAGAGTTTCGGTGGAACAAGGGGCAGGGCAACAGCTTCGATTGAAGAAAGGGACCGAGAATGAAGAAGCCAAGGGGGTTCGGGTCTGTCTACAAGTGACATCCAAGGGTACAGACGTCTTTTCAATGTCATCTGTTCGAAATAAACGGTGTCACGTGTCGTGCACATGCCATTTAACGATTCAATTTGACGGAAGGTGGAGTTACCTACAAAATGAAACATGAAGGTGGACTTAATTACGTCCCTAAACATGTTGGTGTAGTTGCAAAAAAAAAACATTTGAGTGTTTTTTCATACTTTCTACATATTCTATATATCATAGTTATCAGAACCGGGCCGGACCGGTGGTCCGACCGGGCTCGATCGGGAACCGGACCCCTGTCCGGTTTGGTTCAATTAAATGACCGTTATGCAAATAAATAGTATTTGAACCGGGTTGAACCGGACGGTTTTTTGAAAACCGTCCGATTCTCCAAAAACCGGCCGATTTTCGGTTCAAATTTTCAGTTGCTTTTTTTTTTTTACAAACCAGTCGGTTTCGGTTTAAACCAGACAGGTTCGGTTCGGTCCTGTGACAGGACCATTATTCCTATGTCACTGTTCAATACTTGGGGTCGGGTCCATAGTTAGTACTTCCTTTGAAAACTAAAGACACTGAAGAAGACGAAGAAGGGGAGGAGCTCTCAGGTGAAGAAGTTGCAGAAAGATTGTTCTTTTTCTCATCCCATCTCGCTTGAAGGAAGAAGAGACCAAGATTGTGACAAGATTTTTTGTTTAAATTAATAACACTTCATTTTTTTTATTCAACCTTTTTCTTCTTTTATTTTTGTTTATTCATTATTATTAGTTTATTATGATCATCCACTACCCCGTAACTTTTTCTTCTTTTGTTTTTGTTTATTCATTATTATTAATTTATTATAGTCATCCACTAGCACCGTAATTTTGGCATGCCAAAGTCTACTATATATACAAGACTATACTAGACTTTGGCATGCGTGATAATAAATTTTTTATTTGTGATAGTTATAATTGCAATTATGATATTTAATTTATAACCGTATGTATATATATATATATAAACTTATTATATAAATAAATTTCAATACTTATATCAAACTTAAATTAATCTCAATTATATTTGAAATTAGTATATCTTAATAGTTAAAATAATATTTTACGATCATGATACTCAAAATTTAATTTAAAAGCACTAGAATAAAATATTAAAACCGTGGTTAATAATCGTAATTATAAATACAATTATAGTGTGTAGTTAAAAATATTGTACAATTATAGTATTTACTATACTCGTACCATACCTACCCTACTAGCTACTGCTCCAATGAAGATATTCCACCAGTGATGGTTGCTGCTTCAAGGCCAGTTTAATTCTCATGATTTACCCTAATACAACGACTGTCTAACTTAAATAAAACTTTTATGAGTTGACAGAAGTACGAAGTGGTTGCTTGCTTGCTTGCTATATCTGATGTAATCATTCCTTCAGTCCAAACATGACTTCCCCCACCCGAAAATGCAAAGGAGATCATCCTTGTTTTATCAGCAAAGATCTTTGCCTATTCTGCTTCAAGATTGTAAGGTTGTACACCCACTTAGGCAGTGATCATCACCTTGTGCTATGCCAAAACAGTGCCCTGGATAATCGGTGTTTGAATGATTCACCATGCATAGCCACTGTCAGTTCCACTGCATTCTTGAGTTGGGACTGGCAAATTGCCTTCCAAACTCATCTGTTGAACCTCTGCAGATGATAGTATCTTTATTGCCTGAACATTGATTACAAACTCCCTGCATATAATTGCATTTAGAGTAGTTAATATCCATTTAAAATATTGGTTGTATTTGATCAGTGAGGGCTTACTCCCACGGATCATCGCCCAGAAGCAACATATCGTTCTCATGATCCAAGTAGACAAGTTTCCATTCCATCCAATGGGGATCTTCCAACTGTCCTTCGATCCCAAACATGCGGGCCAAGTCACGCCTAAGCTCCTCATAACCTCTGTAACGGGTCACATCGATAGATCTTCCCACTGAGCCTCGCTTTTGGACCTTCATGTATCCAATGTAACCAGATTAATGAAATAACAGCAGCAAGAAACATAACATGATTATGGAGTAATGTCGTAAAAGCTCAAGCTTGTATGCAAAGAAGGCTGGAACTCTGAGGTCCAAACTTCAAATCCATCGCCCCTAATTTATTCTGGACATAGTATGAGAAGAGGTCGGTAGCATTCGGGGACCAAGCCAGGAGGGGCAAGAAATTTAACATTTTAAGAGATTTACGAAATAGTGTTTAGAAATGGTCATACTATCATATATATTTTTCCTAGAAGAATGGAAGCGCTTCAGTTACTTTTTAGTTGGAAATGACAAAATGTATGATTTTTGAACAAAATTACTAATGTATGTGAACGACAAACAACACAAACATGTTACTAACCTTGGTGTATGTCCTCATGCGCTGAGGTTGGTTAGCCCAAATACCACCACCACCGAGAACTCCCTGATCATTAATCTCATGATTCGGTTCAAAAGACATGTTTGGAACCCCAAACGACTGCGAGCTGATCGCAGCAGCAGCACCGGAAAGCTCCGTCCCGAGATCTCTCAGAACACTAGCATTGTAGTTCGATAACATGGTTTGCAGATCCTTTTGAGAGTCAAAGCCCCTCGACAACAACACATCAGGTGCCAGAGCATCAATATTCGTTGCAAAAGGAGAAGTGCTTCGTGGGTGTGACTGAATATCTCCGTCCAAACCAAACGGCGGGAGAGAGGAGTTTTGTTGGATGTTGCTTCTATCCAGGGAATATGACGAGGCAGATGACGAGACTTTGAGTTGTTCTGTAGCAGCGGATTTATATCTAAGTTGTTGGGACTCTTGTCCTCTGGTCACTGGCAACTCACGTTTTGCTTGAGATTGGGGCTTCATCTGACTCTCTTGAACCAAGTTGTTCACAGCTGAATGTGTTTCTACTGATTGCCGTTTGTTGAGAAAGTTTGATGCAGGAACTTGGCAGTTATTATTAGTTGAGGGGGAGGTCGAGCACGATGGTGCTTCACCTTCAGTAAAACCAGAGGGTGCCCGAGTTATAGTCACTGGCGGCTTATGCTGCGCGTGGACTTGGGCTACAGGTGACTGCTGCTGCTGCATGGTTTGCTGTTGCAGTGGAAACTGCACCTGTTGAATTTGTTGAGGTGTCTGATGGTGCTGCTTTTGCAGAAGGTGGAATTGAAATTGTTGTTCTGCGAGATTATCCTGTGGAACTTGTATTTGCTGCTGTGCTGCCCTTTGAGACCAGTTTTGTTGCTGCTCCATCTGCAGAAGACCATGCTGCTGCTCTGTTTGTGGCTGAAATTTTGTGTCCTGTGAAGTATGGCTGAGGCTTTTACCGTTGCTCAGTAACTGCTGTACTTGGTTAGGTGACAGTAAGCCGTTTGACAGGAGAGTTTGGAGCGCTTGCTGCTGTTGCTGTCGGTGTTGCTGTTGCTGTTGCTGTTGCTCCTGCTGCTGCCGCTGTTGCTGCTGCTGTTGCTCCTGCTGCTGCCGTTGCTGCTGCTGCTGCTGCTGCTGCTGCTGTTGCTGCTGTTGCTCCTGCTGCTGCCGTTGTTGCTGCTGCTGCTGTTGGTGATGCTGCTGCTGCTGTTGCTGTTGCTGCTGTTGTTGCTGTACTTGCAGTTGGTATTGCTGCTGCTGTGACTGTTGTAGTTGCTGTTGCTGCTGTGTTGAGTGTTGTGGCGGCTGCTGACTCGGTGGATTCTGCAACAATTGCTGAGCCCATGATGCATTTGGCTGAGCTAATTGGCTACCAGTGGCTTGTTGGTTAATTCGGTTTGCTTGCAGATTATGGGATTGAAAACTGAGCAATTTGGAAGGGTCATCAATCCCAACATTACTATGGAGGCCAAAAGGAGAAACCATTGAAGGGATCAATCCCGATTGAGCAGCTTGGAGCTGATTATTCTGCTGCATACTCATCCACTGAACCAGGTTCACGCTCGATAAAATCGAGCTAGGTGAACTATCGTTCATGCCCCATTCATCATCTGCAGCATCCAATAAAACCCATTAGTCCCCTCCCTAAAAAGGTCAGTTTGAAGTTCATTGGAGCACGTGGGTACCTGGCATCCCGGGTTGCCTAGGAAACTTGGGTCTGAAGAAAGGAGGTGGACAGATGTAGAAAGGTGTCACAACAGGTTCAATGTCCCAAATCGAAACACGGCTTGGTCTTTCACCAGCTGCAGATTCATCCCACCCAACCTATCAATGGGACCAAATTTTAAGTACTTTTTTAAGGGTAAAAAAGTGAGATGGGAATTGAAACTTCAACAGAGGCTGAAAGTACCTGCAGATTGCGCCATTGTGAACCCTTCCACCTCGTTGCATCCAAGTCACTAATGCCTGTGATAGTACCCATGTGTCTGCGAATCCCCGATTCCTCGGTCTCGAACATCATTCTGAATCTCATCCCCATGGAAAGGGACGCTTGGGTGTACATTGCTTTGTTATACTTTGCCCAGGGAACAACAAACTCTGCAGGGCTAGCTCTGTTGCATCAAATATCATTTGCTAATATTAGTCAGTCCAGATATTATAGTAAAATATTCAATAACAGCAGCATTAATAATTTTTATTATTTTTACCTGGGATTGTAAAAGATCGTAAAAGGACTGTTATTCGCTGCTGCATGAGCAGCAGCTGCAAGGACTCCAATATGCATGCTGTCGCTCGATATGACAGATGAAGACATGGTTGGTTGCTGCCTGTTCGCATGCCTTATTCCCACTAGAAACTGTCCCTTTTCATCTCTACAACCACCAATGTACACTTCTGTCTCAGAATAAGGTCTCCAATAAGCATTAAGTTTTCATAATATCAAGATGAATACCTGCACCGACCTTATGAAAAGAACAGCATCACCCGCAGAGAGACGCTTTGTGCTGACAAAGATGCTCCAACCAGATGTCAGCAGATGTCTTTTGGGTTGGCCTGCAAATCATGATCCATGCAAAGCTCAATAACCCTTAAAGACATGACCAAGTTTAAAGATTCAATATTTATAATTATATATACCTCTGAAAATATGTTTGAAGGTCCATGTGCTGTCATGTAAATCTTTAGCAGTTAGTTCTTGAGCAGGGGGGTGCATTGAAAAGTCCTGACAATACAATCTCCAGGTGAGTCCAATTGCAAAATTGATGATAAAAATAATAACAACCTGCACACACCAGAGGGGGGAAGATCTTTTCAGCTGCTCGACGTGGCACAGAAAATCCACCATGAGTGCTAGTGTCACTTGCTGTAAGCGTCTTGCAGAAAAACTCAGGAGGCTGCCTATTTTGCTTGAGCCCCATATCAGATGCTAGTAGAGCTTCTTGGTCAAGCTGTGTAATGAGATAATGCATGCCATTATGATCAGTGTCGAGAAACTGTGCTGACACGAAGCAGATTACCAGCGTTTCAGTGAATTAAGAGACCTACTTTGTTTACAGGTTGAAGGGTCATTTGAGCGTAGACTTCATCAGTTTCTAAATCAGCCTGATACAAGGTAAGGTATATAAAAGAGTTCGTTAGGAAGTTCAATGCAAAAAATGAAGGCAATAAGGTAATTCATGATTTAGAAATGTAGACTGAGGCAAAAAGACAGGAAGCATACATGCATGGTAACATTGTGAAGCATGCAGACCAATTTGGAAGGAAGGTTAGGGTAGCTGGGAACACAAATTGTGTGTTTTTGCATTGATGCTGCAACCTGAGTATTTCAACAGCCACAAAAGAAAAGAAGCAAAGGTTACTTGATACTTAGAAGGTTAAGTATCCCTGTAGCATTCAATACTATTAGGCAGAAAAGAAAAGAAGAGGAAGAACCTGCTCGCTGTGGCCTTGAGGGAAGTATACTACAAGGCTTCCGACCGGAGGCAGAGAAACAAGCGGTCCAGCACAGGCATGCCATAGCTCTGAGTTTATAGACTTCTTTTCTCCTGCTCTCATGATTAAAAAAAACATATCGTATCAGTAGATTTCTTCAATGGATGGGTCATAAATAGTGCAAACACTCTTTCACGCCTACTAAGATTGAAGATTCCAGATAGCACTGGGAGCTAGAAATTCAGCTACGTCTTTCAATTCCTAGAGCGGATTAACCGAACTCTGCTGTAATTAATACATGGGTGTTGAAAGTTGAAGCTCTAAGTGGAAGAAGGAAACTTTTAGGAATCTGAGGTTACAGAGTTTCCCTTATGATGATAATGGACAAGATTTCTTTTTTAATCAACAAGCTACTGCAGTCAACATCCTAGATGCCTTTTTTTTCGCAGATACACACATAACAACAAAGTTCAGAAAGATGGCATCAGAAACCACAAAACAATCTAAAGTTAAGAGATTTCAATTCAGATAATAAACTAATAAAATTGAAATAACTTCACCTTCTCCAGAACTACTAATGAGCCCATTTGAAGGGACCTTCATTGCTTTCTCCAGATGTCACCACCAGCTCACCGTTTACTACTAGTTGGCTCAATCAACAAGCTGCAAATGTTTCGCCATCGGAGGAAACTCCAACTTCAGCTCGTTGTCACTAAACTACCAAATCTGGAACCTTCAAATCAACCTTACTCTTCCAAACTAAAGGGAGAGACACTTTCTATCCAAGCAATTGATGTGCAAAGCTGAAAGAAAAACCCTCCTCATTTGCCTCGAATCCACCAAAAGTCTTGAGCTTAAAAGTTCTGAATCCTCAAAAGTGATTTTTTTTTCTGTGGAGATCGAACTTCGAGACAAATTCTACTGATTAGGTGGGTAAGTATTGCTTTCCAACGCAGAAATGGATCGTTAGTGTCAAGATTCGTGAGGCGCCCTGAATTGGGGGCACCAACGGAGACGAAAAATAAATGGCTTTGGGATTGGAGAGGTGAGAAAAAGGATTGACCTGGATCAAGGAGGGGAAGAACAGGAACTGACTTAACGCTGAGAAATCAGACACCGAAATAAAATCAAAGACAACTTTTTATAAAATACAAATAAAATCCGGCCTAAACTTTAACACTTTAATATTATTTATTTTCTTCTCCTTGTGCTTTAATAATATCTTTAATAATATATTATTATCAATCTATATCTATCTATATATAGGATTAATTACATCTACAAAAACTAGCATTCATTTTAGTTATTTTCACATCTAGTCCCTAAAATTTATACTTTTTATAATTAAAATTGACACCTTTTTTTTTTTTTTTGCCAAGAAAAACATGCTAATTCATAACCACCGAAGTGTTGGAGTTCGAGTACAAAATATTATCCGCAAAGATACATCTAAGAAGAGGGGTTGGGGGTGCAAGCACCCAATCCGAAGTACACAACCCCGATAAAGCGTTTTTCGCTATCCAATCCGCACAAGAGTTAGCGGATCGTGGTGTGAACACCCACGTGATTTCATTAATCGAAGAGGCTAATGAAACCGCGTTTGACAAAATGGTGTCCACACGCCAAGCGAAATCCCTAAGGTTAATATGATCAATAATGGTAGCCGCGTCCGACTCGATAATGACACTAGGCCACCCTTGTCTAGCGCAAGCCTAACCGCCATAAGGACGGCCTCCGCCTCGCATTCCTCCACGGATCCAACGTGCTTGACCGAACAATTGCCTCCCATGACCGTGCCTGATGCATCTCGAGCTATGACGCATATACCTCCACGCGAGAAGACCCGGTTAAGCTTAGTTAAGCTTCAACTCAGTTGTTCAAGGTCTAGCTCCCGCATAGATCTAGTGACATACGCTTCATTGATAAACTATTTTTTTTGAAAAATATCCATGTGAGAGGAACCAAAAATATATTCAGAAAAAATATTTACAAATTTAAGTATAAGCGCTACTTGGAGTAAGTTTTTTTTCCAAAAGCACTACTTGTTCATCAAAAAACGATACTAAGGTAACGTTTTCTACATTATTTTATTTTTAAAAATATTTTAACGGCTCAATTTTTAATTAAAAATTAAATTATGTATTTATTTAAAAAATTAAAAAAATTATAGTAGGTAGATATTTTAATTGTGATTCAAATTATGCAAGTTGGACTTACGGATTGACTATACGCTCTGTCGTAAGTTGAGATATGAAAATTTGACTTTAAAAAATATAACTCAGATTTGTTGAAACTGGTAATACTAACACTCATTGATTCATATTTCAGCTCAGTTACTTCATTACAGCATTTCATGTATTCTTATACCCTTAATCTATTTGTCTAGACTCTATATTCATCATTACACTAGAATACAGATTTGTCAATATTGCCTTTACTTTATACACTAATTCCTGGTTTTATGGCTTTGCTGAATTTATGGTTTTTGACTTATTCTTCATATCTTTTTGTTGTCTTATTCCAACACTCCCCCCTCAAGTTCAGTGGTCGGATCTCCGATGCTCAACTTGTCGAGTACTTCCTTGAACACTTTTGAGTTCACTGCTTTGGTAAGTATATCCGCTAGCTGATGCTCAGAGCGAACAAATGGCAGTTTGATTTTTCCAGTCTCAAGATTTTCTTTTATGAAGTGTCTGTCCACTTCAATATGCTTGGTTCGATCATGTTGCACTGGATTTTCTGAAATGCTTATTGCCGCATTATTGTCACATAGTAACTCACATGATTTGGTTGGTGGAAAATCAATTTCTGTCATCAATTTCCTTAGCCATAGGATTTCGGTCAATCCTCTAGCTATGCCACGGAATTCCGCTTCTGCACTTGATAGAGCCACAACTTTCTGTTTCTTACTTTTCCATGTTACCAGATTATCACCAATAAAGATGAAATATCCAGATGTTGACTTCCGATCAACTGGGTTGCCCGCCCAGTCAGCATCTGTGTAACCTCGTATCTCCAAATGATTATTCCTTCTAAACAAGACTCCATTCCCTGACGTACCCTTCAAGTACCTCATTATCCTTGTGACTGCTTCCATATGCTCGACTTGATGTTGATGCATAAATTGACTTACTATTCCGACTGCATAAGCTATTTCTGGTCGAGTATGTGACAGATATATGAGCTTGCCCACCAGCCGTTGATATCGCTCTTTATCTGCCAGTCTTGCTCCTTCTACTATTTATAAGTCATGATTTACTACCATCGAAGTTTCAGCAGGTTTGCATTCCAACATCCCTGTCTTTGTTAGGAAATCCAGAATATACTTCCTTTGAGATATAAAAATCCATTTTCTTGATCTTAGCACCTCGATCCCAAGGAAGTATTTCAAATTTCCGAGATCCTTCATTTCAAATTCTTCAAATAAGTTCTTCTTGAGCCTGGCCATTTCTTCTCTGTCATTCCCTGTGATAATCATGTCATCGACGTAAATAATCAAACAGGTTATTAACTCCCCTGTTCTTTTCAAGAACAAGGTATGGTCTGAGTTGCTTTGCTTATACCTATATTGCTTCATGGTTATAGTAAACCTCCCAAACCATGCTCGAGGAGATTGTTTCAGACCATAGAGTGCATTTTTTAATCGGCACACCTTTCCTTCTTGACTCTCATTCTTGTATCCTGGAGGAACTTCCATATACACTTCTTCTTCAAGATCTCCATGGAGAAACGCATTATTTACATCGAACTGGTGGAGCGGCCAATCTTTATTTGCGGCTATAGACAACAATACTCTGATTGTGTTTATCTTGGCTACCGGTGAGAATGTCTCGGAATAATCAATCTTGTATGTCTGAGTGTATACTTTTGCCACTAATCTTGCTTTGTATCTATCAATGGACCCATCTTGCTTATACTTGATAGTATACACCCACCTGCACCCTACTGGCCTTTTTTCAGCTGGCAATCTGCACATTTCCCACGTTTTATTTTTCTCTAGTGCCTCCATTTCAATATCCATAGCTCGTTGCCAATTCTTGGACTGTTGAGCTTCTTCGATTGTCCGCGGGATTTCTTCTGTGAGAATCGACATTGTGAATGCCTTTTCCTCCTCGCTTAACCTCCCCCTTACTGCATTTGCCATTGGATACCTTGATCTGTTTGGCTCCCTTTCTAGTGTGTACCTCTTTGGTGGCCTTCCTCGATTCTCTCTTGGAGGTAACTTGTATCCTCCAACCATTATCTCCTCTTGTTCACCTGGTTCGTCACTCAAAATATTGACGTTTTGAGTTTCAGATGAACTTACCAGGCTTACCTCAGATACCTCACATGGTGATGAAATACCGGTTGTGACCCTTAGTTCACTGCTTGATACTGGCGTATCAGAGGTTGGCTCAACGGTTGGACTATCTTGCTCTTTTGGTTCTTCATAGAAGATACTTTGTCTGTCATAGGAGATATGGGAATTACATACTCATTCCAGTGGATCATCTGTAAGACTCCCCCCTGACCACTGGACTGGTGGAAAAAATACTCGGTTTCAAGGAAATCACAGTTCATGGTGGTGAACATGCGACGACTTTTAGGATCATAACATCTATACCCCTTTTGATTAACTCCATATCCGACAAACACACATTTGATTGCACACGGATCAAATTTGTTCCTGTCAATCTTAGGTATGTGGACAAACACAGATCAACCAAAGACCCGAGGATTTAAATTTAGAGTCGGAGGGACTTTGATCAATTCAGAGAGACTCTGAATTGGTGTTTTGAAATTTAGGATTTTTGTAGGGAGACGATTGAGGATATAAGTTGCCGTAGCAACGACTTCAGGCCAGAATGACTTTGGAACTTTTGACTCAATAGGTAAGGATCTTGTCACTTCAAGGAGAATTCGGTTTTTTCTTTCTGCCACACCATTTTGTTCCGGAGTGTGTGGACAAGAAGTTTGATGAATGATTCTTTTTTCAGAAAAGAAATCTTTATATGTTGATTTACAAATTCCCCCCCCCCCCCCCCATTATCAGACCTAAGGACTTGAATATTCTTCTGGAACTGATTCTGGATCATTTGGAAGAAGTGAATGAATTTATCAAACACTTCAGATTTTTGTTTTAAAAAATACACTCATGTTATACGAGTGCAATCATCGATAAATAATACGAAATATCTAAAACTTTGATCCCCAGAAATAGGTGTTGGACCCCACACATCAGAATGCACTAAGGAAAACATGGAATTCATACGCGTACTATTAGGCTTAAACGTATGTCTATGACTTTTTGCAAGAATACAAGTCTCACACGAAAGATTACTATTCTTAAAAAACAACTTAGGGAATAAAAGTTTTAGATAACCCGAGGATGGATGACCCAATCTCCTGTGTCATAACCAAGCCTCTCTTTCTGAAGTCCCATGAGAAAGTAGTGCCGAACCTGGTTGAGCTACTTCATCAACGTAGTACAAACCATCGCGTTCAGTGCCACGCCCAATAATCATCCCTATTTGGATATCCTGCAGTATGCAAAAATTCGGGTTCATCACCATAGTGCAATTCAGTTCTTTAGTGACATAAGACACTGATAACAATTTATTTGAGAGAGTCGGAACCAAGAGACAATTTGATATTCTCAAGGTTGGGGAAATTTCTACAGTTCCCATTCCCGTCACTTGGGCATTTGCCCCATCTGCAGTATGAATATACTCAATCCGGGATTTCACAATATCCTTAATATCACATGCATCATACGTCATAGTATCGGTAGCCCCACAGTCAAAAATCCACTGGTGATTTTTAAGTATATCTTTCTGGACCGAATATGCATGTTTTAAAACATCAGGGACTGATCCGAAATAAACTTGGCCGGTTTTCTGAATTTTTAAAACTTTCGGGGCAGATTCGCTAGGGTTTAAAGTTAAGGGACTTAGTTGCAAATACCAAATCCCTTTACCTTCATTGCAGCCGCTGTCTCCCTTGTAGCCTCCTTCATTTGTCCCGATTTCTCCTATCGGTTTCTTGGCTGCTAGGGTTTCCAGGTGGCCTCCGTTGCGGCTGCCCCTGGCGATTCCGGCGAAGGATGGGTCTCCTTCGCCTGCTGGAGGCTGCTGAGGTGTTAGGCGAGAAGGCGCGGCTCCAATTTCCTCGATGCCACCGGTGTTGGTGGCCACCAGGTTGCCCACCGCGGCGGCACGGCTCTTCCGCTCCTCCCACCATTTGGGATAGCCCACCAACTTGAAGCACCCATCCTTCGTGTGGCGATTCATCCCGCAGTAAGTGCATTTTAGCTTACTCTTGTCAATTCGGGATGAAGATCCGTCGGGTTTCCCGGTCGTGTCCGACCGATTAGTCGCGGTCCGGCCTCCTTTCGCCGAATTTGCTGAGGTTACGTTGATTGTGTTGCTTGTATGGCCGATTAGATTGCTTGTAGTGCTGATATTGTTGTTGTCGATCCAATTACCCCTAGATAATAGACCCTCGCCGAGTCCCGATCCTATCCCCGATGATGTTCCGTCGGAGGTTACCGCTCCCATTATGTGGAGTCGGGCGGCCTCCTTTCGGACCGAAGCATAAACTTCTTCGACTGAGGGGAGTCGATCTGATCATAACATTTCACGTTTGATTCCGTCATATTTGGAATCAATACCCCCTAAGAATTGATACAGCTTGGTCTCATTCCAAATTAGGTTGTAGGAGGTTATGTCGTGACTGCATATCATCGGTTTTGGCCTCCTGGCTTCGATCTATCCCCATAGGGATTGTATCGAAATCCAGAAATCTTCGAGTGTAAGTAATCCCTGCATCATTTTCGCAGCCCGATTATGAAGGTCGAAAATTTGCAGTGAATCCTTACCACTCTCATAAGTCGTTTGCAGTGTCTTTCATAAATCCCGGGAAGTAGGATAATGAGCCACGTTATTTGCTAATTGTGGCCCTATGTTCTGGATCATCCATGAGAATACGATGAGATCGTCCTGTTTCCACCTCTCATAACCTGGTTCGGATCTGCTTGGTGGTTCCGGATCCCAGGTTATGTGTTGCAGTTGTCCCCTTCCCCCGATTGCAATTTGCATCAATCTGGCCCATAGATGGTAGTTTTGACCAATGAGCTTCGTGCTCACCGTGACGGTTTCAGGTATGGTTTTTTCGGTTTTGTGGCTGGGGTTAAGGCCATTTTTCAGTATGTTGGCTATTTTGAGGGTTAGGTCATCTTCACTCAGACCTAAACCCATTTGGGTTTGGGAATGTTGGCTCTCGTTGTCGGACATAGCTGGTCAGATCAGGTATTATTCTGGTATATGATGAGCAAGAAAAACACCTAATCTTCTAAGGATTGTGAACCTGCTCTGATACCATGTTGAAACTGGTAATACTAACACTCATTGATTCATATTTCAGCTCAGTTACTTCATTACAGCATTTCAGGTATTCTTATACACTCTTAATCTATTTGTCTAGACTCTATATTCATCATTACACTAGAATACAGATTTGTCAATATTGCCTTTAGTTTAGACACTAATTCCTGGTTTTATGGCTTTGCTGAATTTATGGCTTTTGACTTATTCTTCATCTATTTTTGTTGTCTTATTCCTGGTTCAGTAAATTCATAAGTCCAAATTTAATATTTTTTGCATCATTTGAATTACAATTAAAATATTTACTTACTATACGTTTTTTAATAGATGCATAATTTAATTTTTAATTAAACATCGAGTTATCGAAATTAAAAAAAAAAAAAGAGAGAAAGAGATAGAGAAATGTACTCAATGCTACTTAGGGTAGCGCATTAAAAAAAAAACGTGTATTACTAATTTTTTTTGTAACCTTACGTTTTAAAAAAAATGACATACTCACTTTTCAAAAAACTTCTAGATAAACCGGTCTAATATAAATCAAGATCAATCTTAATAGATTGTTTTTTATATTTTTCACTTTAATCTTTTTTATCAATTTTACTTCATCTTTTGTCATTTACGGGTTCTCGTATAATACCCTTGAATTTTGATATATATAAAGTGGTTCACGAATTCAAAAGTCAAATTTTCATTTTCATTTTTTTTTGTTTTATTATTATTGCTTAAATTAATTTCTTCCGATTCTTAATTGAAAAAGAAAAATTACAAAATTGTCCCAACTTTATTAATTATCATTAACCTTACACCATATGGCCTTACTCCAAATAAATGAATCAAAACTTTCTCCTCAAATAAACAAGAGTGTATTCTGTGAGTGAAGCCCTAAAAGTTTGATAATTATTTTTTTAAAAGAAATATATTTGGGTTATTAGTATTGTAAATTTTAAAAATTATTCAATCTAAATTAATGTCACGAGAGTCGAAACAAAACTTTAAAAAAGGAAATTAAAATATTGTCTTTTAAGGAAATAAATTATTTATAGAGAAAATAATAAATTTTTATTTATTTTTACAATAAAATATAAGACTTTTTCATATATAATAAAAAGGAATAGCAACAAGTCAAACTAAAAATTACAATAAAATATAAGATTTCATATATAATAAAAACAGAGCAACAAGTCAAACTAAAAATTTAAAAACCATAACATTTTTTAAAAAAAATAGTGTAACAGTTTAGCGCTTTGTCTCCTAATTATAGTTATAGTTCTCAAGTTCGAGTATGTAAATGAGAGAATATTCATAATTAACATTGTACTCTTAAGAGATCATTTGGATGCGAATGAATAGTCCGAACAATGAAAAAAAAACATTTTATAGCAGTGTTGTTAAGCTTGAGATTGTCAAGTCATGTTCGAAACTGGCAGACAGCATCTAATGTGATTGTTCGATCCAGTTTAAGACGGAAGCAAGCAAGAGACACACCACTGCGACATTCACGGAGCATATAAAGGAGAACCTTCTCATACTGAAACCCTAAAGGCTAAAAAGTGCCTAAAACTGAAAAGAACAAAAAAAAAAAACGATTTCTGGAATAATAATAATAATAATTAGTTGCATAATTGTGTCTCTGCACCGACAGACTTCCAGCTTCCATTCCTTTGATTGCCATAGTATTGTCGTTCACGTGGGTTTGTCATAATTAAATATTAAAATGTCTTTGATGCTGTGGTACAGGTACTAAACCCAGATGAATATATATTATTATTGGCCAAAAAATAAATATGAATATATATTATTCATAGAAATGTAATAATGTATATATAATGTGAATATATGTACGTATGATTATATTCTTAAATTCAATGAGAAATTCTTAAACAGTGAATTTACTATTCAAAACACTATTTGAAAGTTTTTGTATCGTATGTAGAGTTTTTTACATATCGTATTATACAGTCAGTCTAAAAGTAAAAAATTAACGCATAGTTAGCGTCATTGAATTCGTAATTAAATTATCTAAGCACCGTAATTTTTTTGATTTTTTTTTGAGTAAGTATATAATTAAATTTAGCACCTAATGCATTTTATTATTTCAGTCAAATTATAAAACGAACGATGTTAGGTTACAAAATCACTGTATTTTCAATCAAAAAAATTACCCTAGATAGATAATTGAATTACAACATAAATGACGTTAACCGTGTTGAGTTTAGACTTACATGGTATGAGTTATAATTTTTGAAGTAAAATTTTTATATCTCAACTTACGGCAAGCCGTACAGTCAATCCGTAAATCCAAATTTAATATTTTTTGCATCATTTGAATCGCAATTAAAATATCTACTTACTATAATTTTTTTAATAGATACATAATTTTATTTTTAATTAAACATTGAGTCGTCATTATGGAATAATTATTTTTTTAAAAAAAAAAAACCCCAACTTTCTTACGCCATATGAATAGGCGCATGTTGGGGTTGCGCCTATTCAATAGGGGCCACCCTGGGGTGCGCGTATTGCCAATACGCGCTACCCGGGGGTGCGCGTATACCTATTTTTCGAAATATTTTTTTTCTATACTTACTTTTCTAAAAACAAATAATGTATAGTTTTTGAAAAAATTCTTGAACGAACACTAAGTTGTAACTTATAATAATAGTATAAATTTGTTCGCGCTTTGCACGATATGTATTTTTTTAATATATTACTAATAAGTATAAATATATATAATAAAAATATATATTAATAAAAATTTAATGATCATATATTAGTTATTTAATATATTATAAATCTTTCCTATATTATAAAGAATAAAAATAAATTACATTTAAGAAATTGTTAATGAAATAGTAAAAATATTACTTTTAATAGAATTACACTTATATTTACATTATATCAAGAATAGTATAAAACATAAAGATTAATTGTATTTTTTCATAAAAATAATTGAAAAGGACATAAGTTGATTGTAAAAATAAATATCAATAATAATTTATGTAATGCTAATTACTATTTTAAATATAACTTTAATATTTGAATTACATTTAACAAAATGTTAAAAATATTAGTAAATATATTATTCTTTTAATAATAATTGTATTTTTATTTTCATTATACGATTAATATTATCAAATATAAGGATTAAGTATGTTTTTTATTAAAATAACTGAAACTTTTAATTTCAATAAAAAACATTAATATTGTTAATTATTGATATGATGATAATTTGTAATTTTAACTTAATTTTGATATTTTTATACAATCTATTATTATCTTATAGTTTTTTTTTAAAAGTATTAGTGAAAATATATTTATTTTTGCTAATAGTCACTTTTACTTTTGTTCAATCATACAAATAATATTTTTTAATCCATGAAATAAGTTAAATCTATTTAAATACGAAAATATATCAATAATTATTTTTGTTAATGTGGCAAATTTTAGGTTGCATGCATAATTATAATTAAGTGCATAAACTGAACTTGTATTTAAATTGTACAAATTATATTATTAAATATGCAGAATAAGTATATAATTTCATAAAAGTAAGTAAAAATAAATATTAATAATTTATTGGCATGTTAATCAATACTTTTAAATGTTGAAAGTATTTATATTTACAATACTAATACTAAATCAGTGATAGTGAGTTGTGTTCAATATTTATCTAATTTATAAAATTAGTCGAGTCTAAAAATACAGCGCTACAAAACTATAATATATATATATATTAAGAAAATATAATGATACTATGAAGAATATTTCATCAAAATATACCTCATTTAATAAATATATATCAAAATGTCATCGGTTGGAAAATAAATACGGAAGTGTACCTACCCGCGACTCGGAGTCGCGGATGTCATTTTTTTTACCCAGTCCCACCTGCGAATGACATTCACGTGTGGAACTGGGCCGTCGGTTTTACCCGTTAGTTCCACTCGCAAATATATTTTGTCCTTCAGATGATAATTTTTTAGAAAAATGTGAAAATTATCATGCGAGATAAATAATCATAATACAAATTTATCATGTGAGGGAAAAAAATATATTTGAAATAATCATAATACCAAAAAATAAAATGATTGAATAAAATAAAACAAATATATATTTTTACTTTTTTATGGCAAAAAACTAATGGGTCAATTCCACCCGTGAATGTCATTCACGGGTGGGACTGAGTCAAACAAAAAATGACACCCGCGACTCCGAGTCGCAGGTGTAAAATCCACCCGCGAATGAGAGTCGCGGGTAGGTATATTTTCGTACTTATTTTGCAACCGAGGGCATTTTGGTATATATTTATTAAATTAGGTATATTTTGTTGAAAAAATCATACTATGAATATTGGTTCTTCATGTATTAAATTTTATATTGCCTCACATACATATAATAGAGTACATAATATTAGACATGGAATTATTAATTTATAAAAAAGACAAACAACACACAAAAGTACTTATCATTTGGTCTTAGCCATAAATTTTAATATGTGCGCTTAATTGATTTTTTTATAAAGTATAATATTATAAATTTTAGTATTTCAATAAAAAAATATAAATTCACATATGATGTAAGTAGATATTAATTCAAAAAAATAAAGCTCTACACAACTATATTAAAAATATTAAGAAACTATACTGATAATATTAATATTTTTTTATATATGTGTTAAAATTTATATTTCATGCATAATTATAATTGGGTACATAATGTTAGACATGCAACTATTAATTTAGAAACAAAATTTATGTACTACATAAAATTAATTATAATTTAGTCTTATAAATAAAACTTAATAATTAAATTTCATATGTGCACTTACTTGATTTTTATGAAACACAATATTATAGAATTTAGTATTAGAATAAAAAATTAATAAATGCACATACAAAATAGAGAGAAAATATTGACTTTTTGTAATTTATGTGGATAATGAATGAGAATGTTTGGAGGATTTTAAAGTGAGTTACATGACATGCCACATATGCATGAAAATTATATGTTTGACGACATTGACCAATAAGAAGTTATAAATTTAACATTAAGAGTGAGAAAATGTATTAAAAATATTACTTGTCATAATTGTATACATTATAACCAAATTAATATATATATAGATTTTAAAATAGTTAAATCGTCATATTTTTATAAGTATGTTATAATTTTTAAAATATATATTTTATTAAGTTTGAATGTAGTTTTAACTAAACAACGAAATTTTAAAAAATAGAGAATGATTTCTGAACTAAACGTTAAAATATTCCATTCTTTTATTAAACTTACTTAGTGTCGTTTCTCCACGTGGTATATTAATATAGTCTACGCCTCTTTGATGAACTTAATATTAATGAGGATAAGAGAAAATGACGACCTAATTAATTGAATGTCGGTAACATTCTTTATTAAAAAAAATGTACGGACAGATGTTTCTGGATTTTAATAGCTTTTCTTACCGTAGTTATCAGATCCGAACAGCCGGTCGGATCGGATCCGAACGTGAACCGACTGAATGTGTGGTATGATTCGTGCAAAAGATTGAAATACATAGTGAATTCGGTTAAACCAGTGTAAATCATACGGTTTTTTAATAACTGATCGGTATAGGGTTTTTTTGTGATTTTTTTTAAAGAACCCCGACTTATTGTGATCAAAGAGATTATCAGAAGTTAAGATAAAACATATTGTGTTGGGTATGTTTAAGAATTAAGACTAATGTGTTTGAATTTGACACTATTGTGTTATTCGTGTTTAAGACTATTGTGCTATGTTGTGTTTGAGATTATTGAGTTATATAGTGTTTGAGAATTGAAAGTATTATACTATTATGTTAATATAATTTTATTATTACATTGAATCTATGTAATATGTATTTTTACTCTATTTTGTTTTGGTATTATGAATTGGTCCGACCGACCGAACTAGGAACCAATCAACCCCTCACCGGTTCGAGAGTTGGTTTGCTTCATATAACTATGGTTATTAGTATGAGTCGTTTGTGACTTTGTGTGAGGTCAACCATCAACGGCAGGTTCTATTTCTATACCAATATTTATATTAATTTATATATATAAATTAATCCTAGTAATGGAATTATCTAAACATGCTTCAACACATCTAAATACATAACCGTGAATATACGAGAATATATATACATATATATATATAATAGAAATTTGACTTGCACATTGCGCAAAATATAAAAAAATATTTGAATTATCGTTATATAAATATAGTTTAATATGAAATTATAATTATTATATTAATTAACATAAATAAATCAAATCAAATTACTTTTTAATTATATTATTATATTAATATAATTAACTCAACTTCCAAAATAAAAATATTTTTATTTTTGTTATTAATATAATATTATTTAATTTACTTTCTTTGTATAAAGTTTATTATTTATAGTATCTTTATTACATATATATTAAATTCATTTAGTAATAGCACTATAAAAAAATTATTTATAAATATTTTATTTAGTAATAGTTAATTGTTTCTTATTTTTTATTTATATGTTTCCTTAGTTGAAAATATGTGAAAAGTATATACAAAAACATAAGTTAATAAATTATATATGCATACACACTATTTATAATACTATTAGTTTTCTTTTTTATATATATAAAAATTTACTTCAAATATAATAATAATTTATAAATAGCAATATTAAATAATTATTTTACAAAATTTTATGAAAGTATCATTTTAATTTTATTTTATAATTATAAATACATAAATGAAAATTTAACATGTGCATTTATATACTTAATTTTAAAAATTTATTATTATTGTATTGTAAATTTCTTTTCAAAAATATTTTCTCAACAAACATGATTGTGTACAGATTTAGAACTTTTGTTTAAAATTTGATTTATTTTTACCTTTTTTTTGTTTAAATTTAAAAATCAAATAAATAGTTATATATTTTAATTCTTGGTGAAACAAATATACATTTACTATCTATTTAGTTCAGTTTTTAATTAACTTAGTTGCTATTGTCTATCATTTTTTCCATTATAAATATTATCTACTTGTAACACTTAATTCATTTTTAAGTTAATTAAGCTAAACTATAATTATAAATTAGGCTTAAATATATACTAGACTCTGGCACGCGCTACACGCGTGCACGTTGTCGTCGTTTGTCTTGTGTGAGGTGTTAGGAGGACATGATCGACCCGATTCCTAGGATAGTACAAGAATTAAACACTTGATTAAAAATATTAGTGGAATTATAAATAAACTACCTAATATAATGAAATAAAATTATTTTTTAAAATATGTTGAAGAAATTGCTTGAGCATCTGGGAGTCTCTTTAGTAGTGGTTTTTGCTTCCGGATGCTCGAGCAATTTCTTAAAAATATTTAAAATAAAATTAATTTTATTGCGCTATATTAGGTAATTTATGTTTAATTTTATAACTCCGCTAATATTTTTAATCAAGTGTTTAATTCTTGTACTATCCTAGGAATCAGATCGATCATGTCCTCCTAACACCTCACGCAAGACAAACGACGACAACGTGCACGCGCGTACGTGCCAGAGTCTAGTATAGATAATATAAATAGATATAGATATAGATCTAAAGAAATTGTGCATGAGAAAAAAGAAAGAGATAGTGATAAAGAAAATATAATTATCATTTTGTGTAATTTGTAATGTTCCATAAGTGTGTAACTAGTTAATACGTATGTCTTCAAGTTATAATGTCATAAGTTCAAGTCTTTGTGGAAATATTTTTTATAACCTTTTTGAAAAGACATTTAAATGACTAAAATAGTCATGATAAATATAAACTAATTAGATTATTAAAGGGTATGTGTGTCAATTTACAGACGGCAATTACAGAAACCACTTCTGCCTTAAATATAGTTTATATATCATGAGTCTTGTTGATCATTTATTTATTTTACAATTTTTTTTAAATGTTGTGTTTTCATTCTTGTTTATTTATTTGACTATTAATTTTTGTGTAATTTTCCAAAGTAAATTGTTAGGTGCAAAACTTGCAATTACTATTGTTTGAAGGTAAAATTTAATTTAACATACTTATAAATGTAACATCTTTTGAAATTGAATGTGGACTTTTTGATTAATTTTAGAGTGTCATGGGGATGTGAGAGAATGATAACATAAATGTAACTTATTATTTTTTTACATGGGCCAATCAAATTAAATTATTATGACACTATTATAGAGAAAATTGTGTTAAAAACTTGTCAAAATTATAGGATACTTAGTTAAAATAATATATATATACAATTTTATTTATAAACACTACTACTAATAATAATATCTGTCTGTCCTACTTAATTATGTGATTAAAATAATTTTATTTTCTAGAATACTTTAGAGTAGTAAAGTAGCCTTCCTCACTTAGTTCGCGTGGCGGCATCATTACTAGTGTGGTGGAAGAACAAAGGTTAGTATAAGGAACACAAATGGATATTAATAATACATATTTTAGTTAATATAAATAAATATTTTATATAATATCGAACATATTTCAATCTTAACGTTTTCTAAGAGAAAAATAAGAAAAATATGTAATATGTTTGCCAAAATTGGTAACTGATGCAACTTATTTTGGTCGAGATTTTTTGATGTATTATGTTTTATTTTGTTGGTTTTTGAAGAACCAACAAAATTGGACACGTGCATCTCACGTGCTTGATTTTTTGAACGTTAAAAAAATACAAAAACTAGCCTCGTCATATTTTCCTCCAATTACCAAACTGAATTATCCATCTATTTAACTCTCCCCCCTCCAATTACCGAACCAAACTCTCCTAACCAAAACATCCTGAATCGGTTCCTCATCCCCATTCCTTCCTTATTTCGGAACCATAACCTCCCCGCTGGTGCAACGACTAAAGCCACGTGAAGACCTTCCGCTGATGCGACAACTGAAGCGATGCGACTGGTGCAATTTCGGATCTTCTCTTGGCGAATCAGTTCTTCTCCCCTGCAATTTCGAAGTCTCTTGGCGAATCAGTTATTCTCTTCATAGGTAACTTCTGACTGTGCAAACATCTTGTATAAATGCTTTGCGTATCAAAAATCTTCCTTGTGCTGTTCAAACATTTTCAAAGTTGACGGAAAAAAAGCATCTTGAAAGGTTAATACGTTTACTGGTTATTTTAGTTGAATGAGGAGTAGATATGTCCTGGTTGTATAAAGAGATAATATGTTTACAAAGATGTGTATGTAGGGATTGTATGTTTCTGTGTTGAAGGTTCACTAGTGACAGAAACGTTTCTACAGAATGTCAAGTTCAGGTGAGGAGAAATGGTTTCTGCACATCCACAACGATGGTAATTGGGTGAACGGTGTTTACAACGGCAAAGCATGTTTGACGGACATGTCTGACCAAGCGTTTGTCTATTTCAATGTCGATGTCCTCCTAGAGTATTACGGTTTGAAGAGGGATGGTGTAATCACTTACGTTCCACCAAATGGAGATCTTAAAACTAACATCGAAGTTCTATGTATTGACGAAGATGTTTGCCTAATTAAGGATAAACAACAAGGTGTACACGAAGCCAATTTGTATGTGCTTCTACCATTTGATGAGGAAGCATGTGGTAAAGATCCATGGTTGGAAGAGTTGCGCAACAACACGTTGTTGAGGCAAATTGAAAATAGAAGGTTGGCATCTGCAAAGCTAGCCGAACTGTCCGCACGACGATTGAGTGAGAAAGCGAAAGGAAAAGCACCCATGGTCGAGACTAATGTTTCCTCACGATCTGAAGAGATGTCTTCCGACTCCGAGGGAATTTCCAACCTCAATTGGAAAGCCAAAAAGGGTGAGGAGGAGTCTGACAACGAGGATCATGAAGTGCAACCAAAGAGATCGAAAACGTATGGGCAACGAAACAAAACCCCTCAAAGTGAAGGTGTTAGTGATATACCCGACTTAGTGGATGCGATGTACGGTGAGTGGGGTAATACGTCTGCTAGTATTGGGGTGAACATCGATGTTGACATGTTGAACCTTGAGCATCACTGTCCGTTTGAAACCTTGAGAACTCTGCTTGACTCAGACGTTGAAAACGACCTTACAAGCAGACAAAGGACAACAATTATTGATGAAGAGGTGAATGCTAAGTTCGGTCAAGCAACCAAAAAATACGAACTCAAACTTGGTATGAAGTTCGTAGATACGAAGGCGTTTAATGATTACATGATTGGACATAGCATTCAGGAGGGTTATGAGATGGAGTCCAAGGGATCGAATGGTCCAAACCGAATAGAATTTTGCTGCAAACAATTGAAATGTGGCTTCAAGGCGTGCATTGTTCGGCTTCAGAAACAAATCACTTTTCAATTACAAAAGTTAGTGGAGGAGCATACATGTGGTCGGGCATTCCATACAAAAAGGATTGATGGCAAGTGGATTTGCGAAAACTTCATGGAGTTGATTCGGAATGAACCAAAGGTTCAAAATGCGACAATAGCAGACAAAATTCAAAAACACTTCAACTTCGATGTCAAGAGATGAAATATGTGTGAAGGGATAAGATTAGCGAGAGAGAAACTACGTGGAGATATGTTATAGCCGTTTGAACGTCTAAGGGACTACGCTGAGACCGTGATGATGCATAACCTAGGAAGCAGCGTGTACATACAGGTTGATCCGGTTCCCAACCCATTAAGACCTCTATTTGAACGCTTGTACGTTTGTTTGAAGTGTTGTGTCGAAGGGTTTAGAGCTGGTTGTCGACCCTTTCATTGGCTTGGATGAGTGTCACCTTAAAGGCCTGGATGGGGGACAATTACTAAGTGTCGTATTACATTTTCAGTTTTTAAATTTTTTATTTATTACGTTTTCAGTTTTTACATATTTTATGTATTACGTTATCAGATTTTAAAAGGTTGATGTATTATGTTTCGAATGTTAAGACTATGATGAATTATGTTTGCTAGGGTTTAATAACTGCAGTAGAGGAGATTCTACCTGCATCGGAACATCGTTTTTGTGCACGACACATTCATCAGAATATGTTTGCTGCCAAACACAATGACGCTGGAGTGAAGTCACGTTTCTGGACAGCGGCTTGTTCGTACAATTACAATAGGCACAAGGCGCACATGGATTACTTGAAAGAGCACTATGCTAGTGCATGAGAGTACTTGGACAAGATTGATAGGAAGACGTGGTGCATGTACGAATTTCATCCTGATTCAAAGACAGATTTAGTAGTGACCAATGTCGCAGAGAGCTGGAATACGAAGATTAAGGATGCTAGAGATAAGTCGCCAATAACCCTCATAGAAATTTTACGAAGGATTGTGATGAATAATTTCACTACTAGGACGGAAGAGACTAGCAAACACAAGGAGGTGATGTTTAGTAATGTTCTAGAAAAAATAAAAAAGAATAAGGATGCTTCAAGAGGGATGGGTCAGGGTGAGTACGGAGTGTTGGTGGGGACACAATATTAATACACAGTAGATATCAACAACAGAATAGGCAGGTCTGGAATGGAATCTGACCAGAATTCCTTGTGCACATGTTACGACCTGTTTGCTGAAATTTAGACTAGAGGTACATAATTATGTTAATGTAGTCTACCACAAAGAGACTATGCAACGAATCTACACACCAGTGCTACATCTAATTCCCGTGGTTGACGATTGGATGATCGTAGATTCTTTCCCCATTGATCCTCCGGATGTCTGTAAACAAAGAGATAAGACTAAAAAGAAACGGACGAGAGCTCCGATCGAGACTGTGAACAAAAATGGTGATAAACTGACCAAGCATGTGCTTCCACAGTACTGCTCCCTCTGTGGACTAAGTGGTCATAACAAGAGGACTTGTACCTAGAGAGGTTGGTCACCCCAACCATCTAAGAGTAGTGCACCGTCCTAGTCGACACAAACACCCTCTAATCTATCTCGTAAAAAACGAGGAACACAACCTTCACAACGATTTAGGAGGAAACTTAACACCTATCAACCTGATGTTGAAGCAACACAACCATCCACCAAAAGAGTCAGGCGAGGAAGGGTCTCACAAGAAAAACTTAGTAGAGCTACCAAAGGTAAAGGCAAGAGCAAGGCACGTCTGATTGAGGAAGAGACAACTCATTTGGGTGAAGAGTCGGACACGTTTGTTGACTTGTTCCCGAATCTGTTCCAGATTCACAACCTCATATGGTAAAAATGTTTCACTACAAAAGATATTTAGTTGTATCAGTTTCCAATAATCTTAAAAAGCTTCTTGCAGGAACAAGTACCTGAAGAAGTACCCAAGAGGATTCCTAAAACAAGAAGGGCAAAGTTGCGGACAAGAATAAAAGCACAGGTTTAACACTTTGACGACTTATCACATTTACATCAATTATGGGTAGTAATTCTAATTTTTGTACTGTCATTATCAATTTATCATAGGGTAAAAATTCACATGAAAATATTGTAAATATGGAAAGTTCCCCTGAAGGAGTTCGAGTGACTTCAAGTACATCACAACTGTCGGACTGTCGAGCTCTCGTGGAAGTTGATATGCCTTTGCAGAGCATCACACCAAAGTATTAAGAGGAAGTTGACAATGTCGTCAAGCAGTTCCCCTCGTTTCAAGTCAAGCAAATACACCAAATATCTGACTCAATGAAGATATTTAGTCTGAAGGAGCTCAATTAGTTGAAATGCAGCATGCTATCGGTTATGTTATCATTTTGAGACGTTAGGTTAGGTTTTGTGATTTTTGTGAACTTGGTATTGTAAGTTGGTATTTTGTAAACGTGAATGACAGTTAACTATGAAATTAGATGGTTTTGTGGAAATGACATTGATTCTGTGTGTGTTTTGGGACATGTTTTTAAGTGCAGGTGGAATCCAGTTGAGTTTTATTGGAAGACTTTTTGTCCAATCAATCAAAACATAGTACATCTACATTCAATTTGTCAATAAACCTTTTTCCATAAAAAACCAACACTTACAAAACGTATGTTATCAGGAACCAACAACTACATAAACATCATCAACCAAAAGTCGCTACGCTGCGCAAACATAACTACTTCAAATACATATCCTAAAATACTTCAACCAGTAACCAATTTTAGAATTACAGCAAACAACCGTATCACAAGCACTCCAACAACAGTAACCAACATCATTTCCCTCCTACGTACAAGAACAACTTTGTCTTCGATCTTGGCATGCATATCTTGGAATTTGGTTATGGACCTCCTTTCGTAAATGCACATTGGGGGGTCACACCACTCAAAATAGTTACAATCGTGGTTCTGCAATCAAGTTTCTTCACGATAAAATTAGAGTTTCAAAGAGAGATTTGGGAGTGATTTTCTATTTGATACTAAAATTAGGGTTAAAAACCAAAAAAATCGACAAACATATCTTATCATTGGGACACCCAAAGACACATTCGATTGAAATTCTTCCATGTTAAAGCGAATTTCGCATGCGTGGTGAACCCACAGTAGCAACTCGACGGGTGATACTATACGTGTGGCTTCAAGCTTGATGAAGAACTAGTTGAGTAATGTGGCGCCATTGTTGTTAGGAGAGCCAGAGATCCGACAAGGATGGGCCGAACACTTTGGGAAGAAGATAGGGGTCGAACACTCCAGGAAGAAGACAGGGGAAGAACACTTCGAACAAGTAGGGAGGGAACGACTGCATATAACAACAGTGAAGAAGTTAGGGGCATTTGAGAAATTTCACACCAAACGGAGGTCACGTGCATGACATGTGCGGTGTTAACAGAATTTTTTAACAGACACTAGGGGTGTCAAAAATTAACCCAACACGTGGGTGACCCGCCCACGGGTCATTTTGATACCACATATCATTTTTGCCAGATTTTTTTGACTCACGAGTCATTTTGATAAGACTCATGGATGACCCGTGAAAACACGGGTCATAATTGTGTTAGTAGTCTTGACACATGGGTCAATCCATGACCCGTCCCGAATTGTACATTATATTAAATATATATAATTCTGACCCATGAGTCAGTAGTCTTGACCCATGAGTCAGTACTCTTGACACATGAGTCAGTTTGTTTCTAGGTTTTTATGTACTGGTGGGTCGAACGGGCCAGTATGACCCAAGCCTTACTATACATGATGAGTCAGGTTTGTGTTTCAAAACCTGACTCATACTATTACACGGGTCATGTTTGAGTTTGTGAGTCCCTAACACGACCCAAGGTCGACATGACTTATGACCCGTTTTGACACCCCTGTAAACAGACTTCATCAAAAATCAACAACACTAAACATATTGCATCAAAAATAAACATTGTGTCGTTTTTACCACTTTGGGCAAATATATTACTTATTTTTCATACTTTTCCATTTTTCTAACGGTTGGAAACAAAATAGGACAGGTTTCCATGTTTTATTGCATGGGTTGGTTATTGTTCATTTATGTTATGGGTGAGCGCGGTTTTGGATAAATAGTAACTTGATTAGTTTTTGAAAACTGTATTGTATATTTTTCTAAAAAATATACTATTTTTTTATGAATTTATTTTGAATTATGTACTTTATAACCTCTCAAAAGTTTAAACAGGTGGGTGAAGACATTTAAAATATTTTAAAATCATTTTACAGTTGTTTCGTAATTGAGAAAATGACAATATATATATATATATATATAATATAATTTTGGAAACTAAAGATAAAAGAGTAGAGGCGTGGATGAGTTAAGTCATAAGTGGTCCATGAGAGCCTGAAAGGTGCCTCAGGTGAATTAACAGTGGACCCCGCCCCTAAGATTCATGTCCTTCACATTTCCTTGGCTTGGCCACTTGCGACTCCATCAATCATTCAACTTATTAATGACTTCCATCCAACGGACCCTTAAAACATGTGGACGAGGAGGAAAGCGTCAGTTAAGTGGGGTAACTCCTTCGAAAATTATTATACTTACAAAGTAAGTACAGTAAGAGTATTTATGGAAGATCTCTTAAAAATAATTATTTCAGAACATTTTGAAGTTTTATATTTATTTTCATTAAAAAAAAATATTTTATTTATATATTAAGGTTATACGTCTCTAAAAAAAAAAACTGGCTTCGTACTTGTTCTGGAAGAAATTAGTTTTATTATGATAGATACGTCGTAGCTGATCTTCATCCACATTCCACGTAAGTCTGATGTTTATCAGTTTATCTATCTATTTCTCTTGAGTATTGAATGGCCTCACTCCCCTCCTCCTGTACTTACGTGTTGCCAGTGTGGTGGGCTTTTGCAATCGAGTAGATATTAATTAGACTGCAAATTCTATTTCCAAACTATTGATTAATTAATACAGATTACTTTTGTTAAAAAAATTATAATGTTCTAATAATTTTTTACATACTTACTCTTACTAATTTTAAGAAAATTAATTATTAAATTGACTCCATACTCTCGTAGTTACTAAACTACAGTAAAAAATTATGAAATAATTATGTTTTTAGCAAGTTTTGAACATATACCTTTACATACTAGCTAAATGTTTTACCACTACACAATTAATTTCAATTGTTATTTTTATATGTTTCAAATATAACTATTGAAGCAACTCTCATATTATTGTATTAAATATCTCAAGTTTATTTATTGACTCTTTAATAATTAATTTATGTTCAACATCATTTGTTTAATTATAGTTTTAATTTAATTATGTATCTACTGTATTAATTTTTTGAAATAGTTGAAAATAAGCAATATTTCTAAATTTAGTATTTATAGGCTACCCAAATACTAATTTTGAAAATATATTTTTTCAACAATTTCTAAAAAAATAAAAAAGAGTATAGTATGTAGATAATTAAATTAGAGCTATAACGACATATATGATGTTAAGTTTTAATTTTCACATCAATCATAACATTTGGTCAAAGTTAGTAAAATTGTCAGCACTATTTTGACTAAATTTTATGATCGATGTGAAAATTAAAATTTAACATCATATATGTCGTTATAGTTCTAATTTAATTATCTACACACTATACTCTTTTTTATTTTTTTAGAGATTGTTGAAAAAAAATATTTTCAAAATGAGTAATTGGGTAACCTATAAATACTAAATTTAGAATATTGCTTATTTTTCAACTATTTCAAAAAATTAGTATAACCCGTTCAAAATCAGGTCAATTCGTCTAACCCGTTCAAAATCAGGGTGAGTGCGAGTTTTGATTTTGAATATAAGCCCGATCCATTGAATCATATGTAGTAATACTATGTCGTATTGTAAATCAATATTATTAAACTTTATTAATTATCAATACTAAGCAATCAATTTGTAAAATGACATAGTAATTAACTAATTATGTAGTTCCTCTCTTAATTAGATTTCATAAAAACAAAAAAAGAAAGAAAAAAATTATACTAAATAAGTGGACAATAAAGTTAGTTATTGAGGTCTAATTTAAGATTTGTAATTATTTTATTTTTAAAATTATTAGCGGGTCATACTGATTTACCCGTCGAGTAGGAGATTTTGTGAATCGTGTCTGTATCGATATCCTCCAAAGTGTCAATCTAACCCGACTCCGACGGGTTGACACTATGAGCTCCCCGTGTATCTACTTCTAATATGTTATCGTATAGCTCCGACGGGTTGACACTATGAGCTCCCCGTGACACTATAAGCCAACCTCCTCGTACTTCATTTCAACTAGAAGTTACCGGCCACTTCTTCTCTCTATTGTTTGATATTATCGTATATTTCGACAAAATATCAGAGTTCTTACTTGACAAAGAGCCCATTCATGTTTCAAAGGAACTATCATATGAAAGAGAGACCAATGGGCTGTGAAAACCCAAATACTCTACAGAAGTTATATGTATTTATCACACCGGCCAGTATCCACACCTACAACATGAATATATATATATATGGGCATCACCACCATCGTCTCTTATGAGGCTTCTGCATTCTTATCTGCATCTGCAATAATCATATCTGATGATCATGAGAAGCTTCAAATTCAAGCTATATAACCAGAATTGTAATAACAAGATAGATATTACTGACCGAGGTTACTGTCGTGGTTATCTTTGTTTTGATTCTCCATGCATTGCAGAAGATACTTGAACGTCTCAATCTCACACGGTATCGCGAGTCCACCGCTGTGGTCGAACCCGAACTCCTCCTCGACCTTCTCCAGTATTACCTTAAATAACGGATGGCTCAGTGGGGATTAACAACCTTCGAAGCTCTTCACCGACATAAACCGCCAGATACCCTTTAGGGATATGGAGAGGCATGTCGGGACTCTGACACAAACCGTCGACACTATCCTCATCGGAATCACCACACGACTTAATGCTCTCTAACCTCTTGTTTAATTGTCAAGATCATCGAAATGCAGTCCATGTACTGTGTCTTCCTATGAGAGGAACACACCAGAGTGTTGGATCTCGAGGTTACAGTGACAGATCGCGACCTTTTGAGGAGTCCTTTCAGACGTACAATCTGCCGGATTCCGGTCAACTTCCGGCTACCATCTCCGGTATCCATTATGGCAAAGAAATTGGGTGTTGCAACAACAGGTGCTTTCAGATAGAGGGATCTCATTTCATCCACTCCTCTGCATGACAATGCACGTTAGCATCTGCATGCATGCAAAGCTACGATGGAATTAGGGTTTGACAGACAAGCATACTTGACCAGAACCAGAAAGAGGGTCGAAGAAGAGATGACGTTGAGACATGAATCCCATAACATAAGCTGGTCTCTCCAAATCAGAGAAAGTAATGACAGAGAAAGAAGTTAATACAAGAATGTCGCAAAGAGAGAAATGATTGTCGGAGAGATTTCTGCGGATGTTCCTGTTAGACTAATGAATCTTAGGATCGATTTAAACATGTTAATAAACTGAATAGACACATTTAAATCAAATAGCGGAAGCTTGAATCGAATTAGTGAATTTACCTCCAGCCATTGCTAAACCGAGTTTGTGATTCGTTTGGAGCTTCTAAACCCTTACTCTTCACAGTAGATGGTGTATTCTGATCTGAATTGAAGAAGAGTGGTGTCTAGGGACCAAAAACGAGAATGCACTATATAATGCTCTATCCATCAAAGAGCATAAATGAAGGCATTGAATGGCTGAGTGTGTGGACGAATGATTGCTTAACTTGTGGACCAATTTCTGTTGTTGATTGGCCATAGAAGAAGAGAAAACAAACTTGAATTTCTCTTCAATAAGTGCTTGTGTATAAGCATGCACTATGTGGGTGGATGAACTGTGCAACGTGGGCTGCTACACATATTTTATACAACATTCTCCCACTTGGTCCACATATATATATTCCATCATTCACCTTAATGAGAAAAATGAAATATATGAATCATGGCGATATGTCCTCTTATATTGAGTATTATCTTCCATGTATTACAATATATATCAAGTTTCTCAACGATAGCCCATAAAACTTAATGAATAAACCCTATGTTCATTCAAGGTCCAAACTTTAGTAATGTTTTCTCAAATTAACAAACATATATGTGCACAAAACCAAATGAGATAACATCAACTGAATAAGAGTATCAAAATAAAAAAATGAATACTTACATCATGGAACCAAGTCCCATTCTTTCTACATGATCCTTGAATTTCTTTGGTGGCATGCCTTTAGTCAAAGGATCAGCAATCATCAACTCAGTGCTAACGTGCTCAATGACCACTTTCTTTTCCTTAACACGTTCTCTGATGGCCAAGTATTTAATGTCGATGTGTTTACTTCGACTACCGCTTTTATTGTTCTTAGCCATAAACACAGCAGCTGAGTTGTCACAATACAATCTTAATGGCCTAGAAATAGAGTCAACTACTCTAAGCCCAGAAATGAAACTCTTTAACCATACACCATGTGATGTAGCCTCAAAACATGATACGAACTCGGCCTCCATGGTGGAAGTAGCAGTCAAGGTTTGCTTTGCACTCCTCCAAGACACGGCTCCACCAGCAAGCATGAAAATGTAACCTGATGTTGATTTACGTGAATCAACACAGCCAGCGAAATCCGCATCGGAGTAGCCAATTACCTCTAAATTATCGGTTCGTCTATACATGAGCATGTAATCTTTTGTTCCTTGAAGGTATCTCATCACCTTCTTTGCAGCTCTCCAGTGGTCAATTCCTGGGTTACTCTGATATCTCCCAAGCACTCCAACAACAAATGCAATGTCAGGTCTAGTACAGACCTGAGCATACATCAGGCTTCCAACAGCTGAAGCATATGGAATGTTTTTCATTTGTTCCCTCTCAAGCTCATTTTTAGGACATTGGATTAGACTAAATTTATCACCCTTAACAATGGGTGCTATACTTGGTGAACAATCTTTCATCCGAAATCTCTCTAAAACTTTGTTGATATAGGTCTCTTGAGACAAACCCAAAATGCCTCAAGATCTTTCCCTATGGATCTTAATGCCAATGACATAAGATGCTTCACCCATATCCTTCATATCAAAGTTCTTCGAGAGAAATTGTTTCACCTCATATAGCAAACCCTTATCATTGGTTGCAAGCAAAATATCATCCACATATAGTACCAAAAAAACAAGTCTTGCTCCCACTGACCTTCTGGTATATACATTGATCCATGACGTTCTCTTCAAAACCAAATGAAGTGATGACATTATGGAATTTAAAATACCATTGTCGGGAAGCTTGTTTTAATCCATATATAGATTTATTAAGCTTACATACCAAGTGCTCACCATTAACAGAGGAGAATCCTTCAGGTTGTTTCATATAAACCTCTTCCTCTAGATCACCATTAAGGAAAGCCGTTTTCACATCCATTTGATGCAAATCCAAATCAAAGTGGGCAACCAATACCATGATCACACGAAGTGAATCTTTCTTAGATACAGGAGAAAATGTTTCCGTGTAGTCAATTCCCTCCCTTTGAGTGAATCCTTTGGCAACGAGTCTTGCCTTATATCTCTCAATGTTGCCTTGTGAGTCTTTCTTTGTTTTGAAGACCCATTTACTTCCAATGGCTTTTACACCATCAGACAACTTGACGAGATCCCAAACTCGGTTAGACGCCATAGAATCCATCTCTTCTTTCATGGCATTGTGCCATAAGTTCGAAACCTCAGAACTCATGGCCTGTGAAAACGTCTCAGGATCATTTTCGGCTCCAACATTGTAGTCACACTCTTGTAGATACACAATATAGTCACTAGGAATTGCTGATTTTCTTACTCTAGCAGATCTTCTTAATGCTGAATTAACACTCTCCTGAGTTGTAGGATCATGTTCATCAACAGGTTCTTCAACAGTTTCAGGCATCTGTTGAACTTCAATATCTACTAGATCAGGATCAACAGTTTGTGGTACTTCCATGACTGGTTCTTCAACACGCATTTGTACTTGAGGCGCGTTGTTAACAACAATGATCAGTCCATTACTTGAAGTGGCACACTGAGCATCTAAATGATCTTTCTCAGGACCTACGCCCTGGGATTGATCGCTCCCACTTATAAAGTCATTCTCAAGAAATTTTGCATTTCTTGATTCCACAAACCTAGTGCTATGATTTGGACAATAAAATCTATATCCCTTAGACCTTTCAGCATATCCAACGAAATACCCACTTATGGTCCTCGGGTCCAACTTCTTTTCTTGTGGATTGTAGACTCTTACTTCAGACAGACAGCCCCAAACGCGTACATGTCGCAAACTTGGTTTCCAACCTTTGAATAACTCAAAAGGTGTCTTTGGGACAACCTTGGTTGGAACTCGGTTTAATATGTACACGGCCGTTTTAAGAGCCTCATTCCATAAGGATTTAGGAAGTTTGGTGCTAGCAAGCATGCTTCGCACCATGTCCAATAATGTTCGGTTTCTCCTTTCAGCTACTCCATTTTGGTCCGGAGAGCCTGGCAAGCTGTATTGGGCAACAATCCCATTCTCTTGAAGAAACTTCGCAAATGGACCATTCGCTTGTCCACTTTCAGTGTATCTACCATAGTACTCTCCACCTCTATCGGATCTCACGATCTTAATTTGTTTACCACATTGTTTCTCTACTTCAGCTTTAAACACCTTAAAAGCATCTAGTGCTTCATTCTTATTGTTAAGCAAGTAAAGATACATGTATCGTGAATAATCATCTATGAAGGAGATAAAATACTTATTTCGGTATGCATCCATGTCTGGACTACAAATATCTGTATGTATGATTTCCAATAACTCAGAGCTCCTATTGGCACCTTTCTTGGATTTGTTAGTCTGCTTACCCTTAATGCAGCTTATACAAGTCTCAAAGTCAGTAAAATCCAGAGCACCAAGTACCCCATCATTCACTAACCTTTTAATTCTTTCAATGGAGATATGTCCCAATCTCCGATGCCACAGTATAGAAGACTCTTCATTCATAACACATCGTTTAGTACCAACATTTTCGTGAACATGCATAGAAGTATGGTTATCATTATTTTGCAGATTAAGGAGAAAAAGACCATCAGACAAAATACCACATCCAATAACATCAGACTTATAAAATAAATTAAATCCAGAGTCTGAAAAGTTAAAGGAGTAACCATCTGATACAAGTCTGGAAACTGAAATTAAATTCCTAGAAAAACTAGGAATATAAAATGTCTTCTTCAAATTTAAAATGAAACCACTACTTAAAACCAATAAGCACGTCCCAATGGCCTCTACATGTGAGGGCATCTTATTTCCTGAATAGACACTTCGCTCACTTCCCATCGGTTTCTGCAGGTCTCGTAAATCCTGCAATGAATTGGTAACATGGATTGTAGAACCAGAATCAATCCACCATGTATTATGATTAACATCAGTCATATTGGATTCATAACAAACAAAAGAAAGTTGAGTACCTTTCTTATCAAGCCAATTTATGAACTTAGAGCATTGTTTCTTAACGTGCCCCTTCTTTTTGCAGAAGAAACACACAATCTCCTTCTTAATGTCCTTCTGGATAGGAATTTTCCCCTTTCCCTTGTCCTTAGCTTGATCCTTCTTCTTGTTCTTCCCATGGGTCGTTAAATTCACATTTTCTTCTTCCCTTTCCTTTTCCTCCATAATCAATCTACCCTCTTCCTGAACACACATGGTCAACAACTCGTTGATCGACCATTTATCCTTATGTGTGTTATAGGATATCTTAAATGGGCCATATTGTTGAGGTAAAGTACAAAGGATGTAGTGAACTAAGAAGGATTCCGACATCTCAACCTCCAATGTTTTCAATTGGGCCGTTATATCCCTCATGCGCATGATATAATCACGCACACCCTTAATGCTGGTGAGCTTCAGGGACGAAAACTGTATGATGAGGGTGCTCGCCATTGCTTTATCTGAAGTGGCGAATTGCTCATCAATAGCCTTTAGTAAGTCTCGGACTTTGTGATACTGATCGACGGAGCCCCTAATACCAACAGATATTTTTGTCTTTATGAACATAACGGAGAGACGATTAGATCGCTCCCACTTATCATAAAGAACAACTGCATCAGGAGAGCTGGTTTCAGTTACTGCAGGGGGCTCCTCCTTCCTAATAGCATAATCTATGTCCATCCAACCCAAATGAAGGAGAATTCTTTCCTTCCAGACTTTATAGTTGTCCCCTTTGAGTTCGGGGACATCACATCTCATATCAGTGTAATTAACAGGTTGAATTGCTGCAATAAAATTAAATATTCATGCTCATGTTACTAAATTTGAAGCTATAAAAAATATGACATATCCTACCAATGTAGAATTATGTTAAATTATGAATCTAGTGACATAAAACTTGCCTGTGGGCTAAAGTTCTAATTCAATTAGATTCATGTTAACTTTATAATAAAACTATCAAATTATGTTCATTTTCCTAATTCCTGTGGGTAAATTAGAAAATATAATTTGATATTTTATTCTAATTAATTATACAAATATAATAAAAAATCCTGTGGGATAATTTTTTATTATATTACGTATGATTAATCACAATTAATGTTTATTTTTAAATGTGATTCTGAATAAACTTTAATATATAGTTTCAATTAATTAAGAATGCTGTGGCTACTTCCTAATTAATTTAAACTATATGAATCACATAAACATTAATTTAATAATTTGGCTTAATTATTGCATAAACATATAAGCAATATTTTATAAATTTAATTCCAAATTTAATATATATTATCTTAAAATTGCATGTATAATTTAAAATAATAATGAATTATACAAGCAAATAAAAGTACAAAACACTTATAATTAAATTTATAACCATGTAGAATTAATTTACCAAAATTAAACATAGAATCACTATTCATAATCGGTACTATTCATAATCGGTACTATTCATAATCAGTACTATTCATGGTTTTTACTATTCGGTTCATGTACTATTCATAACCGGTTACTGTTTCTGACCGGTTCACTATTCATTAAACTGTTCATCGGTTACTGTTCATCACTGTTTGATGAACAGTTCATCTCCTCCAACAGACGAACAGTAGAAAAACAGAAAAACAGAAAAACAGAGTACCAAATAGAAAAAACAGAGCATGATTAAATTGCAAGACAGAGGCAAAATCAAAGAAGCTCTGATACCAAATGTTAGACTAATGAATCTTAGGATCGATTTAAACATGTTAATAAACTGAATAGACACATTTAAATCAAATAGCGGAAGCTTGAATCGAATTAGTGAATTTACCTCCAGCCATTGCTAAACCGAGTTTGTGATTCGTTTGGAGCTTCTAAACCCTTACTCTTCACAGTAGATGGTGTATTCTGATCTGAATTGAAGAAGAGTGGTGTCTAGGGACCAAAAACGAGAATGCACTATATAATGCTCTATCCATCAAAGAGCATAAATGAAGGCATTGAATGGCTGAGTGTGTGGACGAATGATTGCTTAACTTGTGGACCAATTTCTGTTGTTGATTGGCCATAGAAGAAGAGAAAACAAACTTGAATTTCTCTTCAATAAGTGCTTGTGTATAAACATGCACTGTGTGGGTGGATGAACTGTGCAACGTGGGCTGCTACACATATTTTATACAACAGTTCCTTCTTCAAACTGAAGAAAGTATCATCTTTTTTCTGGTGCTCATTTTTTCCTCCATGTATGTTCGTCTTAACTCTTATGACTGCATGTCTCTTTTAAGGTTACATTAAAAAGTGCACAACTAGACATATATGCACTAAATGAAAATAAAAAATTAGTTCCCCATAATTTAATATATATTTTTAATTAGGTTGTGGTCAACTACCTTTTGACCACTAAAGGGTTGCGGATCTGCGCGGCCCTGAGTTTCTGGACATTCTGATCGGAGCTTCCTCTGCCGCCGCTGCCTCAGAAGGAGGAGGAGTCTCCAAAACCAAAAGAATCTACATCCGACGAGGTTGAGGAAGGCGTGACATCTGCACTTACCTCACTAGTTCGATCTTAAACTTGGGTCGGGCCTTTCAGAACGGTCTAGAGCCGATTTTCTAGTCAACCAATTTTTTTCTCCTCCGTTAAACTAAGTGATTTATAATTTTCCAAAAGGACATACAAAAAATAAAATTTACTAAAAAAATGTCACTTTAAAATAATTTTAACTTTCACACCCTCCTAACTCAAGAAAAAAAATCCTATTCAAAGAAAGACATACCCCAAAAAAGGAAAGATCGATCAAACTAATAAGTTTGGATACTAAATTAATTAAATCAAAGCTTGATAACAAAATGATAGATGAAGAAAGTTAGAGGACTTAATTTGGACAGACTTAACCGAAAACAGTCTGTGGCGGGATATACCTATCTACAACCGTCAAGTTAATTATTTAAGTATCACACTGCTACTATATATAGACCACGCTGCGTCTTCTTCTTCGCACCATCGAGTTCAGCAGTTTCTCTGAACAAAGCCGCTGCCCACCTCTCCCGATCGAGTTCTTTCTGCTTTTTCAACTTCTTTGGTTTTAGCGGATATGGCTTTCCTCGCTGGATTCTTGAGGAAGAGTAACCGTAAAACATCCGCAGGTATGCTTTGATCGATCTTTTTAACTCTTGTCTGGATAATCCTGTGTCTGATTAGTTTTCATCGATCGTTCAAAGGGAAGTAACGATTGTGCAGTATCTGTTGTCATCTGGAGAAACTAATTGAAGGAGAAAAAAACTCATCTTTTATTTTATGATACGATGTGATGATGATGATGCTCTACGACCATTAATTAGGGCAAACGCATGCAACAGTTTCCTGTTGTTGTTACTTCGTATTAACTGTTCTGTGACGATATCGCCAAACACAACACTTTATTCTGTTCTTCTTGTCTTGTCATTGTGTAGAACCGACATTAGGTAAAAAAACACCAGCTTTATTGCTCACTATGACAATTTATATTTATACAATTTGATGTTCTAAGTGTAATCTGATACTATCTATATATAGTACCGAAGATGAATTTCTCTGGAGTCTCAAGCATGGAATTTTTATGTTTTATTAAATACCATATACAAATTATGTTTTTTTTGGTAGAACTTGTGTGGGTGAATAAGAGGATGCTGAACAAAGTCATACGAGAGATTGAGCGAGAGAGACGAGGCCTTCGAGTGGTGGAGAAAAAAATCATTGCTGTGATGAAAAGAAGTGCAAAGCAAGAACAGATGGTGAGCTCTTAATTCAAAAGATGCATGCGTTGTCAATTACAATAGTTATCAAACGTCATCCTGCAATCCTCATTATTAAACTCCTTCCAGGGATCTGTTCGAGTAATCGCAAGGGACCTTATAAGAACACGTCGTCAGATTGTAAATTTCTACAATCTCAAGTCACAGCTTCAAGGTGTATCTCTCCGAATCCAGGTACCTATACTTGATTGCTTGCTGTAGGTGTCGTAGTATATATTGATTTTATCTGTAATGTTTCAGAATCTGAAATCAACTCAATCCATGAGAGAAGCCATGAAGGGAGTTACAGTGGCAATGGGGTCGATGAAGTTGCCAATATCACTGCAAAGAATCATGAATACGTTCCAAAAGCAGACTGAGCAGATGGGGATGGTGAGTGAAGTTCTGGTAGAATGGATTGACAATGGTGTTGAAGGAGAAGGAGACGGAGAGGAGGAAGAAAATACTGAAGAGCTAGTGGATGAAGTCCTTGATGATATCGGAATTGATCTTACGAACCAAAAGGTAAAACACAACAACTACAACCATTTACTATGTTTTGTTTATATTGTTCCACGTTGCTTTATTTAGGGTTCTTATTTATGATATATATACTCTTTTGTTGCACTGCAGCTTGTGAATGTTGCTGAGTCGGAAACAATGATGGTGAGTTAGTAGAATGATACGAGTTCATATAGTTATGTAGGATTATAGGGTTTAATTTGTAGGATTATGTTAGTATCTAATATATGCTTCAATTCTACATATCTTTGTGTTTTTATAATAAGAATGATTTTGTATTTTTAGTTTTTACACAAAAATAGAATAGCACAAGTACTATTATTAATACTTTTATACTCTACTCATGGTTTTACCCTCATGGATCCATTAATTCACTCTTATCAGAATCACATCAGTCCTCAAACCAAAGAGAGGTCTGGTTCTCGATTTGTTCGGTCGGACCGGCCTGTTCATCATACATACATAAGTTCGAATTATTTACAATAAAAATACGAAAATTTAAAAATGCATGAAATAACTAATTACATAGGTAAGTGAAAGGGTGTGCACTCTCGACCTTTTTTCCTTAGGTATGTGACAAGAATATGGTTCACGATAGATGTAGGCTCAACTCTGCCATTTCAGACCTTGTACAGAATCTTCACCGGAAAGCTGCACCGGGGAGAGGCCTTTGGCTTCCTCAATCTGCTTAGGTTATGGCGGCTCAGGCGAGTTAGTGAGCTCTTCACGAGGCTGGAGAAAGATACTCGATTCAGCTACTATATCCTGCAACCAATTTGTACCAAATTAAGAATCACAGAGAAAAACACATGAATTTCATTTGCAGGTTTTACAATTGATGAACAACTCTGGAATTAACGAACAGAACAAGGAAATGAAGAACTTCTGGTTGAGCGGAGGATCTCTATAACATAAGAATATTTTTCATTGAACTTCACTACTTACGATAAGAGTATTTATACATAGTAATGAACATTCCAGATTCTAATCAACCTCTAACTAACTAACTAACTAACATAACAAATTTGAAGCTTCTTCGGTATTCTTGAAGCTGCTGTCATGCTGACTTCTGCTATGCTGACGTGTATAATACTGTAATAGCCCCCCTCAAGCTGGAGACGCATGAATGTTGAGAAGTCCCAGCTTGGAGACTAAATTCTAAAACAAAGGTTGATGCAAGTTTTTGGTAAAAAGATCAGCAAGTTGATTGAGTGAACGAACATGAAACAACTTGAGAAATCTAGAACGAACATAATCACAAACAAAATGGCAATCACAAACATAATCACAATAAAGAGCTACACTCGGGATGACAATGTCGAATGATTTTAGCATAGCAGTCAACCAAACTAATCCACAAGTGCCCATAGCCATTGATCTATACTCTTCTTCAGATGTAAAACAACTAATAGCCGCCTGCTTCTTCGATCTCCACGACAACAAAGAAGATCAGCAAAAGCTAGTTCCTTCGCATTGTCAGACCGAACAACAAACACATCAAGATTGAATTGCCTTTTAACATGCTGAACAAAAGCAGGAAAAATGGTGATAACTTCAAATTTATGCTGAAGAAGATAAGTCCAAGTGCAGCGTGTATAGTCATCAACAATTGTTAGAAAATACTGTTGTTTATTCATAGTTGGAGTTTTGAACGGACCCCAAACATCACAATGAACAAGGTAAAGAGGTGTAATAGCAGTATTAAGACTCTCTTTTGGAAAAGATAGACGAGTAGTTTTGCTAACGGACATACTGAACAAGAAACATCAGTGGAAACCGAAGAAATTAAATCCTATAAAAGTTTCAATACAATAGAACTCGGATGACCTAATCTCGAATGCCATAAATCTAACGTAGATATATTGTTTGCAGCAACATTCTTGATCTTTGGAACCTTCAATAGGTATAATCCTTGAGACACATCACCCTTCCCAATCACACGATGAAGGTCCTGAATTAAACAAGATGATTTGGTGAAAAACATAAGAATATTTGGATCCTCCAATAGACTGCTAGCTGATAAGAGATTGCATCGAAACGATGGCACATAAAGAACATCACGCAGCACCAATGTGTCTGAAACAACCACATCACCAGTATAGGGAACTGCCATCTTGGAGCCATTAGGTAAAGATACCAACATATTTTGAACATGCACAAGACTGTGAAACATATATTTATCACAACAAATGTGTTTTGCAGCTCCTGTATCAATTAACCAGGTAACATTATTTATTTGAGTCATGACCTTACCATGCATGACCGAATTAATTGAAGCTTACGATGTACTGTCAGCATGTTGAATGCGAGTATCCATTAAGGAGAGTAGTTGTTGATACTGAACAGGTGTAAATACATCAACTGTTTTTGATGAAGAAGTCGAATGACATTCTGCATCATTGGGATGAACAGCAACAGAAGAGGTTGTTGGCACTACATCCATATGAGTCCCTGCATCAACAGACCTGTCAATCCTTTGATTTCTGGCTTGATACCCTGGTGGATAACCATTCAGCTTGTAACATTTGTCCTTGACATGTCCAAACAATCCACAATGTGAACATTGAGGACGAAACTTCTTCGGATAAGGAGCTTTAACAGCTATAACAGAAGCATCTAACATAGGATTATCAACACCGGATGTGACAAGCCGCTAATTTTCTGCCTGAATTAACATAGAAAACACCTTGTTAATGGTAGGTAATGGCTCAATGAGAAGATTCTGACCTCGAATATGCGTATAACTATCATTGAGTCCCATAAGAAACTGCATGACATACTCCTCCTGATGATCAATGGCCAATCTACGAACTCCACCACAAACATAATTACCGCATGAACATATAGCCTTAGATGCGTGTAACTCATCCCAAAGAACCGTAAGCTTTGTGTAATAAGTTGTGATCGGCAATTGTCCTTGCTTAAGCTCAGACAAATTCTTCTTGAGTTGAGAAACCATAGGTCCATTCCTTTGTTGAAATCGCTCCAATAGATCAGCCCAAACTGATGCAGCTGTTTCATGATACAGAACACTAACAACAATATCCTTTGAAACAGAATTAACAATCCAAGAATTGATTAGATTATTTGTGTGAATCCAGTCATTGAACAATGGAGAATTCGAATCAGGTTTCAGAATAGAACCATGGATAAAACCTATATTATTCTTGACTGATAAGGCCAGTAACATAGCTCTTTTCCAGGTGTTGAAATTGGTACTGTTAAGAGGTTCCGTTACCGGAGGAAGAGTTGGATTATCTTATTGATGGATGAAATACGTATTGGCAGCTGCAGCATTGGACGTCGGAGGAAGATTCGCCGCTGCCGGAGGAAAATTCATCGCGGCATTGACATGCGCTTGATTATTTGCTGCTGCTGCATTGTTTGCACCTGGAGGATTAACTTGAGGAGGATTGGCTTGAGCTTGAGCTCTGATGTGTGCCTGTCCAGCAGGAGAAGCTGGATCTAGAAAAACTGCAATCGCCATGAATTAATACAACGGAAATCTTAAAAGAGAAGCTCTGATACCATTTTACAATTGATGAATAACTCTGCAATTGACGAACATAACAAGGAAATGAAGAACTTCTGGTTGAGCAGAGGATATAGGGTTGTCAATGGTTAGAGTATGGTCAGGGTATGAAAAATACCATAACCATACCATATTTTTAAATCACATACCATAACCATTATGGGTATAATTTTCAATACCATAACCATTAAAATAACTGTGGTTATTAACCATGGTTTTACCCGTATACCTATTTATTCCACACATGTAATATAATAAAAGATCGAAAAATTTATTTTAAAAAATACATCAATCTATATTACCTTCGTTGGACTTTGGCGCCTTCAATCTTCAACAATTTCATATTTTCAATTATATAATTTATATTTAGTATATTATATAAATTAGTTTATTAATAATAAATAAATATTATATTTATATAATAACCATGGTTATAACTCAAATACCATAACCATAACCATTATGGGTAGAAAATTCATCACCATAACCGTACCACACCATAATGGTACAGTTAACCATATTAAACAGTAACGGTTATAACCATGGTTATGGGTTTTTCACCGCACCTGTTATAGGAGGATCTCAATCACATAAGAATATTTTTCATTGAACTTCACCACTTACAATAAGAGTATTTATACAGAGTAATGAACATTCCAGATTCTAATCAACCTCTAACTAACTAACATAACAGACTTGAAGCTTCTTAGGTATTCTTGAAGCTGCTGCCATGCTGACTTCTGCTATGCTGACGTGTATAATACTGTAATAGCAGGTAACGCTATTTGCAGTACACTCACTCACTCAGTAGGTTGCTTCTACTTATGGTTTGGCTATGCATTACAAAACACCAGCTAATACATGCACTACAAGAAACTATAGAATCAACGTCGGTAAAAAATCATTGCTAAAGGCATAAATACCGTTGTTAACTTTTAGCGTCAACAAAATTTTCGTGCCGGTAACCCCCGTCGTTAAAGGTTATACCTACGGCAATTTGCCGTTGTAAAAGGTTTGCCGTTGTTAGAATGACACTCCCCATTTATCTTTTACAGCGACATTCGTTGTTGTTAAACACACTTCAAAAACGACAACATATTGGTGATGTTATAGATGAGTTTTACTGATGAAAATACTTCATCGTTGAATTGCATTTTTAGCAGTGACTTTGAGGGGCTGTTGTTTAATCGAAACAACGTCCATTAACTTGTTGTTAATACGTGTATTTAGTAACTAGTGACTACAAATCCGCCATTAAAAGCACTTTATACTGCTAGGTAATGTTGTTGCTAAATACATGTTTTTATTGATGACAACCATTAATATCAGTTTATGTCGTTGCTAATCACAATCCTTTTGTGTCAACAACCACTAATCATTGTTAAATATTCACTTTTGTGATGTGTTTTTATTAATTATCTAGTTATTGCTATATGATATGAACTACACAATACATTTTAAAAAAATATAATATATTATTTATCCAACAATACATATACATCTTAATCAACATCCAAACTACAAACTTAGAATAATTTTGAACATAAATACATAGTTTTCTAAATCAGATGAAGACCTAAAACTAATGTGTTTTTATACTTGAGATGGGTGTGAATTCAGAATGCCGGAAGTACGAACTTCATGAACGTCTCTAGTTCACGATCCCCTACAAGATTCAATAATATCATGTTATCATATATACAGAAAGGAAACACGATAAATGCAATAACAAAATTATTTAACACAATAATCTCAACACACACTACATATAGTGATTACTACATAAACACCTTAACACAATAGTTCAGCACAAGACACTTCCAACACAATAGTTCAAACACATAACAAACACACTACATATAGTGATTATGTATAAAGGATGTGAATTGTACCATGAATTTCCCAAGTGCAAATAATATAAGCATTTTAAAGAGACAACTGTTCAGAGATTTATAGTTGATACATAACTACAATGAACATAGATATCGAAGCAATACCTCATCATCATCAGACCCATCAAAGTCATCCTCTGAGTCAGTGTCATCATCTTCACTGTCTTCAGTTTTCTTGGCAGCTTTAGTCTTTAGACTTCATTTCTACAGCTGGAACTGGAGCCATATCTGTACTCCCTATAAAAATTGTTGCAATTGTACATCACAATGTGGTAAGGAGTAAGAAAGCATGAACACTTTATATGACAAATCAAAATTTTTACCATTCACTTCAATTTGCATTGGGACATCTTCACCTGAGTCGAAATCTGATTACATAAATTGAACATGTTACTGTAACATACTTTCACCAAAGAGTATGGATGCCATGAGTACAGTTGATGAGATTCTCATAATGTGAGTGAGAAGACACTTACAGTTGATGACATTCTGGCATTCTCGATTCAGAAGATTGAAGCCATGGATGTTGAAGCTCTCAAGATCCAAGCTGACATGGCAGATGAAGCTCTCAAGACCCATTGAGACGGTATGAAGTGGCTGAATGACCTGTTATACTACTGATTCATGCCACATCAGCAGACAACAAAGGAGACAGTGAGGAAAGCAGATACATGGTAATAAACATGCATGTTGGAGGATTAATGGTGAAGAGTAGACTAAAGGTTGAAATATGTTTCAGAGCATATAAATAATTGCATAAAATACGTAAAAGGATATTCATCTCCTAATACAGATTTGTAACCCATGAAGTACACGCCTGCACCAGTCTAATTGTGGGAGAGCTCAAACTCCTTCTCAAACACCAAATCAAAAGAGATTTGAGGGGTTTTTTCAGAAACAATATCCCAGAACAAGCTTTTGGTCACTGATAAATGCAGATAAATGCCTGGGATCAATTCAGTACCTGTAAGACCGTCACTTGAGCAGAGAGAGTAGTCGCTTCTGTCTGAAGTGTCTGCACCTTCCTTTCAAGTTCACTTGTATATCGTAATTTCCTTTCCTTTGAACGTGCTGCTGGATGTCTACTAGCAAGAATTCTGCAACAAACAAAAACAAATCCAACAACCCCTAATAGATTACTATGTGTGACTTCAATAACACTTTAAACGGTTATAGTACTGAATTTCACCGTGTCTGGAAATACTGAAACTGAAGTTTGCAGTGTAAATAACCATAACGGCATAACCCACGCATCTAGAACAGCTCAATGTTACATCATGAACCATTCTCATTTTTATTTACTTAGACCATCAAAGTACAGATGCAAAAAATTACCATGAGGCCGATAACAGAGTCAAACCATAGTGAAAAATCCAGAGTGTATACCAATATCAAATATATTTTGAATCTTTGATCATAAGAAAAGGGCAACAAAGAACTGAAACCTTGTAAATTTCAGCAATTTGATCAAACCCACTACATATTATCAGTAAAAGAACAGATTCGAGGTACATTTTCTACCTTTTAGCTCTTTTTGGATCGAGCAAAGAAAGCTCCGCTAATTTTTCAGCCCCCATCGCCTTCTTCATCCCATTGAGTTCGTCCTCAAAAGATTCTGTGGAAGTGGCACCATCCATAGAGTTGCTGTGCTGGTGAAAAGACCTCTTCTCCACCTGCCTCCCGCTGAATTTCTCATCTCTGCCAGTCAAGTTCAAGCCTAACCCGTCAAAGAAGTCTGAGTCAACGGATAGGCTACGGAAGTGGTTGGTGACGGGCGGGGAGGGCGGCAGTCTAGGGTTCGACGACGAATCGTCGGAATCGACTGCCATCGGGGCGACGGACTGCGGGGTGGGAGTAGCGGGGATGTCGAGGGAGGCGAGGTCGAAGTCGTAGGGGTCGAACACGAGGTCATCGAGATGGCGGAAGGAATGGAGTGGAGGTCGAACAGATAAGGGAGTGGAGGTCGAACACGAGGTCATCGAAGTCGTAGGGATCGAACAGAGAAAGGAGTGGAGTGGAGGCGTGAGTGGAATGAATGGGTGATACCGTGATAATAGAGAGTTAGGTTAATATTTTCTTATTTTTTTAAATTAAATGGTGGTTCAATTCGGTTTAGTGACGGTTTTATCGGTTTAGTGGGGGTTCTTAACATTTAGTGACGACAACTACTAATGTTAGTCGACAATATGTCATAATTGTTTGTGCATTATTGACATCAACAATAGTCGCCACAAAAAAAATTATTTTACCAAAATAATTGAATATGTTACTGAATAACTATACTAATGTCGACAATATATTGACACACAAACTTTTTCTTACATTTTCTTTGCTACTTATGTTTTAACGACGATAAAATTGATTTGTTACGGCAAACAAATGTTGTTGTTATTGCCATATTGACGATAAAATATTTCGCATTTGAATATGTACATCTACAACGGAAAAGTCATCTGCTACTAATGGAGTCATTTAACATCAAGTGTTGGTCGACATTACACATTCATCCATGTAAAAACTAAAGTGACGACAAAAATTAACACTAAATGTATCTTATAACGATGAAAAACATATTGTGCCTAATAAGTAATAATAAGGACAATAAAAACTTCTGACACAATATACACACATTCAACATCAATTCTTAGCGTCAACATGAAATTCCCGTCGCTGTTGCACAAGTTTCTTGTAGTGATGGATAGGAAGTCAAGTTCCTATTTTCAAGACCGAAAGCATTTGTCTCGGGTATACGTATTCAATCTACTGGTCGATCGTCACTCTTACTACAGTTGGTTATGGCGATCTGCATGCTGTCAATAAAGGGTAAAAGGTTTTCAATATATGTTGTTTAATATTGGTCTCACAAGGAACAATAAAAACCTGTAATATCCTAAACCAACATGCGATATACTAAGAGAAAAGGTGTGGCACGATTTATGTGCCGAGGGACGAAGAATTCTCAAAGATAATTGTTCGGCCATCACGCCGCCGTGAATTTCGGTAAGTGTGCCTACAACGGGTATTTCCCCAACCCCTACCATTGCTAGGACGAAAATAACCGTGGAGGACCCCACCTAGAAGGAAACCAAGCAATTCTTGGAGAATTTAGGTCTGTCGTTGTTGTCGTGCTTACCGTCACAGCTTCAGGCGGGGAAAGTGATGGCGGTGCTGGACATACTGTCGAATCACTCGCCGGACGAGGATTACCTCGGTGAGAACCCCGACGCGGCATGGAAGGAGGATGTGATCGTCAAAAGAGCTTCGTGAGGTTTTACGGAAGTTTGAAGGAGGTGAATGGATGCGAAGAATACTGACGTTATGGTTGAAGAATAGAAATGGGCAAGAAATCACGTCGTTCGAATTATAATCGTTTCCAAAATCAAACATTAAGACAAATTTTTGAAAGGGTTAATTACTTAATTGTTTACACATGTCTTACCATTGTGCAGAATGGTTACACATATTTCAAAATGTGATTAATTGGTTTTGCTATGTAACTAACTAATTGGTTACATATGTTTTTCCCAATGTGATTAATTGATTATTCCGTTAGTAAACCGTTAATTTTACCGTTAATTAATATTTTTAACATATTTTTGAATTATCAAATGACTATTATGCCCTTAACTGTTGACTATTATGCCCAAAATACAAAGTGACTGTAAGAAAGACTATTATTGTTCTGTTAAACAACGATGGATGACAGAGTTCAGATAGATTGCAGTCCATTAAACTTAATGACTTCAGTAAGTTTAAACCTGATAATGAAGAAATGAGATGGTCATTCCCTTGTGGATCTTCAGTTGCAGAAATCCATGACCACGGGGATGAAATGGAGGCAGACCTTGATTTCTTGCAGCCAGATAAGGATAACTTTGTTAAGTTCTTCAACTGAACAATGCATGGAGGTACTTGTTTAATGGAAGTTCCATCAGCAAGAAACTCCGATAAGGACTCCATATCACCAATATTGTTGGGTAATTTATTGATATTTGAGCAACCACAGATATTGAGGAATCAGAGAGATTTTACTTGGCAGATGCTACTCGGAATTGTTGGGAGCCTCTTGCAGTCCTTTAAGTTCAGTAAGACAAGCTCCTTGAGGTCTCCTATAGATTGGTGTACTTCTTTCAATGCAACACAATCTTCTAAGATCAGTTCCTCAATACTCGGGATTGTTGAAAAACGCGGAGTTTTGGTAAGTAGATGTGAATGACTTAGATTAAGAACTTTCAAGTTTCCTACAAACTGCACCGTGGAGGAGGAAAAAAAATGAAGATGTAACATAAATAATCTATCATAAAGCGACATAAAAAAGAAATGGATACATTTGTAGATTTCCAGGAAGCAATGAGCCTGTTGTATTGCAAATCCATAGCAACAAGGTTTTCTAAATGAAACTCATCTGGTACAAATCTCAACGGAAAGTTATGCCAACAGAGCCAACTTAGTTCACTCGATATAAGTTTGTAATCTCCACGAACATATACATTGTTCAGCTGATCAAGTAGCCTTAATTGCCTCATATTCGCAAATGCATCAGTTGTTACCTATAGTCCATTGATGTTGAATAAATTCAGTACAACTCCTTCAACTTTATCGGTACCCTGATAAAAAAATGGAAAATAGCATGTTGGTTACTTAACCAACATGAAATAAGTGTTCAAACTTAACCAATTGACAGAACATGAAACTCATTAAATTTTCTCAAACTTAACCAATTGAAAGTGTCCCAGCAAATTAGAGAGCATCCAGTATTCTCCAAGAAATTAGAAATGTATCATTCTCTATTAAAGAGCAACAATCCTTCTTCGAGAAGGTCACTTCCAAGCTCTGCAGAGGCATACTGATGCCCTCTTAAAACTTGGAGTAATACGACCAAGTTGTTGGGATATTAGCTGAGGCTAATTTCCACCTTGCAGGATCTTGGGACTCGATGGATTAAGAGAAATGCAAAACGACACAAAGATTTACGTGGTTCACCAATTTGGCTACGTCCACGGCTCACACCCACACTTCACTATAGAGAAATAGTGTTACAACGTATAGCACTCTGAAACACTCACTCGTATTTCTGGCTCACAACAAACACTACTTTCTCCCACAACTCAAGAACTCAACAACAAACTCTTCTCTCAAATTCGCAATTCAAGTCTGTTCTATTTTTCTTCACAGATTGTTGGTTATTATATAGCCACAGAAGTTGACTTGTCAACCATCAAGTGCTCCACTTCAGCAGAAGTACTCCACTCCAGCACCAGCAAGTGCTCCACCAGAAGTGCTCCACTTCAGCACCAGAAGTGCTCCACTTCAGCAAGTGCTCCACTTCAGTGAGTGGTCCACTTCAGCAAGTGGTGGTGGCCCGAATGTCTCCATCATCAACAGTGGTGGCCGGAAAAGTCTCCATCATCAACAATCTCCCACTTGGAGACTTTTACTCCACCTGTAACTATGAGTGAAATATGGGTGTGAGGCTTACCAGTCTTCTATTGTTGAAGACCAACTGAAGCTGCGCACAGCTTCAGTTTCTCTGTGGGGACTAACTTGGTTAACATGTCAGCTGAGTTTTTGCTTCCTTGGATCTTCTCGAGTGTTAAAACTCCATCCTCTAGTAGAGACCTGATGAAGTGATAACGAAGTCCAGTATGCTTGGTCCTCGAATGAAATGTAGAGTTCTTTGCCAAATGTATCGCACTTTGACTATCACTATGCAAAACTTTCTTTACCTGTCTTAAACCCAATTCTGCTAACAAATCTTGTAACCATATCATCTCCTTGCTTGCCTCAGTGACTGCTATGAATTCCGCCTCTATGGTTGATAACGCCACTATCTTCTGTATCTGCGATATCCAACTGACTGCAGTTGTTCCCACTATGAATACATAGCCGGTAGTACTCCTCCTGTTGTCTCAACTCGTTTCTCCTGGAACATAGACAGCTATCAGTAGTGCCTTTAAGATACCTGAGTATCCACTTGACCGCCTCCCAGTGTTGCCTTCCAGGATTGGTCATGAACCTGCTCACCGCTCCCACTGCATGAGCAACATCCGGCCTCGTGCAAACCATGACATACATAAGACTTCCAATGGCTGAGGCATATGGAACCTTAGCCATGAAGTTCCTTTCTTCTTCCGTCTTGGGTGATTGCTCCTTGGATAGTCGGAAATGACTAGCCAATGGTGTGTTGACCGCCTTAGCATCACACATGCTGAATCGTCTGAGAATGCGCCCAATGTACTCCGCCTGTGATAACTCCAGAGTACCATTTGGTCCGTCTCTGTTGATTCTCATCCCAAGAATCTGCTTTGCTGGACCCAAATCCTTCATCTCGAATTCACTGGACAATTTCTTCTTCAATCGTTTGATTTCACCTATATCTGAGCCTGCCACTAGCATGTCATCGACATAAAGTAGCAAAATAATATAGTTTGACTCAAACCTTTTGAAGTAGCAACAATGGTCAGCATTGCATCTAAAATAGCCATTTGTTTGCATAAAGCCATCGAACTTTTTGTACCACTGCCTTGGAGCTTGTTTCAACCCATATAAGCTCTTTCACAGTTTACAAACAAGTTTCTCCTTGCCATTCTCTGAGAAACCCTCCGGTTGTTCCATGTATATTTCCTCCTCGAGATCACCATGGAGGAAAGCAGTTTTGACATCTAACTGCTCAAGTTTCAAATCTTCTGCTGCAACAATACTTAAAACTGACCGAATGGTCGTCAGTTTTACAACCGGGGAAAAAATGTGAGTGTAATCGATACCTGCTTTCTGTTGAAAGCCCTTGGCTACAAATATCGCCTTGTACCTTTTGGAACCATCATGTTCCTCCTTCACTTGATACACCCATTTGTTCTGTAACACCTTCTTTTCAATGGGTAACTTAGCCAGCTCCCATGTATGGTTAGAGATAAGAGAATCCATCTCTTCTTTCTAGAGAACTCTCCTTGACATGCTTCCTCATAGCATTCAGGTTCTCCTGCATCAGTGAGCACCAAATAATTCATGTACATTCTATTTGGTATAGTAGGCCGTGAAGATCTCCTCAATACTGGAGATGAAGAAGATGGAGTCTGTGGTTGATCAGTCTGTTATGTGCTGCTCTGCGGTGTCTGTTCCTCTGGCTGAGGACTTTCCACTACTTGCTGCACTATACTTCTGTCTGAGATATCATCTGGATCAACGTACATAGGATCGCTTTGTGCTACACTACTGGGCTGTAGTGTTTTTCTGTCCTTGTACATGACCTTCTCATTGAATATCACGTCTCGACTTCTGATCACCTTCTTTGTCTGGTCATCCCAGAACTTGTACCCAAGTTTATCTCCACCATATCCGATGAAGGTGCATTTTAGTGACTTGGAGTCAAGCTTCCCCTAGCCTAATCACCAATATGCACATACGAAACACAACCAAAAACTTTCAAATGAGAAAGTTTTACCTCTTTCCCGCTCCATACCTCTTCGGGAATTCCAAACTCTAGCGGAACCGATGGCCCATGGTTGATCAAGTATGCTGCTGTATTGACTGCCTCTGCTCAGAACTGCTTGGGCAGTCCTGCATGTATTCGCATGCTTCTGGCTCTCTCAGTCAATGTTCAGTTCATTCGTTCTGCTACACCATTCTGCTGTGGTGTTCCTGGCACGGTCCTTGCTAGTTTGATGCCACTCTCAAAGCAGAACTTCATGAACTCCATATCATCATACTCACCACCGTTGTCTGATCGCAGAGTTTTGATCTTTAAACATGTCTCATTTTCTACCATGGCTTTCCATATCTTGAACAATTCAAATACCTCAGATTTATGTCTCAATAAATAAACCCATACCTTTCTGGAATGGTCGTCAATGAAAGTCACAAAATATGACTTTCCGCCAATGGATGAGACAGTGGTTGGACCCCAAACATCCGTGTGAACTAGCTCAAGCTTTTCATGCTTTGCTGCTCTGCCACTTTTCATGAAGCTCCCTCTCTTCTGCTTCCCGAAGATGCAGCTTTCACACAAGTCAGTGTCAACTGACTTCAAGTCTGGTATTCTTCCCTTGGAATGCAGCATCTTGAGACCCTTATCACTCATCTGACCAAGTCTCTGGTGCCAAAGATTTGGATCATCCTTGTTGTCCGCAACTGCAATTGATCCACCATCGTTCGTTGTCATATAGAGACTCTAGCTCTTGCGTCTGCATGATCTGACTTCTATGACTTGTAGTATAAAATACATTGATTTTGCTTCCCCTTCCCTCCCGCCTGTGATCGGGTTTGCCGTTTACCCACAACGGAGGAGCCGCCCCCACCAGGCAGGCGGCCACGGGTCATAACGCATTCTTCGCACAACAAATCCACTTTGAAGTTGACTTATTCGCTCGGCCAATCGTCGGAATGTGTACGAGATACCATAAGGGCCCAATATCTCAATAGCACCTTTGTCTAAAGCTTCGAATGAGACTTCATATCTGAAACGCAGGAACGATCTGACCTTCCGTATGCTCTTCGCTCTTGAAGGCAGGATGCTCTTGTCCTATAGACCTTATTACCGAACTAAGCTGCCTACTATACTAATCTCTTGCCTAGGCTAGGTATCGAGAAGAGAGGGATTCAGCCTCATACCTTAATGGGACTTGTAGCTCTCTAAGGCAGGCAGCTTTCTCTTCCCTCCATTCCCAAGTAATGGGATAGAGTCCGTACAAACTTGAAAGTACCCTACACTAGTCTGGTCGGTCATTTTACCTTTGTGTGTGATGCAATGGAGCGGGCGTAGAGAAGTGATTGGAACATGCAAGTCTCACCTTAGACAGGTTCAAATAAGGGCCTCGTTCTCAGATGCTTACTTTTCCCTTACCCACATCGAACCAGTTACAGTAAGCTTGGATAGAAGACAGGTATGAACTCAAGAGCCTGGTTGGCAGGATCGGGAAATCGCGTAAAATTTACCAAGGGCTATAGTCATAGTGATCCTCCTATTCAACTACTTCAACCATTTCCGAACACCTCATGGCATTTTCAGGGCATTCGAGGATTCGAACATTTATGTATAATTTTATTTCTCGTACACGGCCCCTTCGGGCGGAACGAGGAGAGGGCCCCGTCGACTGACAGGGTCCAAGATCTGGCTACCGCCCCCTCTGTCGTGCACTGCTGAGTTGAAGACCGGTGCTTTAGGTTATGAAACTAAGGCCACTTAACTTACTTGATGATTATTTTGACTATACTTCCCATAGATCTGTTGGGAAATTGTTGTCGCCATAGATCTGTGAACCGGGCACTGCACTTGAACCGCTGATGCACGAACTTGGACTGTTGTTGTTAGTCAAACAGTTACAGTTGCTGTGAGAGTCGCGTGGCAGGGAGCACACTTGACAGGAGATAGACACCGGCGGTAGAGAGAGAAAGAGGCAAGCCCCTAATTTTTAAAAGTTTGTGAGAGGCAAAACAAATAATTAGGACTTCAAAATACATAGGTTCTTTTATATGATCAGATCACTTTATATCTTGTTACCAAAGCATCTTCAAAGTCTAACCCCCATGGCAAGGGCGTTAGCTGCAAGCAAAGATTTACCTCCGCGGAAAGGATGATTCATTCGTATCAACACGAGAGTCCAACTACATTGCATTGCCAGAATACATCTAAGAAATTATTCCATCGAACGGATTCTCCCCTGGATCCTGGAATAGCGACATGTACTAAATGCCCTGTCCAAGCCAAAGAACTTACATCGAATAACCCCAATGCTTCTCCACGCCCAACGAGATGCGCCAACCTCGGGATGCTTTACTCCTAACCCCACAAGGTTCCGACTACTGGAGCTACCCACTTCGATCAATTAGCCAAGATTTTGACCGGATACGAAATCACTGGTGCTCGATCTAGTGGAATTTTTATGGGGATTCTATCTATCGCTGTAGGATTCCTATTCAAGATCACTGCAGTTCCTTTTCGGGCGGCTGTAGGAGTACCACTCTTCTGGCCACGAGCAACCGTCATTGCACCTTTAGAAACCTTCCAAGAATCGCTATTGAAGGTTGTGACACAACCTTCTGCTGCGAGCTGCCCCACCGAGATAAAATTCTTTCGTAAATCAGGAATGTGTCTCACATCCCTCAACTTCCACACAGATCCATTCATCTGGATCTGTACATCACCCCTGCCCACCACATAACAAGGTTGATCATCACCAAGATAAACTTTGCCAAGATTACTTGGTGTATAACTCATTAAGAGTTCTTTGTTGGAGGTAGCATGAAAGGAAGCTCCCGAGTCAAGCACCCATGACTCAGACTTGCTCTCCAAAGAGCATACCAAAACATCACCTGCCTCTTCTGCAGCGATGTTTGCTTCTTGTTTGTCTTCCTTCTCCTTCTTCGGGGATCTACACTGGTTCTTGTAGTGCCCGAGCTTCCCGCAGTTCCAACACTCGATCACCTTCTGGTTCTAATTGCTGGAATTTTTGGGATTCTGAGATTTTGGTCTCCCACCCTTGGACTTGGACTTGCCCTCCCCATTCTGCTTTGAATCCCTACCTTTGCTCTCTACGTTCAAAGCTGACCCTGAGCTAGAAGTCGCATTCGACTGGTTTCGAATTTCTTCAGTCATAATGATGCTAATCACATCATCAAACTTCAGAGTTTTCTTTTTACCTGCAGTTCCGCTGATTGCAGTTACTATGCCTTTCCAACTATTGGGCAACTGCCCAAGAATTAGACAGGCACGTATCTCTATACTGAACACCATGCCCACTACTTCTAGCTCTTCTGTCACTTCTTTGAACTTGCTGAGATGATCTCTGAATGCTGTTCCTTCTGACATCGTCATATTGAACAGCTTCTTTATCAGATGGATCTTGTTTGCTGCAGAAGGCTGTTCATACATACTGGAGAGGGCCGCCATGAGAGATGCGGTCGTCTTCTCATTTTTGATGTTGTAGGCCACTGATTTTGACAGTGATAGCCTTATGTGCCCGAGAGCTTTCCGATCCAGGACCACCCAGTCAGCATCTTTCATTTCATCTGGTTTCTTACCCAGAGGCAAATAAAGATCCTTCTGGTACAGGCTGTCCTCAATTTGCATCTTCCAGAATCCAAAATTTGTGCCATCGAAATGAGAAATTTTGGACTCCTTCTCTAGCGTCATTGCTCCCACTCGAACAGATAGGATGATTTCCTTGCCTTTGATTCACCAACCGAAGGCTCTGATACCAATTGTTGGGATATTAGCTGAGGCTAATTTCCACCTTGCAGGATCTTGGGACTCGATGGATTAAGAGAAATGCAAAACGACACAAAGATTTACGTGGTTCACCAATTTGGCTACGTCCACGGCTCACACCCACACTTCACTATAGAGAAATAGTGTTACAACGTATAGCACTCTGAAACACTCACTCGTATTTCTGGCTCACAACAAACACTACTTTCTCCCACAACTCAAGAACTCAACAACAAACTCTTCTCTCAAATTCGCAATTCAAGTCTGTTCTATTTTTCTTCACAGATTGTTGGTTCTTATATAGCCACAGAAGTTAACTTGTCAACCATCAAGTGCTCCACTTCAGCAGAAGTGCTCCACTCCAGCACCAGCAAGTGCTCCACCAGAAGTGCTCCACTTCAGCACCAGAAGTGCTCCACTTCAGCAAGTGCTCCACTTCAGTGAGTGGTCCACTTCAGCAAGTGGTGGTGGCCCGAATGTCTCCATCATCAACAGTGGTGGCCGGAAAAGTCTCCATCATCAACACAAGTAAGAGTAAACATAGGACAATGTCCATGATGGTTTACTCAGGATCTTCAATTATCGAACACTAAATGACAACACGTATAAGGATCAATATTTCCTACCAGGAATTAACACCATCATGCAAAAAGTTGGGAGATCAAGGATATACTCGAAGTTTGATCTAAAGAGTGAATTCCATCAAGTGGCCATGCATGAAGAATCCATCTCATGGACCGCATTCCTTACTCCAGAAGGACTATATGAATGGAAGGTAATGCATTTTGGGTTGAAAAATGCTCCTGCAGTTTTCCAAAGAAAAATGGATAACTGTTTTCGAGATCATTCTGATTACATAGCAGTATATATTGATGATATACTGGTTTTTTCGGAAAATGAAGAGGAACATGCACTTGTTTCTGCCTAAATTTGTTGTCTCGGAAAGTTCATACCTGATAAATTCCAAGAATTTTGGCGAGGCAAGTTTGGTTTCTGGACTCAAACGAATAATGATGAATTCTGTCCATATATGATAGGAGAGAGGAACTTTAAGCTTTTTCCAAACTTTCAGCTTGGCTTTTGCAGCAACATGAAACCAGTAGACAAAACTCTTTCTCTGCCAGGTGAATAGTGTGCATACTACAGCAAGCACACCAAATAAACCAGTAGCTAACCACCCAAAAAGAGACGGACCATAACTGCTAGATCTTACAAGCAACCTCGCAAATGATATAGCCAATTCAATCATCTTTGAACTAGTTTAGCATTCTGATCTCTCAAAACTCCTCCTCAATCTAAGCCTCAAGGAAATGTCTATTTTTGACCACAACCTGGATAAAAAGGTAGACGAGATAACATCATTTACCCTAACACATCAAACTGGACGTTAGATTGATTGCATCAATAAGAGTAACGGCTAGCAAATTCAAAATCAAGCAGCTAGGACAAACCACTACAATTCCTTTGACTACACAAAACGAGCATCCAATCACAGATCATCCTAGACTCAACTGACGCATCAACATCTCCTATCATGTACTTGAAATAATGGGGAGCAATCTTCTCTAAGGATTCAAATTCTGTCTTCTTGATCTCCTTTATGATGAACCTATCATCCAACGTTTTAGCAAAAAAAGATTTGCTCTTTCCACCCTTGGCATCCCAATTCCGACAGCGGCTCAATTCTGATTTCCAGGTATCTTCAATGACTCCATTTCTCGAATCCCACCAGAACTTCTTCGCACAAATCGTCGGGTTCTTCATAGTAGAAAATCGTACTATGCGAACAAGTGGTGGGTTGATTTCTAAATTAGAGGTAGAGAATATGTGGGAGCTTGCTGTTAGCAAAATCTGTGGAATCTGTGGGTAATTATGTCATTTTATGTATTTAAGTAGTGACTTAACGTTGATTTTTGACGATAAATAGTAGAAAAACCAATTAGTCACATAGCAATACCAATTAATCACATTTTGAAACATGTGTAACCATTCTGAACACATATCATGTCTAAACAACTCTTATTCATTTAGACACGATTAATAACTATCTAAACATATCTAACCTGCAAATACACGATTAAGTATATTTATTTAATAAGATTTATTTTTGTACTAGTTTTTTTAATCACATATGGATTTAAAATTTAATTGTGAAATTAAATTAAACAATTGTAAATTTTATATTGTATTGTTTCTTCCGTGTCATTTTCTGTCATGTAACACGATTTGTATCGTGTATATATAAATTTTTTTTTGTTCAAAAAGTTAATCGTGTCGGGTGAGTTAGAATGATACGAGTTCATACAGTTACGTAGGATTATAGGGTTTAACTTTTAGGATTATGTTAGTATCTAATGCTTCAATTATAAATATTTGTTGTTTTTATAATAAGAATGATATTTTATTTTTGGGTTAATTACATGAATCGTTACTTATGTTGGCACATGTGACTGAACCGTTCAAACTTGAGCTCAACCGTTACTTATGTTTCCATATGTGACTGAACATTTCAGTTTTATAACTGCTGTTATTTCTCACCGTTAACTACTGTAATGTGCTTGTCACGTGAGCTGCTTATATTGTGAACTTCCGAAACTACCCTAAACCTTGTCTACTTAATCAACTTGTTCCTTAGGTGTTGGAGATGTTTGGGCACGAAAATTTTGGAGAAGGAAGGAAGAACTCACGATGAGAACACAGAAGCCATGAAGCCTGAGGATGAATATTGTCCTATGGGGTTTGACAACCGTAGAAAGGTTCGATCTCAGTCAATCTCTTCCCCTAATCCCTACTACGGAGCTTCGCGTCTGAGAATGTGTTACTGTGGGCTTGTGTGCTCCGTCAAATCTGCTGGTACGTGGCAGAATGTATCTCGTCGTTTCCATGGATGCCCCAATTTTGAGGTAATTTCACAGTGGGTAACCCTAATTCGTTTTGCTGCACTAATTTGAACCGTAATGTCTTATTTTCTAACCGTAATTTGTAATATGAGGTACATGTTTGTTGTTTCTTCTGTTGTAGTCTGTACATAACCCCGGATGAGGGTTTTTTGATTGGGAAGATCCACCTATGTGTCCTTATGGTCGGATTGCAGTGATGCAATTTCAACAAAGAGAGAAACATTTGAAAGAACTATTGGATGTTGCGAAAACCCGATCTCTTGAAAGTCGGCCCAATTGGAAGGGAGTTGCAGTGTTGGTAATTTTTGTTGTTGTTTTTGTTCTAAGTTCAATTGCGAAGAATTAGTAGAAGTTAGTTGTAGCTTTGTCTGTAACTGAAGTATGAATTGTAACTGAAGGATGAAGAACATTGTGTATGTTGCGAAGGTGGTGACTTATGTTTGTGGAGAACTTGTTAAATGAAGTGTTATCTTTTCTGAAATGTTATTAAAAGGTGACTTAAGTTTGGACATTTTGTTACCTAACCGTTACTTCGGTTTCCCAGAACCTACATCATAATCCATAATACATCCGAAAACATAATCCATCATATAATCCCAAAACAGGTTTCGTTAAAACAGACCTTCATAAGCAACACTATAATCCCACATGATCCACAAAAAAAGGATTTATACAAAATATGGAAGAACAAAATGAATCTGACTCTATTGTGTAGATCGCCAGTATTGTCAGGATTTATATCTCGCTAACAAATGAAATTATATTCACTTCATCGAACATTAACATAACAGTGAATCTAAAGACTTAGATCATTTATAAAAGTTATAATTTCATCTACAACTGAGAGAATTTAGATTGAATTAAAATGTCAAATATGCATTATCTATTATTTGAACCGATAAATAATTCATATGTACAATATAATCAAATTTAAAATTTACATTAGAGTGGGAAAAAATCTCATTTATTATTTATCCGATTTTTATATAACTTTACAATTTTACATAATAATGATAATTATATATTATGTTCTTGTGGGAAATGGGAAGAAACAACAATTCATATTCTTCGTGATTGCACAGTTGCACATAAATTTTGGTATGACCTAGGCATCCCCCGGGACGATTCTAACTTTTTTTCTAGATAATATTTTTACTTGGTTGGAGTTAAACTGCAGGAAAACTTGGGTGCATGCGAAAGGGATCGAGTGAAAATTCATTTTCACTTATGCTATTTGGTTCCTTTGGAAAAATCGAAATTCGTGGACTTTTAATATTCCTCCTATTAAGATTGATGTTGCTAGTTTAACTTTGTGTCAGGCAAAAGATATTTCAGAGGAGTTCAGGATAAACAAGCGCACTCACATAACAAACACAATACGGGTGGGATGGAAACCTCCATCACATGGATGGTTAAAACTCAACACAGATGGATCATCGCTTGGTAATCCGGGTCCAGCAGGAGGGCAGGGATTTTGAGAAATGAATGAGGTGGTTGGGTAAAAGGCATTCAAAGGAGGATTGGTATTACTAACAGTTTAGTGATAGAACTTTGGGCCATCTGGGACGGCCTAATCATGGATGAAGCATGGACGTTCAAGACTTACATATAGAATCAGATGTCAATGAGGCGATTAACCTCTTAGTGGAGGAGGAAAATGTGGATCGTCCACTGATGCCCCTTATTTCTAACTGCAGAATAATCATGCGGGAATTTAGGCGACTCAAGATCAGACATATTTATCAAGAGGCAAACGAAGTTGCTGATCTTTTGGCGAAAGAAGCGGTCAATCAGGAAGAACACTTTCACATTTGGGAAAATCCTCCGCTAGATGTGATAAAACACATCCCTTTTGATGTTGAGGGACAAACTATCCCTAAATTTGTAAAAGACTATGTTGCTTAATTAGTATTATTAATAGTGCTCCCGGATGCTCAAGCAATTTCTTAAAAATATTTAAATCAAAATTAATTTTATTTCATTATATTAGGTAATTTAAGTTTAGTCTTACAATTCAAATAATATTTTTAATCAAGTGTTTAATTCTTGTACTATCATAGGAATCAAGTTAATCATGTCCTCCTAACACCTCACGCAAGAAAAACGACGACAACCTGCATGCAGATAACGCGTGCTAGAGTCTGGTATATTATTAAGGGAGAGATGATTTTTGTAATTGCCACCTGTAAATTTACACAAATACCTCTTAATAATCTAATTAATTTATGTTTATCATTACTATTTCGGTTATTCAAATATCTTCTCAAAATTTTATAAAAAAAACTGTATGTACGAAGATATATGATCTTATACATTAAAGACATACATATTAATCAGCTTCACATGTATGTTACATATTAATCCATATATGAACAGGTGTTGCACGTCCCCATATCACAGTTAGCCAGGGAGGACTCTCTACGATGGCCATATTCAAGGGACGGGAATGTGTCCGTGCGCTCAGCCTATCACATGCTTATAGAAATAGAGTTGATGGGCACGACAATAGACCAGCTTAGGTGGGCACCAATCTGGAACCCTGCTATGTGGCCGAAGGTGAAGGCGTTCATGTGAAGACTGGACTCCAATGCCATTCTGGTTCGAGCAAACCTACAACGGAGAGGAATCCCCATAACACCTGGCTGGATGGCATGCGAGGAGATCGAGACGGCTAAGCATATGGTCATGGGATGCCTATGGACGGAGCATATATGGAATGAGGTATTGGACATGGACACATCAGGAGCAGACCACACCACACTGAACGATTGGATCTTTGAGGGAAGGTTACCGTCGAACCTCCAAGGCTCGAATAGGAAACGAATATGGGAGCTTTGCATGCATGCGTGCTGGTCTATTTGGAAGGCGCGATGTAGGCTGATATTCGACAACAAGACACTGAACACAACCTGGCTCGTGCGGGAAATCGTTACAGCTCAAACAGATACTCCCAGAATCGGGACACAACCAAGGCAACCCAGCACGACACAACAACCTCGGTGGAGGAAACCAGAGGGGGACACCATCAAACTGAATTGTGATGGGTCGTGGTGCCAGGTGAGGGGTGATTGCCAGAGACAGCTCGGGCGGAATCAGAGGGGGCCGATAAGGAACAGTAGCGGGAGGCTCGGCGGAAGAGGTTGTGGCCATGGCGATCCTTGAAGGCATCCGACTGGCGGTGGAAAATAACTGGCATAATGTCGTAGTTGAGTCTGATGCGATGACAGTTATGGACCATATCCGATGCAAGGGTTTCTCATGGCGTATTCAAATGATTGTCGACAATATGAGATTGTTATCTAACTCCTTAGGGAGGCTATCCCTCGATCCGCAAACTAAAGTGCGGACTGAATAACTAAACAGGCTAAGTTAGGGGTGTGTCCTCTGGATTGGGTCGTTCGACCACCACCCGCTTTATGTCATTTTGTTTTATCGGACTGTAGTTGTAACTGAATTTTCCTTCATTATATGAAATGAAATTCATGTTGTTGGGAAAAAAAATTGATCCTAGTAGTAATTGCATATGAAACAACCTTTTTGTGTTGTTCTTTAGCGGTGAAGGACAGCGGGTCCTCACGGCGTGACGCTCACAATTGAAGGCTACCGTTTGCAAATGACGGCCTTCTAATTTGGGACGCCTTGAGAGAATGGTTCTCCGATTACATCAACCACTACTATACGAACCCTAGCCTCGTGGAGTCCGATTCAGAGCTCCAGGCATGGTGGACGTAGATCCAAACCGTCGGCCACAGCGAGAAGGACGAAAAATGATGGCCGGAGCTGAACCCCCTACCGACCTGATCGAAATTGTTACCACGATCGCGTGGGTGGCGTCCGGCCATCATGCAACCGTGAATTTCGGCGAGTGTGCCTACGATTGGTATTTCCCCAACCGCCCGACCATCGCCAGGACGAAAATGACCGTAGAGGACCCCACCGAGGAGGAAACCAAGCTATTCCTGGAAAATTTGGGTCTAGCGTTGTTGCAGTGCTTACCGTCGCAGCTTCATGCGGGGAAAGTGATGGTCGTGCTGGACATACTGTCGAATCACTTGCCAAACGAGGATTACCTCGGTGAGAACCCCGACGCGGCATGGAAGGAGGATGCGATCGTCATCAGAGCTTCGTGAGGTTTTACGGGAGTTTGAAGGAGGTGAATGGATGCGAAGAATACTGACGTTATGGTTGAGAATAGAAATGGGCAAGAAACCATGCCGTTCGAATTATAACCGTTTCCAAAATCAAATATGAAGACAAATTTTTGAAATGGGCTCAAATATTTACGGGCAAAATTTTATTATTGTACTATTTTTTTATGTATAATGTTTCTGAATTTGAAATCAACTCAATCCATGGGAGAAGCCGCGAAGGAGTTACAATTACGAGTCACAACTTGAAATCGTTTTGCACACGATTAAACAATTTGTAATGATATGCATTTATACGGTAATGATTTACATTAAACACATATCGTGTATAAACAACTCTTATCCATTTAGATATGTTTAACGGCCGTGTCTAAACATATGTAACTTATAAATACACGATTAATCATATTTATTTAATACTTAGATTTATTTTGGACTAATTTTTTAATCATTTATGAATTTTAAAACTTAATTGTGAAAGTAAATTATAAAATTTGTGAATTTCATATTGTATTATTTCTTCTGTGTCATTTCCTGTCATGTGACACGATTTGTGTGTATGTATGAATTTTTTCTTGCTCAAAAAGTTAATCGTGTTGGGTGAGTTAGAATGATACAAGTTCACATAGTTATGTAGGATTATAGGATTTAATTTTTCGGATTATGTTAGTATCTAATTCTTCAATTATAAATATTTGTTGGTTTTATAAATTTTTTGTTTTTGCCATGTTTTTATAATAAGAATGATCTTTTATTTTTTACACAAAAATAGCTGATGAAAAATATAATAGCGCAAGTACTATTATTAATACATTTATTCTCCATTCAATCTTCTTATCCTTACGGACTTATCGGTGCAAGTGAAATAGAATTATTTTAAGGGAAAAGTCTGAAAATGGGTCATGATGTTTAAATAAAATGGTTTTCGGTGCCACATATTTTTTGACGATTGTTAATGGTACATTATGTTGCCAAATGATGGTAACTGAACCTTCTGTTGACATGTCGTTACCTTTTGCCGTTAACTTGTCACAATTCTGTCACGTGACGTTCTATTTTATTTTCGGTTTTTACAAAAGACTAAAATATCATCTTCACTATGTATAGCCTTTTGAACTTCCATATTGTCAGTTGTATAGACAATTGTTCCAGAGGCTTCCGACCAAGGAGTATCGTTCAGAGTTCCAAAGGCTTCCTCCCCAACCGTTCGACGAAGCAACTCCGTTCGAGTTCCAGAGGCATCAACGAAGCAACATCTGATTTCTAGAGGCGTTCAGAGTTTTAGGCATCCTCCCCAACCTTTCGGTTGTTCCGAAGAACTCCGATCAAGAAGTTTTCTGCATCTTCTTTGTCGTAGAGCAACTGTCGAACCTTCAGGTGAGCATCTTCTTTGTCGTAGAGCCCTAAAGTTTTGTTTTTGAAGTTTTTACGGTTTGTTTAGAAGCACAATTTGGAAACGGGTTTGCGTTCTTGTTGTGTTCAGTGTAATTTTGTTCAAAGATGTCGTGTTCTTGTTGATTTTGCTGAAAAATGTGTTGCGTTTTTTGGTTTTGGTATGCTACGTTCTGCGTTTTTGGGTTCTGGTTTAGGGTTTTTGCTAGTTATGGTATGCTGGATTTTTGTTGTTATGTTCTGTTATGTTGATTTACGGATATTTTGCTGATGCTGATTGTTGTTGAATTTTGCCTCTGTTAGTGATGTCTACTGACAAAGTAAAGAGACCTATGGACGATGAGTTTATAGTTGGCGACGTGGATGACAAAACTGAGACAGATTTGGATTCTGATTCGGTGTCAGATCCAAATTGGAAGCCCAAAAAGACAGACAAAGAAGATTTATAGTCGACTGATGAAAGTTCTGAAATTAGGAACATAAGGAAATCAATGAAGGCACAGTCCAATGTGCATGATAGCGTTCCAAGGTATGCATTTTTCCTTAAATTCTTCTATACAGTCGTATGTGCGTGACATCATTTGTCATGAAATTGTTCGATTAAACTTTCATTTGATGCACAAGGATGAGGAAGAGGATGTTGAGATTGGAGTGGACTCAACATTTGGAATGGATGCTGAGGTAAATTTTGCATATTTTCAAGGGGTGGATGCAAGTAACTTCGATGAGGGTGAGTACCCGAGTGATACATTAAGAACTCCACCACCCTCTGATGTTGAGGATGGATTTACAAGTTTACGAATACATGATATAGTTGACCAACAAGTAGATGGTGAGAGTAACAGTGCTAAGACGAAGAAGGAGCTTAGACTTGGGATGTTGTTTGTGGATGCCAAGGCTTTTCGTGAGTACATGGTTGACCATAGCATCAATTAAGGGTATGAACCAGACTTCACCAAGAAGAATACTGCTACTAGAGTAATTGTTGGATGCAAGGTACTGAGTTGTCCCTTCAGGGTTGTTGGTGTTAAGATGAACAAGTAAAAAACTTTTCAGCTTCGACACCTAAAAAAGGAACACGATTGTCCAAAGGCCTACACAAGTAGAAAGCTTGGTGTCAAGTGGATTGCAAAGAACTATATTGACCTTATAAGGAATGAACCAAATGTGTGAAGCAAGACGATTGCAGAGGAGATATCAACGAGTTACAATTTCGATGTGAAGAGATGGAACATACAGGAAGGAATAAGAATTGCTTGGGAGAAACTACGAGAAGATAGAGTGTGGAAGTTTGAGAGATTGAGGGACTACGCAGCAACTGTGATGAGGGACTATGCACAACCATGGAAGCTCAGTTTTTATACAAGTTGACCCCATCCCAAACCCCCTGAGACCCAGATTCGAACGACTATATATGTGCCTTAGGGCATGTGTGAATGGGTTTAAGGCATGTAGACCATTCATTGGTTTAGACGGGTGTCATTTAAAGGGGTTGGATGGAGGTCAATTGTTGAGTGTGGTCACGAGGGATGCCGATAATAGTGTATTACCCATAGCTTATGCATGGGTAGAGGCTGAAAATAGGGAATCCTGGACATGGTTTCTGAAGTTGTTGAGTAGTGACAATGGAAATGGCAGGCACCTAGTACTTATGTCGGATAGACAAAAGGTTTGCGTTTCTGTATTATCTTACGAATTGTGTGTTTTTCAACCCTTACATGACTTTAAATGTATGTTTGATGGATTGATATCAGTTGTGAAGGATGTGATGCCCGGACATGAACACCGGTTCTGTGCAAGACATATTCATCAGAATATGTTAGTTCAAAACCACACTGATGCAGGGATTAAGACCAGATTTTGGGCACCTGCATATGCCTACAACTATCAACGTCACAAGAGCCATATGGATTGGTTAAAGGAACACTTCAAGGGTGCTTGGGAGTACTTGTCGAACATTGAAACCCAAACTTGGTGCAGGTACGAATTTCACCCATCTTCAAAAACTAATATAGTTGTGAATAACTGTAGCGAGTCCTGGAATGCGAAGATATTAGAAGCTAGAGACAAACCACCTGTGACACTCATGGAGACTTTGAGACGCACCATTATGAAGGATTTCCAAGAAAGAAGAAATGAGGTTGACAGACATGAAGGGACACTGATGTCAAACATCATTGAGAAGATAAAGAAGAACAAAGCAACCGCAAGAGGTATGCACATAGTATATGTCGTTCTAGGTGAGTATGAGGTCATAGTTGGAAGTACATATCGGTACAAAGTGGATATTAACACCAGGACTTGTACTTGTGTTGAGTGGGACCTGACTGGCATACCATGTGCTCATGCTTCGGCTTGCCTCATGAATGCAAGGGTGGACTTTGATGAATACGTTCACCCTTGCTATCATGTTTCCACAATGAAGAAGATATATGAACCCATCATACACCAAATGTCGGGTAGTGATGATTGGGTAAGGGTTGATGCATTGCCAATTGACCCACCGTTGTTCAGAAAGAAAAGTGGGAGACCAAAGAAAAAAAGGATGATAGTTGCTCATGAACAGGTAAATAAGGCAAATACGGGAATGACAAAGCATGGGTTGAGGCAGTTCTTTGGTTCTTGTGGCCAAACAGGACATAACAAGCGAGGTTGTCCGTTACGTAAAGAATGCGCCTGTTCTCAGACAACCCAACCAAGGGAAGCTACCCAATCGTCTTCTGCAACTCAAACACATGTATACATGTTGGTATATTTTTTTCAGTTTTTTCAAGTTTATATTGTTTATACATGCTGATATATTTGCTCCAAAGCTAGATCTACTAAATGATTTAGTGTTTAAGACTTTTAGAAACATTTTGTGGGTGGTCGATAACTGGATGTGTTGTGAACAGACAGTTAGTAACATTTTGTGTAGGTGTTAACATCATGTGTGGGTGATAACATTTTGGGTTCAAGACATTGGTTAGTTGGTTGGTTAGTTTGGGAATCAACTTAGTTGTTTAGTGTTGTTATGGTATAACAGTTCTGTTCATGTTCTAGACTTCATTTGAATGTCAAACTTGGTTGTTTGGTACACCATGTTTCAGATTACGCATACTTAAGGTACACCATGCTTTTTTTCGGGGTCATTAAAGGTACACCATGTTACAGAATGGTGTTAAAACAGGTCCAACATGTTCATATCTTTGGTGTTGTTAAAACAAATCTGTTATGACACAACTGAACGTTCGATTAACACAACTGAATTTCAACAGGTCCAACGTCAACACAAACGAACCACAACATGACTACAACATTTAAACACTAAATAAACACACTACTATGACTACATAATGACCCAAAAAAAGACCTAATAATTTTGAAATTGAAATAATTTCAAATCCATCAAACGCAGTGCAATAATTTTGTCATTCAAATACGTCTGGATTGCCTCGAACTTCATCAGAGCCCTCCTTCCATAATCGCACATTGCAGGGTCTGCCCATTCAAAGTAATTGCAGTGACTACTAACAACTGAACCCGTCTTCCACTACAAAAATCGAAATCAGCATAGTGCTGAAATTAGGGTTCCAAAACTGATAACCAAACCCCATAAATTAACAAATTAAACACAAATTACCGAGTATCTTGGGCACCCATAGAACATCCGGCTGAAGTTCTTCGACGTGCCCGCGGGAATTGAATGGGACATCAACCCACGGTGGCACGTTCGACTCTCATACAATGGGGATGCAATCAACTTGGACTTCTGCTTGAAAGAGGAAGATGTACAGGGAGAGTACTTACCAGGACCCATGGAAAACTTCGGACGAATCCTTCGCTATGGCTCTGCACTCTTCCTTCCGTTCTGCACTCTTCGAACAAGCTGTGAATGAAATGTTGCTGAGGAGATTTCTAGCGGGATTAAAAGGACAAATAAGGGCAGAAAAGGTATTAGAAATAACATGTCAACAAATTGGAGCACGTGACATCGCACGTGAGGACATCACGACTAATTCGAACAGAAGTGCAACGGAAGGACCAAAAACAATATTTTACAAACGTGTTATACCATTTACCATGTCGAGGGTTGGAAAACCATTTTGGTCAAACCATGTGGAGTGAGTATGTTAATAATAGTGCACTTATGATGGGTCCTTTTAAACACCCCGTGAGCAAACGAGATTAACTAATATAAATCCTAAGATAAAACTTTTTTTTTTATTGCAAAATAAAATTTAAAAGGATTCACTCATTAGTTAAGTCCAGTTTATTATTTTCAAAGGATTCTAGTTTATTTTGTTAGAAAAAATCCATAAATGTATAAACTTTGCCGTGTCAAGAAAGATAGATACTGTGAAAAATTATATCATACACTCAATTTAATAATCATAATTTGTTAGATCACTAATAAAATTTTATAAATTCTATTAGTAGGAATATTCTAACATTTTACACTTTTTTATTATATAAAATCCACAATTTTGGTGAATGAGTCAGCCAACCCGTTCCAAAGTAGAATTGCGTTGATATTATAGATGTGCTCTATATAAGGGTATCTAATTTCCACAAGATTATGGATGATTTGCGGATAATTATTTTTACATAGTGTTTTAAATTTAATTGTTTAATTTTGTCCATATTATATTAAAAAATCATAAATTTAATATTTAATTTCATAAGACTTACTATGGGCAGTTCATTATTATTATATATTTCGACGTAGACGTATAACCGACCAACTTAATATATCACAATATGAATACACGAAAAATTATAATTATATATCGTGTTTGTAGAGATAAACATGACACTATAAATATACTAATATATACAATAATACCCCCACATATTAATATATACGATAACACACATATATTTATGATTTTAACACCCATAATTAACCCTCATTAATCGGTTAAATGGTTTGTGAAAGTAAATATGTTACAAATTTTCTGTGGATTAGATTTTGAAATAATTATTAGGTTATGAATCAATATAATGACTTAGTCAATAAATGCGTGCCTCATTATTTTAGTGATTTAATTATTATATGCATGTGTCTTATTTGGGTTTGGAATCCTCCTCAACTAGTCAACTGCACCAGTTAGTTGACCAAAAAAACACTGCACCAGCTAAAAAAAATAAGACATATTATTCTCGTGGTGTCTGCAAAACACACTTGCAAATTGCAAGACCATTGATTTGTTACATCTAAACCCTTATTTTGTATTTATTAACACTGTGATTTAAAATTAACTATTTAACACATTTTAAATAAGTGAAGCTAAATATTTTTATCTTCGATACACCAAAACTAGTTCCTTTCACAATCCATTAAAAAATTGTGGAAAAATAATTAAAAATAAATAAATGATAGTGAAATGACACATAAATATAATGCATGTAAACGTAAATCTCACTTATATTTATAGAGTATATTTTTTTAATTATGAAGTGCTTAATTGTTAAACTTAAGCACTTTGCACAATAAATTTATTTTAAATTAATATATCAATATTTTAATTTTAATTAAGTAACTTTTTTTTTTTGGCCAACAATTTTAATTAAGTAACTAAGTAATACTACATCTCCTAATTTATCTAATATATTTTCAATTAAAAAAAATCCCATATTCTGTAGCTGAAGTGGTAAAGTCTTCACTAAGTAGGTGGGGTCCATGTGTGACTTTGTTTTTGGAGCCAACAGTTAGCCGTCTTTGATATTTCGAAATTACCTTTTTCCCGGGTCCCAAGAAAATCTCATAATAATATAATATATATAAACCAGGAAGCTCATCACAGTTCTATCTGCAAAATTTCTTCATTTTTCTAGACTCAGTAATGAATAAACTATAGCTGCATCCAGCCCGGCAACTCGTTCAGCCGCTTCTTCATCTTCTCTTTTCTCATCTTGTTCACTTCGGAATCTTGTGAATTGCTTATGAGGATTCTCGCTGCTTCTTTTCTTGATATTCTCTGAGATATCCTTCTCCAATTAATTTCCTTTTCTCCTGGATTCAGAAAAGAAGTGAACTTTGAAGCTCCATTCCACTGTTAGGGGGTACATGGAAGAAGCGAGGAAGGAGAAGAGAGAAACCCATGAAGTTTTCGTTACTATCTCCACTCCTGAACATGAGAGCAGTTCCACCGCGATTTCTCAACCGAAATCGTCACCAACCCCGAAACCCACCATAGAACTTGGAAATCTCTCTTCAACATCTCAAATGGCAAGCCCTTCTCCTTGCCCAACTCCTAGTAGGCCTTCCAAAAGCCCTGCTCCCCCTCCCCCTGACGCGTTGACTAGGCGGAAAACCATCACGAGGTCTTCGTTCTCCAAACCAAAATCTCGATTCGCCGAACCTGCGTACCCTACTGATTCCGATTTGGAAGAAAAGAATAAGAAACCCCAACAGCCCAAGGGCCAGAAATCTCCGTACAGAATGTCGCCGGTGGCTTCACCTCGCAACAGCGCTACCGTCCCTTCCCCGAAAGATAACTTGAAATCGGCCCCGATTACGCCTCGAACGCCTTTGATTAATGCAGAGGATGCGGATGGGGAAGATGACGATGAGGTGTACCAAACTGCCAATCTGAAAGTACAAGAGATGTCTGGTAAGAAGAAGAAGTTCCAATGGTCTATTTCTCTTGAGTTGGCGGTGTTTGTGATTCTGACGTCAGCTTTGATTGCTAGCAAAACTGTTGATAAATTGCAACATGCCACAATCTGGAGTTTGGATCTGTGGAAGTGGTTGGTTCTGGTTTTCGTAATTTTTTCGGGTAGATTGGTCACTGAGTGGTTGATTAATATACTAGTGTTCTTGATTGAAATGAACTTTTTGCTCAAGAAGAAGGTGTTGTACTTTGTTTACGGGCTAAAGAAGACGGTGAAAGCATTTATATGGATTGCTTTGATTCTTCTAGCTTGGGGTTTGCTGATAAACCGTGGCGTGGATCGATCAGAGATAGCAACTAAGGTTCTGAATTATGTGACAAGGGCCATTGCCTCTTGTCTCATAGGAGCAGGTTTGTGGCTGATTAAGACACTGTTGATAAAAATGCTAGCTTCGTCTTTTCAGTGCACGAGATTCTTCGACCGAATCCAAGAATCCATCTTTCATCAGTATGTGGTGAGGACGCTGTCAGGTCCACCATTGATGGAGATTGAGGAGAATATTGGAGAGTCAAAGAGGGGCCCAAGTGGGCATTTGAGTTTTAGGATGGTGAAGAAGGGAGCAGAGAATAGTAAGGAAGAGGTGATCGATGTGGAAAAGCTGCATAAGATGAAGCAAGAGAAGATTTCAGCTTGGACTATGAAAGGTTTGATTGGTGTGGTTAACGGGTCAGGTCTCTCTACACTTTCGAGTACTCTTGATGTCGATGAAGAAGATGAAGAGCAAAAGGATACGGAGATCACTAATGAGTGGGAAGCCAGAGCCGCTGCTTATCGGATATTCAAGAATGTCGCCAAGCCTGGCCACAAGTAAGGGATATCAACTTTACTACCTCGTTAAGATTCTATGGAGCTTTGATTATATTTTTTTCCTAATTACAGATACTATTTTCTCTTTACCACCAGGTATATAGATGAAGAGGACCTTTTGCGGTTCATAAGGCAGGAGGAAGTTAACAATGTCATTGCCCTCTTTGAAGGAGCAGTAGAAAGCAGAAAATTTAAGAGATCAACTCTGAAGAATTGGTTGGTAAGTTGATACGTTTTGTTCATTCGTGTTATTATCGTCATCCAACTCAAAAGCTTAAATTGATAGATAGATGTAACCCTAATCCTTCTATTACAGCTTTGTCTCTCTTTCTATTCACTCAAATTTCTTGAAATGTATGTCAATTGCATTTGAGAAGTGGGTTTGGGAGAGTCAAAGGAGTTCATTTGTGCTTAATGATGGATACTAATAACATACGACAATATATTTTCAGGTGAATGTATATGTAGAGCGTAAATCTCTTAGGCATGCGTTGAATGACACCAAAACCGCCATAGAGGAGCTGAACAAGCTTGCTTCAGGAGTCCTTCTCGTGATTATAGTTATCGTTTGGTTGCTGCTAATGGGATTCTTGGACACAAAAGTTCTTGTCTTCATTTCATCTCAGCTCTTGCTTTTAGGCTTCATGTTTGGAAACACTGCCAAAACTGTGTTCGAGGCTATTATTTTTGTGTTTGTGATGCACCCCTATGATGTGGGTGACCGATGCGTCGTGGATGGAGTCCAGGTAATTTCAATTTTTTTTTTCCATTATACACAGATACTATAATACCTGAATAATCTTCAACCTTATATGGGTGTCTTTGGGGGACAACAAACAGATGATTGTAGAAGAGGTGAACATTCTGAACACCGTATTCCTGAGATATGACAATGAGAAGATATTCTATCCAAACTCGACTCTGTCAACTAAACCCATCAGCAACTTCTATAGGAGCCCTGAAATGGGTGACTCTGTTGAGTTCACAGTCGATTTCTCCACTACAGCTGACAGTATCGCTTCTCTTAAAGCTAAAGTTAAAACGTATGCTTTCTTCTGCTTGCTGTTCATCAATCTCTTTGTTTTTGTACTCAAATAGAATAGAATAGAATAGAATGGCTGATTGTTGTGGTTGATCAATGATAATGCAGTTACATGGAGGGGAAAAGCCAGCACTTCCGTCCGAATCACAGTATTATCATCAAGGAGATTGAGGATGTGAACAAGCTAAAACTGGCCCTCTATTTTAGTCACACTATCAACTTCCAGAACTACGGGGATAAGACTAATCGAAGATCGGACCTTATATGGGAGCTGAGGAGAATATTTGAAGAACTGAACATCAAGTATCACCTTTTGCCTCAAACAGTGGTGCTCAGCAATGCCGGGGCAGCAGCTTCTGCAGCTCGGTGACCTTAAATCCCTCCAATTCTTCTTGGTAAGAAATGTTCAAAGTTAGTTTATATTCAATTAAGAATGTGTAGGAATTGAAATGGATGTGTTGATATGAGAAAATGATTGTTCATTTGTATAGAGGCGATTGTACTTTGGAAGAGCGTGACGGGTAGTGTTTGTGTGACCTTCACAAACTGTAAAACCATGGGGTGGTCTGCCATTTCCAGATCGAGAGGCATCTGCTTCTTCATCTGCAATTCGAAGCATCTCGCTCATATGCTTCTTATGTTTTTACTTCTTTTTTTATGTGATAAAGTTTTTCTTTTGCCAACACAATGATGTTTACGTTGGTACTTGTCAAAGCCACTTATTGCGACGGATTTAAAGTGCAGCTAAAATTGTAGGAAAATTATGTAAAATATGTACTATATTTGTTGAAATAATTCGTTGATGAATGTATTTTGTTGTTGATTCAGAGTGCACTATCTTGTTATTTTTAATTAATTTTCTTAATGCTGTTAACTTTCTTGATCGTTTAATTTTTTGTTGAAATGACAATATATAATTGAATAAACTATGTGAACAATTGCCCAAAAAAAACGATGTGAACCAGTGTTATCAGAACCGGATCGGACAGACGGTCTAACCGGAAACCGGATCTTTGTCCGGTTTGATTCAGCTAAAAGATCGAAATGCATATAAACAGTGTTTGAATCGGGTTGGACTAGTTGGTTTTTGTAAAAATCGACCGGTTTTCGGTTCACTTTTTTAGTGGGGGATTTTTTGTTTAACAAAAAAATGATCAGTTCAGGAGAATAGAAGAGTTGAAGAGTAAAGGTGGAGGGTTGGGCTGAGGCTGGGATAGAGGGCTGGGCTGGGGTAATTTTTTTTACTTATAAATAGTGAACCGTATATTGAACCGGGTGCGACCGGGTTGAACCAAACGAACAGGGAACCGGCCCCTTATCGGTTCGAGGATCGGTTTGGTTCTGATAACACTGATGTGAACCAGTGTTATCAAAACTGAACCGATCCTTGAACCGGAGAGTGGACCAGTTTCCGGTTCGTCTGGTCCAACCCGACCAAACCCGGTTCAGTGTGCGATTCACTATTTATAAGTAAAAAAAAACTTTCAAATGTTGTACTAGCGCAGGTAAAGTGAAAGAAGCCCAGAGTGTACATTCTATGATAATTAAAGTTGATTGTGAAGCTGATAACATTGTGGGTTGCAGCCTTGTTGACATGTACTCCAAGTGTGATTTAGCTCATGATGCCCTTAAAACATTTCGTCCTATAAAGAACCCTGATATTGTGACATGGACTGCATTAATCACATGTCTCGATCAGAAAGGATGTGGTCTTGAGATGTCTCAGATGTTTAACATCATGAGGCAAAGAGGCATTGAGCCAAACTGTTTAGTCTAACTAGTCTTCTCAGCGCTGTCGGTAGTCTTCGTAGTTTCAGCTACGGGAAATGTCCTCACGCTTTGATATGTAAATATGGATATGTTCTGGATACTACAACAAGTAATGTATTGGTTTCAATGTACATGAGAAATGGACGTGTAAAGGACGGTTGGCAAGTTTTTGAGACAATGGAGAAGAAGGATACACTTTCATGGAATGCACTTCTTCTTGGATTTGAAGAAGGCATATCTGATTATCCACTATTTTGTATATTTTATTAGATGCTTACAGCAGATTTTAAACCACAGCATCCAGTGTGCGGTTCAGATGGAGAAGACGGAAGACGAAGAAGATGGAGGTCACCTCTCGCCGCCCCCGCCAGCCACCTCCTCCAGTCGTCCCCTCTCCTCTTCCCCGCCCCCTCTCGTCGCCATCCCTCCCTCCCTCAAATCTTAAAGCATATCTGCTTAGCTTCATCTATGTACCAATTCAGAAATTCAAATCTACCTAAAAGCTTCAAATATCAAACTCTATGCAGACAGAGTACATAAGCATTAAAACCATGATATACTCAATTAGAAGAACGTACTTGGACTCTCAAATATGAAGGTGACTGTGTCACTGCCGCCGTCGCCTTTAATAGTGATTATATCATCATTTCTAACACACTTGAGCATCTTGCACATGTTGTCGAGGTTCATCCCCATGGAGATGTTCAGATCACAGCAGTAGTGCTCAAATCACTCAGATTGCAGGAGTAGATAGACCAGCGCTACATGACTGGAGTCCATAGCCTGGAGGGAGAAGCTGGTAGAAGAACAATTGAAGTTAGCGTCGTTGATGAGGTCCTTTAAGGCCTCCATGACCTTCTTAAGGAGTGATCCCTGCACCAGCCTAAGTTCCAACATGGTTGTAAATCTAGGGTTTCGAATTTGCAGGGTTTGGCGCTGGGAGGGAGGAGGGATCAAATGGATAGAGGCATTTGAGTATTATATTGAAGTTCGGATACCAATAAACCGGTCAGTCAGTTTAAAAAAAATAAAATTAAAAATCCTTAAAAAAAAGTGAACCGGAAACTGGTTGATTTTACAACAATATTTTAAAAAAAAAACGGTTCACACTGGTTCAAACACTGTTATATGCAAAACAATCTTTTATCTGAACCAAATTGAACAGGAGCCCGATTTCCGATCGGACCATCGGTCCGGTCTGATTCTGATAACACTGATGTGAACAACTATTTGATTAAAAACATTAAATAACTATTAAAATTCAAGGAAAAATATAAAAAAATCTATTATTTTTAGGATTGCGGTGATGTTATGATCTTTAACTGAATTATATGACTCAAATGCGGTCCGATAATTTAGTTTAAAGTTCATTGAACTCAAAATGACAATATTTAGTTTGCAAAATGTATGACATGTAAGGTAATGCAAGCATAATACGAACTCAATAACCACATACCCCAATCCCGCATTATGCAACTTGTCCTTGATTATTATCTCGAAGAAAAAGGGTGTTGTGTTATCAATTCAAGAAGTGCAATTCTTTTAAAGTGTGATATAGTATCTAGTACGATAATTTTAAAATAGAATATGCGCCAGTAAATCTATCTACAGTGTAAAGGACTAAAGGTGCTCTACCTTATAATAAATGCAAAATTAAATAAATAAGAGAAAATGGGGGAAAATCACGGTTATCGGAACCATACCGACTCTCGAACCGGCGAGGGGGCCGATTTCCAGTTCGTCCGATCCAACCTGGATGAACTCGGTTAAATGTGTGGTTCACTGTTCATAAGTAAAAAAAAAAAAAAATGAGAGACGTGGAGTTTGCTGTGGCGTGGAGTTTGCTGCGGCGTGGTGAGGCGTGAACAAGAACTAAGAGGAGTTGAGGCGCAACATGGTGCGGCATGGATAGAGAAACTGAGGAACTAAGGCGTGACTGTGAGCAAGAGTTGAGGCGTGACAGATGAGCAAGAAGCAAGAACTTAACCTAGTCGATTTAACTTTAAACTAATCGATTTGTGCATAATAAAACCAATCGGTTTAAATCGGAAAAAAAAATTGGCCTGTAAAAAAAAACATTCCAAAAAATGAACTGAAAACTGTCTGATTATAGCAAAATTTGTCAGTTCAAATAATGTTCACTTGCAAATCGATTTTTTATCTAAACCAAAGTGGACCGGGGGTGCTCTGATGTTGATAACACTAAACAAAACAAAAAGTAAGGGCGCGTTCGAAACTCGATGGTGATTGGGCAGGCCCAGCGGAAGTGACGATAACCTTATCCACCTATCCTAACTGGACATCAGGCCACGTGGACAAAATCTTCCTCCAGCTTAGCCAACTCAATTTCCCACCTCTCATCTTGATCCCTCCTCCCTCTCAAAACCCTGCAACTTAATTACGGTTCCGAATTTGCTAACCACAAAGACCACCAGAAGCAGCAGCTACTCTCTTTGTAGAAATGGCTTCCACATCCGCTATCTCAATGTCGACGGTTCCCTCAGCAGCCTTGACCAAGACGAACCTCCCTTCATCGGAGGGATTCTTCAGGCCACTGCCGGTGCGGTCATCGAAGCCACTGGCAGTCTCGAGAGGGAGCAGACTTCAGGTGCAGGCTTCTCTGAAGGAGAAGATGGTAACAGGGTTAACCGCGGGAGTCCTCACCGCGTCTATGGTGATCCCCGAGGTGGCTCAAGCAGCAGACTCCGCCGTCTCCCCCTCCCTCAAGAACTTCCTCCTCAGCATTGCCGCCGGTGGAGTCGTACTCGTTGCCATCATCGGGGCTGTTGTCGGTGTCTCCAACTTCGACCCTGTCAAGCGGAGCTAAAAAGACAACAACGCCCCGCGAAGTTGTTCTTTCCTTTTCTTTTCATAGTAACATTGTAATTTCAGTGTTGTTCTGTCTGTAACATCTCTAAACTATGAAACCTTCATATCTCTATCTCCAACATTGTCTGATGAAGCTAGTAGTATCGAATTTGCGATCTTAATGCATTATAAATGAATAATTTGACTTCAATAACAAAATCTATAACTCATCTGAACTACATTAATAGTGGAAATTGTATCCCCGCTAGTTTAATTATCTAAGACTGTATTGTAGGATCATAATTATCTCGCCATGTTGGGAGTTAAATCGAGCATGTACCTGTTATCCGAAGAATAATCCACATTGTCTGCCTTTACAACATTGATTCTTTACTCTTTGTTCATCGCCGTACGTGTCCTCCTTGATCTTAAGCCTGGACCGTTTACTGAATGAAGAGCGCGTCTTGAAGAATGCCTGCAAACTGAGCCTCATTTTCTTCTTTCATCACCAACATCTCCATGGCCCATGATTTCTTCCCAAGACTCCTGAAAAGCAGTTACCCACGTCATTGCTGTATGATCTTGAATCTGGGCTTGGAGAAGGTATCTGTAATTGCACTCCTCGAGTTCTTGGTTAAACCTGTCACAAACCCATCTGCTGTTCGATCTTGTCACTTTCTTGTTACATTGTCTGTCACCAATCTGAAATGTGCAGGCTGTGTAACGGAGAGGCTCTGTTGTAATGAAGGTTATAGTCGCCTTGATTGAAAGCCAGGTTTGATCTTCCAAGGCCTTCGTCCATGATTTGTGAGGCAGTTTTGCGAACATCGTAACTCAATTCACCTGGAACGAATTCTCTGGAGGAAGATCTATGCCCAAATTACCACGTGAAAGGATAATGGATTGATTGGACATGGATTGATGCTCGGTGGATTGGAACGGGACACCCCTAGCAGCAGCACCGACCGACGTCCCTAGCAGTAGCAGCGACCGACGTCCCTAGTAGCCGCACCGACCGACATCCCTAACAGTCTTCCCTACTAGCACCAACCGATGATCGACAACTGCAGATACACAAGCTCACAACAAAACGCAAAGGGAGAGGAGAGTCAAGGAAACAAGAATGACATCCCTCCAAACTCGATCACGCTCCATGACAGGATTGTGGTGGTGAACGCCATTGGGAACCCAAACTTTACATTGTCCCATGCATCACCCTCCTACCAAATCCACCTGCATTTTCGTTTTTTTACCAGATAATCAAAACCCACTTCATATTTCGTCATAAAAACCCCAACTTTACGAAAAAGAACCAGTTCATTTCTCCTCCAAGTGGCCTTTTGGTTAGAAGGCAGCTTCCCAGAACTTCGAATTGCAAGAACTTCGAATTGCAGAGAAGCAACAAACGATTTTGCCACTCATTACAAACTCCAATAAGTGACGACTGCAGATACACAAGCTCACAACAAAAAGGCAAAGGGAGAGTGAAGGCAACAAGAATCAAAGCATATTGGTAACCTAATTACTTACTTGGAAGCAGCAGAAGTTTCTTCTTCAATCTAGCTGTAGATGTGCTTGACATTTCGCCGAAAATGGGTGTCGGGAAGAAGAGATTTTAAGAAATCTCAACATTGGATGAAGATTAAGAACAAGAGGACAATTTCTTCACTTATCATTGTTAAAAAAATCATGTGTCATGCACATGAGAAGCATTCCATTACATATAAACGGTCAATTGGCGGAAATGAACGATTTTTCCGAGTACAAATATTATGACTAAAATTTCAAATTTAAAACATTAAGGTGGAATTTAAAATTTGGCTTAAACTTTAGAGGGAAAACTCGTATTTTACCCTTACTTAAATGGTTACACATGTTTGCCCAATTTTCAGAATGGTTACATATGTTTCAAAATGTGACTAATTAGTTTTGTTACTGTTCATCGTAAAAAATCACTGTTAGTCACTATTTTAACATATGAAATGACAAATTTGTCATCTTTAATTAAAATCTTAATACGGTGGCTAGAAGGAAGAAGAATAAGAAGACTAAGCAGTGTTGGAGAGTTGGTCTCAGCAGCTCGATGGCCAGAAGGAAGAAGAAGACTCATCGGGATTTTTCCAGAATCAAGTCCAGAACCTGAAGCAAATTTTTAGCAAATTACCCTAATCAATTATCTGCATCAGCGAAATTAATTACCCGAGTTGTTCTTCAATTGTCGAACAGCTTAACTACAGCACATGAAGTTGTCAGAGATGTCCGGATGACAGACACTCGTGCAGATGAAGCTCAGTGTGGTATCACAATCAAGTCCATCGGAATTTCTCTCTACTACCAAATGGGCGACTGCTTTGAAGGTTTATACAGAATAGAGAAATGACAATGAATACCTCATCAATCTGATCGTGTCCAAGATGATTCCTGAAGGTCCCCTCATGCTCTACTTGTCCAAGATGATTCCCGCATCAGACAAGGGCCGATTCTTTGCCTTCAGTTATGTCTTCTTCGACAAGGTCTCGACAAGTATGAAGGTCAAAATCATGGGACTCAACTTAGTTCCCGGCGATAAGAAATATTTATATGTGAAGAGTGTACATCGTCTGGCAAAATCAAACCCCATGGCTGTCTGCTCGATTGAGGAATTCGGAGAAGAATCCGGTTGAAGAAACCGAATTGTTCTTCACCGATGGTTGTCTGCTCGATTGAAGAAATTGAGTTGTTTTTCAGAGCAGTTGAACATTTCAATTGAAGAAAGAGAAAGAAGGACATAATAATCATTTAATAATTTAAAAATATTAACGGGGACTAACAAAGTAACTAATTAATCACACTGAAAAAAAGATGTGTAACCATTCAGTTATGCACAAAAACAAATTAGTCACATTTTGAAATATAAAGTAACAATTCTGAACATATGTGTAACTATTTAAGCATTTAACTCTTCTATGTATATATTATATATATATATGGGTTAAGTTTGAAAAAAATGTAATATGTTTGTCAAAAGTGGTGATTGATGTAACTAGTTTTGGAGTGTAGGTAATTGATGTTAAACGTTTCAATTTGTAGGTTTTAGATAAAAACGTTTGTTCTTCCGTTTGTTGTCACGTTAAAAATCAGCATGTGCCAGACACGTGACATTGTTTGTGTTATTTTAATGAAATTATTATGTAAATGCCGAAGATACCCCTACACCTATTTCCCTACATAGTGCGAAATCTTTCCTTCTTCCTCACACATCCCGAATTCCAACTCCCCATCCCGTACAAACCCACGCTTGTTCTTCAAGTGGAAACCCTAAATACGCATGCTCTTCATCCGGTGCGACTGCAAAGTTCAGCAAAAATCTGCGTTCTTCCGATGTGAGACAATCTCGATGAAGCAATAAGAGGGGCTTCTTCATCGACACTTGAATCCAATCCATTGCTTCCGCCATTGTTATCACCATTGTTGTTTGCTGCAAATAATTATGATGATTTCTTCTCTATCAGCTCCTTAGAAGCTCACCATTGTACATTACAACCCCACATAGAGCTGCAAAATAAGAAACCAAGTTCATGAATCTAATTAGTAAAAATGGTAAAAAGTTTTGATTTTTAACCATACATGATATAGTGTAAGAAAGAGATCAAATTACCAATAGCATAGCCAACTATATTTAGGCCTGTAATTGTGGATTCTGGGAATATAACAGTTGAAAGTGCTATCAAAATTCAATCTTTCAAGACACCGGCGACACGAATTGTTATTGCTCCTGTTCGGCCAATCACCAAGAAGATGGAGAAGTTGAGAGCGAAAGCACAGAGTGCATTTGAGAAAAATATCCAGAAATTGAATTGTATTTGTGATACTTCCATTTGTGATATCCAGAATTTGAATTGTCATTTTGATGAATTAGAGTTTGTTTTGTGGATTTTGGTGCACTTGGTATTGTACGCAAGTATTTTGTAAAGGCAAAAGACAGTTAAGGTAACAAATATGAAGTTCTTTTGAGTGACAAATCTGTTTGGGTTCTGTCTATTTTGGGTGACAAATTTTAATTTACAGGTGGAATTCAATTCAGTTCTGTTGGTGGACTTTTTCATCAGTTATTCAAAACATATTATATCAATTTTCAATTGGTTCATAAACATTTTTCATCAAAAATCAACAATTACAAAACGTGAGTTATCCAAAACAACACACACACTAACATAATTAACCTACAACCGCTCCGCAAACATCACTACGTCTAATTCACACGCTAACACACTTCAACTAATAACAAGTTTTAACATTACAGCAAATAGCAGCACCAACAACGATGTAGAGTAGCAATCCTAAACTGCTGTATATTGGAAACTACAATCCAACCTGCACAACATAAATCAACTGTTACAGATGTATGCAAACAAAGGAAACCAAAATCATATACTTAATCTACTCATACAAGTTATAACTACTCCAGTCTCCAGCAATGTAAAGATTCTCATTAACCACTGCAAATAGTTCTAGTACAAGGAATGAACTAAAGAAGAGAGCTTGGGAGAGATTTTCAAATTAAGACTACAATTAGAGTTAAAAACTAAATAAATCAGCAAAAATACTCTATAATTGGGACACCCATAGAACATTCGACTGAAATGTGGTGTCATTATTGTTGGGAGAGTCGAAGATCCGACAAGGAGAGGGCAAACACTTCGAAGTATACAAGCACCGTGAATGAAGAACAATCAGGGAGGGAACGCTGCATATAACATCACTGAAGAAGTCAGGGGCATTTGAGGGATTTCACACTACACGGAGGTCATGTGCAAGGCATGTGGGCACTTAACGGTTGTTTTGGACGGAAACTTAACGACTGCATCAAAAACCAACAACAACAAACATGTTGCATCCAAAACAACAAATATATCGCTTTCATATTACTTCTTTTTCCTACTTTTCCCATATATATACTGTAGAACGAGGCCAATCGGAATCAACCACACCATTGAATTTTCTTCTCCATTCAATAATTCCTCATTTCCCGACGACCGACATTACTTTGACGGCGACATGCAGTGTCTAAGAATCCGCTCCCCCATTTTCCTTGCGACTCCACTTTCACGCTCTTTCCCACCTCCAAAGCACTCCCTTACCTGCTCCTTCAAACCCTACACTTCCGCTTCCTCCCGGATCAGCATGTCGGCCGCAACCCAGGTGATCGAGCACATCGTTCTCTTCAAGGTGAAGGAGGGCACGGACCCCTCCAAGGTCAATGACATGGTCACCGGCCTCAACGCCCTCGTCTCCCTCGATCAAGTCCTCCACCTCACGGCGGGTCCCGTCCTCCGGACCGGATCTCCGTCCCTCAGCTTCACGCATATGCTCCACAGTCGATACGGATCCAAGGAAGACCTCGGCGCGTACACAGCACACCCCGAACACATGCGTGTGGTCAAGGAATCGGTGTTCCCAATCTGCGAGGACATCATGTCCGTCGATTGGGTCGCTGAAGGCCTCGATTCGAACTGTTCCGCCTTGGCCCTGGCATCTGGGTCCGCCCTCAAGGTTAGCTTCCTCAAATTGAAGGAGGAGTCGGGGGAGGATGTGAAGAAGGAAGTGTTGGGGGTTATTAAGGGGATTAAGGAGAGCTTAGGTCCAATCGAGCAGGTGACGTACGGAGAGAACTTTTCTCCGGCGAGGGCGAAAGGGTTTTCCATCGCCTCGCTGGTGGTTTTCAAGACGGAGGGTGAGTTGGCAGCGGTGGATTCAGAGAAGGAACTGGTGAGTACTCACAAGGACAAGGTGGGAGATTACTTAGATAGTGTTCTTGTTGTCGACTACGTGATTGCTTAGCCATAAATCTGTACCGTAATCGATGCTATCTGGTTGAATAATTGGGAAAAGCTCGACTTTTTCAACTAAAGTTCTTACATTCACTCATCTTTGCATTCTTCAAGTCGTTTTCTTCCTCGTCTGGTTGGAGAAAAAACACACCAAATCCGCCGAGTACCGTCTAGAAGCAATCACATGAGGATGAGGGAAGTGCATAAGTGGTCCATTCTTGTTGGTGCCCGACAAAACCCCCCACTGAGTTAGTTTACAAGGTCTAGCGCATCAATGGCACAGTATGTATAAACATCAGCATGTGCATAAGTTCCAGAATTCTCGTTCCGACAAACAACAATCGACCCACATGAAAAAAAAAACAAAGCCTTTTAATTTTTACACAATGTACACTAGGCGGTACTCGAACTGTCTGCTTCCTAGCAGCTAAATCAACAACTGATAAATTTGTAAATTACCACTAGAACAGTATAAACAGACTCCTGTTCGATCTCTGCTCTTCTCAAGAATATTTACAAGATATGAGCAGAGTGATCATAACTAGCAATCTTCGTGAAAGTGTATCTCTTGTTGTTGATGTTCACTCCATGGTTCAGTTAGTCAAGCTCGAATCATCTGCACAGAAGTGACCAGCAATGTTGGGTAACAGTTCAATTATCAACGGAGCAAAGAGATGGAGAGTGAGTTAAGAAATCATACCATCTTGGGCATGTTTCTTCCTTTCATCGACTTTGTTGATGCATCCACAAAGGCTTGTGCTGCTACAGCCTCGGCTTCAGCAGCTTCAGCCTCTCTTGCTGCCTCTTCAGCTGCTGATATGGCTGCTTCTGCCTCTGCAACGGCCCTAGCAGCAGCTGCAGCAGCTTCCTGAGGGGTCATTGTCCTCATGTTTGCTAATTCTAAGTCAATCTGCTCCCTCGTGAACATACCAATATCATCCTTGCCAACTAGTGGAGGAAACCTCTGCCCGGGAGAGGGTGTCATCCTCCTATCAATAACCCCATGAGCTAGAGGGATTCTGTATTTACGCTTCACCTATTAAAAAAAAATTATGCTATTCAATAGACAACAGTGCCTAATGAGATGCAAAAGCCATAGGATAGGCACAGTCACATGATACGGTAATGTCAACCATGTAAAAGACTGAACATTCTGCATGATCATACCTTCATCAATTTTCCCAATGACGTCAAATGCTTTAATTTCGCTGATAGTATCCTTTCAAAGTTTGGAGGAGCCCAGTATTGTTCCTGTATCAAAAGTGCACATCAACATAAATCACGCCACCTAAAAAATTATAAGCAAAAATGGAAAATACAGCATCAAAACTGGGCGTTGAATAGAAAACTTAGAACTATTGCAGAACAAGCTCTTTTTTTCCTTTATTTATAGTTCATGCAAGCTGGGGAGATCTCAGACCTGCATTGACAATCCTTACCAAAAACATTTAAGAGTCCAGATCTAGAAGCACACTTAATAGCTCCTTTTAACAATTAGCTGTAATAACAAAGAGGAATATCTGTATCCTGGAATGAACCATATATTCTTGGATAGAAAATTTCATCCATGTAAATATTTATGAGAAATCATATGAACTTAGTAAGAGCGCCTTATATAATCCTAGGGCTTCTAAAAGAAACTCAATAAAGCCTGGGAAACCAGAGCACCATTTCCCCCAATCTGCTGTCGACTGTTGCCACAAGGATGACAGGTAAAATTAAAATTGTGTCATGGTATGTCGAGCTGACTTTGGTTAAGTGGAATGAACACCTTTGATTTGCATTTTACATTTGATGATGAGTATAATATGTTTGAAAATGAAAACAACCTACCTCTATGAAAGAAGCAATTGTCGTCCTATTAGAACCCCCGTGCTCCTTCAAACTGGTAATTGCCTCCATGATAAGGTCATCCAACCTACAGAAGAAAAGAAAAGGAAAACATTTAACAAATAAAACTAACACTAGCAATAATCTTATCCCTTAGGTCTAGAAAAGCATATAAGAAAGAAAAGAGCCATTATGACGCTGCAGCAGATCTATGTTATGCACTATGATGATCTGTTGCTCAGTGAAACCATTTTCTGGTTCTAGTAAGATACGAGTAGACAGATAAAACATTCAATAGAAGTGGTTAATATGTCGGAATAGGAGATAAAGACATTGTTGAGCAGATAAAACCTCAGTACATAGAGTAAAGCAACGTCAATCATCATGAACAGATGGATCATGAGACCAAAAAAAAGTAGCATGGTAGGTTCTTTCCTAAAGACTAAAGTATGATGACAGTTGACACACAAGGTTCACTTAACAGATAGGTGCAAGAACAGAATCCACACCCATACCCATTCAAGTTCTTCATAAACTGACCATACTCGTGAGAAGGAAATACCAAGCATGAAACACTCAAAAAATTACCTCGCAATCTCCAAAAATTGGTGTACCTGACAATCGATCTTTTAGGACCATCGATCTGCATTAAGTCAGTACACACTGCGAGATCTTTTGCATCTGCAATTTCTTCATCAGTTAGGTCGACAGCCCTGGTAGCACCAGAACCATCCTCCTGCTTGGGCACAGTGATTATCCTCTTAATACCAACTTTAGACTTGTCACGCGGATTCCAACCATTTGCCATGACACTCATATTTCTCCACTTATCCTTCATAACAACAATATAGAAGCATTATTACCTCCTATACCTTGAAATGTAATTCGTGAGTTACAATTCTGTCAAGTAATAAGGTTAAAATAATATTGTACTTTAAGATCCACATTTGAACGCAGATACAAGACACCACTAAAATCTGGGTCCTTGAGAATTGTGCGCCATTTACCAGCACCATGTTTAAGAACTCCAGCTTTAAGTGCTGCTTCTTCTTCTGAGGTCCATTTTTGCTTTGGAGCTCCCATTAAAGATCACAAAATAAATTCTTTTGAAAGAGTATCTGCAATAAATGAGCAAAATTTAAAAAAAAATAATAAAAGCAAGAAAGATAATAATAGTTACGAGTTACGACTATGAGAAAGAAATTACACTTTCAAAATAACCAGATGGCAAGATTAGTTACAGGAAATAACTCAGAGGTAACAAAAAGCTAATACAGGAAAAACAAAAGTGAACCAAGAAGCCTATTACTGACAAAAATTCATACCCCAAGAAGATTTTTGGTTGGCTTTTTTATACAGTAGAGCCAATCTAACAGATCAAATACTACTAACATGCGGACATATTTAGAGATAAAAGATGGACTTAGTTGGACGCAATTAAAACGATGAGAGCTTATCCATAATTAGGACAACACGGCTTTTCTCTGTGCCATAATCACTTTTGTGTGTACTGACATATTAATTTTAGTCGTTAACCAATTTACATACTCTAACTAACCAAAATTTGGTCGCTGTTTTATCCACATATTCTTCTTTTTTATAAGTGGTATGTGATGGCTATGAAATTTTACCGTATATACCATCTAAAAGTCCTTATCTAATTAATATCAGGATTGTAAGGAACCAATCCTCTACATGATTTCTCACTTATGTCCTGAAGAGTTTCTTTCTGGATAACTATTCAGTCTTATATGGACAAGAAACTATTTATTTTCCTGAATTAAAACAAAACGAGTGTTCTGCCCAGCAACCATATCTTCAACAGGTTATTAAACAACTAGCGCTCCCGAAGAAATGAAATTCCACTCTCTCTACAATTTAGCCAAGCAGGACGAAATAGATTAGCATTTGATGGATGACATAGCAATTAGTAAAAACCTAGAGGGTGCCTGATTAACCAGCATATTAGCTTTTAGTTAAGCTATTTATTTGCATACTTTTTTGCTCTAATTTTCACTACATTATTAGTATATTACTAGGAAATAATTCAGATTCTCATCCTTCAAACTAACCCCGTCTTCTGAACATGATCTATGCATCCGATTCCAAGAGAATTACAATTTGGCTAGGTTTGCCTATTGCTCTATCCTCGTCATTCTGTCTTACCCTCCCCCTTGCACATACCTAAGGCCCTTCGCGGGGTTCTTTGATTCGCAGAAATACTAACCAGTCTAATCTAATTCGTGGCTACCAGAGACAATAAATTCAAAGACCATAAGAAAAGGACGAACAAAAAAAGTTGACGGAGAAGAAGCCCTTGATCCACGGAAACTTACAGCAGTTGCTTGGGAAGTCTTGTGGCCAATTCAACAAGGCTGTATTACGTCGGATATGCCGGTTTTTGAAGCTAAAGCATGACGTAGCCTTCCTCGCACTTCTTCACCGTTACCTTGCAGGTCTGCTCTGAAAATCAGAGGTCTGAACGTTGAACCCTAGATCGCCCTGTCCTACCCTCCCTAGATATCCGGGAATTTTTTACCATATAGACATTTTTAATAAATATATATGAAAATGTACTCATTATTTTAACAAATACAAAAGTATACATAGCGCGAATATTCACGGATAGAAATTTGTTTTTTTATTACCCGTGAATATCATTCGCGGATGGTCATTTAAAAGTCACTCGCAAATAAAATTTGTGGGTGACATTAAATTAAATGTTACTCGTGAATGACATTCGCGCGGGTGTGTATAAAAAAATCACTCGTGTATGACATTCGTTGATGAAAACATCTCCTTATTACGCGAAGCAACTTACCTACGCAAAACATTCATTCGCTCTTAAATCAAAACAACTTACACACGCAACTATTATTGATTTTTTTTTTCGGGTCATGTCTTTTTCTCTCTTATTATTATAATATTATATTTACACACATCAAAATGGAGTCCTCATATGCCTTTGTCTTGAACATGGTAATATGTATACGAGTAGGGTTGTGCAAAAAATAACCGGTTCGGCCGAATCGGTTCACAAAACAAACGGCTTTTATTAAAGAAAAAAAACATGGAGCGGCTCAGAAGAGGTAGAGAAAATCGATTCAAAACTGGTTAACTAAATCACTTTTTGTTCTGGTTTTAACCTTAAAATACTACTAAACCATACCAGACTGAATTCACGGTTCACTCTTCACTGATTCAACTCCAGTCTTCACTCTTCAGTACTGAAGAGAGACTCTTCAGAGTCTCATACCTAATTTCATTTGCCCAACCCTACCTCAGTCCCCACCTCACGCTCGCGCCTCGCCTCGCGCCTCCAGTCTCTCCGCCTCAGTCTTCAAACGGTTCCGCGTTCGTCTTCTTCGTCCGACTAGACCATGTTCGTCTTCTTCGTCCGACTAATTGCTATAATGCTATGCATATACTTGTTAGGAAAACTGATTGCTAATTTGCTATACTTGTTAGTTGTTAGGAAAACTGATTGCTATACTTGATTACTTGCTAGGCTAGATTGCTAGTAGCTTGTTAGGAAAACTTATTACTAATGCGATTCTTATCCCCAATGACTGATAGATATTAGATAGTAGGCTAGTAATCAATAGGAAATAGGAAGATTGCTCGAATTAATTGTGCTAGATTGCTCCAATTTGGTTCTGTCGACTGCTCTAATTTGGCAATTTGGTTCAGCCCTGTGCTCCAATTTGATTCGGCCTTGACCTAATTCCAATTTGGTTCGACCAAATTCAGATGTCTTTGTCGTCAATATTGTTTGATGGTAAACAAAAGGGGGGGGAGTTTAGAAGGTGGGTCTGAAAATAGAAAAACCAGACTTATTGAGGGGCAAGGGACTGTACTTATTGAGGGAACTGTCTCTTATGATTCAGATGGATCGCCACCTGTTACATCAGGACCGTCATCAACTATAGCTCCAAAGCAAGAGCAAGGTAGTAGTACGCATGGTGGTTCTAGTTGGAATAAATCTAGAAATAATAAATCTCCAACATGGAAACATTTTACCAGACTCAAACATGTTAATTCCAAGGGTAAGGCGATTGGTAAGTGTAATTACTGTGGTGAACAAATTATAGCAGATGGGACAAGTGGCTTGAAAAATCAGACAATGAGATGTAACAAGTCACCTTTCAAGGTTTCATTAGACAACTTTTTCACCAAATAAGGTGATGAAAAAATGATTGATAGTGGGGGTAGTTCTAGTCGTCCACCGACACATCCGAATACAACAACTAAATTTGATCAATTTTTTTGTCGAAAGGAGCTCGTGCGGATGTTTATTGTTGTTGAACTCCCGTTCCGGTTCATTGATAATGAAGCATTTCAGAAGTTTCTTAATGTATTACAACCAAGATTTGAGATTCATTCACGCAGAACACTGGGAAGAGATATTCTTCAAATGAATGTTGAAGAAAAAGAAAGGTTAAAGGATTTTATAAAATGTCTTGAAGGTAAATTTTGCCTAACTACTTATATATGGACTTCATGTCAAAACTATAGTTATTTGAGTATTACTGGTCATTTCATTGATAATGATTGAAAATTGCATAAGAAGATCTTGAACTTTACTCAAGTTAGTAGTCACGGTTGATCATGTGGGTGAGACGATTGAGGATAAACTTAAAGAGTGGAAGATTACGAGGGTTTTAAGTGTTACAGTGGACAATGCTAGCTCGAACAATACTACAGTTATTTACTTGAAAACGGACAAAATCTAGAGCGGCCTAAAACTGGAGCGGTAAACCGTACCAATTTTAAAATGTGGTAAACGATCGGGTCTGAACCGGTTCGGCCCCGAATCGGTTCATGCCCAGCCCTATATACGAGTAGTCATTGTTATATTTATTATTAAAAGAATTTGAAGCTCAATTCAAGATTGGAATGATGTTTTCACACGTGAATGGCATTCGCAGTGGAAATTACATACACGAATGTCATTCACAGTTGATTTTTTTATACACACACGCGAATGGCATTTGCGGATGGTTTTTAATTGTCCACCCCGCGAATACCATTCGTGGGTGGCAAAAAAATAAATTTCTATCGGTCTACTTTCGTATTTGTTAAAATAACGATGACATTTCCGTATATATTTATTAAATGGCGTCTACTATAGTCAAAAACCCGATATCTAGAGGTAAGGAAAACTACCTTAAATATGAAATTTAGTACTAACCTTAAATATGGAACAGAATTCAAAACATTCCATATTGAAAAGTATGGTTTATATATGATTTATTTAAGTCTGAATTACTATACGATACGAAATTTACTTCGTATTATACGGTCAGTCTAAAAGTAAAAAAATCAACGCCTAATTAGCGTCATTTAATTCGTAATTAAATTAGTTACGCATTATAATATTTTTGAGTAAGTACATAATTAAATTTATCACATAATGCATTTAATTATTTCGATCAAATTATAAGACAAGCGATGTTAGGTTAAAAAAATCAGGTTATTAAAAAAAAATTACCCTAGGTAGATAATTGAATTACGACATAAATGACATTCAGCGTGGTCAGTTTGGACTTACAGAGTCTGAGTTATATTTTTTTAAGTCAAATTTTCATATGTCAACTTATGCCATAGCATACAGTCAATTCGTAAGTTCAAATTTAATAATTTTTGCATAATTTGAATCACAATTAAACTATCTACTTATTACAATATTTTTTTTAATAAATACATAATTTTATTTTTAATTAAACATTGAGTCGTCAAAAAAACGTAGAAAAGCAAAAAAAAACGTCACTAGGGGTGACGTTTTTCAACAAACGCTACTCAAAGTAACGCACATTGTAAAATACGCTACCCCCGGTAGAGCTTATATACATTTTGCTAAATATTTTTTCAGTATATTTACTTTTTTAAATTTTTTGGCAGTACTTTTTTAAAAACTCTTAAATGATGTCATTGATTTTGACGTGTTTTACAGTTTTAAAAATGTTTGTACTGTTGACGATAGCAATAATAGTTGAAGGCCAATAACTTCAGAATTGAATACATTGAGGACTAAGTAGGTAAATTTGTCTTTCTATATAAGGTTCTGTTGTGTTGAGTGTTTGACTATTACTCTCACTCCGCACGAAGGTATGGCAAATGATGGATCAGGCCTTTCGCCTCCGGGAGTTCCACCGGAGCTCCACGTGAAGAACCGCGAAAAGCTCCTGAAATCGCTTCGTCTGCATCTCACTGAATCATCTCGCCCACTTCGGGGCTTTGTCCTCCTCCAGGTATACATGCAAGGGCCATTATTCATCCACTTTGCTACAAAACATTTTTCAATACTGACTCAAGAAATCATAAATTCTGCAAGGGAGGCGAGGAGCAAAATCGGCACGATACCGACCATTTGGAACTCTTCAGGTACTCTAACAAGCCCTTTGTTCTGCGCTCAATCTGATGGTCAGCTCAAATCCGTTGTTGATCAGCTTGCTTCCACTTCGAACTTGGTATATTAATACTTGAGAGATTTTTTTTGGAAGAATCGGTACATTACTCTAAATACATCTGGCCTTTGAACAATCCCAATCAGGAAAACATCACCTTGGCTTAGGAAATTCAAACTAACGGGAAGATTTCACATTTTCACAGGGAAACTTGACAATAGATTATATGATTAATTAGAGAGATTTTTAATTTATTTGGTAATTTGCTTAATTTTCTGAAGCAGCTAAGTCGTCCGTGCTTTCCGTTCCAGTCAGTTTCGTTTGAAGTTGTTATAATATTGGAGATATCTTTGTCATCAATGTCAAATGTATAAGGAGAGCCGTCGGACTCGTTTTACGGCAACACCAAAAAGTAGATTTCATGGTATTAACAACACCAGAAGCTTACCAGTTACCATCCTCATTTATGTGTTTAAGTATCTAGTCAAAGCTCTGAAAGTGCATGTATTTCAAATCAGCCACCACCTGCAATTTGGTCAATCGCTTCTGATATTAATTGTCTGCTTAGTTTGAAGCACTAAGCTTCTACTTACTATTAGATTATTTTCCTCTAAATTATGCCATTGGATGTTGAGTTCTTATTTAGGCTGTAGTTGGATAATTTTGAGAAACTGTCTGAAATGCTTTAGTTTCTAATCGATGGGTTGATTTGATTTTCAGGCAGGAAAGCTACTTTGCTTATTTGTTTGGAGTACAAGAGCCTGGATTTTATGGAGCTATTGTAAGTTCAATTGCTTTTAAAATTGTTAGAGAAGATAATATAATCGAAAACTTTAGTACCTTTACCCGCAACGCCAGTCTGAACAACTCTTGCTTCGAGGACAATTGTTACATCCAGTGCACAGAAGTCCTAAATAGTCCATCATCTTAGAAATGCTCTGACTACTTTGCATTATCCTCTCTTTTGGATAGTGACTTGTCTACTGAGTGATCTGAATTGCTCTAGAAGTAGATACATTGATCTTTGATTTGATATGACTCCTTCACATAGTTCTTTTTAAGGAGGTGGGCCATGATTCCTCCAAGTCTTCATAGAATAGAGAATGAACTAGAGCAATCTGTGAATGTGCTGCTTGTGCACTCGTTTGAATTGGTTTTGTTTTGCTTATGCACACTTTCTGTATGCTAGGGTGGGCAATGTTCTCATTAGAAATGACTGGAGATAATCCTTTTGAAATTTTAATTTAACTACCTCATCTTTCTTGAAGGATGTTGAAAGTGGGAGTTCTCTTCTTTTTGCTCCTAGACTACCTGCTGATTATGCTGTGTGGTTGGGCGAGATAAAGCACGTCTCTTTCTTCCAGGTGATTGACAGTATTATGTTTTTATTTTTCTGTTAATGTTAATTGGATCATGTATAACTTGATGTGCTAACATTCAGTTAACTGACTTATTTGAATTATTATCTGGTTCTTACCTTTTTGTAGGAAAAATACAAGGTTGACATGGTGTTTTACACTGATGAGATTGAACATGTTCTAGATAAGCAATATCAAAGCGAGGAAAAATCTCTTTTGTTTCTCTTGCAAGGGCTTAATACAGACAGCGATAGATTCTCAAAACCAGCAGAGTTTAAGGTTCCTTTCTCACTTCTGTATCTCGAAAATTACACTGGTTGCCAAATTTGTTACTGTGGCTACATCAGATTTGTTTTTACTCTGTGGTTAAATCACTAAATGCTTGAGCAATCAGTCGCTCTGTGGCTATTGTTTGATACTTTTTGTAGCTTGACTTATATGAAGCCTGTAAACAATCTGGACCTCTTATTTTGTTATTCTCTTAATGTCTTTCAGGGCATTGAAAAATTTCAAACGGACTTAAGCACTTTACATCCTGTCTTGACTGAATGTCGTGTTCTAAAGTCAGACCTGGAACTTGCTGTTATTCAGTTTGCCAATGATATAAGCTCTGAAGCTCATGTTCAGGTAACCGTTCGAACTGGTTGTCCTTCACCTTAAACTCTGCCCATTCCACTTATTTGAATTGGAATCATTGTAGTGCTTAGGCACAGTAATTTATATTACTAAACCAAGTGATGAACCCAATAGATAGAGAAATGCAATTATTTATTTTTGCGTGAATTTTTTTTGTGGTTGTTAGTATTCAAAATTTCCACATAATATGAGCTCACACATAATATGCTGAAAGCCTGGAACAGAATAGGATGATATTGGGGTTTTAGTTTATACCAATTCGCTTCGTCATTACAGCATCCAGTTTTTCTGAATAGATATAGTTGTGTCATAGCTTGGTTTGTCGTTCTCTGTTCTATATCTATTAGTTACGAGCTCTCTCTATACATCATAGGTTATGAGGAAGACACAAGTAGGTATGAAAGAGTACCAACTGGAAAGCATATTCCTTCATCACACTTACATGTATGGGGGTTGCAGGCATTGCTCATATACCTGTATCTGTGCCACTGGAGGAAACAGGTCAGATGTCCAAAAAATCAGTTTATTTATTCTGTTTTGTTTTCCTCCTTCGAATGGTTATACACTCAACTATATTAATCAGGGTTTGGATAGCTTCATTTGGCAAATGGCTTTTGATTTTTGGAATAGGGAAAAAGAAAGTGTCGAGAGCTGAAAATATTTGTTGAACTTCATGTGCAAGTGCAACTATCTATTTGAACCGAGGTTAGGTAATCTTGATCATAGAATAGACTAGAAGAATCGAGAATAGTAGAATTGCTTTAACATCCATGACTTCTCTAAGCTAACTTGCTAAAAAGAATTATAATATTTGAGGTAATGCTGAAAAATCTATCAAAGTGTAACACCAACGTAATCTAGATTGTGTTTCTACACATTGTGTTGTCTTGCTCGTTTTTAATGTGGATCATTTGTGAATCTCTTGTAGACCTTTAGGAGGTGAAACGGTTTCGTTACAGTTTGTTGACTAGTCGATGATTTAACTTATACATGTTGTGATCCTGACCCTTCACCAAGATGTGGCTCCCCATTTCTACCTTGATCCATCATCATTAGTGATCATTTCAAATAAAAATAGATAAGTAACTTGGAAAATTGTTAGAATACCTTCATATAGTCTCGGCTCCAAGAGTACAACACATTCAATCACCGAGAATTATGGATAAAAGAAGTCTCTGTCATAAATTTAATAGTTATGTTCTTCCGTAGGTAAGTCATTTTGTCAAGCCTAGGGATTGCAATTATCGAATTTATCAAGATGTTGCCAAACTCTTGTTCTTCAACAATATTTCTTTATAAGAGCAAGAATTTCAGCACATATGAAGTGTGAGTTTTTATACCATTGTTTTGGAAAATCTGTTTAAGAGAGAATAACCATGGCGTAGGCTCAATAAAAGAATTTTTAATTGGCAAAACAAAGCATTCCTTTATGTGGAAAACCTGCCACTACACCGCGTTGCCGCCAGGCAACTGCAGGACGGATACTTTAACTCCTAAAGAGATGAAAAACTAAACTGGAAGTTCCCCTAGTGCAAAAGTTAAGATTCTCATTGGCTTAGATATCCTTTTTTAATTGTGGCGCCGGTGTAGTCAGGTTATATTAACTAGTATCTCCTTTGGGTGAAATACATAGTATTCTCTTTATTTTGCTTCTCATTTTTTGTGCCCGACAATTTCTTAGATATGTCGTATTGATCACAATTAGCTCACAGTAATCCTTTTGCTGTGGTCAAACAGCTCTGTTCTCCACTATGGGCATGCAGCAGCTCCAAATGACAGGGTACACATACAATGCTTCGTTTTTCTGAGTTCTTAAGTGTCTTTATTTTGAACGCAACAGGTGTAATGTTGTGTGGTAAATAAAATTACATGCTTTAAATAATTATCTCATGTTAAGAAAAACACCAATAGTCACCACCGAACCTCAGATTCACCATAAAATAATTGCTTGTGAATGTAGAAAATTAATGTTACTAGTGCTTGAATACACACGTGTGTGTTGTTTAGGCTATTTTGGAGAGAAAAACTTGCCTATCTCCATGCCCTCACTACATACCCTCTTTTGCAAATGATCTGTGATGTCTTAGTGAGTAATTAATGACCTTTATCTTTCAAAATAAGAAAATAAAAGAGCATAATGGGACACATGTCGCAAAGCAATGTTAAGCTGCATCTTCTAAGTTCTACTACATGAAAATTTAGATGGAACTTTGTCGATGCTTATTTTGGCCATAGTAGATATGATTATAGGAAAACAAAATTATTGATGCTTATATAAACCAGAATTATATATGATTGTGGTTGAATCAGTTTACTGAACACTATTTTATTTGTATATGAATTATTAAATTGTTGATGAGCATAATAAGCTAATATGTGCAATCATCATGGCCTTGATCAGACTTTAGAAGATGGAGATACTGCATTGCTTGATATGGGAGCTGAATACAATTTTTATGGTTCTGACATTACTTGTTCATTCCCGGTGAGGTTCTACGACTACTGATTACGGTGTTCATAGTAGTAGGCCTGTCTCCTATTTCTCTTAAAGATAAGATTGAGTATGCGATCTCAAGTTCTACTTTTATGCGCAGGTGAATGGAAAGTTCACAAGAGATCAGAAAACTATCTACAATGTGAGTACTTCGTTTTCTTTTCCCTTTTTTTTTTGTACCTACTCCTATCAGTTACATTTGTCCTAATTAAAATTGCCTATCACTGAATGGTGAAGGTCATCCTGAATTGTACATAGGAAGGTAGAACTTGAACAATTTCCTATGCTATAACATTTACAGGCAGTTCTTGAAGCTCATGATGCTGTTATTGCCAGAATGAAACCTGGAGTTAGCTGGATAGATATGCACAAGTAAGATCCTTTTTTGCCTTTTTGTACTGTAGCTCATTAAATGACATGTGTGTACACTTCTAGGAGGATATTATAGGATATATTTGTTCCACGGCAATGTCAGGATTGCCTATCGTGGTGATTTTGGGGCTGCATAGACAAGCATACTCCTATCTAAAGCTGGGACTGTTTGGAAACATATCGTGATGAATTTAGAATTTTACAGCCAAAGAAAAAAGTGTGCTTGATGACATGCTTTAGTATTTTAGAAGTGTGTTGTGGCAATTGTACTCTTAAATACCAAACGGCTCAAGTTTTTAACAACGTTTATCACTTGGCAGTCAAAAATGCTTTTGTTGTAGAACATAACCCACATCATGCTGAATGCAGATTAGCAGAGAAAACTATTCTTGCAGCCTTAAAGCAAGAAAAAATCCTTGTTGGGTAAGTAATTATCATTGATATTGTATAAGAACTTATCAGATAGACTACTGACATTCTTTTGATTTTCTCAGGGATCTGGAAGAGATGATGGTTGAGCGATTGGGTGCAGTATTCATGCCTCATGGACTCGGCCATTTATTGGGTATTGACACTCACGATCCCGGGGGCTATCCAAAGGTAAAATACTCTCTTTTTTTCTTTTACGCATTCCCTTTTTTTACCATGATAGGACGAAATCAGCCTGTTGTACCTTCTTAAGATCGTATTTGTCTCCAGGGAGTGGAAAGACCACAGGAGCCAGGATTGAGGTCTTTAAGGATAGGTCGCAAATTGCTGGACGGAATGGTAATTTTTCATTAAAGCATTAAAAAATCAGTGAAAGAGATTTCAATAACAATTAAAGTGTTGGTGCAGGTGATTACTGTAGAGCCTGGATGCTACTTCATTGAAGCACTGTTAGTCCCTGCCATGGAAAGTCCAACTAAATCAAAGTTTTTCAACAAAGAGGAGATCAGCAGATTTAGAGGCTATGGTGGAGTTCGAATTGAAAGCGATGTGGTATGATCTGAAACCCTTTTGTGCTGTTTTTTTTCTACTTTCCAGTGACCATCTAAGAATCAATCAAATTGAGTTTCGTGTTAATTGACGATCTTCTGTATAAACATATTTGATTCTTGATGTCATTGTAGCTTGTGACTGCCAATGGCTGCCGTAACATGACAAAGGTTCCCCGTAAAGTGGAGGAGATTGAATCTGTAATGGCTGGAGCACCATGGCCATTGATCTGAGCATTCACAAATCAAGGTTGAACTAGCTGCGAAAATAATTTGTTAAGTTACTTTCCTCACTTATGCTTCTGTGGACAGAAAGATTGGTGTGCAGTTTTATTTATTTATTTTTTTTTGCGTTTGAATGATGATTATATTATTACTTCAATAAAAGTTTAGGTTAGCTAAAATAATAAGGGTAAATTGTCCCAGATGTTGTTAAATGTACCCACCGATTGTTTTGTGCACCCGTATGTTTGTAATTGTTGTTATTTGCACTACATTCACATTCACCGTTATTTTCGTCCGTTATCTCATCACGTGGTAGTCACATGATTCTGAAATTCAATTGATTTGAACTATGGTGATGAAGTATGTAAAACGAGAAAGTGTTTCTGTGGTCACACGAGACAATCACGTGCCTTTTAACGGAAAATCGAAACGGAAAGATAACAATGAGTGTATTTAATAACATTTTCAAACATCACGGTGCATAAAATAACACTTTAAAATAAGTGGGTACATTTAACAACAATTCCAAACATACGAGTGCACAAAATAAAAGGTGGGGTGCATTTAACATATTCAAACATCCGAGTGCATTTGGGCAATTTACCCAAAAAATAATATATGGAAAAACTAAACCAATCCTTTTTTATGTAACATTTTATTTAAATTTTTTAAAGAAATGTTTTTTTTGCTTGAAGATCATTAGGTTAGCTCGAACTAGGGGTGCCAAATTTGGATTCGGCATGGGTTGTGTTTGGGTCAAACATTTTGAATTCGCTGGTCATTTTGACATGACCTATCCAATTCGTATGAAAAATGGGATCGGATTTGGGTTGTACTCATCGACATGTGTCAACCCGTAAATCCGTATAACTAGATATATATTATAATAAATTATATAAAATTTCATAAGTCGTATGGATTACGTGGATTGCATGCATGAATTAATGGATCGTATAAGTCGACGAGCAACAAGTCGACTGATAGATCCACGATATTTATATTGTACAAATTAAAATGACACGAGTCATACGGGTTGATATGTGGTCTTGTGGATCATATTTAAGTGTTGCAAATTTATCCATAATTAATCACGGGTCGTGTTTGAGTCGAATATATTTTGACACGATTAATATTGAAGACAACTCAGAATTAACCTATCAACAACCCGAATTGAGATCTCTAGCTTGAACCAACTCAATTGGAAATCGTGATGGTCAGGGCGACCTGATTTTGGTTGAATCTAAATCTATAATTTTGTTTAAATTTTTTTGCCAAAAATAATATTTCTTCATTTTATTATTATTATTATCATATTTACAAAAACAAAATTAGAATTTTTTTTAAAACTATTTTAGGTACTTTTGTAGTTGTTTAACTTTTAAAAAAATCATGATTATTTTGTTAAGATTTTTTAATAAATCAATTTCTTTTTGATATAATATTATTGTCAAATTTGTTTTGATATTTTTTATTTTCCTATTTTGTCATTTATTATTACACCATCCTTTTTATCCTGCACTTCAATTTTCTTTATCATATTTACCAAAAATAACTAAAAAGCATTAAAACGAAACAATACACTCGAAACAAAAATAATATGTTCTTCATCAACTTGGCAAACATTATATTAGACATTTATTTCATGCTTAGAGAAGTATAAAATCTGTCCGCACTTGTAAAACCCTACAGTCTAACTCGCTGCTTCCCTCTACTCTAAAACCCTAGCAACTCTACTCAAACTCAAAGTTCTCATTTTGACTCGATGGGCCGTCGCAAGAGCAACAATACCAACAGCGGGAGCTCCTCGGTTGAACCCCAAAGACCCACCAAGACTCGATTCGACGACAATGGAGACACAGTAGTTGACGAGGCAGAGAATTCCAACATGGATGAGGATATGTGCGACCGGGCGGAATCGATTTCTTTAACTGACGTCTCCTTTCCTGAAGGGGATGATCACACCAGTGCTGATTATTACTTCGATTCCTATTCTCACTTTGGTAAACGCCGTTTTTTATTCGTAAATTATTTGTGATTTATATCTTTCGGCAGTAAGTAAATTTTCTAACGTATTCTTTTTGTTATTTTTGCAGGTATTCACGAAGTAAGTATTAAACTTGGAGGCAGACCAAACAATTGTATAGCTGTTTCATAGTTAATTCTTTTACTCCTAAAGATTGATGCTGTTGGTGACCTGGTTTCTTCTCTGCCCTTGAAGGGAAACCCGTTATTGATATGAAAAAAAATATATTTTTTCCTGATTGACATTTTTTTTTACGACCATCACTAGCTTTTGCAACAAACTGAATATAAGTATTGGTATGGAGATATTAAGTGCAGTTCTTTTGCACTGTAGGAAATGTTGAAGGATGTTGTGAGGACAAAAACATATCAGAATGTCATTTACCAGAATAAGTTTCTGTTCAAGGACAAGGTTGTTCTTGATGTGGGAGCAGGCACTGGCATCCTGTCCCTATTTTGTGCCAAAGCCGGAGCTAAACATGTCTACGCGGTTTGTTTTGAACTCTTCCCATCATTTTGTAGTCTCTTAAATGCGGCATGGTTCATCTTTTATTGCCTCTTATGTATTTCCCAATGTTTTGTTTTTTCTCAAAGGCAATTGTCTTGATCTTAAACTTTTATTTTCAGATTGAATGCTCCCAAATGGCTGATATGGCAAAACAGATAGTTGAAGCAAATGGGTTCTCCAATGGTAAGGCAATAAAAGAATCTAATTGTTTTCATTTATTTGTTTTGAATTTTTATTTTAACCTTTGTTTCTTGATTAGTTGTATTTTTTTCTTCTCTGCCAAATTTAAGCTCTGCAGTGTTTAGTTATTTATCTGGGATTTCGTTTCTTGTCGCAGTCATAACTGTGATCAAGGGCAAAGTAGAAGAACTTGAACTTCCAGTCCCAAAGGTTGATATAATTATTTCAGAATGGATGGGGTACTTCTTGTTGTTTGAGAACATGTTGGACACTGTCTTGTACGCTCGAGACAAATGGCTTGTAAGTTTCTCTTTTTTTTGCTCGTACTGAGTTAGTGCTATATGTCTTGATTTCACATGCACTTTATAGAGAGTACACTTAACTGCAAGGATGTTAGTATTTTTGTTATGTGTGCTTAGTTTATGCATAGGTGTAATAACTTTGATTTCTTATAAGCTGGAGTACTTTGTAGTTTGTACATAGGTTAGTGCAGAGGTATTATATACATGTGAGTGCTTTTCTTTGGGGGGATAGATTAGAATTATTTTATATCCTCACCCTTTTCGTTGGTGGACCTCAGTTTAGTTTAAAGAGAACACTGTTCTTTGGTACTCTTTCTGTTTTTAATGTAGTTTCATTCAAAGATGAACCTCACTCATGAGCAAAACTGGATGTCTCTTCGGTATCAGGAGTTTGCTTTCATTTTAAGGCCTTCTCTAGGATTGAATGTCAGGCAGTGTTTGGTCTGAAGTCGTAATTGGGGCATATAAAGATTCCTTGCTCTCTCTATCATTGATTTTTTTTTCTTTTATAGGTCGACGATGGTTTGGTTTTACCAGATAAAGCATCCCTCTATTTGACAGCCATTGAGGATGCAGATTACAAAGAAGACAAGATCGAATGTGAATATCTACTCTTTCCCTTCCTTCATACTATTCTTGTTATATATTGGATCAGCCTCCTACCAGTGAAATGTTTCTTGTCTGTCTCAAATTTATTTTCTGTGTTCTTGCATTCACAGTTTGGAACAGTGTTTATGGGTTTGACATGAGCTGCATAAAGAGGCAAGCAATTATGGAACCTCTTGTGGACATAGTTGAACAAAATCAAATAGTCACAAATTGCCAACTATTAAAGGTACAAAATTTTCAATATCACAAAATATATGTTAATTTTTGCCACTTACATTTATTGTAGTGATAATGTATCTTCTATTGATGAGTCCTTTCTCTGTTTTATGTAGACAATGGATATTTCAAAAATGACATCCGGGGATGCCACATTTACTGCTCCTTTCAAGCTTTTGGCACAACGCGATGACTACATCCATGCTTTGGTAGCTTATTTTGATGTCTCATTCACCAAATGCCATAAACTTACTGGGTTCTCAACAGGTACTCTCTATCTTCACCTTCAAGAAACCTACCTATTGGGAAGCTGTTATTTGCTGTTTTAGGCATTTCTATGTTAGTATATTTTTATTGTGATGACTCTATGAATTTTGCAGGACCAAGATCTCGAGCTACACATTGGAAGCAGACCGTGCTATACTTGGAGGATGTGCTGACAATCTGTGAAGGGGAAGCACTTGTCGGAAGCATGACAGTCGCACCGAACAAGAAGAATCCCCGTGATGTTGACATCATCCTCAAATATTCTCTCAATGGAAGACGCAGCTCTGCTTCCCGAGTTCAGTTCTACAAAATGAGGTGATGTACTCTTCCCTGACTTCGAAACACATATTGGAGGTTGAAATATCCTTTTTAATGTAATTCCCAAAAAATTTAGTCTTTGAATTCGATTTGTGTGTTCATGATTTTGCACATTGAGATAATTCATTGCTTGTGCTGTAATGTATTGATAAATCATTATGTAGTTTGGTCATGTTCTTATCTCACTAAACTTGTGCTATCGTAGACTTCTCCTCAATGTTGCAGCAATCCAATTGCAATATTTTCAAGGATTTTTTTTTCTAGTGCAACAATAAATTGCATTATACATGAGATTGATACCCTAACTTGAATTAACTTTCCTATTGAACAAATGTGGCATTGAAAAACCAAATAAAAGGTAATATAAAGCATTGTGTAGAAGCAAATCCCGAGTTTTTTTTTTGAAAAAGTACATTTTTTTTAAAGAAAGTTAAGTATATAAAAAAAATATTTCAAAAAATAGGTATACGCGCGTATTGGCAATATGCGCACCCCAAGTGGTGACTATTCAATAGGAATAGGTTAACAATAAGTTTTTTTTTTTTTTTTGTAAATATTTTGTTAGATAACGGCAACTCGATGTAAGTAGATATTTTAATTGTGATTCAAATGATACAAAATAAATATTAAATTTGGATTTACGGAATGACTGTACGCTCTGCCGTAAGTTGAGATATGAAAATTTGACTTAAAAAATTGTAACTCAGACCATGTACGTTCAAATTCATCACAGTTAACGTTATTTATGTCGTAATTCAATTATCTGCCTATGATAATTTTTTTGATTAGAAATACAATGATTTTGTAACCTAACATCGCTTGTTTTATAATTTGACCGAAATAATTAAATACATTAAGTGAGAAATTTAATTATATACTCACTCAAAAAAAATAAAAATAAAGTCGCTGCGTAGATAATTTAATTACGAATTAAATGACGCTAAGTATGCGTTAATTTTTTTACTTAAACTGACTGTATAATATGATATGTAAAAAACTCTACATACGATACAAAAACTTCTAAATAGTGTTTTAAACAGTACATTTACTGTTTAACCAGTACAATTCACTTGTAAACAGTAAATGTACTGTTTAAAACACTATTTATAAATTTTTGTATCGTATGTAGAGTTTTTTACGTATCGTATTATACAGTCAGTCTAAAAGTAAAAAATTAACGCTTACTTAGCGTCATTTAATTTGTAATTAAATTATCTACGCACCGAATGTTTTTCGAGTGAGTACATAATTAAATTTCTCACCTAATGCATTTAATTATTTCGGTCAAATTATAAAACAAGCGATGTTAGGTTACAAAATCACTGTATTTCTAATTAAAAAAAATGACCCTAGGTAGATAATTGAATTACGACATAAATGACGTTAATCGTGGTGAGTTTGGACTTACATGGTCCGAGTTATAATTTTTTAAGTCAAATTTTCATATCTCAACTTACGGCATGCCGTACAGGCAATCCGTAAATCCAAATTTAATATTTTTTGCATCATTTGAATCGCAATTAAAATATCTACTTACTATAATTTTTTTAATAGATACATAATTTTATTTTTAATTAAACATCGAGTCGTTATTATGGAACAATTTTTTTTTAAAAAAGAAAAGAAAAGATACATACCCATATGCGCATGTTGGGGGCGCGCGTATTGCCAAAAGGCGCGTCCTGGGGTGCGCGTATACCTATTTTTCGAAATTTTTTTTTTTCTATACTTACTTTTCTAAAAAAAAAAACTAAAATATATATTTTTCGAAAAAAAAATCCATTTTTCCTCCAAGGAAGTCTGCAGAATTTCGAAATATTTTTTTTGTATACTTACATTTCTAAAAAAATGTCAACTTTTTCAAAAAAACTCGCAAATCCCACGTTAGGATTGACAATTTCTGAACGAAACAATTAAATGACACGATCTGCTTTAAATCGTATATATGAGTATGACCTTAATGGATTCAGTTTCTAAACAACTCTTATACATTTAGACACCTTAGATCTGCAGATATCTGTATAAACACGATTAACTAATCGTGTCGTGTATACATGTGATACGTGTAGACACATTTAAGTATAATAATAATAATAAAATATTGAAATACTCACTTTTTAATATTGAACTTTGAAGACTTTACTTTGTATATATGGATTTGTGTATATATCTACTTTAAAGCGTATATGAGTTTGACCTTAACGTATTCCGTGTCTAAAAAACTCTTATACGATTAGACACGATTAATAGTCGTGTTGTGTTTGTGTTTGAAGTTTTGAGACCCGTTTAAAATTTATCCGTTTAAACACGAGACATGTTTAGACACGACACCCCTGAATGAAACCTCCCCATATCCCTTACCGTGATTTTTCTCCCGACAATCTTACTTATCACCTTGGTAGCAGGATGACAACATACTAATCAGTGCATAAACAATTCGCAAATGGATCGGACAATCCTCTTTTCTACTCAGTTTAATAATAGAACTTGTTTTTATTTAAAGAAAAAAATATTAATATATTTAATAATTAATATACAGGTATGTTTCGTTTACCTCCTGATCTACATCAATATCCACATAATCCAACTATGAAGCAAATCTCTACATCTTTTCGAAGAGCCATCCTCATCCTCCATAGCCATACCATATATAATCTGGGATTAATAGAAATCTGACATCTATTTAGCAAATAATGGTAAATTAATTAGGTCGACCTTGAATTCATGCAACGTAATCGTTTGAGGCATGCACAACTTTCATTTGTGTCGGAAATCTAGTGGACCGACACCCAACTGGTCTTATAAGACGACGTTAGGGTAAGGTAGACAGCAATTTCATCAGAAAATGTTAGGTGCTGCTGTATGCATGCATACATACATACATACATACATACATCATGATGATATACATGCAGGGAGCAACCATTGAAATGTTGTTGTATGACGGCAACACCATCATGTGGGACGAACCACGTGTCTCGGTTAAGAGTGAAGATTCATTCCGACACTATTTTTGTCGGATATAAGTTTTCATCGACGTCATCATGGGCCCCCCGACCATCACATTCACATGATAAAGTAATATTAACGTCAAACTAGAGTCAATGCAAATAGTGTTAAGAATTCAGACATTTAATTAGTGAGAGCATAGTGTCCTCTTGAACTAATTACTAATGGCAGTTACCAAAAAATTTACACTCATAAAAAATGTGTTTTTAAACTTGTGTGGATGTTTATGTGACTGTAGTAGTATTGTATAGGGCTCATCATGGGCGAGCCGGGCTGGTCCTGAAGGCAAGACCGAGACCGAAATTTCGGTCTTGCCTTCTGGAGGACCGAGACCGACCACGGCCAAAAAAATTCGTCTGAATCGGTCTTTCTTGACTTCTTGACTCGGGTCGGTCTCGGACCTGGACCGAATCTACACCCCAAAAAAAACACTATGAGTTCACGAGATTTTTTAGTAAAAAGTGAAAGAATAGTTCACCTCAAAAAAACACTATGAACTCACTTTATTCTTTAGTAAATTTATCAGGATGCAGCTTTTATAGAGATAGAAAACCTCCAAAATCCACATTTCTTTCGGTGTGGTATTATGAAAATCCCAAATCCACATACATTCGGATCGGGCCGGTCCTAAACGGGCTTTCGGGAAAAAGCCCGAGACCGAGACCGACCTTGAAGAAAAAAAACACCCGCTCGGTCTCAGTCCTAGTCGGGCCGGTCTTGTCGGAAATTCGGTCCTATAGTCTTTTTTTATCACCCCTAGTATTGTATATAGACTATAGAGTGTTTCAAGAGGTGCAAGCGACGTAAATCGACAGTAAAATGAATCTAAAATATAAATATTGATGCGTGTGTATCTGTATAACAGTATAAGTTACAGCTTCATTTAAATAATGATGGAGCCGGCATCTTATCTCACTGAAAACCTACCCTCACCTTCCCCCGGACACCTCCAAGATAGAGCTTTGGTCATGCATGATCTCCTCACTACAAAGATAATGTTTGTCAACTACCTTAAAGTTGACATTTCTCTTTGTCAAGTAATGTCCATACACATACCGAGCTACGTGTAGTTGTATACATACATACATACATCTACACACATATATATATATATATATGTATATAAGAACTAGCTAGCTATAGCTAATTAGGGTGAAGAAGAGCAAAGTTTTTTAATAAGCATCTCAATATGGCAAATAATCCTGTCTTCCGTGTTTCCGCCATTATCATCCTTTTTTGTGTTGTTTTTGTTTCCACTGTGGAAGGCAGAGAGCTCCTGGGTGTCCTCCATTTTGAGGAGAGTCTTCTTCTGAGTGCCCTACCGAAGGGTCTTCCTCCACCTTCTGCACCGAGCAAGAAAGGACACATGAAAATAGATGATATAAACCAGAAGCTCGTCGCCATGACAAATGGAAACAAGGTCAACCGTTTTACACTGTATTCTGTACCCAGTCCAGGTGTCGGAAACTGACATCTACATTGTTTAGGAAGACCCATCCAGATAGCTTCAGAGGTAGGGGAGGGGGAGTTCATATGGAAGCTTGCGAGTCTGCCTATGGTTTAGTTTTAGTTTTTTTTTAATATTACGTACGTAGCTTCTTTCTTGTAGCTCATTGCAGAATATGTGTACGCAGTGAAGATCAATTATAACATCACTTCTTTTATATATATATATATTGCATGTATTTGTTATATTATCAATTTAAGCTTCAACTATCATAAGGTAAGATCCATATATGACATTTTAATAAATGTTTTATCCCTGAACTAAAAATTTCAAATTTGAATATTGGGAATGAAAAAAAAAATCATCATTAACACTTTTTCCGTAAGGATTAACTACGGTGCAACTGAGAAACAATATTAATGCGTTGCATTTTTTTAAGATTTTTTTCATAAAGTATACATTTTCGATTTTTTTTTTGAAAAAGTGTATATATAAAAAAACTATTTAGAAAAGTATATACACGCGCGTCGTAATATTTTTAAATAGAATTATGATATATACACTTTTTCAAAAAAAAATTCGAAAGTGTATACTTTCAAGTTTCGCAATAGGGACTATAATCGTGATGTAAAAATGAAAAAAAATGTATTTTTTTTTGTGCATTGTTTTTGTATGATTAATCGCATAATTACGATGCAAGCAATACAATTATGATAATATATTGTCTGTTATGATGATAGTTATAGTTCTTATATTTGATCGATAACTGTAATATAATCATATATATATATATATATAATATTTATTTATATAAGAACTTATTATCTAAATAAAATTTAGTATGTAAGTCGAAGTTGAATTAAAAATTTGTTTGTGTTGAATCAAAGTATTTTAATATTTTAGGATCATAAAGCTCAAACTTTAATTGAAAAGTACTATAACAAAAATAACATTAGTACGATACTAAATATCATTATTTTAGTTTTATTCATATATCACAATTATGAACATTTCACCAAAATATACCATATTTAATAAATACATACCAAAATGTTCTCGGGTGAAAAATAAATATGAATCTATACCTACCCACGACTCCCATTCGCGAACTGAAAATTCACCCGCGAATGGGAGTCTCGGGTCTACTTTTTTTCCCACCCATTTCTACCCACGAATGATAGTCACGTGTGGAACTGGGTGAAAAAAAAAAAGATTATTTCTTTATAAAAGAAGGAAAAAATATATTTCAAATATTATTTTTTCTGTATTATTATTATTTTAAATATATTTTTTATCTCACATTATAATTTTTTAGAATAAAATAAAATAATGTGAGGGAAAAAATATATTTGAAATAATCATAATACAATTTTTTTTTTTACTCACATTGTTTTATTCTAAAAAATTATAATGTGAAGGAAAAAATATATTTTCATAATACATCAAATATAATTTTGAAAAAAAATAGTTTTTTTCCTTATTTTTTAAATGAATAATAATTTTTTTTACCCCAGTTTCATCCGCGACTACTATTTACGGGTGAAACTAACGACTCAGTTCCACCCACGACTAGTCGACTACCATATGCGGGTGGAACTAAGGATTCAGTTCCACCTGCGAATAGTAGTCGCGGGTGAAACTGAGTGGAAAAAAAATAGACCCGCGAATGAAAGTCACGGGTAAGTATAAATTTGTATTTATTTTTCACCATATAATATTTTGGTATATATTTATTAAATGAAGTATATTTGGGTGAAAGATTATGACAATTATAACTACTGTGAGTAAGATGTTTAATTAATAGTATAAGTTGTATAACCGTATTCTCTACTACGCGGTAGTAAATGATCCAAGTCCACAATAATATAAGTCACTGTCGTGATTGGTGGTATATATATAGTAGCTAGAACTGTCAACTTCAGCTTATATATTATTTAGTTATGATTATGGAGTGGTTAGGATTATTAAGTCAACCCTAAGTACTGCTGTAGGGACAACCTTAAATATTATTCTTCATGTTCTTTTATTTTTCATCTATTTCTATGAGTTTTTTATCTTCAATTTTTTTTTTCAATAACCAAAATCGAATGCCGAACTTGACACCAAAATTAAATGCTCAAAATCAAATTTCAAACTATGAAATAAGTGTTTTATGTGTCGGTAAACCTATAAGAGGATCTCATAAATGAAATTGCTTAAATTTATGATAAAAAACAAAATTTGTGTTTGAATTGAGAAAGAAGAACTTGAAGAAAATGAATATAAAAAACAATAATATAAGAGCAATAGTAAAATTTTCATTTTAATGATTATTTAATCACATTTATCAAACATAAATAATCAAATAGCACAATGTTTAACAATAAATAAAGTCACATTCTCAAATGTAAATAATCGATTCTAAAACTTAAATAATCGCTTAGCTACAAAATGTCTATTTAGGTCAAATAAGTGACTCTGAAATGACGTACGCTACAAATTTTTAAATATTATGAATACGTTTTTTTTAAGGAATTCCGTAATTATAAAAAATAGAATGGATAAGTTAGTTTCATGCACATCAATAGTTAGAGAGGTCCCATATTCAACAATTACTAATATTAATATATTTTTTTCGTATTTATATATAATTTAGTTATTAAGCAATTACCTTTTTTCTGCACAAAAGTAGAGTTTAACAATTATTGAATCATTACTATTACTATTATGAAGATGGCCAAAACAAACTATTACTATTATGAAAAGAATATTTCATGTGGACGTTTTTTTATATTCTATTCCATGAATGCCATATTTTATATTATTATTTGATTTTATTTAGTATCTATTCTTCTATTTTATATACCCTATATTTTTTTAGATTTTATTTCAAATTTAACGCCTACCAATATATATATATATATATATATTCGCAAACTTAATGTCTAGCAATTAGCAAACATTTCATGGTATAGAGTATAGAGTATTGTTTGTTAAAAGAAATGAAAATGGCAAACTAAACATAGACCTATATTAGATGGTCTTAGGTTGATAATTAACTCTAAGAGAACGACCGTGTATTAATACGAGTGCATATATGTATCTCTGAGGTCATACCGAAAACGAAATGCTGTCAGTTTTTGAGATAGAGAACTCTGAGGTCAGACATAAACTCCAGAAGATAGAAGCAAGAACACCGATCCAAATCCCTGCACCACGGAAAAGGATAAATTTGTGGAATGCAGGTGTAGATATTACCTACACAATTAACAGAATATACATATACATTACCAAGAAGATGGATGCTACTCCTCCTGTAGTCAGCTCCTTGGCAAGGCTGCGGCTTTTCCTCGTGGAGGTTGTTTCATAACTGCAAGAGCATTTCCATAGTCTTTTTCATAAATGATGAAGAGAAGATGATGAATAAGCCATATACTGAGTGTCTCAGACCTTTTTTAATCTGTCTTCTATCCAACGGGAGGTCGATCATTAAACAAGATATCAGGCAACTAAGCACATATTTACACATACAGGTCAATTTGTTGCATGGACTAATATCAAGTCCTGACAAGGAAAGTGGAGTTCTTTCTCCACAATGGATTGCATGTCAAGATAATTAAGTAATCTTTACAAGAATCGGTTCGGACGAACTAGTTCCAAAACTAAACCAATTTTTTAAGGTTACAGTAAGTCAATTCAAAATAATAGATTCAATTCAATTCGAATCGGTTCGAATCAATTTTTTTTTGTACTAGTTTATACTATAAATTTAAATCAAACTGGATTAAAACTATACAATTTTTTAACCAGACAAAATAAACCAAACCAAACCGATCTAACTTAATTAATTAAATAGTACAAAAGAGTATTTTGTTTGTATATTATGCGTAGTTCAATATTCAAGGGATTTGACACAAAAAAATATAGGGTTAATTACCTCAACCGTTACCTATGTTTGACAATGTGACTGAACCGTTCAAACTTGAGCTCAACCGTTACTTAAGTTGACACATGTGACTGAACCGTTACTATGACCTAACTGACGTTATTTCTTCCCGTTAAGTACCACCATGTGCTTGTCACGTGATATAGTTGTAATTTAAAGTTCTGAAACTACTCTCTTGTCTACTTAAGCAGTTGTTCTTAGGTCTGCTGTTCTTAGGTCTGGAGAATTCCATATGGATGCCGATCGATGGCTCCAAGAATTCCAGCACACGCTCGAAGCTCCTGCTCCTTCTTCGTTCCAGCACACGCTTTTTCGCTCCTTCTTCTTCCTGCTTCCTTGCCATTGCCGGACCCACGGAAACCCTCGAATCTCTCTGCTCGTCTCAAAGCTCCCTTGCCAATGCCATCGAACGCGACCGCGCTCAGAAGGACGAAGCTCTGCATCGGATACGCCAGTAAGGATGAAAATCAAAGAGCTGAGTCAGGAGTTGTCGACATGGGAGAGTCAATTGGTGAAACGAGATGGTAAAGATCCAATTAAGCAGTTAGGGTTACGGGGTACCTCAAACCTTCAAATTGGTGAAGCGATTGTTTATTTTCAGGGAGCCAACTTGACACAAACAAGAAGGCGATGAATATTCAGGTACTTTTGATGCAGCTCTTGCTTTGATTACTGCAAATTATGTATTTTTTTTTTGTTAATTGTCTGATTGAACGTGGAATTAGTTGGATGCTATTCAGGAGGTGATTGGTGATGCACGACTTTAAATAAACGCTGAATATGAAGATTCATGAATTAGATTGCTTTTTCCACTGTGATGAAATTGAAATCTATAGTTGAAGTTGTCATAAACCCAGCCACAGAACAAAATTTTCAAGCTCACTCTAGTGGTAAAAGGATCGTTGGAATATTCGTTTTTCTTCTGGAGTTTGAATTCTCAGGAAAATTGATAGCACTTCCTTGATTCCCTTTAAGGACTCATGAAGATTGATGGCTTTATAATCTAAGTTAATGAAGCATTCATCGATTCACTAAGACCTGATCCAATATAAGCTGTGTCATACCCTATTGTAATGATATTCAATTGAAGTATAAGTTGAGGGTTGTTTTTTTTGCTTTATATTCATGGAAAGAGTTCTCTTTCTATGCATTGTAAACATAATGTCTATGATTAACAGCATAGATTTGGTGTTTTAACAGAGTTTTTCACCTCTATATGTTAATATATGTTAATATGTTAGCATGATGGCTAATATATGTTAATGGTGGTCACTACAGTGCAAGGTGTGCATGCAGACATTTATGTGCACCACATCGGAGGTGAAGTGCAGGGAACATGCTGAGGCGAAGCACCCCAAGTCGGATGTCACTGCTTGTTTCCCTCACCTTCAGAAATGATCATCAAAGCAGCAGAAGCTGTATCTGCTTGGAATTATGGAGGGATAATACTTATCCTAAAGCCTTACCAAATATCCTATCTATGTAAATCTATACAATTGCGTATCGTGGATTGTGCAAATAGTTTATTGGAAATTGCAATTTGTTTCGATTCGAGCTTGGTCGGATAGTATCTAGGTGTTAGCAATATGATGTTTCTTGTAGGCCTGCTCTTTCAACCTGCAAAGATTTTGAGCTTGCTTGAATGATTAGTTGCTTGAAAGATTTACAGCGGTCAGGAGTTGAGTCAGGAGTTGTCGACATGGGAGAGTCAATTGGTGTTAACTCAGTGGTCGTTGCCAAGAAGGCGGTGGAGCTGGTGCATCCTTGGCCGGAATGGATAGAGCTGATGGAGAGGCTAGTTCATCTTGATTTCAACAAAAGCTAGTGTTTATATCAAGTCTTTTTCTAACAGGGATGGAAACCCTCGTCTGTCTCCGTTTGTATGTATTATAAAGTCGTTTGATGCTACTTGATGTCTATTTAACTGGATTTTCATCAAATAGAATCAGATATTAAGAAGAAAATAAAATGAAATGGTTGCAAATGTAGTGAATTCTGTTTGTGGAGAAGTTGTTAAATGATGTTTTATCTTCTTCTAAATATTATTAAACGGTTACTTTAGTTTGAACATTTTGTTACCTAACCGTTACTACTTCATAATCCATAAACATAAAAGGGGGGTAGAATCGTCTTTAAATTAGGTCACGTGACTTGCACGTGACACTTTGACGGTCAGATTTGACGGAAAGTTCACGGAGTAACCTTTCAGTCACATCTTCAAACTTAAGTAACGTTTCAGCTACACAAAAAAAGATGAGTAACCTTTTAATCACATGGGTCAAACATAAGTAACGGTTGAGGTAATTAACCCAAAAATATATATCCAAAGACATCTATTTATTGGTCTGATTTTGCTTTTAGATCAAACCGGATCTATTTTTGACTGAATCGAAACTGAGTCTTGAAAAAATAGACCAAACCAGTTCGAACTAGTTCTAAACAGACCAATTTTTTATGTGTTAAATAGACTCGTTCTTTTAGTGAGTTAATAAATACTGTTTATTTTAAACAATTTTAGTTAAGTTCGAAACCGGTTCATGAACAAACTCTACATTACTTAAAAGAATCACAAAAGCAAGCAATTCAATCGACCAACATAAATGCCTAATTGGTGTTTCAACGTGGATCGTCCAATGCCTGTTTGATCTGAAACAATACCAATAATTCCTAAATAATGATCTAATGTGGCCACATTGTTTTGAAAGAAGAACAATTTATCAACAAACTCCTTAATCGTGAACAAGGAATTGAACTCATCTGTCAGAAAAGTAATTCGACATGAGGTTCCAAAACAATTAGATAATTCCAACTCGAATTGGTAACTCACATGAAGAAGGAAGCAGTAATGACGAGCCCGATCGCCAGCATGAAAACTGCCAAAGTCGGGTACCACGCATCTGGCACTGGACTGGTAATTGGCTTCGGAGCCTAGAAAAACAATCAAAAGAAATTGGGATCTGAGAATTGAATCGGAGGCTGAACAACAACAGCTGAGGTTTATGAGATTTACCATCGCCAACAATCTGAGCTGATGAATCTGCAACTGCTGTTTGGTCTGGTTTGCCCAGTTTAGATGAATCTCGTTTGCAACTACTGTTTTTGTTTTTAAACCAGAGATGAAAACGCAAGGCTATTTATGATAATAGACATAAATTTTAGGACGAAAAATAAAAATATTATAGAATCTTATGTAGCCCAATAAAGATAAGCCCATTATCTGTAATGTGTTTTAAGCCCGAGTGACATTACCGAGCACCAAATGGGAGTTATTTCAACTCGAAACCCTAGACTCGACTATTCATTTCCATTTCCTGGTGGTTCTGCTCTCATTGAAGTTGGCAGCGCCTACGTCTTTGCGCCGTACCGCCGCCCTTCTCCGGTAGACTACGGGGCCACCATCTTGGTAAACCTTGTTCCATTTCCAAGACCTCAAATTCATGTAGAAGAATAAAGAAACTTCTCCAGAAAACAAAATCTTAATCTTAGCTCACGCGAAAACTAGTTATCTTCCATTGTTCTCTGTTGATTGATACGTAAGTTTTCTTTGGTTGATTCTGCTGCTGAGGTCAGCACATTTATTGCGATTTTGTCGGTTGACGCGCAGTTAGTGATTCTGATTGTGTCGAAATCAGATCTACCTTTCTTGTCTGGTGATTTTGTGACGACTGATGCTATCCATTACTGAGCTGTTTCTCACATGTGATTCCCTGGTCTGCATATACATTTTTATCTATAAATAGTCTATACATCCCAATGAAGAAGCATTTAGTAATCTGAAGATGTACTTGCATGGAATGTGTTCAAAAGCAAAGTGGTGCTCCCTCTTCTTCTCTTGGAGGAGGTGGAGGAACCATTTTGGTTGCATCTTGCAGTTCATGCCCAGGTAGATGCTAGGCGTTCTGAGGGATCTGCTCAATCTTTCTTTGCGGAAAATTTATCATTTCACTCTTTCTTGCTTTCACTTCTGAATGGTATAAGTCAGTCAAGTATTATTTTGGCTAAGTAAGCAGAAGACACCGGTTGAAGGAGATGATCAAAAGGTATTGTGAGATTGTTGATTTTGTTACTGCAATCTTCATGATTATTCAAAATCTGGGTTTTATATAAGAATGTTAGTATCCCAGTTTCATGAATGAGACAGAACCCTAAATAGAACATAACAGTCATTATATCCATGAATCACAACAACACATCAAGATTAGATTATTCAGTGCTTGAGCTATTCCTATCCCTTCCTATGCTACGATGCAGGAGGATGTATTTGAAGTTGGACAGATCCAGAGGCTGTTGGTTCAGTGGAGTTATTACTCCCCTGCTCTGACTGCGACACAGTTGAAAACATTTCTTGTATGAAATATATACTCAAAGTTGTATTGTGTTCTAGTTAGTAGTGTTTTATGCAAATCTCAATCTTTTGTGCTGCATGATCAATGGTATGTATAGCAGTGGTTATGTTGATGAATGGATGAACAAATTATACCTGCAAACAACTATTATATATACTGGACTTGAATATACATCTCACAAGTTGAAACTAGTGCGGCACAAGTTAGAACATTAGCATTAGGGTTGCCTTGACTCTTATGGATGTGAAGAGTTCAAATACATAGAGTGGTTCTGCTTTTCCATCTACCCTCTGATAGAGGTGGAGGTAAAAAATAAACAAACGGGCTAACCTAAACGAAGAGCCATAACGATTTCATACTAATTTTTGGTTGAATCAGTTCATGATAAAATGTTGATTTGAATGAAAATATAAAATTATGATTTGAAGAAAAATATTAAGATCACAAAAAATCAATTTTGAATTGTAGATTTCTAATATCATATTAGTTCTAATGCACCGATACTTTCTTGATATTCATACATATATATTCATTATTATTAAGCAATCATACAACTTCTATTAGAAAAATACAACTTCTATTAGAAAATAGTTCAAGTACTTCATAAAAATAACTATGAAGGAGAGAACACTCAATCCTATAACAATCATCGTAATCATTTGTCTCATATTTGGTTCATCTACCTCTCGGGGCTTGCATGTACATGAAATTCAATAGCAAATTTATACCCATCAATCAACTCTAATAGAAGTCATTGATGTGACCGTCCATTTCAGATTGATCTTATTCTCACCCCTAAACATGTCACAATTTCACCTCACCTCACATTGTCGTTAAATCTTCTATTTTAATCATCTCACGAATCTTCGAACTCTCACTAACAAATAAAGGTATGATCTCAAAATCTTTGTTATTTCATAGAAAATTAGTCATTAGGCTAAGAAATATATATATATATAAGCATTATATCTTAAGTTAGGCACCTTTAAAAAATATACCTTATTAGTCATTTCATTTTATATCACATACATTTAATTAATAATAAATTGTGATTTCTAAATAGTTAAATAATTTACCATATTTATGATTTTGTTACCTTATTCACTTGTTATAATTAATTATAAAATTATTTCTCAAAATGTTTTCATTAATTTTTAATTATAATTATATTGCAAACAAATTTTTTTTGGGGTTAATATTGAAATAAACCAATTCCATTTTTAAAAATAATAATTACTTATGTAATTATTTAAATAATAATTTAATATTATTTTAGTTGGACTATAATTCGAGTTTTTTTAAAAAGTATTTATTTTAGAAAAAAATTTGAAAAAGTATATATGTAAGAAAAGTATTTAGCAAAATGTGCATTTGCGCAGGTGGGGGTAGCGTTTTTCAAAAACGCTACTGTGAGTGGCGTTTTTTTTGTTTTGAAAAAAAATCATAAAAATCATAAAAAAATTTAAAAAAATTACAGTAGGTAGATATTTGAATTTCGATTCAAATGATGCACAAAATATTAAATTTGGACTTACAGATTGACTGTAGGCTCTGCCGTAAATTGAGATATGAAAATTTGACTTAAAAAAATATAACTCATACCCTGTAAGTCCAAAGTGACCACGGTGAACGTCATTTATGTCGTAATTAAAATATCTACGTAGATTAATTTTTTTGATTTTTTTTGAGTAAGTACATAATTAAATTTCTCACCTAATGCATTTGATTATTTCGGTCAAAATTTAAGACAAGCGATGTTAGGTTACAAAATCATTGTATTTCTAATCAAAAAAATTACTCTAGGTAGATAATTGAATTACGACATAAATGATGTTCACCGTGGTCAGTTTGGACTTACAGGGTATGAGTTATATTTTTTTAAGTCAAATTTTCATATCTCAACTTACGGCAGAGCCTACAGTCAATCCGTAAGTCCAAATTTAATATTTTTTGCATCATTTGAATCAAAATTCAAATATCTACTTACTGTAATTTTTTTTTGATTTTTTTTCAAAAAAAAAAAACGAAAAAAAAAACGTCACTCGCAGTAGCGTTTTTGGCAAAAACGCTACTAACCTACCTGCGCACATACACATTTTGCTAAATATTTTTTTTGTATATATACTTTTTCAATTTTTTTTTTCTGACATAGTTACTTTTTAAATTTTATCCTATAATTCATTACAATTTTCTATATTCATGTTTTCAGATAAGTATATATAAATAAAAATACATAAGTAGTATTTAAAGTTTCATTTAATATGTAATAAATAAAACTTTATGTTATATTCGCGTGCATAAATGTTTATAAATAGTTTATTTACTCTTTTACGTTAGAAATATTTCATATACCATATATGTTTCTACCTTACATTCTTATTCTATAACAATATAATACAATAGTTCAATATGAAATAAACGTAATTTTAATGTAATTTCACATAAAGAGAAAATAATAAACTAAAATAATATTACATCTATTTATAAATAAATGTAAATGTTAAAAAAACTTTATATCCAACACTAATACTAAATGAAGTTAATATTGAATAAACTATAATATTAATATTTTACTAATTTTCTAAGTTGATCCATATTGCATAAATATTATTAATTAAATTTAATATCTTTAAATCATTTCATATAGTATATCGGTATTTTGTTATATTATGTCATATATGACATAAATTATAATGAATTAAATTTAATGCTACATTTATTAAATATATATTCATCAAAGGTCTAAAATCATTAATACTTTTTATTAGTTATTCTATAATGAACTTCTTTTCAATAGATGTTCTCATTCAATTTATTATTTATACTACCTAAATTAAACTTGATACTTAAAATATATATAAATCATATATATATATGCATATACTTAAGAAAAAGTTAGAAGTTAATTTAATAAATAAAATATATTATATATGTTTCTTTTATATATATTTTGTATAAATCATATAAATTATTTATATTTCATGTTGTATGATTTTTTTGTAGTATTTATTTGTTGAACATAAGTGCGAAAGAAAATTATGTAATATGTGTTTTATTTTTCAATCGGAGATAAACAAAATAGTATGCTTTCACTAACAATAAAAGTGTGATTTTAAATCATTTGTTATTTTTAATTAGGCTTAAAAATAAGAAAGATATAAAAAAAATTATCTCTATTTATACACTTTACAAAATACTATTAGTCATTTCCTATTATAATGTATACATTTAAGTATAAGTGTATAACCAATTGTAACTTTATAAAACAGTTAAATAATTTAATTATTAGTAATTAACTTATTAATTATTTTTTACATTATTGAGGTACTATAATTAACTATTAAAATATTTCTCAAGATTATTTCATTAATACTTAATTATATTGTAATTAATTGCTTATTACTTAAAATTGAAATAAATTAATTATATTCTATTGGTAATTAATTATTACCATAATTGTTGGACTAGTTAACTCTTTTGGAATTAATTCATTAATCGTTACCTCGACTATAATTCATCTATATTTATATTTTCCGAATATTATATATAAATACAAATACACAATTAGCATTAAAAGTTGTTATATAATTTGTTAAGTTATATTATTGTATATAAAGAAATAAAATAATATATTATTAACTACTACAAAATAAAGTATTTACAAATGAGGTTTTATAATCATTTGTAATGAATATACAATAAATGATCATATTATAAACTTAATAAGCAAAATGAATAATATTAATTAAAACTGTATTAATAAGAAAAATATTTTCATTTTATAAGTTGAATAAATCTTATCAATATAATAATAGGATTATAAAATTATTTCATATTTGATTTTTTTTCTTATTGATATAAGAAATTAAAGTTTATAATTAAACTAAATTCATGTAATATTTGTTTGAATAAATTGTATACTCTGCCCAAAAGCGCGGACCAGTTTTCTACTATCATATTAGTTCTAATGTAGTTTTTAATGTAATTCTTATACTATATTTATTTTTTAATGTCATTTATATACGTTTAGGGTTTGAAATAACATTAATATTTAGTCGTTTCAATTAAAAAAAATTATTTTTAAATATTTCGTGTATTATCCAGACTGATTAGTGGAGTTTGAATTTTTTTAAATGTTTTGTATAATAATATATATTTTTATTATAAAAAAAACATGCATAGGCTTGAACCGGTTCGAAAATATATTGTATTTAAGTAAAAAGTATAGGATAATTCGGACTGTATTTTCAGTAGGGGTGAGCTGGGACTGCCTTTTCTTAAAAAAGAAAGTTCGAGTTCAAAATTTTGGGATTCATACATGGAGGACCAAAACTGAAACCGAGTTCATCTAAAAAAATATGTCTGAGACGGTCTTTCTTGACTCGGGCCGGTCACAATTCTTGACCGTCTTTTTCTCTAAAAAAAATATTCAAAGTTTTTAAATACAAAATACAATGCGAATATTATACCAAATATGCAATACAAAAAGTTCAAATTTCAAACACAACCCTAAATACACAATATACTAATTAAAAAAACAGAATATGTTGATTCCAGTCTATACTTGAATCAAACCGATTTATTCGGTCTTTTGGGCAAAAAATCCGTCTCTAACCCTGAGTTTGGAATAAAATACCCGTCCTTTTTGACTTGGTCTTAAATTCGGAACGATATCGGAATGATTTTTTTTTTCTCCAGTTTTTGGGTCTACCGGTCTTTTTTGTTCACCCTTAATTTTCAGCATACAGATTTGTTTTGTACCAGTTGAGTCTCATACCGGTTTATGTTAGTCGGAGCGCGAATAATACATCGACAACAAAGGCATAATCATTAAGCAAAAGCCCATAGAAAATTCTCTTGGATCAGCAACGGAAGCCCATACTTGGATGCCTATATATTTAGACCTTCAAAACCCTAACACATAGAGGCCAAGTTTTGCATACATCCATACTTTGTGCAACCGCAACGACTAGGAATTCTTCTGCAGCCGCTGATAATCCATCATGGGTAACTTCAGACTCTTTGTTTTCGGTTATGGATGATTTGTTTCGGATTTAGTATCTGTTTTAGTGTCTCTCTATTCATGATGGTGGCGATGCGGTTGCAGGTAAGGTTCATGGATCATTGGCTCGTGCCGGGAAGGTGAGAGGTCAAACGCCGAAAGTGGCCAAACAGGACAAGAAGAAGCAGCCACGCGGCCGCGCGCACAAGAGGTTGCAGTACAACCGCCGCTTCGTTACTGCCGGTGAGTTCTTCTGTCTTCGCAATCCGTTCAATGTTTAATTGTTAATTTCATGTGAGCTCGCTCTATTGATGTTAGATAGATAGTGAAGAATTCAGATCTATTGAGGAATGAATACGTATGGTGATGATCCAATTCAGTTTAGTACAAATAGAATATGAACCCCATTATAGAGTAATCGAACCATATCGTAATACACTTTTGATTTGATGAGGGAGATAAAGTTGGATTGAAATCTAGTAACTATTCAACGACAACCACTTAAATGAATTCTCAAGTATGCTGTATAGTATCGGTTGTTGATAAATAGATAGATGCAGCACAAGCCAATATCATTCATTAAAGAATAAAAAAAATATTTCTGGTTGTTTGTTCACTCTCAAATGAACTGGAATCAAAGTATGGCTATTACCTCCACTGCATATTCGTTTTTACTTTTGAGTTGCCCAATTTGGTATTTATTGCTTTGTTGGGTACTCTAAATGAAATGCAACTGGCTTCAATGTTAGAACTTCATTATCATTCTACTCTACAAACCGAGTATCGGAATAATCACATTTGATTGACCTGATGATGCAGTTGGTTTTTGCAATAAATTATTTGCTTGCACTTTCACCGAATGCGATAATTGATGTCAATCATTCATGATGAGTTGATAAATGTGATTGTTTCTTTGCTTTACAGTTGTTGGCTTTGGCAAGAAGAGGGGTCCCAACTCTTCAGAGAAGTAATCTGCTGTCTCAGTGAAGAAGATGGTATGAGCCACTGAAGAGGGTTTGACCAGTTAGAGTTGTTGCTTTTGCTATTTAGCTTAATACTTGATGATACCAATTGAGGATTTGCTCATTATCACATTTCTCATAGTGATTGGTTAATGTTTCTGTTGTATTGGCTCTGTTATTGATTCATGTGGCAGTCGTCATATTTGAAGATACTTTTGTGGTCCTTTAGGTTGCAGTGCAGCCGGTTAAATCACTTTCCACCTCGTTTTGTGGCCCTTGAATATGCACAAACTATGAAAATGCACAATTCGTATTTATTCATCAGTTCCAGTCCCAGTCCCAAGTTATTACACTTGATGAGTAGTAAGTGCAGAGAGTTAATATTATAGATAATATATCTTAAAAACATATCTACAAAGTTGTGTACAAAACATCCTCACATGGACAGACTTTTGCTCGTATTGGAATCTCGGACCAAGTGAAAACAGACCAAGGAAGGTGTTAGATCAGGAATGGTAACAGCCTTGCTCAAATGAATAAGTGGTTCCTTCTAGCCAACCTAATATCTCCAGCAGAACCGAATGGATGGAGCGGGCAGCGGAGGCCTTGGCATTGGTGTTGGCAGTGCGTCGGGGAGGTGAGACCGGCAGAATTCCAGTGCTATCCAGCTAGGCCGCCAATGTGGCATACAACGGTCTCCAGGAATGGAAGTCTGCAGCATATCTTAGGATTCAAGTGGCATTTTCTGATCTTTTGGCATACACTTTTTAAAGGAAAGCTTGAATTTCCTTTAAAATACATATTTTTATTATATATGTAATATATTTTTATTTATCTGTATAAAAATTAGTTTTATTTTAATAAATTCTATCAATTCATTTTCTAAATAAAATCATATGAATTGACTGACAATAGGATCTCCCTACTATAGAACCAATCTCTACTATAGAGACCATGCAAGAGTAACGGCCCAAGGCAGGAGTAGCCTCCTATACACGGGGTTCTCCTTCGTCAACTGCAAGGTTACCGTTGACAGAATATAAACTTGAATGAATTGATTGATTGAATTCCTCTTCAGTTACATAGCGTATATATAGTGTATAACTAGGAACAATGACAGCAAATCCATGCCTAAAGTATGAAGAACATGTTGTTATGATGTGATCTTAGTTGTAAAGTATGTTAACACTAATAGCTAATAATAGTTGGATGTTAGGTGGATGTTGTATACGGTAACATCCCCCCTCAAATTGATGCTGGTAAGTCAACTAGCAACAATTTGCCAATAAGAAATTGATGTCGTTGTCGAGTCATAGCTTTGGTGAAGACATCAGCTACTTGAAGATCAGAAGAGATGTGAGGAAGAGATATCACCCGACTTTCCAAGGTGTCTCGAATAGAATGACAATCAACCTCAATGTGCTTAGTGCGCTCATGGAAAACGGGATTGGTGGCAATCTGAATAGCACTAGTGTTATCAGCATGAAGAGGAGTAGAAGTGGTCTGAGGAAACCCAAGTTCCTCAAGAAGACCGCGTAGCCATACAATTTCCGAACAAGCAGTAGACATAGCACGATACTCTGCCTCAGTAGAAGATTTAGACACACGATCTTGCTTCTTGCATCTCCAAGAAATTAAGGCATCACCTAAAAACATACACCAACCCGTAGTAGATCGACGTGTATCTGGACACCCAGCCCAATCAGCATCACTGTAGGCAACAAGCTGAAGTGAGGAGCCAGTAGGAAAGAATAACCCACGAGTAGGTGAACCTCGAAGATAGCGGATGATGCGTCGAACAGCAGCAAGATGGAGATGTCGAGGAGCAGACATAAACTGACTAACCTGATGAACAACATAGGAGATATCAGGTCGAGTAGTGGTTAAGTAGATAAGACTCCCAACCAGGCTCCGATAGAGAGTAGGATCATGCAGAAGATCCCCTTCATCTTTCCTGTATTTGACATTGACTTCCATAGGAGTATCAACAGAAGAAGTGTCCTCCAAACCAGCCATAGTAATAATATCTTGAATATACTTATGCTGGTTCACGAAAATACCACTGTCCTGATGATGAACTTCCAATCCTAAAAAATATGTGAGCTGACCAAGATCTTTCATATGAAAAGTTGCATGTAACAACTTCTGAATCTTAGTAATCAAACCACAGTCATTGCCAGTAATGATAATATCATCCACATAAACTAAGAGAATGACTATTCCAGATGCAGACACGTGGAAGAATAGAGAAAAATCATACTGACTTTGTGTAAAACTGAATGAAAGAATTGTACTGCGAAATTTCTCAAACCAAGCCCGTGGCGCCTGCTTGAGCCCATACAGAGAACGTCGTAGCTTACATACATCATGAGAAGAAGAAGTAGTCATACCAGAGGGGAGCTTCATGTAAATATCTTCTTGTAGATCACCATGAAGAAATGCATTCTTCACATCCATCTGATGCAGTTTCCACGACTGTGAAGCGGCAATAGCTAAGATGGTTCGAACCGTGGTCATTTTGGCAACAGGAGCAAATGTTTCCTCATAATCAACTCCATATTCCTGCTTGTTACCTAGAGCTACAAGGCGAGCTTTGTACCGGTCCAAAGAGCCATCAGAGCGAAGTTTTACAGAGAAAACCCATTTACTCCCAATAGGTTTGACTATAGGAGGACAAGGAACAATATCCCAAGTGTGATTCTCCTCAAGTGCTTGAAGTTCTATTTGCATTGCCTTTTGCCAACACTCGTGTTCCATGGCCTGTTTGTAGCAAGAAGGAATGGAAATAGAGGATAAAGTAGCAACAAAAGAGACAGGAGAATAGAAACCATACCAATCAGGGGGTCGAGAAGTACGAGATGAACGACGAAGAGTGGTGGAAGCAGGAGCATGAACAGGAGCAGAAGCAGGATCAAGCGTTGGATCAGGATCGTTAGGGGGCACTGAGGAAGTGGAACTGGACTCATGTCGACTACGTCGTTCATACACTAAACCAGGTTTAAACCTTTCCACAATTGTTGGGGAATCAGAAAAAATAGGCAACAGAGATAAAGGTGCAATTGGAGGCTCAAAATGAGATGAAAAGAAATATTGATTTTAAAAGAAAACCACATTCCTAGAGACTCGTATACGACGAGCATGAGGATCATAACAAACATAACCCTTTTGAGGGATAGCATAACCAAGAAAGGCACACTTAACAGATTGAGCCGTAAGTTTATGTCGTTCATGAGCAGGGAGATGCACAAAACAAACGCAACCAAAAGTACGAATATCAGAATACAAAGGAGAATGACCAAACAACTTGAAGAAAGGAGAAACATGATTTATCGTAGGAGATGGTAAGCGATTGATCAAATGAACTGAAGTAGAAATCGCCTCACACCAAAATCGAGGAGGAACAACTGACTCTAGTAAAAGGGTTCTTACCACATCAAGGAGATGACGATTTTTCCTCTCAGCAACACCGTTTTGTTGCGGTGTTGAAGGACAAGAACGCTGAGAGATGATACCTCTGCTTTGGAGAAAGGTTTGAAACTCATTAGACATGTATTCACCTCCTGAATCAGATCGCAAGATCTTGATGCTGGTAGAGAATTGAGTCTCAAGAAGGGCAAGGAAGCGCTGAAATACTAAAAAAACTTCTGACTTAGCCCGTAGGAAGTAAACCCACGTAAAACGGCTAAAATCATCAATAAAAGTAACAAAGTACTTATAATGCGCATGAGAAACAACATGTGCAATTCCCCAAACATCACTATGAATAATATCGAAACATTGTGAGGCACGATATGCATGAGAAGGAAAAGGTAGAACTTTACTTTTGCCAAGTTTGCAAGTTGTACAATCAAAAGAAACATCAAGAGAAGAACGTGCTTTACTGCCCAACAAACCAGATTTAAATAAAGTACGTAAAACCTCTGAATTTGGGTGACCTAGACGTCTATGCCACATCTTATTTTCAAGAGTAACCGCATGACATGCAAAAGAAAGTAAATGAAAACGAGGGATAGATGGTGAAAGTAAAACATCGAGAGGAAAGAGTCGTCCCACTTTAGGCCCCTTCGCGATTATCTTCCCCGACACTTGATCCTGCACAACACAACCAGAACGAGAGAAGTTGACATTACAATTATTATCAACCAATTGACCAACAGAAAGAAGATTTGTAGCGAGAGCAGGAGACACAAAAACATCAGTTAAGGAAGAGGAAAGATCACCAACAACACTGATAGGTAAAGAACTACCATCAGCAATATTAATTTTTAGATTTCCATCATAATTTCGGACATTAGAAAGGGGAACAGTGGTTTTGGTCATATGATTAGAAGCTCCGGAGTCAAAATACCATGGTGTAGAAGAAACTTGATGATTACCTGAAAGACCAAAAGTCGAAAGAGCAGAAATGATCATTTGTTGTACCATTTCAGGAGTGAGTGTGTTCGGGTATGCAGGTGTTGTAGGAACAGGAATAGGAACAACCGGCGGGGCAGCATGCAATGCAGCAGAACTAGAAGCACCAATGGAGGTATGAAAAGCAGTAGCCTGCTTCCTTTGAAGTACGAGACAATTAGAGATGATATGACCTTGTTTCTTGCAGTATTTACAAAACTTCTTAGGACAATCCCGAGCAATATGTCCAAAAGCTTTACAACCATAACACTGGACAGCTTGCATGTCTCTCCCCTTCTGCCTCCCCTGTGCTGTATAAGCCACTGAAATAGGGACACTAGCAGGCGCCTGATGTGCCATGGAAGCTTGAGTGAGTAGACGTTGCTCCTCACGAAGAAGTTCACTTAAACAAGCATCCAGAGATGGGATAGGAACACGATTCATTAAATTAGCCCGTGCAAATTCAAAGTCAGGTCGTAGTTTCATCAAGAATTGATCTCGTTTGCTGGTTGCATGCACTTCTTGGACAGCAGAAAGAGCTGCAGTGGGAACATTAGCATAAACAATGTCCGAATAGTCACCCCAAAGAGTTTGAAAACCATAAAAATATTCCTCAATTGAGAGACTTCCTTGAGTGAAATTAGACATTTCATACTCCAATTGAAACCGCCTAGCAGAGTTATCCTGATTATAAACTGTTTTGAGATAATTCCACATACCAGCAGCAGTTTTATAAGGCTTTAAATTTAGAACAAGATGAGGCTTAACTGAGTTAATAATCCAGGTCATAACTCGAGCATCCTTAATTTTCCATTTAGATAAAGCCTCGACTTCTTCAGGTGTCGGAGCACTCCCATCTATATGACCCCACAACTCTTTTCCCAGAACAAATAATCGAAATTGAAATTCCCAAGCAGAGTAATTTTTTACCCGTGAATTTCACAGCAAAAGATTCAAAAGACATTATGCCAAAAGTCCAAATAATTGACAGACCAAGTCAATCAAAAGCTGAACCGAATCGAACCGGAGCAGAAAATCAAACCTGAACCGGATTGGAGCAATAATCTGAAGAACAGACCAGAAAGCGGAACCGGTTCAAACAAAAGAACCGAACCGCAGCTGTGTATACCTAGCAGAATCAGATATACTTCACCAAATCAAAAGCCAACGAGAAGCTCACAGAAGGCAACGAGAAGCTCAGCCGATTGAAGACGAAGGCCGGCGGCGACGAGGAGCTGAGGCGACGGAAGCTGCGACGGAAGCAGCGAGGAGTCTGCGACGGAAGCAGCGAGGAGTCTGCGACGGAAGCAGCGAAGCTGAGGCCGACGACGACTGAGGAACTGAGCTGACGAAACAAAGGTATGCTGCGCGGGAACGGGGATGATGCACGTTCGTTGAGATTGGAAACCGATGAACAAGAGGTATGCCTAATTTCTGATTTCTGGCTCTGATACCATGACAGAATATAAACTTGAATGAATTGATTGATTGAATTCCTCTTCAGTTACATAGCGTATATATAGTGTATAACTAGGAACAATGACAGCAAATCCATGCCTAAAGTATGAAGAACATGTTGTTATGATGTGATCTTAGTTGTAAAGTATGTTAACACTAATAGCTAATAATAGTTGGATGTTAGGTGGATGTTGTATACGGTAACAACCGTGTCGGGTGCACTCTACCCAAGTCCGGGCATGGATGGGATCCTTTCTCGCGCATGGTCTTCACGTATACATCATCACCCCGAAGGGTTAGCACTTAGCACGATTGGTGCAACCTTCATCGTGAAAAGTATTTATCTTTGGATCCATTCATTAAATTGATCCATTGAGACAAGGAAGACAAGCTAAGCCGTGTCTATAGCTGAATTTCATCGATGGATCAACTTATAACAACGGAAAGTTGCAAAATAAATAATACCAGAAGAAATGATGCAACTGTATTCTTATGATCACGCATGCACTTGGTAAATAATTCGCATCCCTGTTAAGAATCATTCCAGAAGGAGGCTAAAATTAACAAATAATGTAAGCAATCTTTCTGAATTCTAAATCATACCTTCAGCTGCGTACATGAAACAAAGAGAGATCCTATTTCAAAATATGCCTACCAACGAAACCTTCTACCAGAATCATATCAGAAACTGTGCAGCAAAAATAAGGCCATCAGAAGAATACTCTGAGATGAACACGAGTGGCAGTCAATCAATCATCTGCTCTGCTTCTTAAAGAAACCGGAAATGAATCTGTCTTAACTTTATGCGTACTACTTCTTAGGTTGACGCTTTTGGGAAAATGAGACAGCAAGAGGACGATGCACTCTTTTCTTCCCATACAGTTTCTTCACTCCCTCCTAGATCACTGAACTAGGGATCAATGCTCTTTCTCCTGTCAATCTGCATTATTGATTAAATCAGTCGAAATTATAGATGGTTTGATGATGATGACATCTGCTATTCGCAAGAGTATATTTATTTGCACACTTGTTTTCTATGTACTATTTGCAGCTTTTACAGCATACCTTGATGATCTTTCCATCCTTCAAATGGTATCGAATTCCCGACCAATTGATTGACTGAGAGAAATAAGAACGAATTGCACTGATGGTGTACAAAAAGTTATCCACTATCATCGCGATAAATACCTTAGCAATATATATGCAAAATATAAGTCAAATGCTGCACTTAGACATCTGCCCTGGTTTCATAGTTAAATGTCTTCTTCCATTCCAATTCAATGAAAAGTAGATTATTGTGAAATAAAGTCAAATAGAAGCAAGCAGAGCTTGAAATACTCACAAGGCCCCAGTCATAGGAAGCTAGAGACAGCTGGGGTGATTCTGGTGAGAGCATGTTACAGAGATGAACTTCTATCCTAGTCAAGTTCCACATTGAGAAGAGTTCAAGCATGGTGCATACTGCCAGACCAGTTACCAGCAACAACCCTGCTTGGAAGTTACAGTGAGCTCTTGTGAGGTATTATATGATACATCAAAAACAATCAACTTGTCTGTTTTTTATTAAAATTGCTGAATATAAATGCAATTCTGTTTTCCCCTTAAGTAGGCTAGGATCCTTTACATGGCCGAAATTTACCAGCAAATAAACCAAATAGATCTCTTCTATCATGGAGGCATGGCCATAAGAAAGTACACCACAAATTCTCCTACCAACCAGATATTTTATTAACGGATAGATTGAAGTTGAGATGGAGAAAAATAAACACATTTAGTACTGTTTATATATTTACTCCTAGGAAAGTGGAGACACGGCTACCTTGTGATGCAAAGCTTGTTTGTTCAGCTGAATATCCTTTAGTATAGGTCCGCAGTGCTGCAATGACATGGATCAATGCCATAAAATATGGTGCAACAAATCCCCATGAAACATAGCAGTGGAAAGAAAATAATGCACGGTTCAGCCTTTGATTGACTTTTGATGTGTACGATTCCAGAACAAATGTCTGCTTCCTTAAATAATTCCAGTACCTAAGATGAAATGGATGTTAGAAATGGGGTCCATTGAGAAAATGGAAACCAAAAAAAACACAAGCATATTTCGGACCTAGCAAAACTAAGATCACTTGCAAGTGGGTGAGGGAAAACAGCAACAGGAGGAGATGTAATCAGTCTCTTATGAGCACCTAGGAAGGTCAAACCAAAAAAGAAGTTAAGGACTAATCTATTAAGACAGCCTTTCTACATAAAATAACAATTGGCTGTAAAGAGAATTAAAATAAATATGTATACACAGCCAAATACAGTATTCAAACTTAAATATGGCGAGTCCAGTTCTAGCATACAAAGCAGCTTAGGTTGAAGGCATTCTTTCATCTCAGATATATACTAATTTCATCTATCTTTTATTTGTCATTGAAATTTACTTGTTCAAAATTTATGGAGAATACATGCATCTGTGTACGTTCTTACCACTTTTGCAATTGGAAAATGATAGAAGGGTTTGTTACCAGCAATAGCTGCAAGAGTCATATCATCAGAGTATCCACCATCCCTAAGTCCTGACACCACACCATATCGATCACATCTAAAATCATCAGCATGCATCTGAAAAAAGAAGATTCTTAGAAAAATCAGAAGGAACTGCTTTAACTAGATAAAATTTAGAGCAATGGAAACAGGTAACAGCTACTTGCCATCATACATCCTCCCCATAGAAAGAATGTTTTTCCACTAGTAGCAAAGCCCATCGAGCAAGGCTGCATATAAAACCATTGAACTTCTACATAAATAAATGAGATCGCAAAGCTAAACGAGCCCTTGAAATCGTGTTTATCTCAAACCTCAAATTGAATATGAATGGCACATACCATATGGTACTCATATATGCAGTAACTACCAAGACTTCCAGATGGCAAATCAAGAGGGTACCCCGTTTGAATGAATATCTGCAATTATCCCCAAAGGAAAAATGTTGAGCTCCATAGAACATCACCAAACACAATGTGTTTAAGCAATAGATAAATATAACACGTTTTTTTAATTGTTATACCTCAGGGTTTTTCACCATCTCAGCTGTGAGAGCTCCTACCGATCCAGGATGCAGCCTTATATCATCATCCAAAAAGAGGACGTATTTGCTCTCTTTATGCATATTTTCAACCCCAACCTACAAAAGGGAACAAAAGAATGGAAAATAAGCATAGACATCAGCTACACAACAGGAAGATGCATACTGTTAGAAAACTAGGGAATGTACTGATTGATAAAGCCCATCAAGGTTAAAATAAGTTAAAACTTAAAACACCAATTGCTTTAAGTTGAACTGCTTCCAGTTGTTTAAGTTCACTAATGAGAGACCTTTGAAGGAGATTTCTTCACCAAAATATTGATATAGCTTTTCCTCCATGAATATTGCTTCTTATGATCAAATTATTATCTGGTCACAACCTCTTTTGAGACTGAAAGCTCCCTCTTGTGCTTTGGAAAATGAAAGTATTATAACATAGAAGTATATCACAAAGATCACTAAATACGTACCAACTGATTGTGAATTTTTTGACTACATGTTGTTGACAAGCCGGCAACAATGATCTTTGTATCCACTTCTCCCTGTGGGTTATAAAGATGCGAGTAGATCAGAAATAATGACTTATATACATATCAAAAACCAAGAGGAACTTACATCTATCTTGGAAGAGCAATAGAGTTGTAGTCATATGATAAAAGAACAAACTAAAGTTATAGCTAACAAACAAAATAGTTGAAACCGAACCTTAAATTGTGTTATCAATAAAGATACAGCACGGTATGCAGGGTCTTCTGTACTTTCCACCACAAAAATGAATTCTAGAGGGCCCCCATAGAGAGAGGTGATCTGAAATTTTGACCCAACAAGGGGACATAACATTTAGCAGAGTTCAATGTATTGATACTCTCAGCTAGAGAATGATAGATAGTGGGAGATACAGTAGAGCATTCTAACCTGACTTCTCCAATTGTGTAGATTGTGCTCTCCAAACCCTTTTAGTGGCATAACTACAGAAACCCGAGGTAAACCAACCTGCTTAGAGTGTTCCAGGTCATTAATATCATGACAAAGAAATGCGAAGTTATTGCCACTTCTCATGCTATCCTTCATTTGTTTGATTTCTCTGTTCCTGAATCAGGGTAACAAGAGGAAAGGATTAGTTTTTGCTGCTTTAACACATAAGCTCCAAATCAAGACACTGGATGCAGTGCCAAGACTTTACTGCTGGTGAAAAAGGTTTCCAACAGTATAAAAACCATCATGGTAATACCTGACATATGCGGCGGCAGTCCACCCAATAGCTAAAGTCAAGCATATAAAGCATCCCTGCATCATAGGATAGAGTTTTAAGGTGATCGTAATCCAACTGATAATCTGCAGAAAAGAGTATTCACCAATACGCCATTTCCTTGAAGGAGTTACTTATGATCACCCAAGAAAGTCTAGAACTTTTACGCACAAAAATAAGAAATCTCCAGTGGTAGTAGCTGCTCCAGCATTACCAGTAAAAGAAGAATTTTTAAAGCCATTTCCTCCAAAAGAAAATAGTAAAAAACATGAAGGAATTCACACAAACAAACTTGTGTGTAGTAACAAAGGGATAAGTTTCTCCATAACAATCATTATAAGAAAACGCCATTTCTATAACCACTGACATGAATTCTTGATGACTAATTACTCTCCTTGTTAGAAAATTTGACTACTTGAACCTAGAGATAGACCATAATCTACCGGCAGGAGTAGCAAGAACACTAATCTAACAAGTTATTATGACACTCTCACGTAGAGTTATTATAAAAGTTCTAAAAGCGATACAGCAAGCAGCATACAATAGCCAGTTCCAGACTATTAGTTTACTTGGGGGGTTTATCATTCGAAACTCAAATCATTTGGATAGAAGCGACACATTTTTCTGGCCCAAAAGATACATAGGCACATATTAAACTTGTCGTCCTGTCTATAATGAAGGTTCTTAATTCAGAAGCTCCAAAAGAAAGGGAAAATAATCGCCTAAAATTATACATAACAAAAAGTTGTTTGGATTGGTAGAGTAAACACAATCAAGATTTTATTGGTTGAATGAAATCCTCCACCAATTTGAGACCATATTAATATTTACGAACAAGAACCAACAAAATAAAAGCCAGAGAACTTCGATCATGTGATAACTGAAAGAGTCAGCACGTTCATTACTAGGCCAAATCAGAAGAGAACACCTTCAAACGGCTTAATGCTTTCCATATATAAGGAAATACAGAACGCAAAAAACAGTTCAGCTCTTGAATCAGAATAATACATGATCAGAAGGAGACTTAGGAGAGGGAAAGGGAAAAAGAATGAAACAACTGACAGACCTGGATCTGAACGAAAATTGCCGCTGGACTACAGAAAGCTTTGCTGACAGAAAAGAGCAATGCATCAATGGAGTCCAGTGCCCACATTATGCTTCTCTCTCTCGTTATCCTCCTCCCTCAAGGATTCGGTCTGCGAGAACAGAGAACTATATCGAAGCCAAAACCACGACGACTGGGAGAAAGTGTATGTTTCAGCTCTGCCGTCCCGTTTCCGCCCTCGGATTCGGAGGACAGTAGATGGCCATGCAGTGGAATTCCTCAGAGATCAAAGAACGGCTGATTCTGACGCCTTTTAAGTACGTTTATTTTAGAGAATATTATCTTGCTAGTCCGAGAAAACTGCTAAAGATTTTTTTTTTTTTGGCCAACAACCTGATTTACTCATGATACATTAAAACAATATTCGAGTACAAAAGGAAATCCGAAGAAAGGAAAGATACAAGAGGGGAGGGTGGTCTTTCGACCCAATCCGAAGGACACGTCCCCTGCTTAGCCTGCGAAGCTAACCAATACGCACACTGATTCGCGGATCTAGGAATGGACACCCAATTGATTTCATCAACCGGGGTCGCCAAAACTGTAATGTTGAAAACTATAGTATCTATTTTCCATAAAAAACCTATACCGTTGATGTGATTGACAACTAACTCGTTGTCCGACTCGATCAAAATTTGTTGCCACCTCTCCTCGGTAGCAAGCTTCACACCCTCTAGAATCGCCAATGCCTCCATTTCCACGATAGATGCCGCATCAATCTGTGCAATTCAGCCTCCCACAATGAAGCCATGGTCGTTTCTAGCAATAACACCAATCCCTCCCCGAGAGGTGGAAGGGTCCCAAGCCGCGTCACAATTGATTTTGATAAGCCCGGGACTCGGAGGTTTCCATTCGCCCGCCACATTCCTGCTGCACCTGGGCGTCTTGGCCAGCTTTGCCATTTCCATCCATGCTTCCCGGACCGGTCTCGCGACGAGCCAAGGGTTCGGCCTAACCCCTTCGAAGACAAAGCGACACTGACCCTTCCATACGAACCAGCACAGTAGCATTACCTTGATCCACTTCTGGTCGTGATCACGGCCCCCTGTTCGCCTGGAGGACCCTGAAGAGGCTGCCGTTGCCAGAGCTAGCAGCCAGCTCTCCATAGGCTCGGTCACACTAGAGACCTCCCACCCCAGAACCTCACGCCAGGCTTGGGCCACCCAGCTGCACCTTCGGAACAGGTGTTCTGTTGTTTCTCGTTCCCTGCAGATCGCACAAAGATCGGAGATGGGAATACCTCGGTGGACCAAGTTGTCATTCGTCGCGATCGAGCTGGTGGCGAGTCTCCACGCGAAGACCTGCAGCTTAGGCCACACCCGAGCCTTCCAGATGGCTGACCACAGCATTCCCCGTGAGTCCGAAGTCGAGCTGCCATCAGCGTCTGCATGGTTTGAGTCGTGTATTGCATGGTAAGCAGAACGCACAGTCGCCCTCCCATCAGTCGTGGCTGGCCATCGGAACACATCTGGCCTGCACGTAACAGGCAGCCTCACCCTCAACACCTTCTCAACGTCGGCCTGGTTCAGAGCCCTGGTGACAGCCTGCACGTTCCAGCACCGCGCCTCGTGATCGATCCAGTCGGCGACCAGTTCCTGTCCGTTCGCGCCACTCCCCTCCCGAGGTCGGAGAGCCACCTCGCGTGGATTCGTAGCCCAAACATCCGTAAACGGTTGGATAGATCGCCCATCCCCAACCGACCACATACCGTGCGCACGCAAGTTGTCTCGCCCGTGGATAAGGCTAGTCCACCCCCTAGAGGGTCGACCTCCCTTTGACGCACGCAAGAACCCCGAGTTTGGGAAGTAAAGGCCTTTCAAGACCCGCACCCACAAGCTATCCGGTTCGTGCATAACCCGGTCGACCATATTTGTTAACAAGGCCGAGTTGAAGTCTTGAAGTTCCCGGAACCCGAATCCGCCTTTATCTTTTGCCTTGGTCATAATCTCCCATCTCTTCCAATGTATTTTCCGGTCACCGTTATTAGCCCCCCACCAAAATCGTGCAATGAGAGCATTGACTTCCGAACACCAAGCTTTAGGAAACTTGAGGATAGTCATCGCATAAGTAGGGAAACCCGTAATAACCGCTTTGATGAGCACCTCTTTCCCCGCGTTCGTGAGGAATCTGTTTCGCCAACTATGAAGCTTATCACGGACTCCCCCTTTTAAGTATTCCAAAGCATGCCTTCTCGATCTCCCCCAAACCGAGGGAAGCCCTAGGTATTGCCCCGGGTTAAGAACATGTTGCACCCCTAAGGCCCCCCCCCCACCGCACACTTGAAATTCTCGTCCGCAGACGCATTGAAAAAGATACTTGACTTCGCATAATTCACGAGCTGCCCCGAGTATAAACAGTACCGATCGATGGTGTCCCTGAGTGCCCTCGCCTTCTCCACGGACCCGCTCATGAAGAAGAGGGAGTCGTCCGCGAAGAAAAGGTGGTGAATGGATGGGCAATGTCTTTTCGGTTTGATACCCTGAATCACCCCATCCTCCACCTGTTTAACCATCATACGAGACAATACATCAGCGAGCAAGATAAATAAGTACGGGGAGAGCGGATCTCCCTGCCTAAGCCCCCTGGAGGGCCTGATCATATCCGTCCTCTTGCCGTTGACAATGACCCGATAAGTGACCGTCGAGATACACACTCTAATCAACCCGATCCATTTTGCCGAAAAACCTCTCCGTGCCAAGACCTCTAAGAGGAAGTCCCACTCGACCCGATCATAGGCTTTTTGCATATCGATTTTCAGGGCACACTCCGTTCTCCCCACACCGGTACGAGCATGTTTCCTGGATTTCAAGAAATGGAACATCTCATGGGCAATGATGATATTGTCCTGAATCCTCCTCCCTGCCACGAAAGCACTCTGAAATGGCGTGATCAAATCCGGCAAAAGGGGCTTAAGCCTATTCGCCAGAACTTTGGAAATAATTTTATACCCAAAGTTACAAAGGCTAATAGGCCTAAACTCAGATGGTGCCACGGGATTAGACAATTTAGGAATAAGGGTAATATCAGATTGATTAAGGAAAGAGGGCATGAAACCTGACTCGAGGAAGGCGTTGACGAAGGTGACGATGTCTGGGCCGATTGCAGTCCAGTTCTTTTGGAAGAAGGTTCCGGAGAAACCATCGGGACCCGGAGCTTTAGATCCCCCCATTTGAAACACAACCCTCTTGACCTCCACCAAAGACGCCCTCTCCTCTAAACCCCTGTTCTGGTCGGCACCAATGGTGGCTGGCAAACATTGGAAACACTGATCCCCGTCAACCCCATCACAAGCGCCCGCCGTAAACAACCCCTGATAGAACCCCTGAATTTCGGCAATGATGTCACTCTCCCTCTCAATCCAATATCCGTCGTCCTTCCTAAGCCGAACAATCTTATTACGCCGCCTCCTCGTCAAAGTGGTTTGGTGGAAGAACCCCGTGTTATGGTCCCCTTCCTTAAGCCACTTGATCCTCGACCTTTGTTTCCAAAAGATCTCCTCCCTCTTCCATAACGCATGTAGACGGGATTTTAGAGATCTCTCCTCATCCTCCACATTTGACCCCCACGGCATGTTTGCAAGTGTACTCAACTGTAACCTAACTTTGTTCATCTCCTCAACATTGTGTTTAAATTCAGACTTACTCCAAGAAAGCAAAGATATCATGCACCTGTGTAGCTTCGGCCCGATGTCAGCCGTCCCTATAATAGGACCGGTTTCCCCCCAAGCTCTCCGAATAACATCCAAGCAACCCTCATTCTCAAGCCACATGTTCTCGAACCGGAACCGACGGTCCCCTCTAGAGTCCCTCGAATCAAACCGAATAACCAAAGGAGAGTGGTCTGAGCCCACTTGGGGCTCGTTCATGCATAAGGCCGAGGGAAACACAATGAACCATTGTGCATTCGCCACCCCCGGTCAATCCTCTCGCACACCCTGTCCGACCCGCGCCTATTGTTCGACCAAGTGAAAGGTTGACCCTTAAAGCCCATGTCTTCAAGGCAAAGATCCTCGAGCATCGCATTAAAACCATCAATTTTCCGTTGATCCTTTCTCCGGCCACCAAACTTCTCGTTATGACACGAGATATCGTTAAAGTCCCCCACGCAAAGCCACGGTTCGGACCTATGCGTCCCAATCCTCCTTAAATCGACCCAGTTCAGTTTCCTCCGCTCAAAATCCGAGTCGCCATACACCCAAGTAATGCAGCACCAACTGTTCAATTGGCTCATAGAGAGCCTCGTATCAATGAAATTTGCCCCCTTAGCCGAGACAGTAACCCGGACCTCGCTCGTCCACCATAAAGCCAACCCGCCCCTCGTCCCAATTGGATCCGCATACACAACATTGTCCATTCCCACATCCCGTCGCACCCTGTCACAGAAGGTTTCAGAATTCTTTGTTTCCATCAAGAAAATAATGCACGGTTGAAACCTCCTTTTGAGGTCTTTTAGGTGACGAACTGTAAGGGGAGACCCCAACCCCTGACAGTTCCAGCTGATGATACTCATTTGGCCCGTGTGGCTGTTTTGGGACAGCCACCAGAGCCCCTTTCATGCTCGGCATCGGGAAGACGGGATGTGATATCCCCATTTGAGGAAGGGTCATCAGAAGCTGTCCCTCCCATTGCTGCAGCCTCTATGCTCGGACCAGGTTCATTTGACGTTTTTCTACGTTTCCAGGCTCCTCTTCCACGCCCCTTCTCTCCGAAACGTCCTCTCTTAGGGGCCTGGCTTCGCCAACTATGGGAGTTGGCACGCTTGGCTTGTGGAGGGCCACCGACTGAGCTGAAGATCTGGCTAGGCAAGGAGGGGTCCGACAGGTTGCTAGTCACCGGGTCACGGAGGGTAACCAGGCTACGGGGTATAGGGTTGGGATGGGGGGCTATGCGGAGGGGTGGCAGGATGATGGGGTTGGGAGGGGGGGTTTTATGTAGTGAGGGGTGGATGATGGACGGGTAAGGAGAGTTTGTATGGGCAGGGTGGGAGGGGTTTGGGATGCACGGGAGGGATGGGGGTGTTGGGATATCGAGTCGGGGAGATGGTTCAGGGAGGGCTAGCGGTTTAGGGGTAGGGATGGGATTACGGGTGAGGGTGGGAGATGGTGCGGTTATGATAGAGCTGTTCAAGGCTTGATCATGACAGTGATGATGAGGGATCGGTTGCACAGGTACTGTAGGGATGGAGGGTGGATTGGGGAAGAGAGGTTCGGGGATGGCAGTCAGCTTGGGCGAAGTGCAGAGTGGAGGACCTTCCTTGAGGATGTCCTTGAAGAGCTGCAGGTCTTGGGCAGCTTCGTGGGGCACATGTAATCCCGTCACCTTTGGAATACATGATGTGTTCAGGGACAGCATTGTGTTGCCAAGTACCAAATCATCAAGATCATATTCCGGGGGGCCATTCATGTCGAGCAAACACTTACCCCTCCTTTCCACCGAAGCCAGTAGATCTATCACAGGATCAGCCACACTAATATCGGAAGGGGCTCTCTTCTCTGAGCCGAACCTGGCAGTGGACTCAGCTGAAGTGTTCGAGTTCCCCTTCGATCGATCCCACCGATCACCGTCCCTGGAAGCATTCATGACATCCTTCCAGGTTTGGCGATTCGGGTCTCTGACGTTGGACTCCTTTTTGTGTCCCCCACCAATCTTATGCCATCAGTCATTGGTAGGACGAGCCCCTTGCATCCATGGACCATACAAGGGCTTATCCCGGTTCACAGCATCCATGGCGACCTCGTTCTTACACAACAAAGACGTATGGCCAAGGCGACCACACCCGTAACAAACGTCCGACAACCGCTCGTATTTGATCATGGCCCATTTATCCCGCCCCTGAGAATCTGTCCACGCAAACCCGGCATGAAGGGGTTCATTCACATTCACCTCGACCCGAATCCGCAGGAATTCCCTATGGCGAGCCACAGTCTTCAGTTCAGCAGCCAGAACCCTACCTATAGCATTCCCAATGCTGCGAGCATTGTCACCATTTGAGACACCCAAGTTCAGGCCATGCACCTGTACCCAAGTATCCAACCTATCAAAAGACAAATCACCAAGGGACATAGCATCATCACGGCACCTAAGGACCAGACAGTGCCCCTACACCCACCACGGGGACAGCTCCAACACCTGCTCACGATCACGGTCACATGCAAACTCGAAAGCCATGGTTCTATCATCAACATCTTTCATTTTCACTTGTCCAAACCTAGCCCAAGCGATTTTCAAGACCGACCTAATCACAGCGTTGCTAACAGGTTTAGAGGAGAGTAGCCTACCATAGACCCGCACAGAGGAACCCCGATCAGCAGCCTGCTGAACCAAGTTAACCGAGAGCAGTCCCCGTCCCCCTCGCCCTCCAGAACCGGACTGCCCATCAGCCATGGCGAGACGACCCAGACAGCTTCACCCCCACCGTAGCCGACCTGCGAGACAGTAGAAAAGGAAAAACGGGAAAAAAAACAAGAAAGAGTTTGGCAAGAAAATCAATCTGAAACAGCACAAATCAGCTAGGGCAAGAAGGCAACGTAAATGAACAGTTTTGCATGGATTAATCCCTTGAGAAAGCAGCCAAACAGAATGATTTGGACAGGAGGCAGCAATCAATGACTAAGTTCCAATCGTGTATTGCGGCTGAACAGAGCTCCAATTGGAGGGTTCCATCACCAGGGAAACCCTGGGATGAGAGAAGCGCGTGGCTTCACGCGCGTGCTAAACATCTGATGTGAATTTCCCAACTGCTAAAGATCAATGCGTAGTTATTATTAGGTTAATTAGAATTTAAATTTGACATATAAGATCAGATAATAGATTAATTTTTTATGCTATTGAATGCATTCTTCTATATAAATATTTTTTTTTGGTATTATTATTATTTTTATATGAAATAATCGCATAATTTACATATGATCAGTTTTATTTATATCAGTTAATGTCATATTAAATACAATTTATATAATAAAAAATACTAAATTTCAAAAACAATAAATTTATCAAACTAGGTTAAATCCATTAAAGTCCTTTTTCATTTTTCTATAGTTCACGTCATTGCTAGTTAAATTTTTCTCTTAATATTATTTGGATCAATTAATAACGTTCACTAAATTTTTAAAAAACACTGTACAATATATATCATCTGATCACATCATACAAATTTAATGGTGTATCGAATTTATTACCCTTATTATTATTAAGTTAAATCACAATAAAGATGTATCTTCAATTAGGTTTGTTTAAATAACTTTATAGTCCTTCAACTCTTAATTATATGCTCTGTAGTCCTCTAGTTTAAAAAATTATCAAATGGTTCAATTTAGTTGTCTTCCATTTGTGTGCAGTGGTCTCGCTTACGCCCACCCAATCTATTCTCGACCTAGCAAGTGTAGTCGTGTTGAGCGGATAGCATAGACGAAGTTGAGTTCACATCATTCAACTAGTTTAATTCGTTGATTTGCATATTTAAAAATCTTTTTCTTAATTTCACAATATATTAATTATATTGATCAATTTTTTATGTGATTAATGCAAATTACCTAAACATATTGATTGACATTATAAGAGTAGTTTGATAATGATTTTCCGTAAAAGTACTAAAGTGTCACTTATTTAAAGTTAGAGGACTATAATCTAAAATGAACTTTTAGTGTAGAGAGAGAGAGAGAGAGTGAGCGAGGGTGGGGCCGAGGTGATTTGGCGATTGCTACAGGCCGTGACGTGACGATTGACGAACTGTGATTGCTGAATTTCTCTCTCCATTCCGAAACAATAATTGGTAGTTGCTGCTTATAGCAAGAGGATTTGGCGGGAAGATACTATTGTGATTCGAATCCACGAACCTTTATTTATATATTACAAAATTAAAAGGGAATGTGAATGCAATAAGATTCTTGATCAAAAAAAAAAAAATGCAATAAGATAGAGTGTGTCATCCGACTCTATTAGGACTGACAATGGTTAAGATATGGTACGAGTATGATAAATATTATAATCATACCATATTTTTAAATTACATATCATAACCGGGTACAATTTTCAATACCATAATCATTAAAATAACTATAGTTATTAACCATGGTTTTATCCGTATACCCATATTTATTCCACACATGTAATATAATAAAATACCGAAAATTTTATTTTAAAAAAATACATAAATCTATATTGTCAACAATAAAAATATATAAAACTAACATCATAGTTATTTATGTATGTACATTAACTTTCATTATTTAGTATATATTAGTTTATTAATAATAATTAATTATTATATTTATATAATAACCATGGGTATAACTCAAATACCATAACCATAACCATTATGTGTAGAAAATTCATAACCATAACCGCACCACACCATAATGGTACGGTTAACCATTTTAAACAGTAACAGTTATAACCATGGTTATGAGTTTTTCACCGCACCATTGCCGGCCCTAGACTCGATCTTAATTAAAACACTTTATTAATTAGACTTTTACTTAATGTTTGGACTTTGGACACAATTTAATATTTTCTTTTAATTTTTTTAAAACATTTGTTTTTAATATTTAATTATCTGTTGCATTTTCTAATTCGTTTATATCTTTTATTCCACTTAATAAAAATATATTTTGAAAATTATAATAATAATAGAATACTTTTAAAAATATCATAATTAATATTTTTTTTTAAAAAAATTGACACTTTACCTACAATTAAGTCTTTATTTGATCGAAACTCAATTGAGACTCAATATCAAGATAAATCAAATTTGGGGTTCGCGGTTAGCCACAATTTGTTTGGGGGTGACTCAATTGTACGTATACTACTATTTTAAACGATTTAATTATGTCATTCTTAAAAATGTTATATTAGTAATTTTCAAAACATATTCTTAAATTTAAATAAACAAAACAGTTTAATTGTGACATTCTTAAAAATATTATATTATACTAGCAATTTTCAAAGCATAGTCCGTTAAGTTTAAATAAACAAAACTTAACGATATAGGAAAACTTGATGAATTATTAAACATTAAAAACAAATTTTAAAAATAGATATTTTTAAAAAACTTTAAATTATGTTCAAATATTAGACGTCCAACTCATATTTCCACTTTAATAAAATCAATATCATAAAGTGTCTCCAATAAAACGGTTATTTAATGATAAGTAGATTAGTTGCATAATAATAGATCGGGTACTTTCCGTTAGAGTCGGAAAGGTGAATCAAATCGGGAAGAGGACAAGGGGGACGAAGCTACCTCTTCAAAAAAGATTAGGCTTTCATCTAACTGTGGACAATAAATATTTAATAATATATATACATATAGTTGATTATATCAAAAGTAGATATGTATACTTATAATTTTAAAAATAATTATGGGAGTTTTAAGTTTAATTTTCTACAATACGAGTACGTAGTATTATTAGTTAGTTACTCATGTATAATATTTAGCTAAATTTCAAATTTTCTTTTAAAGTTTAAATTATAAAATTGAATTATTTCAAGTTTGACTAAAGTTCAAGTTTACCTCTCCATCAAGTTTTCTATCCAAATTTAAGAAAAAATTCAAAAATATCGCAATTTAACTATTTCAAACATTTTAAAAAATATTACAATTGAGTTTTAATTAGATTGCAAAAAAAAAAGAGTTTTAATTCACAAAACTCGATTGAGCTCCAATCAAAAGGACTCGAGTATGATTTTTGACTCATACCAACCCCTCATGGGTGGATAAATAAATCTGAGTTTTAACACAGACTTTGTCGCCCACCCATAAAAATTGATTTGAGCCCAAATTCAAATTGAGCCCCAAACAAATTGGAGTCGGTCCATCCTCTAATGCAATAAGAGTTCATGTTTAGGTAAAGATCCAGATCGATCTCATGAGTGAGCGATTAAGTCTGGATTAAGAGTTAAACATGGGCCCCTGATGGAATTGGGGTTTGGTCTGACCCAATTATTGGAGTGGGATCTACCCAAATAGGAAGCCTAATGGCTGCAATCAATCAATTGGGAGAGTTTTATAGACCCTTGAGAAAGTGGAGCCGCCCACAGGCCACAGCACAGCACCCATGCCAAATGCACCGCCGATATCATCCGGGATACGATGAGGACAGGGTCCTGTCCTCGAGAGGTCTCCGGAGTTCCCATATGCTAGGGTTTCCCTGCTGACCTATGTTTTCCTAGTCCATTCCCAATCAATCAAACTAAGGAATAATAAGCGTAAATCAGAAACCAACATGTGACAAAAATATATTTTAAAATAGACATACAATAACAGATTCTTAATAATAAGAAGTTTGATATTTAAAAAAAAAAAAAATCAACATACATAATTTTAAAATTAAAAATCAATCATTTTCTGTCTGAAGTCCGATGCTTCCTTCTCCCTTCTCCATGTCTATCCGTCTTGCTTCAGATTGCAGCTTCTTTCATCTGCTTATACCATATATATGAATTTGGCTTTTAAGTGTTGCTGCATAATCACTAAGTACTATGTATTTGTGATTAATAATAGGTAAACTATTACAACAATTACTTATGTTGAGACTATGTAATTAAAATGTCACTTATGTTTTTTTTTGTATAGCTAAATGATCATCTATATTTCGAAAATGTGACTTTTTGATTAAACTTGTCATATTCAATCAATTATGTTAATAAATACTATTAAATGATCACTAAAATAAATATTTGACTGTTTCATTTTATTTTGCTCCTCATGTTCATGTTCAAAATATGAGTTTAAACGCAAATTTGCACAAATTCAGGTTCAAATTGAACCCAAAAATGTAAATCTGGTTTGGTTCAAACGCAGATCTCTAAATCTGTGTTCGAAATAAGATTTCTGGTTCAAATCGAGAAAGAAGAGTGAACATGAAAAATATAAGAAAAAAAAATATTTTAGACATTTTTTTGCACAATCTTTTAACCGTTTAGTAACATTTTGAAACATAAATAAATGTTCATAACAAGTTTCAACAGTTCAGTCACATGTACCCATATAAGTGATTGTTGAGATAATTTACCCTTAATAATATAACTGAAAATGAGAAAATAAACCTTTATATAAACTTCAAGTTTGTCCTTGAGCTCACTGTGTGCTTCCTTCAAATTTTGCAGAGAGGCTTTGCATCTACACACATTCAAAGTAAAATTTACACTGTAATTCCAACATTGACTGTTTTTTTTTACATATGTTGATTACTTGATTATCTGGTGGTTAATTTTCTATAAATATATGCAAGTATCAAAGGCCATGTGTTATAATAAAATAATGCATTAAAACATTTAAAATGTGTATACCCTTCCAAGTTGCCAGAGATGCAAGTCTCCCTCATTTGATCAATTTTCAGCATTACTTTCTTAGCACCAATTCTGCATAATGTTAGAAGAAGATGACTGATGTTACAGTGAGAAGGAGAAGAGTAAAATAATAACAATTTTTTATTATAAATACAATTGTCATCATGAATTAAAGTATAAGATTAGTTATTAAAATGTATTTAATGATCTAATGAAAATTATCCGTTTTTTTTTAATTTGTATATATGTACTTTGAGAGGTTGAATAATAAATAAATTACTTTGGTTTGTTTTTACGTTAAATCTAGATAAAAATTAACGTGTTTACATATAATTCGTACAAAATATAAAAGAATTACATTGCTTTTAAAAAAACAGGAAAAATATAGGTGAAAACTTGAAAATTAAAAGGAAAATTTTGAATATAATCTTTTTTTATAAGATATGAAATAGATAAAAATAAGCATTTTGTTTTCAATAAAATATTTTATATTAATGCATTATATTCCCCCTTAAATTTTTAGATTTTCACATTTTTCAAAAAGTAATTACTTTTATATTGTCAACATATTTCCACGTTAATTTTCATATAATAATAATGGATAAATAAATAGAAGTAACTTATTAAGAAGTTCAAAATAATTTTTTGATAGATTTTTGTAACGTAGACAATTATTTTTTTTATAAATAATTAATCCAAAGTAAAATGTCATGAAAAATAATTTGAATTGAGTTAACTCACTGAGCACTAGCGCCTTTCACTTTATGCAGCTTACTCCTTATTTCAAGGTAATTAGTTGGTTCTTTTTCCCTGTAGTAAATAATTGTTTACAAATATATATCAAAATTATGGTATGAAAGTGCTATAGCCACGTGTATCAATATATTATAATTATTAGATGCTTACACTAATTGCTCCATCATCTCAATGGATTTGATTGAATCCTCAAAGTACATTGCAAGTATGTCCTTCAGAGAGGTGAAATCTTCAAATATCACCTCAAGTTGAAGAAATTGTTCGTCCAACACCTCCTGATGAAATAAAATGACATTGAATATTTATAATATATAAGATAACAAAACATATATAAATAAATGATCCAGAATATAAAATTAATAATAAAAAAATGTTACTGTTAGTAAAGAAGAGAAGCCCAATGTGTGCTTGATTTCAGAGATAAACCTCATCAAGAAAGTCTTGCATCATAATAGAGATCTGTTGATGCAGAATATTTTTATCCATTTTTTTTAATGAATAGAACTTTACACATAAATTCAATATATATAGGCTTTTTGTAGAAAAACTGATGGAAGATCATTAATGTACAAAATCACATAGATCTAATACCATCTAAAAATTTGTCGTTTAGCGGTTGATAATAAATAGTACCATAAATAACAAAATCTACATTATGAAATGTAATTTTGTGATTTTTCTTCTTCTTTTTAGCGGCATAAGAAAGGTCGAACAATGGACGAAGTCTTGAGACATTCTGCTGATGCATTGACGTGAAAGTCATTCGATGAGCGTTACCCAAATTTTGCATCTGGCCCACGTAATGTCATATTAGGATTAACCAGTGATGATTTTAATCCATTTAAGTCGATGAGTGTAACTTATAGTACATGACCTGTTTTATTAATCTTTTACAATATAATATGAAGCCTTAAATTTTATGAGTACGATCGTGTTCATAAAAAAAAATTGTGAATTTGTTATGAAGTGACAACGTCATTAGTAGTAATATAAGAATTTTTCAAATTTAAATTATGAGTACACGTTATATTTATAGAATATATCGTAATAAACATCATTATCATCCTTACTGTATGATGTAGAAAAAAGAAAAATCCAAATTGGTAGAGCGTGCTTCTCATAACCCGGACGAAGATCCACTTATAAGAGTGGAGGATGTGTATCGTGAGGTTGTAGGTGGAGAAAAACCGGGGTGAATCAAAGGATATGGGCTTGGTGTTACACCGACCATGGTACGCTGGTATATAAAACCTAGTTTGAATGAAGAAGAAGTAGAAAGACGTGTACGAGAACGTCTCTAGGCAGATTATGATGAGAAATTGAGACAAATGCAGACACATATGTGGAAGATGTATAAACAATTCCAGATGCAATTACAGGTCATCCAACATAATATGAACGGATTTAATTATTTTCAAAGCTTCATGACAGGAGGTTCTAGTGATTTCACGCATTTTACCAACCTTGGTTTAGATTCTACACTTTTACCAACCGGAAATCGATTTTTTTTAAAAGTAACTATCTTACTTTTTTTATTTAGCAAAGTAACTATCCAATTTATTTTTTTAGAAAAATAGGCATATGCGCACCCCAGGGTCGCGCCTATTTGACATAGGCTCACCCCAGGGGTGCGCCTGTATGCCTTTTTTTTTTTTTTAATTATTTTTTTTCGAAAATGATGACTCGATGTTTAATTAAAAATAAAATTATGTATCTATTAAACAAATTTTAAAAAAATTATAGTAAGTAGATATTTTAATTGCGATTCAAATGATGCAAAAAATATTAAATTTGGATTTACGGATTAACTGTACGGCATGCCGTAAGTTGAGATATGAAAATTTTACTTAAAAAATTATAACTCGGACCATGTAAGTCCAAACTCAACACGGTTAACGTCATTTAGGTCGTAAATCAATTATCTACGTAGGATAATTTTTTGATTAAAAATACAGTGATTTTGTAACCTAACATCGTTTACACCCAAATTTGACCGAAATAAGTAAATGCATTAGGTGAGAAATTTAATTATGTACTTACTCAAAAAAAATCAAAAACATTACGGTGTGTAGATAATTTAATTACGAATTAAATGACGCTAACTATGCGTTAATTTTTGACTTTTAGACTGACTGTATAATACGGTACGTAAAAAACTCTACATACGATACAAAAACTTTCAAATAGTGTTTTGCATAGTAAATTTACTGTTTTTAATATGCACTTTAAAATATCTACTTACTATATTTTTTTTAAAATTTGTTTAATAGATACATAATTTTATTTTTAATTAAACATCGAGTCATCATTTTTGAAAAAAAAATGATTTAAAAAAAAAAAGGCATCACCTTTTCACAGGCGCACCCATGGGGTGCACCTATGTCAAATAGGCGCGACCCCGGGGTGCGCGTATGTGTATTTTTCTAAAAAAAAATTTGGATAGTTACTTTTCTAAATAAAAAAAGTAACATAGTTACTTTTAAAAAAAATCCCAGAAATCATCTAAGTATATAATTTACATTTTGCAATGATATCACTTTGTGCATTTACTGTTTGATGGATAGTAATTTGAATATATTATTATGATGTTTTTAGTGTTTTGGTTACTTCAGTATTGTTTGCGAGTTGATGTTTAGTTTAATAGGTTAATTTGCTTAATTATTGTGCATTTTATCAGGAGATGAATAACAAAATTTAAGTTAGTTTGATGTTTAAATGTTGCTTCTTATACTTTAATTTTTGGATGTTTTTATAGGATGACCATGCAACTCATCAATCTGCATGTTCTGGTAGTGAACAATATGTTGATCATGGAAGTCAAGAGAATGATCAATCAAATGAATCGCCTTAACTGTTAGAGATTATTTCTATGGTGTTTTAGGAATGAACAACTATACCATATTATATTTTTAAATTAATGAAGCAAACTTACGGATATGTAATGTATTGTATGAAAAAATACAGATTTTGGTATGTAAACTATTCAAGTTATATAGTTATAATTATGATCTAAATTAGTAGTTTAAAGAAAAAATCATGGTTGAAAAAAAAAATGCCTCGATTAAAATTTATCCTTATTTTTTGTGACTCATATAAAGAGCAACAAAATATAAGGATTAAAAAATATAAGTCTTTTCTATGGCTTATTATAAGTGTTGTCATAATTATTTTGGCGACACTTTTCATTTGAGACGTTAATTTTCACGGTTGTTCAAATTTCGAATAGTGATAAATCCCACTACATTTCTCATCATGGCTCCATTTGTATTGAGCTGTGAAAATTTAACAACTGCCGTTAAAAATGATTTTTCAGCTCTTATCATAACTCCCTCCCGTAATGAACTAAAGAACGTTCTCTAGAGATTAGTTCTATCCCATCTTGTCTTCTCACTTCTTATGTTAATTCGTTTCATATATAGAATAGTTATAGGTTTAATATTCTAATTTAGCATATGTAATTGTTATATTATAAAAGTCTTGTCGAGATTGCTGTCATTGTTGCATTAAAATTGGGCATAAATTGATTTCAAGTTGAATCAGTTTCAAAACCCTACAAGCAGTAAATGCATAATTCATCCCTAAAATTTCGAATCTGTTTAATTACCGGTCACTTATCAAATGCGATATGAATACTTTTTGCAATAAAAATTTACAAAAATATCACCAAAACAAAGTATTTTAAATCTTCAAATATCCATAATATGGCTGAATCTGATAATATTATTTAAAAATAAAAAACCACTATGTGATATTAAAGATGAATGCAATATTATTAAAGATCACTGACACAACATTTAGAAATGATATTAAACATTAAAAATTATTAAAAATAATATTAAACACTTTACTAAAAGTGAGGATGAAACTATACAATATTAAAAATAAATTTATTTTATTAAATAAATTAAAATGAGAATAAAAAAAAAGTAAGATTTACCATTACTAAACCATTTTTATATATAATAAATATAACTTGCTCCATTTTTCGCGAACGGATACATTATAAAAGATGCAAAATTCAATTTGCTCGAATCAAATTTTAATGTCCATCCCTTTACACTAATTAACTAATCACATCCTATCATTTTTTTAAAAAAAAATAACAAGTTAACTACATTGTAATCAGAACCAGATCGGCTCTCACCGGTGAGAGGACCGGTTCACGGTTCGAACAGTCCAACTCAGTTGGACCGGCCGGTTCAACATGAGTGAATAAAAAAATTCTTAAAATGTAAACTACATACTATGTATGTAATATCTTCAAAATCAAGTTTGCAAAATCAAAATTGTGGTAATACAGTTAGTGCATACAAATTCGATAGAAGAGCGTAAGTTGCAGAGTCTTCGGGTTCAAAATCTTGGAGGCAATGAGCCTAGTCTGAAGCTAGAAGAGAACCGCAGCAGAGGAAAACCTAATTGAAAAGAACCGCAACAGATGACATGCGTGACTAACATGATGAAATGTGTGACTAAAATGAAAAACTTAGTTGAAGAGAACCGATCAAACCAACTATACAGAAGAAAATAAATCAATTTAAATCGATTGGTCGTTTTTTATAGAAAAAGTGAACTGAAAATCAACCGGTTTTAAAAACAAATATGGATGGTTCACACCGGTCAATCGAGTCCACCATGAATCAAATCGGACAGGGTTCGATTTCCGATCGGACCGTCGATCCCATTCTGATAGCTATGGTTAACTTCTAAAAAATATTGCTGAGATGTTAATAAAAATGCTCTCTCCCGACGTCTTATTTCTATTTTTTTGGCCAAAGTGAAAACTTCATTAATACTGAAACACATCCGTTTGGTCTAACAATAACAATAAAATTAGAGCAGATTCTGGTTCACATATCCAATTTACCATACACATATCTATTTTAGATTGTCTAGCAATCCAGTTCACAAATCTATTTGCTTTCCGACTTAACCAATGCCATGAGATCGTCTCAATTTTTGTCGCTATCCTCTTAATCGTGTTGATGATGTTTTCCAATCTCCAGTCGTGTTCATCGGTCGATCCATTCAGTTGCTTGATGAGTTGCTCGGAATCTGACTCGATGATTACCTTTCCCCATCCGTGGTGAACCGCTAGTTCCACCGCTTGTAGTATTGCTCAGGCTTCCAAATTTATTGCTGAGACATCCCTCCTCGAGGATTGTCTTCCATCGATCACTTTACCGACTTCATCGCGCGCGATCACACCTGTTCCCCTATCCTGTCCTTGTGTCCTACGCCCCATCCGGTGGTGTCCATATGTGGGCTCGACTTGCCGTGGTCCTCCTTGGGGGCTCCGTTCGGTTTCTCTCTACCGTTTCCCATGTTTCCCGTGCTAGCCGTAGCTCACGCTCGAGGGTGATGTGCGTCTTTGGTTGTTCGTTATTGTGGTATGCCCGACATCGTTCTTTCCATATCTCCCATGCCAAAGTCTCGACTTTGGTTTTGAGAAAGGCTCCATCACCATGTCTTGTATTGCCCACTTCGATCTCCTTCGTCCATTCCGCCCACGATTGTTGGGAATTGTCATCCCATCGAACCCCTACTCCGCCGAACCATATGGGCTTCACCCAACAACATTCCATCAACGCGTGGTTGATGGTCTCCACCTTGCCGCAGAATAGACAGTTTAGTGTCGAGCTGATTCTTCTTCGGTGCAGCTCCTTCATCACCTGCAAGGCCCGATTGCAACTCTTCCAAATAAAGTTTTACCTTTGGAATTGTAGGTCCCTTCCAAATTTGCTTCCAAGTTTTTGAGCCGATCGCGCGTGAAGACGAGGCTTGGGTAGCTTCCGCTGAATCTCGTTGATCCATAAGCCTCCGGTACACCATTTTCGGATGTGCCATTCCCGATCTAGAGGCTGGCCAAACCAACCTATCTCGGGTTCGGTCTCTTGTTAAATGGATTGCATGGATGACTATGTTTTCCTTGTCAGTTATGGTTTCCCGAATCAACCCCGTGTCCCATCTCGTCCCTTCGTCCCGCATAATGTCTGCCACCCTCGTGTTGTTGTCCGTCGAGTTGGGTGTGCCACATGAGAGCCTATATCTGTTAATCCCCGGTACCCAAGCATCCTGAAATAGTCAGATAGTTTCTTCATTACCTACCCGCCATATTCCTTCTTCTTGTAGTATGTTCCTCCCTTCGATTATGCTTGACCAAACCCAAGATGCTCGCCCTCCCTTTTTCGCTGAAATATGTTTGAGTTGGGGAAGTAGATACCTTACATTACCTCTGCCCAATATGCCTCTGGATTATTCTGGAGTCGCCATGCCGTTTTGGTTAGCATAGCATCATTAAAGGTATTGATGTCCCTGAACCCCATTCCCCCTTTATCCTTTGGCTTAGTCATATTCTCCCATTTCCTCCAGTGTATCGTTCGTTTGTCCATGCTCTGACTCCACCAAAACTGTGCCATCATTGCCATCATTTCTCCGCACCAGGTTTTTGGAAGTTTAAATAAGGCCATTGCGTATGTTGGAATAGCGGTTATGACTATCTTGAGCAATATTTCCTTCCCTGCATTGCTTAGGTACAAATTCTTCCATCCGCTCATTTTGCTCCAGATTCTATCCTTCAAGTATCCTAGTGCCTCACGTTTAGATCGGCCCCAAGCCATGGGAATCCCAAGGTATTTCCATACGTTTTGTGCTTCCTCTATTCCCAGTATTTGACTCATGATCCGCCTGCTTCCTAGGGTCGTCCCGACACTAAAATGTATGCTCGATTTTTAAAGGTTGACATTTTGGCATGATGTTTGACTGTATTCTTCCAATATTGCATTGAGTCCATTCACATTCCGAGCGTCCACTTTTATGAAGAATATTGAGTCATCCACGAAAAGAAGGTGGTGGACAATTGGGCATGTCCTCCTAATCTGGATCCCTTCAATCTGTCCCCTCTCAACAACTTGTATGATCTGTATGGATAATACATCAGCCACAAACATGGTGACTGCATTCCCCATGTCCTCCGTGATGCTCATCCCTGTGTACCGGTTCCAGACGCTCTTGGGAACTCCTTGGACTGCCACCGACTTGACAATTTTGTCACTCACGACCTTGTCCACACACCTCAACCCATGGTGTTCTTCGGTTGTCCCTTGCAGATTGAGGGTGAGGAGATCGATCCTTAGCTACATATGGCCAATTGAGGTTCAGAGTGTGGGTTCAGTTCTGGCTTGGGGAATTCTGTGGAGGTGTGGGCGGGTGGATTGGGGGATGGTGCTGGCAGGTTGGGACAGTGCCAGTGCTACTATGGTTGGGGCCTTCAATTGGCGGCACTTAATCAGTGCTTAGGGCTTGCAATTAGCGTTCCTCAGAGAAGAGTTCCAAGATGTATCCGCTGTGCAACAACGACAGAATAGTTGGGTTGCCTGGGCTCAACTGCGGGGGTGGCCAGTGCTGCTGTGGTAGGGACCTTCAATTGGCGGCCCTCAATCGGTGATTAGGTCTTGCAATTGGTGTTCCTCGGAGAGTAGACCGAGGCAGTATCCGCTGTGCTGCGACGACGACTGGAGATTTGGGTTTCCTGAGCTCAGACGATTCCGACAGCCTCCTTCCCGGGACAGATTCACGGGGACGATGTGGTAACCCACCGGTGTGCCCTAGGACGAGGGAGACTTTCTCTCACTAGAGGAAAGAGACGTTTATTTTTTTTCCCTTTCGTTTCAATTATTTTTAATTATTGAAAATTTGTAAAATCACAAGCAGGCAGCATATCCCAATAACGACATTGAATACAATAATGACCCGTTCGTTTTAAGGAATGGCCACGGATTTGGGCTTACGGATTCCGTAAGCCCATGTTCGTTTGGTGGAATTGACCATTCCTTGAAAATGGATTCCGGGCGGCCCGGGCTTAGGGAATCCGGGTAAAAACCTCGGATTTCCTAAGCCCACACGGGTCGGAATCTAGAATCAGCTGCCAAAAGACCAAATTGCCCTCGCCATTTTGAAAAATTTACGAGCGTGCCATCAACTGATTCTAATTGACAGCTTCTGCAAACGTCGACAGCAGGGTTCGAACCTGCGCGGGCGTAGCCAAACAGATTTCAAGTCTGTCTCCTTAACCACTCGAACATATCGACAACTGTGTTTTTTATCACCCTTAATTTGTACTATAGATTTTTGAGTGTTTTTTTTTATTTAAACTGAAAATTCAAAAAAAATACCAACATCAAAATCAAAATTAGTATTTAAAATTAAATTAAAATAATAAAACAATTCAATTTAACAGGACAAACCCACGTTCTGTATAATGTATGTGGTGACTAACAACATTTTGTATTATGTATGTAAGATGTATTATGTATGTGGTCATGTTTACATTATTTATTTTTTTTAAATAGAATTAATAAATTAGTCTTTTTAAAAAAAATTCGTTTTTAATTTATTTTTTTTAATAAACGTTTTTAATATTTTAAAGTTTTATAATTAATTAATACAAATTATTTTTATTATATACTATACATATACAAAGATGGGCAAATATGTCATTTTACCACATTCCATTCCTTTTCCGTTCACAATTCCACCAAAGAAACAACAGAATTCCTTATTCCGTTCTATTCAATTCCACAAAAAAAAAAAACTTCATATTCTTAACTCCTATTCCTTATTCCCAATTCCTATTCCGTATTCCGTATTCCGAATTCCGTCAAACAAACGCACCGTAAGATTGGTGTAACATCGCCCAATAACGACATTGAATACAATAAGATTGGTGTAACATCGCCCAATAACGACATTGACTACCTTAATTATGATTGGTCCTTTAGTAAGACAATCGTCTCCCCCGACAAAACCACAACTTCTTATCTGTAAGCTCGGTAGACGGGACTGTACATGCAACTCTCTGCATATTGCACAAGATCTTCAGGACGCGGCAGACGCGAAGCCAACCCTAGAAAGAGGAGAAAGTAGGTTAGGTATGGTCTCTCTTAAATGGATGTTTGTAAAAACATTCAAAACAACAGTCTTCTAGGAAGTTTGTAAAACATTCAAAACAAGGAAAAAAGTGCAAACCCCCCAGTAGTAGGGCTCACCCAGATCGTATGCCTTGGCAGCTACTTTTGCTGCTATGTGTGCAGAAATCTTTCTGATGTTCTTCAAGGGGGGATAGATGAGACCGTTATCGAAATTATCCCTTGAGACTTTACTCGCTAATGCTTCCGCTAGATAGTTCATTGCATATGCAGGATAGATTTAGATTACAAAAAGCAAAGAAACAAAACTGAAACGTGTTTTGAATATACAATAAGACTTACAAGCTGCAAGAAGCATATCATCATGAACACGGATGGCCCCAGATATCACCAGACCGAGCCCAAAACCCGGGAAGATGTATGCGTTATTTGCCTGAATTGCTAAAGATCAAATACACATGATCAAGAAAGAAGAAGAAGATAGACATTGGTAGGGTCAGTAACTTGCCTGTCCAGTGATATGAACTTTTCCGTTGTACTCAACAGGGTCAAATGGACTTCCACTTGCGAATATCGCCTTACCCTACCAAAAAACACATAAAGTTGGACCTTTATGTTTGGTTTAGTTTCAAGAATTTATTATGCAGGAATTGAACAAACTGCACCTTGCTCCATTCATAGGCTTCTTCAGCAGTGCACTCCGATTGTGAGGTCGGGTTGGACAAAGCCATGATGACTGGTTTCTATTCATTCGTCCATATCAGAGAGCATTTATCAGTTCTTTGTACTGATTTAACATCAGTAAAAAGGATTTAACAGCTTAACTAATTAAGATAAGCATTAACCTCATTGATGGAGGCCATGGCTTCAATGACCTCCTTTGTGAATGTCCTTCCGACTCCAGATGATCCTATAAGAATTGTTGGTTTGATTGCCTGCGAATCCACCATCGAATATGTAATACAGAATTATAACTGAAATAAATTAGTTTTCCACACCTTGACAGCATTTAACAGATCCTTAACCGGTTCGTGTTCGTGAGCCCATGGCTTTTTGAAATGCTGAATCGAATTCTTACGAGAGCTCACTATCAAACCCTGCACAAAACAAAAAAAATGAGTCCGTCGGAAGCAATTGAGCTCTTTTCAAGTTCAGTCGTAGGAGTGGCAAATCGTGTGTATCAATACATTTATCGTGTGACACTTACCAAACACGAACATACACGATAAGTTTATCGTATCATGTTCCTCAACATCAGGAATGAAGCCGGAATTTAAGTAAGTGAGGGCAATAATTAGTATAAGGGCAAATAGTTAAAATAAAAATAAAAAATCAGAGAGGCAAATATAAGAATTTAAAGGGCTAAATTGAAAATAAATATATTTTTTAGGGCTAAATTAACATAAATCCAAAAGTTCAGGGGGCAACCCTCACCCCTAGGTGGCTTCGTCCTTGCTCAACATGAACATGAGACACAATTTTTCATGCGTGTTCATATCGTGTTGTTGTATGGTAGTCAATTATATATTCACATGCAAGAATTATAAAATTGTTCATCATAAGAACTAATAATTCAAATATTTAACTTAGAATATCTAAAAAGATTTTTAAAAACTATTAAATGATATTTGTTTATAAAAGTAATAAAAACAAAATTTAAACCCAACTTTAATATTGATCCAAAATAAGTACAACTTTATTTATCGCGTGTGTCGTGTTCTGATACCTAAACACAAACGCGGCACGAAAATAATTTCGTGTTTTTGAATTATTGTATTTGTGCTATCGTATTATCCTTCTATTATATGCTTTCATGAACACAATTTTTTCCATGCATGTTCGTTTCGTATTGCGTAAAAAATTGTTAAGCTTATTCAGTTTTAATGAAATATCACCTTTGAGTCGACCAGCCAGATTCTCTTTCTTGCTTCCTCTATGGGTAACTTGGTCTGCAAGTAAAGCATGAACAAAGGCTCAATATGATACTAATTACCTAAGCATGTTCCTAAACGAATTAAGAATTTGCGCGTTACCTGCTTTGACAACTCTAGAGCTATAAGCTCGGCAATTCCAGTCCCCGCCTACATCGATAGAACAACATTTGTAGAAAAAAGTTCTGACATTCAGAACTAAAAACGACACCAAGAAAACTTGTAAAGGCGGAAACTTACTTCTCCAGCACCAAAGAATAAGAAAGTATGCCCAGCAAGAGAACTACCAAGTAACTTGAGTGATGCAACAACTCCTGCAAGAACAACAGCTGCTGTCCCCTGTAGTAAAAAAACAGTGTTCATAGAATGTTTCGAGGTAGCATTTGTGATGATCGCATGTGTTGTGAATAATTGCCTGGATATCATCATTGAATACGAGATGAGTTGTGCGGTATCTTGAAAGTAGAGTAAATGCATTGTGGTTGGCAAAATCTTCAAACTGCATATTTTCTGGGAGAATTAAGGAACAAACAACTGCACTATGATACTAACAACTGCACTATATTCACCTGGACAAGAACTTTTTCTCCATAATTCTTCTTCACAGCACACATGAATTCATGCAGTAAATCGGAATACTCCTGAAAATCAGACTAAATGTCCTGACAGTGACATTGACACTGGAAATGAAAACGATCTAACTAAATTGGCATTGAAAGATCGAAGATAAAACCCAAAGACCTGCCCAGCTGCCCTCTTTTGGCGAAGACCAATGTAGAACTCGTCGTTCAATAATTGCTCATTGTTTGTTCCAACGTCAATTGTCACGGGCAAGCACTACGAGAGCATGCAAATGCAGGTCTTAAGGACAATAGCAGCATAATTTACTCAACTCCTCATTTATGGTAAAAAAGAAGAAGTATTACTGCAGAAGGCCGAAGTCCTCCTAATGCTGTATATAGTGCCAACTTCCCAACTGGAATCCCCATTCCCTGAAAAACAATCCAAAGACTTGGTAAAGTCCAACCTTTTACTATCATTATTATCTTCTTGTCTGAATAGAAGAAATCATCACCTGGCAGCCGAGGTCACCCAGTCCTAGAATCCTCTCACCATCTGTGACAACTATGACCTGAATGCTTCTTTCAGGCCAGTTCTTTAGGACCTCAAGAATCCGACCCCTGGAAAGTCCCATTTCATTTATTATAAATAACTACACTAAATTTACCCTGATAATGGGTGAACATTTTCTGCAGAAAGGAAGATGGTGTCTTACTTCTCCTTTAAGCTTATGAAAAGACCTTGTGATCTCCTAAAAATGCTTCCGTATTTTTGACAAGCCTCACCCACAGTTGGGGTGTAAACTATCGGAAGCAGATCTTCCACGTTGTCAATAAGAAGCTTGTAGAAAAGCCTCTCGTTTCTCTCCTACAAACCAAACCAACTCAAATAAATAAAGATAGTCACTCTCCTTTATGTTTCATGCTTTGAGTATAACCTGTAGATCCATCAGTGCCATGTACTTTTGCAGAGGAAGTTGATATTGTTGTAGAGTCTTCATCAACCTCTTCTCCTGCTCAGTAGATAATTGAATAGTGCATGGCGGTTAACAAAAAGCATGAATAGGGCCGTCGGGATGGATATTTGATGAACTATACGAACCTGAAGTTGTTGAGAAAGAACTGCAGGAGGCAAAAGACCCCGCAAATAGTGTGTGTCCCTCTCTTGTTCTGTGAAAGCTAGCCCTTTGTTATATCGAGGATCTCTCAGCAAAGTATAGCCACTTTTGTTGGTCGAAACATAGCCAAGACGGTATTTCAGGTCTCGGATTAGCAAAAGGATGAACTCCATTGATTTCAAGATGAAAAATAAGTTGAGGGATCACAAATTTATGCAGACAAATATGCCACGCTTTACACTCAGTGAAGTGCGAGTCAAGCAATTCGATATGAGATTCTACAGATCAATATTCCTAAACGAAGGGCAAGCAACGTATAGAACATACCTAGAAACAGAAAAGACCCATGGGGTGACGAGCTGATCCTCCGTAGCTTGGTCCTCTCCATAAACATCCTCCACGCCACCTCCAACGTTGGGCTTGGGCTCTAGCACGCTACTAGACCCTCCATTCAGATCCTTCATCGTGCTCTCCATAGATAGATCCAAAGCTACTCTCTGTGTCTTGCACTGCCCGGCCACTTGCAGGTCAGAATACTTGCAGAGAAGGAAGGAAGAAGATTATAGAGAAGAGACACAAAGCAAGACAGGTGTCGTCTCCTCGTACATCAAACTGTGTGAATCATCATCGATGACTGTTTACTGGAACATGGTACGCTCTTCTGGAAAGCTCATGATCGTGGCAATTACTTGAAGCACGCGTCAAAACATTGTACAACTTGGTTCCGTTGTTCCTAATAGTAGATTAAAGTCGACATATCACTACTACAAGAAACTCATGTATTAGTGTCGGTATAAAATTGTCACAAAACATAAATGGCTCTGCTAACGGTTAGCAGCAACGAAATATTTGTTAGGGTAGTCTCGTCGCTAAGTCGTTTACCTACGACAATTGACCGTTGTCAAATGTATGCCGCTGCTAAGATAACCTCTCCCACAACCCCTTAATAGTCAAAGTAGGTTGTTGTTAAACACAATGAAAAGGTGACGAACACATTTTCGATGTTATAGATGGTCTTTACTGATGAAAATTAGTCATCGTTAAATTGCATTTTTAACAGTGAATTTGATGGTCTGCCTTTTATTCGAAATAACGTCGATTAACTTGTTGTAAATACATATTTTTAGTGATAACAACCACTAATATCAGTTTATGTCGCTGCTAAACACAAACTTTTTGTGTCAACATCCACTAATCATTGTTAAATATAAACTTGTGTGATGTATTTTTATTAATTATCTAGTTATTGCTATATGATATGAACTACACAATACATTGTAAAAAAATATCATATATTATTTATCCAAGTATATATATACATCTTAATAAACATCAAAACTACAAACTTACAATAATTTTGAATGTAAAAGAACAAGTCATAATCCTTAAGACTAGGGGAGATCAAGCACCAAATTATAAAAGTAACATACTTCTGTAAGATGATTGTCCCATGATAACTCCATCATGTCCACGTGGGATACTATATCAGTAGTTTCAGGTGCCTCAACTTGGAGATGATAAACATGTGACTTGCTGTCTCTAAAAAATATGGGACCTATAGTATTTGGGCCAGTCTGTAATATCAGAAAACGAAAGCCTAGTAGAAATTTAAACAATTAAGAAGACCAGTGGATCTTTCAATTTGCCAAAATGAGAACAATTAGGCTAAAGAGGTGAAATAGGTACAAGAGTAATATAAACATCAATGTATATGAGCTGTAATAAAGGAGCACCTTGAATTAAACAGCAAGAGGATCAATGTATATGAGTTGTAATGAAGGAGAACCTTGAATCAATGTATATGAGCTGTAATGACTTTCATACAGCTCCACCTACATAAAGGAGTGGGTCTAAGTCTAAAATTAACAGTTCTCACGAAAAATAACATATGAAGCAAGAGGATCAAAGACATATAACAAGACTAACTAACATGAATATGTCAAACAAAAACCATGAATATGAGTAACTAGAAATTATGCCAGAACTGCAGTACAACCTTTGCATTGTCTAGTTACTTGAAAAGCGATTATGCAGAACAAATTTTCTTCATGTCCAACCAAGATTATGAAAAAATTGTAAGAGGAACATGTCTTTATATACCTCTCTTCCACCTTTCGTTTTTATCCGATGAAGCCTAAAGAACTTCATAATGAGGGTATTTTCAATGGACTAAAGGTCAATACCTGAAGATCATTGGACAATAGTCTTTCTAATGGAAATTGATTGAATAGTGTGGAGGTGTAAAATGAGAGCCGCCTTTCCAAGGAAAATACACCCTTAATCTCGCATGCTTACCAAAATCAGAAGATCGAACTTCACGCCTTGAAACTGGTGTTGTCTTCCCAACAGTGTACCTTCATACACAACCTGATTAATTTAGAATGTAAGATCACTCAAGACAATGTATAAACTGAAATAAGAATATGGTGAATAGATTTTATGGAAAAAGCAAGAAAGTCGACCCTTACTTAGCCTTATGCAATGAAGGGATTTAGGATTGGATAGATTTACCTGATACCAAGTTGGAGATTGAGCATTAGGTAGTAACTGCGGTTGGTGATGGAAGTGTTAGACTAATGAATCTTAGGATCGATTTAAACATGTTAATAAACTGAATAAACACATTTAAATCAAATAGCGGAAGCTTGAATCGAATTAGTGAATTTACCTCCAGCCATTGCTAAACCGAGTTTCGTGATTCGTTTGGAGCTTCTAAACCCTTACTCTTCACAGTAGATGGTGTATTCTGATCTGAATTGAAGAAGAGTGGTGTCTAGGGACCAAAACCGAGTATGCTCTATATAATGCTCTATCCATCAAAGAGCATAAATGAAAGCATTGAATGGCTGCTTGTTTGGACGAATGATTGCTTAACTTGTGGACCAATTTCTGTTGTTGATTGGCCATAGAAGAAGAGAAAACAAACTGAATTTCTCTTTAGTAAGTGCATGCACAAATTGAGCAAATGATTTGCACAAAGTGGGCAACTAATTTGCACAGAGTGGGCAACTAATTTACACTAAGTGGGCTGCTGTAATATTTTATACAACATTCTCCCACTTGGTCCACATTTATATTCCATCATTCACCTTAATGAGAAAAATGAAATATATGAATCATGGCGATATGTCCTCTTATATTGAGTATTATCTTCCATGTATTACAATATATATCAAGTTTCTCAACAATAGCCCATAAAACTTAATGAATAAACCTTATGTTCATTCAAGGTCCAAACTTTAGTAATGTTTTCTCAAATTAACAAACATATTTGTGCACAAAACCAAATGAGATAACATCAACTGAATAAGAGTATCAAAATATAAAAATGAATACTTACATCATGGAACCAAGTCCCATTCTTTCTACATGATCCTTGAATTTCTTTGGTGGCATGCCTTTAGTCAAAGGATCAGCAATCATCAACTCAGTGCTAACGTGCTCAATGACCACTTTCTTTTCCTTAACACGTTCTCTGATGGCCAAGTATTTAATGTCGATGTGTTTACTTCGACTACCGCTTTTATTGTTCTTAGCCATAAACACAGCAGCTGAGTTGTCACAATACAATCTTAATGGCCTAGAAATAGAGTCAACTACTCTAAGCCCAGAAATGAAACTCTTTAACCATACACCATGTGATGTAGCCTCAAAACATGATACGAACTCGGCTTCCATGGTGGAAGTAGCAGTCAAGGTTTGCTTTGCACTCCTCCAAGACACGGCTCCACCAGCAAGCATGAAAATGTAACCTGATGTTGATTTACGTGAATCAACACAGCCAGCGAAATCCGCATCGGAGTAGCCAATTACCTCTAAATTATCGGTCCGTCTATACATGAGCATGTAATCTTTTGTTCCTTGAAGGTATCTCATCACCTTCTTTGCAGCTCTCCAGTGGTCAATTCCTGGGTTACTCTGATATCTCCCAAGCACTCCAACAACAAATGCAATGTCAGGTCTAGTACAGACCTGAGCATACATCAGGCTTCCAACAGCTGAAGCATATGGAATGTTTTTCATTTGTTCCCTCTCAAGCTCATTTTTAGGACATTGGATTAGACTAAATTTATCACCCTTAACAATGGGTGCTATACTTGGTGAACAATCTTTCATCCGAAATCTCTCTAAAACTTTGTTGATATAGGTCTCTTGAGACAAACCCAAAATGCCTCGAGATATTTCCCTATGGATCTTAATGCCAATGACATAAGATGCTTCACCCATATCCTTCATATCAAAGTTCTTCGAGAGAAATTGTTTCACCTCATATAGCAAACCCTTATCATTGGTTGCAAGCAAAATATCATCCACATATAGTACCAAAAAACAAGTCTTGCTCCCACTGACCTTCTGGTATATACATTGATCCATGACGTTCTCTTCAAAATCAAATGAAGTGATGACATTATGGAATTTAAAATACCATTGTCGGGAAGCTTGTTTTAATCCATATATAGATTTATTAAGCTTACATACCAAGTGCTCACCATTAACAGAGGAGAATCCTTCAGGTTGTTTCATATAAACCTCTTCCTCTAGATCACCATTAAGGAAAGCCGTTTTCACATCCATTTGATGCAAATCCAAATCAAAGTGGGCAACCAATACCATGATCACACGAAGTGAATCTTTCTTAGATACAGGAGAAAATGTTTCCGTGTAGTCAATTCCCTCCCTTTGAGTGAATCCTTTGGCAACGAGTCTTGCCTTATATCTCTCAATGTTGCCTTGTGAGTCTTTCTTTGTTTTGAAGACCCATTTACTTCCAATGGCTTTTACACCATCAGACAACTTGACGAGATCCCAAACTCGGTTAGATGCCATAGAATCCATCTCTTCTTTCATGGCATTGTGCCATAAGTTCGAAACCTCAGAACTCATGGCCTGTGAAAACGTCTCAGGATCATTTTCGGCTCCAACATTGTAGTCACATTCTTGTAGATACACAATATAGTCACTAGGAATCGCTGATTTTCTTACTCTAGTAGATCTTCTTAATGCTGAATTAACAATCTCCTGAGTTGTAGGATCATGTTGATCAGCAGTTTCTTCAACAGTTTCAGGCATTTGTTGAACTTCAATATCTACTAGATCAGGATCAACAGTTTGTGGTACTTCCATGACTGGTTCTTCAACACGCATTTGAACTTGAGGCGCGTTGTTAACAACAATGATCAGTCCATTACTTGAAGTGGCATACTGAGCATCTAAATGATCTTTCTCAGGACCTACGCCCTGGGATTGATCGCTCCCACTTATAAAGTCATTCTCAAGAAATTTTGCATTTCTTGATTCCACAAACCTAGTGCTATGATTTGGACAATAAAATCTATATCCCTTAGACCTTTCAGCATATCCAACGAAATACCCACTTATGGTCCTCGGGTCCAACTTCTTTTCTTGTGGATTGTAGACTCTTACTTCAGACAGACAGCCCCAAACGCGTACATGTCGCAAACTTGGTTTCCAACCTTTGAATAACTCAAAAGGTGTCTTTGGGACAACCTTGGTTGGAACTCGGTTTAATATGTACACGGCCGTTTTAAGAGACTCATTCCACAAGGATTTAGGAAGTTTGGTGCTAGCAAGCATGCTTCGCACCATGTCCAATAATGTTCGGTTTCTCCTTTCAGCTACTCCATTTTGATCCGGAGAGCCAGGCAAGCTGTATTGGGCAACAATCCCATTCTCTTGAAGAAACTTCGCAAATGGACCATTCGCTTGTCCACTTTCAGTGTATCTACCATAGTACTCTCCACCTCTATCGGATCTCACGATCTTAATTTGTTTACCACATTGTTTCTCTACTTCAGCTTTAAACACCTTAAAAGCATCTAGTGCTTCATTCTTATTGTTAAGCAAGTAGAGATACATGTATCGTGAATAATCATCTATGAAGGAGATAAAGTACTTATTTCGGTATGCATCCATGTCTGGACTACAAATATCTGTATGTATGATTTCCAATAACTCAGAGCTCCTTTTGGCACCTTTCTTAGATTTGTTAGTCTGCTTACCCTTAATGCAACTTATACAAGTCTCAAAGTCAGTAAAATCCAGAGCACCAAGTACCCCATCATTCACTAACCTTTTAATTCTTTCAATGGAGATATGTCCCAATCTCCGATGCCACAGTATAGAAGACTCTTCATTCATAACACATCGTTTAGTACCAACATTTTCGTGAACATGCATAGAAGTATGGTTATCATTATTTTGCAGATTAAGGAGAAAAAGACCATCAGACAAAATACCACATCCAATAACATCAGACTTATAAAATAAATTAAATCCAGAGTCTGAAAAGTTAAAGGAGTAACCATCTGATACAAGTCTGGAAACTGAAATTAAATTCCTAGAAAAACTAGGAATATAAAATGTCTTCTTCAAATTTAAAATGAAACCACTACTTAAAACCAATAAGCACGTCCCAATGGCCTCTACATGTGAGGGCATCTTATTTCCTGAATAGACACTGCGCTCACTTCCCATCGGTTTCTGCAGGTCTTGTAAATCCTGCAATGAATTGGTAACATGGATTGTAGAACCAGAATCAATCCACCATGTATTATGATTAACATCAGTCATATTGGATTCATAACAAACAAAAGAAAGTCGAGTACCTTTCTTATCAAGCCAATTTATGAACTTAGAGCATTGTTTCTTAACGTGCCCCTTCTTTTTGCAGAAGAAACACACAATCTCCTTCTTAATGTCCTTCTGAATAGGAATTTTCCCCTTTCCCTTGTCCTTAGCTTGATCCTTGTTCTTCCCAGGGGCCGTTAAATTCACATTTTCTTTTTCCCTTCCCTTTTCCTCCATGATCAGTCTACCCTCTTCCTGAACACACATGGTCAACAACTCATTGATCGACCATTTATCCTTATGTGTGTTATAGGATATCTTAAATGGGCCATACTGTTGAGGTAAGGTACAAAGGATGTAGTGAACTAAGAAGGATTCCGACATCTCAACCTCCAATGTTTTCAATTGGGCCGTTATATCCCTCATGCGCATGATATAATCACGCACACCCTTAATGCTGGTGAGCTTCAGGGACGAAAACTGTATGATGAGGGTGCTCGCCATTGCTTTATCTGAAGTGGCGAATTGCTCATCAATAGCCTTTAGTAAGTCTCGGACTTTGTGATAGTGATCGACGGAGCCCCTAATACCAACAGATATTTTTGTCTTTATGAACATAACGGAGAGACGATTAGATCGCTCCCACTTATCATAAAGAACAACTGCATCAGGAGAGCTGGTTTCAGTTACTGCAGGGGGCTCCTCCTTCCTAATAGCATAATCTATGTCCATCCAACCCAAATGAAGGAGAATTCTTTCCTTCCAAACTTTATAGTTGTCCCCTTTGAGTTCGGGAACATCACATCTCATATCAGTGTAATTAACAGGTTGAATTGCTGCAATAAAATTAAATATTCATGCTCATGTTACTAAATTTGAAGCAAATAAAAGTACAAAACACTTATAATTAAATTTATAACCATGTAGAATTAATTTACCAAAATTATATATAAAATCACTATTCATAATCGGTTACTGTTCCTGACCGGTTCACTATTCATTAAACTGTTCATCGGTTACTGTTCATCACTGTTTGATGAACAGTTCATCTTCTCCAATCAGACGAACAGAACAGTTAATAACAGAAAAAACAGAGTGTAAACAACAAAAAACAGAGCATGTCCAATTAGCAAGGCAGAGACAAAATCAAAGTGGCTCTGATACCAAATGTTAGACTAATGAATCTTAGGATCGATTTAAACATGTTAATAAACTGAATAAACACATTTAAATCAAATAGCGGAAGCTTGAATCGAATTAGTGAATTTACCTCCAGCCATTGCTAAACCGAGTTTCGTGATTCGTTTGGAGCTTCTAAACCCTTACTCTTCACAGTAGATGGTGTATTCTGATCTGAATTGAAGAAGAGTGGTGTCTAGGGACCAAAACCGAGTATGCTCTATATAATGCTCTATCCATCAAAGAGCATAAATGAAAGCATTGAATGGCTGCTTGTTTGGACGAATGATTGCTTAACTTGTGGACCAATTTCTGTTGTTGATTGGCCATAGAAGAAGAGAACACAAACTGAATTTCTCTTTAGTAAGTGCATGCACAAATTGAGCAAATGATTTGCACAAAGTGGGCAACTAATTTGCACAGAGTGGGCAACTAATTTACACTAAGTGGGCTGCTGTAATATTTTATACAACAGGAAGTACCCATACAAAACTTCAGTTTAGCTTCCTCTCCAAAAATCAATTTAGTTCTTACCTGTAGCTGCCGCCAGCCACTCCTGTCGTCTCGCCCCTTGCCCCTTCCAAGCCGTCTTCAGTTTGGTCCCAGTTTCTCTCTTCCACCACCGCCAGCTCCAGCTCGTTCGCCCCGCTCGCCTTGTCTCGTTCGTTTAACGTCGCTCCGTCTGTCTCTCCTCTGTTCCTCGCCGCTCTCGTCGCGTAGCCTCCGTTTTAGCTCCCGTCGCACAACCTCCGTTCCAGACTCCGTCCGCGGGCTTCCTCGACCTCGTCAGCTTCACGTCCCTCACCTCTCGCCGCTCGCCTCCAGACTAGGGGTGAGCAAAAAATACTGGTTGGACCGAGACCGGCCCGACTAAGACCGAGACCGACTAGGACCGAGACCGAGCGGGCGGGTTTTTTCTTCTAAAGTCGGGATTGGGCTCGGGTTCGGGTTTTTTCCCGAAATTCCCGATTAGGACCGGCCCGGCCCGAGTTGCCTAAAAACCTAATACATAATATTATATATACTATACAAGTATAGTAGTATACAACAACTCACAAAGTCTCCATGTGTGTTTGGATTGTATGTTCTATATTTATAATGTGTGTTTGGATTGTATGTTTGATACTTGATTTATTGTGTTTGTATGTTCTAAATTTGGTGAAAATTCGGACATTTTTTTTTTTTTTAATTTGGATTGAAAATTTCGGTAATGGACCGAGACCGGCCCAAGTCAAGCAAGACCGACTCGGGCGGGCTTTTTATATCGAAGTCGGTCTCGGTCTCGGTTCTCCAAAGGTGAAGACCGAAATTTCGGGCTCGGGCTTGCCTAAAAAACCGGCCCGGACCGCCCAAGCTCACCCCTACTCCAGACTCCCTTTGTTGTAAGCAGTTCCACATAAGCAAGAAGTGATATAGAGTTATGTTAAGATTTTTTTTTTTTTTTAAATTAAATGGTGGTTCAATTTGGTTTAGTGGCGGTTCTATCAGTTTAGTGTGAGTTCTTATCATTTAGTGACGACAATGGCTAATGTTAGTTGACAATATGCCATAGTTGTTTGTGCATTCTTAATGTCGTCTCACCCCTTGCCCCTTCCAAGCCGTCTTCAGTTTGGTCCCAACTTCTCTCTTTCGCCACCGCCAGCTCCAGTTCGTTCACCCCGCTCGCCTTGTCTCGTCTATTTAACGTCGCCCCGTCCGCCTCTCCTCGGTTCCTCGCTGCTCTCGTCACGTAGCCTCCGTTTCAGCTCCCGTCGCGCAGCCTCCGTTCCAGACTCCGTCCGCGTGCTTCCACGACCTCGTCAGCTTCACATCCCTCACCTCTTTCGCTCGCCTCCAGCCTCCCTCTGTTGTAAGCAGTTCCACAGAAGCAAGAAGTGATATAGAGTTATGTTAAGATTTTAAAAAATAAATAAATAAATGGTGGTTCAATTTGGTTTAGTGGCGGTTCTATCAGTTTAGTGTGAGTTCTTATCATTTAGTGACGACAACGACTGATGTTAGTTGACAATATGTCATAGTTGTTTGTGCATTATTAACATCAACAATAGTCGCCACTAATTAAATTATTTTACCAAAATAATTGAATTTGTTACTGAATGACTATAATAATGTCGAAAATATATTGACACACAAACCTATTCTTACATTTTCTCTGGTACTTATGTTTTAACGACGACAAATTGAGTAGTTACGGCAAACAGTCGTTGTTATTATCATCATATTGCATAACAAAATGTTTCGCATTTGAATATGAGCATTTACAACGGAAACATTATCTGCTACTAATTGAGTCATTTAATCTCAACACTAGGTCGACATTACACATTCATCCATGTAAAAAATAAAGTGATGACAAAAATTAACACTAAATGTATCTTATAACGGTGGAAAACATATTGTGGCCAATAAGTAATAATAACGACAACAAAAACTGTCGACAGAATAACCATATTTTTAACTACAACACTTAACGTCAACATGAAAGAACCGTCGATGTTGCAACACATTATTGTAGTGATATGTTATATCCTCCTCTTTTTCATCTCGAAAAAAATTACTGCACGTTAATTACACCCAAATCACAGTCTAAATTTTAAAATTTCTAATTAGCTATACTATATTTTGGACAAATGTTACCTTTATTTATTTTTTGATTAAATTTAAGTAGAAAAGGATGTTAACAAATAATTTATAAAATTATATTATTTTTTAAAATACCACAAAAATTGATAGAAAAAACACGTTTTTAATATAAATAGTTTTATTAAAACTATAAAATAAACCAAAAATAATAATTAAAGTTTTTTAATAGAAATATTCTATTAAAAAATTTTATTTTCCTGTTTTAAAAATTTTACCCATTTTTTTAAAATAATATAGTTTTTCATAATATAGACCAATTATGTGTTGCCACGTCAATTTTCGTTTAAATTTAATGAAAAAAAACGAATGTAACATTTTGCCCCAACTCTAAAAGTAGAAATACCAAAATTTTAAAAATAAAAAATTCATATAGAAATTTGATATAGGTACAATTTGGTTATTAAGCATTTAAAAAAAATTATTTGCTAAATTACAGTAGGCGTGTAAAAATGGAGAACGACAACGCTAGATGAAATAATGTTTTTGGGGAATATATAAAAGAGTTAATTACTTAAATGGTTACACATGTTTGACCATTGTGTAGAATGGTTACACATGTTTGACCATTGTGTAGAATGGTTACACATGTTTCAAAATGTGACTAATAGATTTTGTCGTGTGACTGAATGGTTACATTTTTTTGAATGTGATTAATTGATTACTCTATCATTAGCCATTAATCTTTTCCGTTAATTAATTTTTTTATTTGTTATCTTTGTAAGGGGAGAGAGTAGTAAAAGAACTCCATATTCTTTTTTCTTTTTTTTTTTGTTGTGAGAGAGCACTTTTTCACTTACGTTACCAAATTACTGGGCCAGAACTGAGCTAATTGCTCCTTTTGGGCCTTTTTTGAAAACAGAGGCGCAGAGCATATTAAAAGAAGAACAAGAACGTACTCGAAGTATTTCTATTCTTCTGTGAACTTCAACAGCAGAACGAAAACCTTCATTGGTCGCATATGGAGGATCAAACCCAACCAAGCTCCAAAGCGGAGGCAACCTTGCCACAGATGGAGGAGGGCGATGACCAATCCACAATCGTCGACCTCTGCAGCTACCAGCTCCACAATCTCGACGGCATCGAGCTGCCGCCCAACCTCACGGAGCTGGATTTGACGGCCAATAGGCTGTCAAGTTTGGACCCTCGGATTGGCCTGATTTCGAACCTCAAGAAGTTTTCTATCCGTCAGAACCTCATAGATGATGCTGCGGTGGAGCCCTTATCTCATTGGGAAGCTCTCTCTGGTCTCGAGGTACCTTTTTTTTAAAATGGTTGTATCAGAAGTTAACTAATCGGACGGGGTCTTGCGGTAGAAATATCTCATTTAAAAGCGTCGCAGATTTTTGTTCCCAATGATCTTAGGTTAGTGGGAGCTTTCACTTGTAAATTTTGGATCATCTCAACGCAATTTGGATGATTCTCGGAAGTAGCTTTTTTAGATAGTATCCTTCCTGTGCCATGGAAGAAGAGTTCACGATATAACGTTATTTGGATTTTAAGGTCCTCTTTTGTACTGTTTGATTATTTTTTGCTCATTCTCTCTATTGATAATATGGAAAGCTTTTGCTGTTAATTGCAATATGGAATAGCTACGAGACGTAAAAAACATAATATGAGTCTGTGGAACGTACTGGTTGAATATATTGGCTCTATTTTTGTTGAACAGCAACATGAGCGTGCAAAGCTTACTTTTTTAGGGCTAAATTGGAGTACTCTTAGAAAAATTTGATCCATATTTTTTTTTCCTATGGTCGTCCCAGATCAAGTGTCGTAACAAGCATATCCTTTGAATTAGACGAGCGATTGGAGTAAGTGAAAAGATGTGTCTTTTGGTAATGAAAAAGACCAACTACTTCCAAAGAGTTGCAATTGTAATAAAATTTGGTAGATTATCGTATGATAGCACAGTTACTATCAATGAGGACAGTTAATTTTGTATATATTATAGTATACATCTAGGTGTGTTGAGTGGGAAATTCCAGACATCCTTTTGAAAGATAGTCGAGCAAACAATTTAAGTCTACCAGATATGAAGGTTTGCTATCACTCATCATGGTACATTTCTCATTTCTGGTACCTCAGCTGTAGTACTTTTAAGTATCTTGTATATGGGTATAACATACTGCTGTTGACAAGGTTTAGGACTTCTGGGTAATTATATGGTGATAATGGGACTGGGATTAAGAGAATTATTTCAAATCGACTTAATTTAAGGAAGATATATTTTGCTTCAAGGCTCCCATTTGAGATTGTGTATATATTTATAGCTTTTGACTAAATAAGAAAGACTGATGATCACAACCGGTTATATGATGCAGGAGCTAGTTCTCAGGGATAATAAGCTGACGAAGATACCTGATGTCAGCATTTTCAAGAAGCTTTTAGTTTTTGATGTCTCTTTCAATGAGATTACCTCTTTGAAAGGCACATCCAAGGTCTCCAAAATTCTCAAGGAGCTTTATGTGTCAAAGAATGAAGTTACTAAGATTGAGGAGATTGATCACCTCATTGAATTGCAAATACTTGAGCTTGGTTCCAACAGGTTACGGGTTAGTATTCTGAATTTCTGAATACATTTCTCATGCAGAACCAGACACTAGATCCTTCGTCAATTATCTCCATTGATGTAAGATGAGTGCCAAGATGATAGCATAAGTCTTAGAAGCTTAAACGGTATGAACCAGTAGTATCATATTTGCTGAGTTGTCTAATTCCTTTTTCAGGTAATGGAGAATCTACAAAATTTTATTAATTTACAGGAGTTATGGTTGGGAAGAAACCGTATCAAAATAGTAAATCTATGTGGTTTGAAATGCATAAAGAAGATCAGCCTCCAAAGCAATCGCTTAACCTCCATGGCAGGTTTTGAGGTATGTAACTGATATCGTTTAGATTGTCAACCAACATGGTGTCGTTTCTTAAGACAGAGATTCCAACAACCGTTTTTTTTTTCACTTCAGGAATGTGTTGCTCTTGAGGAATTGTACTTAAGCCACAATGGAATAGCAAAAATGGAAGGGTTGTCGAACTTAGTTAGCCTCCGTGTATTGGATGTTTCATCAAATAAGTTGAAGTCTGTTGATGACATCCAAAGCCTTACCAGGTACATAATTCCAAGGTTTCTTGATGGATCTACACTACTTATTGTATATAGCTACTTGTAACACCGATAAATATGCAGGTTAGAAGACCTGTGGTTAAATGATAATCAAATAGAATCACTTGATACAATTGCTGAAGCGGTTGCTGGTGCAAAGGAGAAACTCACCACCATCTATCTTGAGAACAATCCATGCGTATGTTTCTTTCACTCTAGCCTTCAATAGCACTGCATTTCTGTTATAAGTCTTATGAGAATCTTAAAAGCCAATCAGCCCTTTTAGGTGTTACTTGTTGGTTAGGGCATATATGTTGAAGTCATCATGAGTTGAATGAGTACCACATTGATGGGAACAATAAAGAGATACACCATATATACAAACTGGCTATCTCCTCCTATTACCAATTGGTTTTAGGATGAAACTCAATTTGTCTTAGTGGTTGTCATTTATTTGTCTTAGTCGTTGTCATTTATTTGTCCATTGGGTTTGACTCGACTTGAGTTAGAATTTAACAATATAGCCAATTAACATTCTACTCTATTGCATCTCATCTCTTTCAGGCAAAGTCTCCAAATTACTTGGCCACAGTGAGGCAATTTTTTCCGAATATCCAGCAGATTGATTCTGAAATAATATCTTAGAAGTTATACACAGGATTTGATTCCTTTATAAAGAGCTACCTTCTACTGGTAATTTCTCCCCCCAATTGTGCAGTTCAGATGATCAAATGACATCTTACTCTATGTGCATCTATTGTGTCTTAATCATTTTCTTATTATCTCTGCAGCAGGTGTGATCCATGATATAGGTTATAAAGCTAACTGTTCTTGTTCCAGACTTTATGTAGAAAGTACCAACACCTCTGATGCTTTGATTTTGCTATCAGGTCTTGTTTCAGACTCTTTATGTAACTTAGATTCCCTCATATTTAAAAGAGGGGGCTGCTGTTTTTTTCTGATGTGTGAGCAATAAAGCTTTCAAGATTTGATATAAGGCAACCATTAACTTTATGTTACAATTTCGACCACCTGGTATGAATAAAATCTATTTTCGGATAGTAAGCCTCTCTTGGTTCATTAACTTTGTTCCTTTTTGATGCAACGGCCAACCAAAAATGTGATCAATTGGAAACTGCTATTCGTATTTCAAATACAGATGTTCGTACACCACGTTTTGAAATTGCAACTAAACTTCTGAAGTTAATACACGCACATTTTGAAATAAACTAAGCGAGCTTAGTTGCAAGCTGACTCCATTGTAAGGTTGAGCAAAAGGAAGGTGTCTTCTCGCCATTTCATTGACGAATTACTAGCCTCTCTGCAATTTGTCCTTGACCAAAGCACTGCATCCGATGCAAAGCCTCGTGTAAGAAATTCTCCTCATCCACTTCTACTCCTTGCAACTAAAACCAGACAAACAATGACAGTGAGGAATCAATTGAATCACAACAGTGATGATATATCACTGACAGACAAAACGAACTTGGGATACTCAGCGGTCAATGCAAGAACAACACAACCACACATACCAAGAATATACCCAACAAATCCAATGGTGAAAGTACCTTGAAACATGGACTGTTGAGTTAACGACCACCTCTCTCAAACCCGATCCGGGTCCGTCCAGACCCTCCTCCTTCATAACCTTCCCGCATGGAGGACCCACCACTAGCTCTCATAGTTCCTCCAGACCCAACCTTATCCATTGCTTTCTTACCCTTCTTAACCTCAGTTAAGAACTGATCCAAACCAAATGGATCAGCCTCTTCAGCTTCCTTCTCAAACTGCACCGGCCCCTCTCTTGGCCCACCAGCCCTATCGGACGCGCCAGAGAATCCCTTATCGGGTTTGAACCTATCCGTCTTCAGTATCTTCTCCATTTGCTCATCTGCATCACCGTACATTTCACCATCTGCATCCTTTTTGGGTCTGTAGAGAGTAGACAGCGTGGGCTGTGCAGTAAAAAGTCCCTTGTCATATACATTATACTGATCATCAGTAGCAAACCCAGAATCCATTCCCTTCTCTTGGTTAAACAGCCTCTGATCATACATAACCTCTCCCCCTCTACCTCCTGCTCCAGTTGAAGCCATACCCAGTGCAACTTTCTCACTAATATCTCTATCTTTATCTCTAGTGATCTTGCTTTTCTTGCCAATGGCAGCATCTTTAGCTTCCAATCTCCTCTCCCTCTCCCTCTCACGGCGCCTTTCCTCACGGATTTTCTCTCTCTGCAGCCTATCTTCTCTCTCCTCTCTAGATTCCTTAGGTGGATGATCTTTCTCTCTACCTCTTTCTCTTTCCCTTGGCCTTTCTTGCTCATAATCATCTCTCATGTCTATATCATCTAGGTCTGGGCCACTTCTGTCTCTACCAGATGGGATTGGGGGAGGAGGTGGCAGTGCTGCTGACCCAGTTCTCTCAGAACGTGCTTTCTGGGCTAAAGCTCGCAGCTCTTGTTCCTTCCTTTCTTTCTCCTTCATTAGCATTTCCTTCTGCACTTTAGACCTCATAGCAACTGCCTCTCGAGCCTTCTGCTCAGCAACATACAGAGCCTCCGAAAGCTTAGCAAAATTGTCATTAATCTGCACTTCTTGAAGACCCCTTCCATCAGCAGCAAGGCGCTTGTCGAGTGGGATAGTATATCCTTTTGGATTCTTCCAATTTGAAATACAAGGCGGGATTTTCCAATCTTGCTGGTCTTTGACAGTGACAGGCCGAGGTGGAGAGTGCATAACAGGCACAGGTGGGGACCCAGATGCCTTGGGTACCCTCTTGTGCTTAAACTTTGGGGGTTCAAGTGGGTCCACAGGCATTTCCACCATCCTAATGATCCTTTCCTTTGCACCGGAATTAAAAGCAGCAGATTGTTGGGATGGTTTGTATTTGATAAACTGAGAATCTGATGATTGTTTAGGGACGTTCTTGGGTTGAGCTGCGCTCAACCGAACATTCACTATCTTCTCCAATGCAGCCTTTGTTTCCTGCATTGTTTCTTCAATCTCTCTTTCTACATCCTCGCCTTCTTCTTCGTTTTCCTCACCCTTCAACACCTTGGGGATGAGATCCTTGTGGTGGCTATAAACAATTTTTTTTGAATTCTCATTCTGCTTAACAATTGCATCATATGCTACATTCCCATGAGCATCGACTGTCACTGGAAGAATCTTTGAGCCTGGTTTTCCAGATTTCTCCCTGCCCATACCAAGTGGGTACTGTGCGATATGGATCTCAGGGAAAGCACCTCCATCTCCAAAATCCTCAACTTTGCGTGGAACAAATCCCTGGCGTTTCAAGTATGGAGGCACAGGATTCTGCTTGACCACAACAGCAAGCTGTTCAGCCTCAGAAGAGCTAAACCGCTGTTTGAACCACGGATCATTGGAGTGGTCATACCAAGTTGTCGTTGTCGATTTTGTAGGAGGCAGCAATTCATTCAAGGATGCCATGCTTCTTTGCAAACTCTGCCAAATTTCTATTCTACCTGGTCCGGGGAGTATGATGCTCAACTACCTGAAACAAAAGCGAAAATATGAAAATCATGAAACTAGGAATTCATTGAGAGATAAGAAGATTTGCTTACAACATCCATTCAAAGCAATTATCTGTAGCTGATAGTTCATTCAGAAATAAATCATTTTATAGAACAGGATAAACCTCCCTAAATCGAGAACTCCATAACCTTTTAGCCATGAAACCCCCAATATTTGATTAACACACCCTAAGCATACGCAGCCGGCATAGCAAACCCCACAGTTGGGTAATCAGAAAACCCTAGACAGAACTTCAGATGCAAGGCTCCAAAAATACGGAAATCAAGCGAACCTGGTTGAAGCGCATATCAAGATCCAGAAAGTGCAGAAATGGATTTGAAAAAATTGCAAGGCCGCGACCTTGTTAGAAGCAGCACGGCGATTGAGCTATTTTCAGATAGAACAACATTTTGAATATATGGGGAAATATATATATCTTTAAAGTTTAAACACAAAATGTATCTTTTACCATTTTAAATATATATATAAAGATAATTATCAAATATCTATATTTTTTTTTCCAAACAATACATATTCATTCATACTCCGAACCCGCAATGTCCAAAATACATATTGAAATAAACGAAGGTGGATGTATTAACGTCCAGTTAACTGTACACATCCCCTGTCTGGATTTACGAGCTATCCAATTTGCACTCCTATTAGCGCTTCTTCTTACGAAACTCCAACTTATGATCGGGATTCTTCGAGCCATGTCCATGATGTCTCTTAGAATGTGTTGTATCTCCCAAGGGCTTTCTTTCTCCGGCGTTTGTAGACCTTGTATAATCACCTGTGCATCTGATTCTATTATTACATTTGGCCAATTATTATACAAAGCTAGTTCTACTGCTTGAAAAATAGCCCTCGCCTCAGACATTATCGCATTTCCATCCCGGCCGTTCGTGTTCCTTCCAGCTATCACACGACCCCTCCAATCCCGTGCCACCACTCCCGTGCCCGCCTTCCTAGTTGTTGATTCCCATGCGCCATCACAATTTATTTTTATCGTTCCTAGCCCTGGTCGCCTCCATCTCGCCTCTCCCCCTTGTCCTTGGTTGGTCGGTCCGTGAGGTATGGTTTGGGCTACCTTCCAACATTCCTCGCTTAAGGTCCGTGCCGCCTCAATTGCTCTTTCCGGCCTCAGGTTGTCTTCCTCGTATACCGCTCGACATCTCTCCTTCCAAATTTCTCACGTGAGGCATTCCGCTTTTAACCGCACCTTTTCCCCATCTTGTCCTCCCGCATTCTCCAATCGCATGATTTGGTTGAGCCATTGTTCCTTCTCGGTTTCGGTCAAATGATCCCATCGCACGGTCGATCCTCCAGTCCATGCTCTTCTCGCCCATTCGCACTCGAACAGAGCATGCTTCTCATCCTCTTCACACGTACAAAAAGGGCATCTCGATGTTACTCCTATGCCCCGCCTTGCCAATGCCTTGAACACCGGTATTGCACGATGACCTGCTTGCCATAGAAAAGATTTTACCTTGGGGGTCGAACGGTTCTTCCATAGATCCCTCCATGATGGTTCGGTCTGTCGGTTTCTTTCTCCGGTTGGCATTACGGTCTCCGCCCGATCGATCTCCCTTAGCTTCCTATAGACTAGCCTCGGTGTAACGGTCCCCCCTCTTGCTTCCGGCCATATCCATCGATCCCTTCGTGCATTCCACTCAAGGTATATCGCTTGTATTGCTCGCCTTTCCGTTTCTATTATTTCGGTCTGAATCGGTTGTAGGTTCCAACATCTCGATGTTGTATCTATCAATTGGCTCACCTTCATTGCATTTCCATCATTGACTTCCAACTCTCTTCGAAGTTGTCGGTTCGGGCAATCCGGTATCCATCTATCCCCATATACACGTATGCTTTCTCCATCCCCTACTTGCCACATTCCATGTTGATTCATGACATCTCGACCTTGTAATATACTACTCCACGCCCATGACGGTCTCACTCCTTTTTTAGCATCTTTGAGTTCCCCCCTCGGATAATACAAGCCTTTCATGACTTGACCCCATAGTGCACTCGGGTTGTCACTTAGCCTCGATGCCGTCTTGGTTAACATGGCCTTGTTGAAGTCCCATAAGTCTCGAAAGCCTAATCCACCCATTTGTTTCGGCAAAGTTAACTTCCTCCAACTTACCCAATGCATACCTCATTTGTCATCACGTCCATTCCACCAAAATCGAGCAACTAACTGTGCTATCTCCTCACACCATGTCTTAGGCAATTGGAATAACGTCATCACATACGTAGGAATTTCCGTCACTACGGCCTTGATGAGCACCTCCCTCCCTGCCTTGTTTAGGAATATCGATTTCCACCCATGTAGTTTCCTTAGGACTCTATCCTTTAGGTACCCAAGTGCTGATTTTTTTCGATCTACCCCAATTGGTGGGTATGCCAAGATAGTTCCCTGCGTCTTCCACCGCCTGTATTCCTAGAACCTCCTTCACCACCTCCTTTGTTTCCTCTTTGACCGTGGCCCCAAATAGAATACAAGACTTGTTGAGATTCACACTTTGGCCCGACGCCTCACTGTACCTCTCAAGTATACCTCTCAACACCCTTGCATTCCTTTCCGTTGCCCTTATGAAGAAGATTGAATCATCCGCAAACAATAGATGATGTATCTCCGGACACGTGCTTTTCATGCGTATACCTTCTATCCTCCTTTCCTCCACCGCCTTACTTATCTGCCTAGACAGAATATCAGCCACAATAATGAAAAGATAATGTGAAAGTGGCTCACCTTGTCTCAACCCCCTCGTCGGTCTAAACTTGACTGTCTTTTCCCCATTGATCACCACACTATATTGTACCTTCGTCATACACTCCTCTATCCATTTACACCACCCTTCCTCAAACCCCAACTTCTTTAACGCCTCCATTACAAACCTCCATTCCACCCTATCATATGCCTTCTTCATATCTAGCTTAACTGCGCACTCTTCCTTCTTTGTGCTCCTATTCGTTCTCATGTGGTGGAAGACCTCGTGTGCTATAAGAATGTTATCATGGATGAACCTGCCAGAGACAAACGCACTTTGGAAAGGTGAAATAATGTGAGACAGTAAGGGTTTTAATCTATTAGCTAGTACTTTGGATATGATTTTGTAATTGAAGTTGCACAAGCTAATTGGTCTAAATTGCATAGGGTTGATCGGGTTAGGCACTTTAGGTATAAGCACAATGTCAGTGTAACAATAACTGGAGGATAATGTGTTTGTTTCAAAGAAATAATTTACCGCATGGAACACATCTTGTCCGAGCATGTCCCAGAACCTATGATAGAATACCCCAGGGTACCCGTCTAGCCCCGGTGCTTTGTTCCCTCCCAGTTGGAAGACGACCTCTTTCACCTCTTCCATACTTACCCTCTTCATAAGCACCTCATTCATCTGATTTGTTATCACCCTTGGTACCCCATCCATTTGTTCATCCATACCTCGACATCCCTCGATCCGAAATATCTGTTTAAAATAGCGTATGCATTCCTCCTGAATCTCTTGTTCTTTCTCAGTCCATGTTCCATTTGTTCTCTGAATCCTTCTAATCTGATTGCCCCTCCTCCTTTGTACTGTCGCTTGGTGGAAGAACCTCGTGTTCCTGTCCCCCCTTGGAGCCATTGCACCCTTGATTTCTGTCTCCAAAATTCTTCTTCATGTTTCCATGCTTCCTCCATCAATCGCTTAACTTCCATTTCTTCTTGTCTATCAATATTCCGTCCTTGTTTTCCTTGAATTTCTGTCAGTTTTCTTTGGAGATCATCTATCCTCTTCTTGTAGTTCACCTTATTATCTCTACTCCATTTTGTGAGTTTCATTCGGCATCTACCTAGATTGGTAGGTATATCTGTCCCATCTCCTTGAGTTTGCAACGGTCTCCATGTTTCCCTCACCACATCGGCACACCCTTGTTGCTCCAACCACGCACTCTCAAACCGAAACCATCGCTTTCCCCTTCTCATGTTCGGGTCCATTTGGATGATCAGTGGACAATGATCCGACCCTAATATCAATTTATGGGTTACTCTTAGACTCGGATATTGTCCTATGATATCTGAATTGGCTATAGCACGATCTAGCCTTTCACTTATTCTCTGATCACCTTCTCTGTTATTCGTCCACGTGTATGGGGTTCCACAAAATCCCATGTCCACCAATCCCGTATCTTGCATCATACTGTTAAACGCATCCATCATTCTTTGTTGTTTTGGACGACCCCCTTCCTTTTCCGTGGCCCGTGCAATCTCATTATAGTCCCCCCCCCACATCCACGGCCTCGTTCTCCCATTTGCTAGCCCCCTTAACCTATTCCACAACCTCATTCTTTCCTCCCATTTTGTGCTCCCATATATCCATGTGATGTGGATCTCGCCCTTCCCATCTTTAAAATCCACCGTAGTATCTATCATTGATCCATCTTGCCCATGTATCTCCACTTTTATCTCCTCGCTCCACCATAGGGCTAGGCCCCCCGCCATCCCTATCGGATCCACATGAATTCCGTGATCAAGTTTCAGTCTCCTCCGAACTCTACTACACACCATTTCACTTTTTTTTTTTTTGTCTCCATCAAGTATATAAGCTTCGGTTTTACCCTCCTCCCGAGATTGGCTAGGTACGGAACTGTCAGGGTCGATCTCAATCCCCGACAGTTCCACACCATGACATTCATTGAGGTGGGGGGCTGTGAAAGGACAGCCTCCCGAACCCATATCTTCCTCTTGACTCGCTACCAGTACCATTCTTCGTTGGACACCCCAGCCCGACCTTTACCCCTTACCCCCTTTGTCTCCACTCGGTTTCCCATCCTATCTTCCTCTTTGCTCTGTCTTTTGATTCGTTTTGTTTCGACATTCTCTTCATCCGACTCTGAGTCTTCATCGAACTTCCTCTTTAAGTTGACCTTCTGCATCATAGGACTTAAACCCGTCTGGATTGTGACTGGATTTCGTCCCCTTCTCGGTGAGTCTTCCGGAGACTCCACAATGTAGAAGTTTCTCCTGTTTGCCTTGGGAGATCTGTGTGTTTTGTCTCGGTGGTCTTCTGGGCTATGCATCAATTCTGTTCTGTCACTGATTTTGCCCTTCTCCGGTGTCCAGATTCCCATGATCTAGACTTGTGGCATTTCCTCCTCGATTCCCAGCAGCCTACCCTGTTCTAGATCACCAGTTCGTCCTTCCTCATTATGCATCATGTCTTGCCTTCTAAGTGGTGTCTCGGTCCAGTTCTGATTGTCTCGGCTTGTTCCAATGGAGGCCTGTCTTCGCTTGAGCATTTTACTCAGATTTGGGTGGTGGATCGTGAGATGCAGTTGTTGATTGTCCTCCCTAGTTCGGTTTGATCCCCCACCCCGATCAGTTTCTCCTTCCCTTTTTGTTTCTTCACGGTTCAACTCCAATACATTACTATCCTTCCATTCTGTAATCTGACCCGCTGCACTTACTTCTGCCTTTCCCTTCCATGGTACCTTCCTCCACAATTCTATTTCCATGTTAATTGGTTCGGTTCCCCCAATCACTGCTCCTATCACACCTTCTTCTCCCTTTTTTTGGTCCCTATTCCTGCATTGTTCCCCACTCGCCACACCATCCTCATTCATTCCCCTTCCTTCTGGTACTCATGTCCCCCTTGCTTATGCGATGTATCTTTGCCTTCCCCTTCCTTCCCTGCCCTTTGCTTCCCCCCTTCTGTTCGATTCCTCTCTCTATCATGTTTCTCTTTCATCATTTCCTTCCAAGTTTGCTTCTTCGGGTTGTCACTACTACTCCCTTGTTTCCCGAGCATCCTACAGCTCTGACTCTTCTTCCTTGGTCTATCGACCCGAGTCCATGGCCCGTACATCGGACCCCTTCTTTTGTCTCTGCTTTCATTATTGCCTCTCTGCACATTCTTTCCCCATGCCCAATTCGGCCACACCCGAAACAAAAGTCCGGTAATCTTTCGTACCTAACCTCTGCTCGGGCCTTTTCACCATTTTGTCTGGTATACCATATCCCCGCCAGTAGAGGATTACTGGTATCCACCTCCACCTTGATTCTTAGATAATCGCGATCCAACCCCATCGGTCCTATTATTTCATCAACTTCCTGTACTAACCCAATGCAACCTCCCAGCTTTAGTGCATTTTTTAGACTAAATTTGTCAATCTCAAGTCCATGAATCTGAACCCAAAACTGCACAATATTGAATTTCACTTCGGTTGTTTTAACATCCTTCCTTCATTTATGCAAGGGTTAATTACCTCAACCGTTACCTATGTTTGGCCTATGTGATTAAAAGGTTACTCATCTTTTTTTGTGTAGCTGAAACGTTACTTAAGTTTGAACATGTGACTGAAAGGTTACTCCGTGAACTTTCCGTCCAATCTGACCGTCAAAGTGGCACGTGCACAGCACATGACCTAAATAAAACGATTTGAAGACATTTGAAATGACAATAATGCCCTCCTGTCACCTTTGCAACGTTTCCCCCTCGATTTATACACATTCCCACACTCAACTTCCCATAATCTGATTTCATCCACACCGAAAGAACCGAGAGAGAGTGCAGCGATTTCCTGGCGATTTTGTAGGCGATTTCCTGGCGATTTTTCTCTGCGACGCAAGTGTAGTCTTCGACCGAAGTGAGTCTCCAATTAAGTTCGTTTTTTGCCTTCGATTGAACTACGTTTAAGGTGTCTGTACGCATTCTTGCTATTTTCGCACGTTCGTTCTGTTGTTCCTCTGTTTCCCGAAGTGAATCGTCGATTAGGCATGATATTAGGGCTTGGATGTTTGTTTTCGGTACGAAACAAGGAGATTGCTGCATAATATGTTCTTATTTGGTGTTGTTTGGGCGATTTGTTCCCGATTGCTGTTGAAGTTCGGTTTGTAGGTTAGGGTTCGGTTTGTAGGTTGCAGATTTGTTAACAAAGCTTTGATTTTGAGTGTGAAAGTTTTGTTTTTTCAGTTTGTACATGCTGTTTTTGATTTGATTCGGTTGGTTATTTGTTTACAAATGCTGTTAATGAAGTTTTTGCTGTGTGAATTTGTTGTTTTCTGGTTACGTTTGTTCCGCATTATGCTGTTAATGTGTTATCTATGTTCACAGGAATGGCATCCAAAGACAACCTTCATACGCTGTACATTATGTATGGTGGTAAGTGGATTGAGAAATCTGGAATTCACGTATATGAAAGTCAGGAGAAGCCCTTCGTCATAGGTTGGGAGAACATGAATTACGAGTTCATATCCGGATTAGCCCAGATATATTGCAATCTATCGGACGATGGTGGACTTCTGTACCTCCCACCGAATGGAAACCCGAGTTCAGATTTGCGGGTAATCAGTAAGGAGAAGGACATTCCCGTACTGTTGGAGTCGCAAGGAAGTTGCCCTAAAATAGAACTTTTCGTGGTGCCTCCCCTAACCCAAGAGGAGTGTTTGAAGGATCCCTTCATGATGAGGATTCGCAACAAAATGGTTGAGAAGGCAAAAGCAGGAAGACGGAAGGAATCGAACATCGACATTGGTAAGAAGCGTGACAATGGTAAAGAAAAGGTACCGGTTCGTGACAAAGGTAAGAAACCGGTTGTTGAGGAAGATGACAGTGACGACTCTATTTTTGAGGATGATGTGACCCTAGCCAATCTTTTAGACGAGTTAAAGAACTTCAGGTTTGAGGGCGAGACGAGCGAAGACTCGGTTGAGGCTGGTCCATCGTGCAAAGAGGGTGCGAAAACCAGGAATGAAGACGGACATCCAAAGCAGAAGAGCCCGATAGAGAAGGAATGGCCATGGGAAGTCCCTGGTTTTGGGCCGGATTTGAGTGACTGCAGAAGCGATACGTTGGAGATGGGGGGAGACCAAGTCGTCCAAGATGATGCCACGACTTGTGCGTTTTATAAACATTACAAGGATGAGAAGAATTCTGGTGATTTTGAGCTGCAACTGGGCATGCTATTCGGCAGTCGGGAAGCATTCAAGCAGGCCATGAGAGACCATGCCATCTTCCATGGATATGACATTGTCATCCCGGTGAACAACAAAATCCGGATAGAGGTATACTGCACCCACAAGTGCGGATTCCGGGTTATTGCGAGGACGGTTAACAAAGAGAGCACGGTTCAGATACGGGATTTGGTGAAAGAACATAACTGTCCCCGTTCTCACATTAACCACAACGTCGGGTACAAATGGGTGTGCGATCATTTCATAGGTATGCTTCGGGACGACCCGAAGATAAGGGTAAGTTTTTTCACTGCTGTCAATGCTGTTTCGTACTGTCAATGTTGTTTCAATGCTGTCCATGTTGTTATGTCAATGCTGTTTCGCACTGACTTTGGTTGTCATGCAGAATCGCACTATTCGTGGTGAGATCCTACGACGCTACGGCTGGAAGGTGAATCGCTTTGTCGTTGCAAGGGGGATGAAACTTGCGAAGGACAAGTTGGCTGGAGATCGCACTGCTGAGTACGGTAGGGTGCGGGACTACGCTGCGACTTTAATTGAGCACAATCCCGGAACGACTGTGGTGGTGCACGTTGATTCCATCTCGAGTCCACTACGACCCCGGTTTGAAAGGTTGTACGTCTGCTTAGACGCTTGTAAGCAGGGATTCTTGAAGGGTTGTAGGCCATTCATAGCACTTGATGGATGTTTCCTGAAGGGTCCCGATGGTGGACAGCTGCTATGTGCAGTGACGAGAGACCCGGACAATGGTTTGTTACCAATTGCGTTCGCCTGGGTGGAGGCTGAAAACCAACAATCATGGAGTTGGTTCTTAGAAATACTTGTGAGCGATATTGGCAGTGACAAAAGGTGGACTGTTATGTCCGACAGACAAAAGGTAAGCATATGTTGTTTGTTGTTCTGTGTTCTTTCATGTTCTGTATTCTGTGATTAAATGGTATCTTATGTTCTGAATATGTGATTAAATGGTATCTTATGTTCTGAATTTGTGATTAAATGGTCTCCTATGTTGTGATAAGTGTGCTCCATCTGTTACTACGCAGGGACTCTGTCAGGCAGTTTGAGAAAAAGAGGACATCCATCACCAGTCAGTCTGGATCACTAGGTAGGAATATTGTTAGAAAGTTGAAGAAAATCACGGATGGCATTAGTGGTTGTGAGGTCATATACGCTGCGGATGGAGAATACGAGGTGCATGTCGCTCCGCACGTCTCATACAAGACGGATATTAACAGGCGTACATGCTCATGCAGGGCTTGGGATTTGAGTGGCCTCCCTTGTGTTCACGCGATAGCGTGTCTGTCGTATGCTCGGATTTTCGAACTGGCCCCGTACTGTGACCGAGTATACCATAAGGAGGCATACAGACAAACATACGCTGGTGTTATACATGCGTTGCCAGGGAGAGACGATTGGTGTAATACGGAAGGATTGCCCGTAGATCCACCAACTTTTAAAGCACGTTCGGGAAGGCCGAAAAAGAAAAGGGTGCGGAATGCCTTTGAGGAGCCTGCCCAAGGTTCAACCAGGTTGAGTAGGAGTGGGTTAAGGCAGTACTGCTCGACATGTGGAGAAGCAGGCCATAACAAGAGAGGCTGTGATCGAAGACCGAACCAACACACAGAATCGGTATGTTGTCGTCATTAACATGTAGGTTCAGTTTTGTCAATAACTTACAAATAAGTTTGTCATGTTCAGGATGCTGGAGGACAAACGTCAGAGCAAGAGACACCACCAAAGAAGAAGAGAACAGTGCGTCGCCAATTGGATGATGACGTTATCCCGACGCAGTCGAGCCAGACCACAACCCGTTCAAGGCGCAAAGCAGCTGAAAGAGAGAACGAACCAACACATGCACCTCAAACATCAGTTCCTAAGGTGAAAAAGCAGGTTCGGCAAAAGCTCCCAACCCGCAAAAGCGCCCCAGCCATACCTGCCGAACCAGCTCCTGCAGAACCAGCTCCTGCAGAAACAGCCACACATGTCGGAACAGCTCCTGCAGAACCAGTCGTTAATGCTGAACCAGCTACTGCACAACCAGCAGTTACACCGAGAAAACGTGTGAAAACGCTAGCAAAAAGGGTGAGTACATCTGTCTTTCACATGTTCGTGTTATCTTCACATATTAACGTTGCGGGTATGTGTAGGCCCACTCGAGCAGTCCGGCGAAACTAGCGAAACTGAAGAAAAGAAGAGAACAACCAACTGTTATAGAGATTGATGATACTACAGATAATGAACCCGTTCTTTCACAGTCAAGAGAGTTAATGGTTGTGGATCAGCCGCTCAAGACGGTCCTACCCAAGAGAACGAGGCAATTCTGGCGATCTACACAGTAGAGTACAGTCGTGGTCATTTTGGGAAGGTCTGTTGTCACGGACCTATTTTGGGAATATAGGATAGATCATGTTTTGGGATGTATTCTGACTTCTGGTTGTTGATGGATTATGTCGGATTCTGTGTTTTCGGATGTATTCTGAATTCTGGTTGTTGATGGATTATTATGGATTCTGTTTTGTCGGATGTATTCTGTTTTTAGTAACGGTTGGGTAACAAAATGTCCAAACTTACGTAACCTTTTAATCACAGTACGTTGAACATAAGTAACCTTTTAATCACATTTCACAAACTTAAGTCACCTTTTGAAGAACACTGTGGACAGTTGTGGCTTTTATTGATCTCGTGCCGAGAACTCGTTCAATGCATATGTTATCTGTCTGAATTGCATCATTCCCTTCAATTTCCACATACTTCTCACAGCTGAAACTATCATCTTCGATTGCTGGATCATGCCAAGATTTTGACGGTTCCATCGGTGATTCCCCTGCAATACAAACACACAACCTCCAATTGAAAAGCTACACTTACAGTGCTTAGGTCGGAGGTATGTTTGGTTCCAGTGACTTGTAATTAGCTGAATAAAGCTTGGGATTGGCTCAATTTGAAGATCGGCTCTGGCTAGGGTTAGGTTTCTGGTTCCTTCGCACGTTCGTCCCTGGCCATTCTGCCCTTTCGAGCTCCTGATTCCTTCCTTATAGTTTGATTGACTACCACCACGCAAGATTAAGACCTCCGAGCAGCAAAGATGACCCTCACGCAGTTCTGAAGAGATCGCCTCACCGTCGCCTTCTTCAGATACTCAGGAGAGAGAGTTTATACTTCAGATATTACGTTAAAATCGACTAATTATCAAATATCTAGCTAGCTGAACTTTATAATGTTTAATAATTAAGTAATTAAACTTTTGTTGTGTATATAGGTAGTCAAACTTTTTTAAATAAGTAAATATATATATATATATATATATATATATATATTTAACTTTTTACTAAAAATAGGGCAAAATAAAGTTTTTCCCTACAATTTGGATCAAATTTAAGATTCACCATTAATGTTTAAAATTTTAAATTTTAGTCCTAATGTTTGGACCGGATAAAAAATTCTCCATTTCCGTTAGCTGACCGTTTATTTTGGACGAAATTGATGCCATGTGCGTCTCACGTGCGTTTTTTAAGGACTGAATTGACGAAATTGTCCTCCAATCCACTTGTCCTCCAATCCACAATACCAACTTTCCTCTCTGTCTTCTTCTCTAGATTCTCCAATCCTCCCTGTCGTAATGATGTTTAATTCTTTTTGATAAATTAAGATAGAGAATGAATGATATTTAGAGTGAAAATTTGATTTTTGCAGATAGGCTCTTCATATGCAAATGGAAGTGCAACACAAATTTCATGAACAGATCGAGGTAGAAGATTGAAGAGAAAACTTCTTGAACAGAAGTTCTTTCCGGAAATTGATCAGTGTGTAGAAGATTGAAGAAACCAGGGTTCACTAAAGATTTCCCCAGCTTCTTCCGGCGGCGCCCTCCGGAGATATCGGACGGTTTGATGAAGTTGGCGTTGCTGACTGTCGCAGCCGTGAAGGGGATGTCACTGAGATCTAGGTTGGGACCTCTCTTGTGTGGTCGACTTCGACTTAGGACCTCTCCTGCGCTTAGAATCGCTCATCGTTGGCCTCAATTATGGTTCGTCAAGGTTTGAGGGAGGCCGAGTTCAGAGCAAGAGAAAGTGGTCGAGTTCGTCAATTTGTATTAGCAAGGACTAGATTAGCTTAGGCGTTCAAATTCCAGCAGGAAAGTTCTTGACTTGGGCTTTGGCTACAGTTACAGGACTCCCTGATTGTTTCTCTCAATTTGTGATGGATAGTCTTCGACATTCTGATTCACTGGAGTAGAATGAAGTAGAAACTTCAAGTTCATATTCTGGAGATACCCAAGTCAGAAATGCTTCAAATTCAAATATTCTAACATGCGGAAGGGCATGGACAATATCTCTTTTGTTCAAAAGTTCAATAAGTGAAGAAATCTTAAGGCATTGTTTTTCGAGAAATGGTAATGACATCAACGAGGACCGTATCTATTGTTAATCTGTTCATGGGAAAGGCATAAATCGATTTTAGGCATATGTCGAAGGGTACCACAGTCCTCTGCTCATTTTAATTTCTGCCACTTGCAACAATCACAATAAAGGTGATGATGATGGACATGGTCTCCATTTCTGACATGGTCTCCATTTGAAAACTTTTGGTAATTGGGAGGATTCTCTAGAGAAGATGATGATGGACATGGTCTCTAATCCCAATAGGGTTAGGAGGGAAGATCGCTAAGAAACATGGAGGAGACATACATAAAAAAATGTGTTACTCAAAGCAGTTTGGTTTGGTTTGATTTTGTCATGAGTTAAAACTTTCTATTATTGAAGAGGAAGTTGATAGAAGTATAGCTTTGCTGAGCATGTGTATATAACTCTACACTGAAACTCGTTTGCAGTTTTTATCAGCATACTCTATGCACTTGTAACTAAACACACTACTCCTACAACCCAGTCAAGGTCTGTTGAAGGTGCTTGAATGAGTGGTGGTGCAGTATAGGATTTTGGTTCTCCGATATTCAGTAAAACTTTTGGTGCAATATAGGATTTTGGTTGCTGATTCCTGTGAAGAATTCTGCAGTAATTCAAAAAGAAGTAATTCTGCAAATGAAGTGATGAAGCTTCTCTAATTCTGACAGATGAAGCTTCTTAAGCTTCTGTCGATCCATCAATAATCCAATGTCCAACCTTATTCCTTGGCATCTCTTACTTGGTATGATTCTTACAGAAGTTGATTTCTGGGTTCAGTTTTTCTTGGGTTGTTTCTAATTTCTGTATTCTTCGTACCGATCTGCACTTCAGTCTTCTTCGTTGCGGCTCGAAATATGGATAGGGACTCTCCAAAAGCAGATAAGGTATTTGTCCATTTAAAATATTAATCAACTACTTGCCACTCACGTGACAAGAATTCCGTCTGAAATAAACGGATAAGTGACATAATGGGGGTATTTTTCATTCGGTCCAAACATTATGACAAACAATAAAAAATTTAAACTTTAAGGGGGAAACTCAAAATTGACTCAAACTTAAGGGGGGAAACTCGTATTTTATAGATTCTTCTAAAGTCTAAAATTTTCGTCATGTCTACCTAATTAGAGGTTCCAAAATTGACCCAACTCGTCGGTGACCTGCCCACGAGTCGTGTTTGAGTCAGAGTTTTTGACTCGTTGGTCATTTTGACACGACTCATGGATGACCCGTGAAAACACATGCCATGTTTGGGTCAGAAGGCTTGACCCACGGTCAACCAGTGATCCGTCTCATATATATATATATATTATATTAAAGCATTACAGGTGTCAAATATCAAGAAGTCGAAGATAACCCATGCAAGTTGAAGCTGCTCACTTGATGGGTCATGGTGAGTCGAACGAGTCATACTGACCCGCGGGTCATGGAGGTCGAACGAGTCTGACCCAATTCTTACTATTTCAGACGGGTCAGGTTTGAGTTTCAAAATCTGACTCATACTATTACACGGGTCGTGTTTAAGTCAGAGGGTCCCTGACACGACCCATGGGTCGACCCATGACCCATTTTGACACCCCTATATCTAATAATTTAGACATTTTTAGTTTAAAAATTGTCAAATTTGTTTATCACGTGATAAACACGCAAGTGATTCTGTTTGTTTTTATTATAAAATTAAAGAGGTATCTTTATTTACTCATTTAAAAATATTTATTTATTTTAAGTGTAAAATACGATATCACCCCTTAATCTTTAGTCAAATTTCGAGTTCCACCCTTGAAATTTAAATCTAAATCTTTATTTTCTTCATATTTGGTTAAACTTCGAGTTTGCCCATTTCGTTAATTTTTCAAGTTTAAAAATTTTACAATTTAACTTTTTTATTTTTAAAAAAATATTACAATTGGATCCCGATTTAGTGAGTTTGAGATCCAGCCCTTGATTTTCTGAATGCAAATAGTGGGAAGTTGCTACTTTCATTCCCTACATTGTTACCACAGGTACCAGCTACCTCTGTGCCTTTATTACTTGTGTTTTAAAAGAGGAAGACATGTTGCAATTCTTTCCGTTTGTAAAGCTGATTGTATGAAATGGAGAGAAGTCGGCATGCACCTTCTCTTGTTTTCAAAGAAAAAGTATTAAAATCTGTGTAACTTAATGAGACCTTGTCCCAATAAAATCTGTCCTTGCAGATTGGAAAAATCATTTACAAAGATCTTCCCCATTTTGATGTCTCCAGGATCTTTTCTTCCTTTTTTTACATTTGTAGTAGACCTACCTGGTAGATAATACACCTTATTTTCTATTGTTGTACTTCTCAGCTTCTTGTTTTTGCTAAAAATAACATGTATTTCAATATCGTTGACCTATCTTAATGAAGAAAATGCATGTTTGCTCATGACTTTATGATATTCTGATTTTGCTTCACATATCTTGCAAGCACGCCCGTTCGAATTGCGGAGTAAGATCTTAGTAGAAACATTAGAAGTTTAGGTTTTTGACAGGTTGATGAATGTTTGAAACATCATACTCAAGAATGTATTAGTCTTATAAAAAGTTATGTTTCTTTTGCATTTGAATTTGATCACATTGGAGGTTACTCTTTTGCTAGTTTTTGTTTGTTAAGAAACCTTGTACTTATTTATGATTTGATATAATTATTTATACAAGCTTGTTCAAATGCTGAAGTAACATACTAAGTTTTCTTTTTCAAATTACAAGAAAATAATTTTTTTGCTAATTTACCGAGTTTATTTGAGGATACTAAAGAAGAGTTTTTTATTTGACGAATTATATGTATTTACTTTGATAATTTATTGTAAGTTTTTGGTTTGGATGTGTATTAAGATGTACATAGATAGTGACGACATTTATTGTCACCAACTGTCGTCAACCTATTAGTGACAACAAGCTTTTATTGGTTGCAAACCTTTTAGTAACGACAATTTACCGTCAGAGAGACCTTTTGTCACAGAACCTATCCCGACAAGACTTAGCTCACTGCTAAAGGTTAGTGATGACAAATGAGCATTTGGTAATGACTTTTTACTGAAGTTGTAGATGTACATTCTTGTAGTGTAATTAGATTATTAAATGGTATTTATGTAATTTTGCATATGTTCCCAGGGTAAGGTGATAAGGTGGGGAGTATGGTAGGGTAGGAGGAAGAAGGGAGATAGGGGTAGGAGGAGGAAGGGGTTGATTGGGGGAGGTGGGTTATATGACGATAGGGGAAGGGAGGGGGCGAGTAGAGTAAGGGAAGGGGAAGGTGAGTTATAGGTGGAGGGGAGGTTATAAGAGGGTGGGAAGGAGGGGGTTAAAGGAGGAGGTGTGGGTAGGGGTGTGGGGTAAGGGTGGGCAGGGTGTGAGGCAAGGCTTGGGCTGGGTAGTGGGCTAGGCTAGGCTGGGTTGGGTTGGGTTTGGGTTTAGGGTTTAGGGTTGGGCTTTGTAGAGTTGGGTATGGATTGGGTTGGGCTTTGTGTGAACTGGGATGGGTTAGGTTGGGTTGGGCTTGGGTTTAGGGTTGGGCTTAGCTGGGCTGGGCTTGGGCTGGGTTAGGCTTGGGCTGGGCTTGAGTTTAGGGTTTGGCTTGACAAGGTTTGACTTGGCTAGGCTAGGTTGGCTTGGGCTTGGGTTTAGGGTAGGACTGACAATGTCTGACACGACACGATCTGCTTTAAAACGTATATGAGTTTGACTTAGTGAATCACGTGTCTAAACTAGGGTTGATCATGGGCGAGCCAGGCCGGTCTCAGAGGGAGGACCGAGACCGAGATCGAAATTTCGGTCTTGGTTTCTAGAGGACCGAGACCGACTTTGGCCAAAAAAAGCCCGCCCGAGTCGGTCTTGCTTGACTCGGTCTGGTCTCGGTCTAGGACCGAATTTTTTGGTTCAAAAAAAAAACTGGCAAAAAAAATTGTAGCAACTGAATGGAAATTGATCAGACTCCGTCTCGTCTTCAAGCTTCCATTCAAGCTTCTCATCCGTCGCAAAAGAACAAGAATCAAAAGATCGGAAGCTTAAAAATTAGCAATCAATAACAAAAAAATCAATTGCAGACTCCGGGACGCATATATTATCTCGTACATGGCAGTGACCTCTCCGTCTGTACGCCATCCCGAGTGGACCCCCTGAGACCGATCGTAGTTGATTATGGACATATCTAGAGAGGAAGAGGCAGAAACAGTAAGAACTAATGAGGAAGAGGAGTACCCACCCAAGCAGATCCATGGAATCCCATGTTTTCTTCCTGCAATTTCTCCGCTTTAGTATAATGAATCAAGTGTGGCAAAAAAGAAAAGAAAAAGTATAATGAATCAAGAGAGTGGGGACGATGGAGTCTCCATCATGGAGATGGAAAATGATGTGAATATAAAGAAAGAGGAAACGATGGAGTGGGGTGGGCTTCTTCTGACTTATGGTGTTCGGCTTCAGACGAAATGGGCTTCTTCTACGTGGGTGGGTTTCCTCAAGGTCGGGTCGGGTCGGTCCTAGTCGGGCTTTTGGAGAAAAAAAAACCGAGACCGAGACCGACCTTAAGGAAAAAAGCCCGCTCGTCCGGTCTCGGTCCTAGTCGGGCCGATCTCGGACCGGTCTTGTCGGGAATTCGGTCCACCAGTCTTTTTTGATCACCCCTAGTCTAAACAACTCTTACGATATAAATAGGTTTGGATATCATCTTCACGGTTTTCGGTTATGTACGTCGGACAACCATCTTCATCGAAATCGACACCAATCCACGTTGACTCGGACGACGATGTTGATAGAGTGAGATCAAGTGCCCCTGAGTTGTCAACTTGTCAGGAATTAGTCTTATCTCCCCAACCACTTAAAACGGGAAAAATCAAGACGAAGACTATGCAACGCGGTACTCTCACTTCACCGCGCTTTGTCCAGAGATCTACTCAGTTTAGTTGTTTGATTTTGAAACTTTATTTGGATAGAACTGTTTAATAGTTGATGTTTTGTTGTATGTTAAGTTCGGTTATTTTGGATGTTTGGTTCGATTATTTTGGAGGAAATTTCTGGATTTTAGGTTATTTTGGATATGTTTCGGTCAACAGATGTTTGGTTTGGTTGTTTTGGCTGTTGTATATAAACAAGATGTTTTGGATGTCAGTTATTTTGGATGTTTGGTTCGGTTCAATTGGAGTGTCACTTACGGTTATTACAAACATAATGGTGCAAAAACTGACAAGGACGAACATAGAACATGGAGAGGTATAAAGAGAATATAATTTAAATATTACATCACATGTAGGGCACGTGACTTCACTTAAACGAAAAATATAACTTCATTGACGAAAATGTGTAAATATAAACAAATGAAAACATATAAGTGTTAAAACACAAACAATATAAGTAATATAGGTGCAATTATAATCTCGACGATCATCCATCTATCCATCTATTTGTTTTATACTTTTAACTCAAGTTTAACTATCTCCTACTGTCTACTGAGCAAGGGAGTTGGACCGTCAAAGTCGACCCCCCTCCTCCCATCCTTCGCTCCACACGTGAAACAAAGTAACAAACTCTCTCTCTCTCTCTCTCCTATTTCCTGTGCTTCTTCAGTTCTTCCACACCTGGAGAAAAAGGATGGTGAGGTTAATACCTATGGCTTCCTCAATTAGTCACTCTTTCAGGCTCTCCTCATCCTTCGTGCCTCGATTCTGCTTCTCTCCCTCATTCCACTCGCCGTCTCAAAGACTCGCCTTCTCACACCTCGGCAGTTGTAAGCGTCTCTCTCTCTATGGCTAATCAATTTGAGTTTAGGAAGCTGTTTGGCATCTTGTGAAGTATGTCTAGATATATATTTTTTTCTCTCTTTCAGTTGATTGACTTCATAGTGTTGATTTGGAGCTCATCGATGCGAGATCAGATTTTACTTCTATAATTGATCGTCGAATTTTCTCATAGTGGTCGGAATTATGAAATCCATCGCAGCATCCGCTGCTATTTTTTATTTATTTATCAAAATGCCAAATTCAATTTGAACATCGTCAGTGGCCAACCATAGTCATAGTAATGTAGAAGAAATTATAGCCGCTCTCTACTTTTGCCTTGTGGAATGTCTAATTGTCAAACCAGACTTCGGAATTTCAAGGTGGAATCTCTGAAACTTATTCCTAGAAGAAAACCAGAAGAAGAAGATCGTAACTATTCTCTCCACACTTATGGTCAAGACATGAGTAGGGCTTCAACCTTGTACGGTAGTGAGCCAGGGTTAGTTGGACCGAGTGATCGAGCTGAGAGAGCTAACCACGGGGTGGATGAAACATAATTCACATACTACTTTGGGACTTGGGAGTTATCAGTAGTATGAGTCTCATTTTCTTATGTAGAATTTTAACCATCTTCGAATTCCCAGATAAGTCGAAACTCATTCAACCAGCGCATGATTGAATTATAGAGCTTGCTTGCTTGCTTTTCATTTTCACCCAATATAGACTTTCTACTTGTCCATTTAATCCTGGTTCCCATGCTTGAATTTTCTAAATTAAGTGTAACAACATTATTGATAATTAGTGGTAATAGTGCATGGTATAATTTTCTCATGACAATGGATTATTTGTGCTTCTGCAAAAGGTCGCTCTATGGTAGGTATCATTGTAACGTTTCAATGTTCCTGTTTCATGGTCTCTGTCATTAATTTTTATCTTCTGTATTTCATCGACTTCTAGCTGGTATCACGAGTGTCTTTCTATGCAGCAGTGATTGTGCCCATCTTTCCTCTGATTTGTGCCATCTATTCGTTATTTACCGTATAGGAAATAAAGTTGGCCTCTTGAGTCTTGACTACTTTACGAAGGATTGATATGATGTTTAGTGAGTGAAACTTTCCGAGAAATTGGATGCGGGAGACTTCTAATTCTGAAACTTCCTTTCAGTTCTTCAGTCTCAGAATTTTGGGCTGAGTGCTTCGAAGATGTCGAAACGAGAGAGTAATGTCAGTGCAACTGCTACATCTGAAAAGTTTGCACAGGAAAGCCCATCTGTAAGTCAAGAAAACCTCCTAGAGTGGGTCAAAAATGACAATCGGAGAATGCTTCATGTTGTCTACCGTGTTGGTGATCTAGACAGAACGATCAAGTATGCATCCAGATGAAAAATTGAACAATTTAATTTTTGCTTCTACTTTGGCGAGTTATTAGGATACAAATCTTGCGCTAGAAGAAATTGTTGAAATGACAGATTTTACACGGAATGCCTTGGAATGAAGCTGCTGCGGAAGCGAGATATACCTGAAGAAAGATATACAAATGCATTTCTTGGTTATGGGCCAGAAGATTCACACTTCGTCATAGAACTCACATACAGTATGTTTCCTTAGTTGTGAGTTTCTGTACAGCGTTTTTTCTTGATTGTGTGTTGATAATTATATTTCTCGTTTCTACTAAACTTATCCCCCACAAGATTACGGAGTTGACAAGTACGACATTGGATCTGGCTTTGGCCATTTTGGAATCGCAGTTGAAGATGTAAGTATTACAGATAATTTTCTTAGTGTTGAGTATGACATGCAAAGGCCTTTTCACATGCAATAGTTTTGTGATATGATCAATGTCCCTGTACGTGAAGACTAATCATTAATCCTTTCTGTGCTATGATTATGAATTTGAAGAGCATATACAGTTGCACAACGGTCTAAATTTTGGTTGGAATCATCTTGGTCTATATCTTTGCACCATTTATTTCTAGTCCAGTATCCTGGCACTTTATTTCTTCCATTTGCTTCAGTAGTGTATGATGGCCTATCGATGAATTTTTGTTACTTAACCTTGCACGTGTGCTCCATGATCTGCACTCTAATAGGTTGCCAAGTCTGTGGAACTCATTAAAGCTAAAGGGGGGACAGTCACGCGTGAACCTGGGCCTGTCAAGGGAGGCAGTACAGTAATTGCATTTATTGAAGATCCTGATGGTTACAAATTTGAGCTTTTGGAGAGAGGTCCCACTCCTGAGCCTCTCTGTCAAATAATGCTCCGCGTAGGTGACCTCGATCGGTCAATCAATTTTTATGAGAAGGTGAGACTTGTGGTGCACCGATAAAAACATGCAGCTTATTAACTTTACCTCCTGCTGTTGATTATAGCTTCTAATATAAATGCATGCATATTTTCTTTGATTGATTCAGTAATTCGTTATCATTATTATCTCAGGCGTTTGGTATGGAGCTTCTTCGAAAAAGAGATAATCCAGAGTACAAGGTAACTAAATTTTTATCCATTTAACCGTACCTCATGAGTTCTGATTGGTAGATCGACCATCTTATCCATTGATGTATCTGTAATATATATATATATATATTGGCATGAGTAGGTCATTCATGCTAGGAAGCAGCCATTAGACATGCAGATGTTCGAAATATTTCTTGTGGATTATCAAGAATCAAGATTGATGTTAATATCTGGAGAAAAGAACTCTTATGACTAGCCTCTCGTTATCTTGTTATTGAAATCATGAAGCTATAAGCCTATAACTATTTGATCAATCCAAATTTTTGTGCTGACCATGTAATAGAAGTATAGAACTATGCATTTTGCTGGAATGACGTGCTGCCTTTGAGATCTTTTTCCTTCCAATGAAATCTAGTCTAAGGGGAAACCTGGCACCTTAACTTGCCTTTTCTAATTTTGACAACTAGTAAAAAAGAATACGTCTCTATTAAGTTCGAGATAGAATTACAAGTCTGAATCTTTGGCTGCATGTTTTTTTTTTCTTCATGTGAATTTGTTTGAGTACTAATATGTGGTATTGTTTTAAACATAAACGTACAGGTGCTCCTTGGTAGAGTTGGTTGTGCCTTCGTTCTCCTACTTACAGATTCTTCATTGTTGTGCATATTATACAGTATACTATAGCTATGATGGGGTATGGCCCTGAAGATAAGAGTGCTGTGCTGGAGTTGACATACAATTATGGAGTCACTGAATATGAAAAAGGAAATGCTTATGCTCAGGTATGTGTCCCTTCCATTTCATGTAGAAGCGGAAAGGTCCCATTTTTGTTTAGAATACATACTGTCCTTTTTTGCAGATCGCAGTTGGAACAGATGATGTTTACAAAACAGCAGAGGCAGTTATATTGTACGGTGGCAAGATAACACGGGCACCTGGTCCATTGCCTGGGATCAACACAAAGATTACTGCCTGCTTGGATCCAGATGGATGGAAAACGGTATGCGTTCTTATCTCTATCCTTGATTGCATGAGATGCTTTATTTATTCATTCAACTGTGAGGATGAGAGGAAACGTTGAATTGGGATATTTGGATATCTGTAGGAGTTAACTACTGTTTGATTTTCAGGTCTTTGTCGACAACATTGATTTTCTTAAGGAATTAGAATGACAAAGATTTGAGGAGATCCCTGGGAGTTAAGTACGTGACTTCAGGAAAGATTTTTGTATCAAAGAACGAAAAAAAGAGATCCGTTTTTATTTAGAGAAGAGGTTTCTCATTTAGCAATAGGTCTCTGTCATAGTAGTTCTTCTGATGCATATTACTTCTGTCTGATAGTCTCTGCATTATCTATTCCAGAAATCAATATGTTTTTCAAATATATGAGTGGATGAATATGCATATACTCATATAGAGAGATACCAATTCTAGTCTTTGAATTACTTCTTTTTGGTATTGATATTCTTGGAGATGGTTGGAGCCGTTATGGGTTTCAAGTAGTGAAGCTAGTTAGCTGCCTATAGTCATGCCCAGGTACGAGAGTTAGATCTAAAAAATGTCACTGTTTGTTTGGAAGTTAGACCTTTAAAAGCTTATATTCGGACCTTTAATTGTTTGCAACCGATGATCACTGTTTTGTTGTATTGCCCATTGTTATTTCAAAACCATATCTCATGAAGTTTACACCAGCAAGTATTCGCGGTGAACTTTTAAAGATTAAAGGTAATTACTAAAAATAAAACTTGTCATTTATGGCCCACTTAATTTTTGGCACGATATTCGGATTGGATGATAATTACTGCGTTCTATCTATTGTCCACTTCCGTAATGCCGCATAAAATTTAGATGGACCTTTTTTGAATTTTTAAACAATGTGTTGGACCTTTTTCTAAGTACAACGGGGACGGGACTAAAATGAGTCTTCAAACATGCAAATCTGAAGTGTCTTAAATTCAGGTCATTTTTCAATTGCTTCAATCTTAAGTAACATAATGTGCTCCAACAACCGCACCCCAATTAAATCGGGGCAACTTGGGGCCCCAATCAGGTCGGGGTATAAACCAAGGACCCTGAGTTAAGGGCTTATCAATCAGACCCCAATACAACTGGGATTTAATTGGACCCTAGACTGAGTCGAGACAAACTAGGGAACCCATTGTTGGGGCTCAACGAACCTTGATCAAGTAGTTCTCAAATTAGGCCACAAGCAAGGGGGTTCCCTGATTGGCGTCCTCACCTACATAAGAGATCAGCCAAGGACGGCAATCTATTTCGGGTCAGACCAAAACCAAATTGGGGTTCGACCAAGCCTCAAGGGGTCCAATTGAGGCCTGACTGCACATGCCCCAGGGGTCCACTCCAGATAATCAACCTACACAAAATTGGCGTAGGATGGCGACTAGACGAGGAAACGTTAAGACTGAAAATATTTAAAAAGAATATCAACCTTGAGGTGAATGATTTTTTTTACCATTATATACCTGAAAAAATAAATAAATACAGAAATATTCTTAGTTTTTTAAAAAAATACGAAAATATACCTAACATAATTCATAGGTAGAGATGTGCTTTTTTATTACTCGCAAATCTCATTCGGGGGTGAACATACAAGCCACCCACGAATTCGCGGGTGGAGGAGATTCGCAGCCATTTGCTTCAGGAAAAAGCAAAAGTTAAGTTGATTGGAGAGAGACCGCGAGTAGAATTTACACTCTCGAATCGCATTCGCGGGTACAATTTACACCTGCAAATGTCATTCGCGGATGATGCTTTTTATGTACACCCGCGAATCTCATTCACATATAGATATGCTTTCGTATTTTTTAAAAAATTGAGAATATTTTCGTATTTTTTTCCATGTAAAAAATTATGAGGTGAATCCTAAAAACCTACACAATAATGGGAACCACCCTTTACTTCTAACACTTTTCTTCTCTCTACTTGGTTCAAGTTTGACATCTACGTAGAGGTTGGTGCCATCATTAGAAAAGCTAAGCTAAACTTACCTCCTTTTTTATTTTTATTTTCAAGAGAAACAAAACAGAAGGGTATTTTAAGAAAAGCATTGACCTTCACTCACTGCCACATATTAAAAAAAAAAAAATAACAGACGCAATAGGACTTCACTCACCGCCACAAATATAACTTGCATGGCTGAGGTTTGACCAGACGGCCATTACCAATCACTCCTCAATGGTGCTTTCTAAGACTCGACCTACACAATGCAATGCAAGGTGTCGTCATCCCGACTCAGGCTGTAGTTTTAATAAGCAGACAGTCATCAGAAAAGCATGTCAATATAGTGAGCAACAAAATCACCAACCTGTTCTCTTCGTCCAGCATTTGAAGATCGATAGGTAGGCCATTGAGTCAGAACCATAAATCACATGTTGGAGAGAATGAGAAACCTCTATGCGCCTTTACTTCTACTTGCATAGTAAAAATGCCTTTACTTTTACTACGGCTAAGACATCAAATATCCTCCAGCTTCAAGAATCACCCATCACTAAATATAGCCACACACTTATCTGTATCTGATAGAGACAGGCCCTGCTTGCAAAGCATTTGGATCCACTATAAGCACAAGATAACTCTTTTTGAACCATGTCCACAACGTGCTCGTATATACATCTAGGAAAGCAAACATACAAGTTGAGTAAATCTGTACCTTGGTTTCTGTCAAGCACATCTCTTAGAAGCGCCCTTGAACTTAACTGCCATTGTCAATTGAAGTTCAGAAATCAATCCACTGAAAAAGTGTTAAATGTGTCTTTCATTTGATCACTACTACAGTGGAAAAAATGGAACAAATACCCCGTGCAGTAAATTTAATATGCAATGTGCAACTTTTACCTTAACAGTCTGACCAGAATATCGTGCACCCTTAACAATGAAAATCATAATGAAGAAACTAACATGACAGTTTGTAGTTCAAATAATTATCAAATATGAGTACTTAAGAGTGACAGGTCACTCTATTACTAGTGCCGACACGGAAGAAAATAAAAAAAAAAATAAAAAATCAAACCACTCTGAAACTGCATTCGGAATACAGAAAACTATTGATACAGAGTTGCTATGCAATTTGTAACTCAACTCTATATACAGAAAGGAATCACACTTGTTTGACTGAATTTGAGAACCACCCAATGCGATTGGAGTCACCTTGAAATACTGAAATGCCTCTGCCCATCTACAACAGTGTCTATTAAACCAAATGCATCCGAGAAAGAGCAGGCCATTTGCAGCGTCAAGACAGAGTTCTATTGTTCAGAAGTGAGCAGCCTCGCCAGATGCATAGGACTTTCAGTACCCTATCAAGTTGCTCAGCCAAATGCTTTACCTGTAACAGAGATATCATTTGAGATTACTTAACTTCCAACTCAAGTAGTAATACTACTTTAACTGAGCAAAAGGTCTAGAAAAACACACTCATAAATTAGTTTCTCAATTGGAGATTAAAAAAAGCTTTTATTGAGGAAATGGAATTCTAACTATGGCATCTCTTAGGTCATCATAATTGTACTATACCAGGGGATAGTTTACCATATCAATTCTTTGAAGATGAAATTCTTTGAAATGATGACATCCAGCCACTTCGTTGACCAGTTGCAATGCTAGGGTTTGCAGGTTCAGTTGGTGGTTGAGACTTTACCGGTGATCTCTTAGACATGCCAGCAAGAGAAAATGATGTTGATGGCATGTTCAAGTTGCTCACCATCTGCATCAAGGAAAAAAATGATCTAGGTTTTATATTTGAGGGATCAATTATCATGCTAACTTGAATGCTTCATGTGGCTTACATTTTTGTCAATAGGAAATTCAGAAGTGAGATTCCTGTCAGACACATTTTTCAACTTCATCTGAACTCCAGAACCAGCGGTGTTACTCAACCTAAGGCGGTCTGAAACTTCAGCTGAATGAGAAGCATTAACAACTCCTGACATCAGAAAAAACTGTACTTCAATGGAATATCAAAGCAAGTACTAATAACACACCAGTTTATACAATTGTAACGTTCAAGTAAGGCATCAGAGCATCAAACCTTGACGGTGAGCTGCTTCAACAGGTACTGCGCGACTAGCACTACCTCCTGGATGTGGCTGTTAAACATCAAAACCGACCACCATATTAAACAACCAGCTCTTGGCAGGAAAATTATACATCTATGGATTGCTAAGGCTTAGTGAGAATAGATTTTGAAACCAACATAAAATAAGTGAAGAGTTCATGCAAACCCAGGGCAAAAGTTATATATATCAAATGGAAACAACATACATATCAAAGAGAGAAAAAAAAAACTTGGTAACACAAAGAAGGTGACTAAAGAAGCCAGGCCTATGGGCAAGGAGACAGAAAATCCTTAGCGGGCCAAATAGTGAAGATACTTACAGATAACCGAGGTTGAGCTTTTTCCTTTTGTGCTTGTTGGTACTTGAGGATAGTCCAATCAAATACATAATCAGCTTGATATCCTAAATACCAAAAGCTCAATGAGTATTGACAAAAGGATATATTAAGAGCAGATACGACATACTATATTTACTTGTTGACAAGTTTTGCATTTCTATGTTGTATTGAATGTTAACGGGTAATCTGCTAGATTTGCAACTAGTAAGCTTTCTAACTCCCAAAATTTACCCATTAAATTCTTAGAGTACCTTCACGAGCAAACAGTTCACGGAATAAACGCTTCAGAAATCCATAATCTGGTCTCTGATCAAATTGCAGGGAATGACTGTAGTGAAAGTATGACGCAAACTCTACTGGATGAGACTTGCAAAGAACCTTCAAGAGATAAACCATCATCATGTTAGACCCTAAAAACACATAAACCAGATAACAAGTAACCTAGCATGCACACCTCTATAGGAGTTGATAACTTCTTTTCACATATTTTATCGTACTTTTGCTTCTTTGTGGCAGCCTTCAATCCCTGCCATGGAAGACTGAAATATAATACTTTTATTAGCTTAACAAAATTCGTGCAAGTTAAGAGAAATAAGCTTGCCAGCCAACAGTTTAGTATGATTTATTTTTTCAGACTCTTCCATCACTATCCAAAGATAGACTTTGCACTACCTTCCTCTGAGGAAATACAAAAGAACATAGCCCAAACTCTCCAGATCATCTCGACGGCTTTGTTCTGATAACATACACAATTAGAATAACCATTCATCAAGAAACTGAGAAAATAAAGGCAATATGAAAAGCATTCTAGTTACCAATTCCAAGGTGAGTATTGCAACTTGCATAACGTGCGGTACCAGTCAAGTTCTTGTTCTCTCTGCATGCGACATCAGTTAGAACTTAGAAACACAAATCGTTATCTGAGAACTAAACAATCTATCTTGAAAATTAAGATTCTTTCAACAAATTGACCCACTAACTGTCAAATTCTTACTTCAAAAATTGTAATTGTGTTATTGGACAAGATATCATTCATACCAAGAAACGTCTAAGTAGAAATTACAGACAGCATGAATTATTTTGAAAGATCATCTAATAAGAAAAGGCTTTCATGTTTCTATTTATAAAAAAATAGAGAGAAGAGAAACCTGTATGGAATGTGGCGGTTCGTTGTGGAGTCACGGTATCTTTTTGCAAGCCCAAAATCTATAATATAGACCTGATAAAAATTCAGAAAGATGAAAGAACAACTTTATTCAAGTATACTAACGCAAAATCAATATATATATAGTCAGTACCTGGTTCGCTTTTCTTCCTAGACCCATGAGAAAATTGTCAGGTTTGATGTCTCTATGAAGAAATCCTTTCGAGTGCACATACTCAATTCTTGTAATCTAGAAAGACAAAAAGATGCCTGATGCTTCGAAATCGACCAAGTAATTAAAATCTGCCCATGAATAGAGCAATATATGTAAAAAAATTCAGGCTTACCATCTGATCAGCAAGCATTAATACTGTCTTCAAGGAAAATTTCCTGCCGCAATACACAAACAGGTCTTCCAAACTTGGTCCAAGCAAATCAAGAACAAGCACGTTATCCTCTCCATCCACTCCTGACCACTTGGTGCCTGGGATACCACCTAAAAAGAATTTATGGCAAAAATACATTAAAGCATAAAATTAAGCCAATTCTACTTAAACTATGAAACATACTTCCTCCTTGAAGAATGCTGTATAACTTGGCCTCATAAAGCAGCTGTGGATGTTTCGTTTTGTTATTCTCCTGAGAACATAAATTTAAGATTAAATGAGTACAGAATATCATATCAAAAAATGACTTTCTACCAAGTGAAGTCAGGGAGGGAATCCATATCCAATGCAATCAGTTCAAAGTTGAAACGATATTTTCCTATATCAGAAATCCTTTGAATTGTTTTCACTAAGACATCCTGCAATAGAGACCGACTCCTTAAGCGCCACCACAACTCATTCATTCCGACATAGAATCGAACTCAATTAATTCGTGAATATAAATCCCTTCATCGCATATTGATTGGAACGAACAAAAGTTCAATTGAGCAGGGTAGAAGACAGCGCACAAAACTAGATGCAAATCTGGACACCGATCACAATCATGTCGCGATCCACGACGAAGAAACCGCCAAGTTCGACGTAAAACCTAGACTTACGATCTTCACAGCAACGATCTCAAAGGTATCCACATGCGTAGCTACAAAACCATCAAAATTCACAAGGATCAATCACACCTCTCAGCTCAAATTCCAATTAAGCACAGGATAGCTCGAGAGTACAATGAAGTTGTGTATCATGGAGCTGGAATAGGAACTAACCGAGAAATATTTCACCGAAGGATCCACTGCCAATCTTCCGGCCGAGCTTGTACTTGCCGCCGATTAGGCGCTCCATCAGTGGCAGCAGACTGGTAGACTAGGGTTCGGCTCCGAAATTCCCACGGCAAATGCGATGCACAAGAGATAAAAGGGGAATGCTAATGGATGAAGAAATAAATTATATAACAATACATACAGATACATGCAATAGTATAGAATCGACGATTTTATTGAATTTGGAGGGGAGTACTTATTTCATCCAGAAATGTCAGGCCACACGCAGAGACGGCCCAGGCTGAGATTAGTAGCGTCAAAGACAAGACGCTTACAGCGCCTAAGTTAGATTTGACCTAATACTTAATTCTTTGATATTATATTTTGGCCCCTGTACTTTTGTTTACCAAATTTTAATTTTATGAGAATTGGAATGTGAGTATACTATACTAGACTATCGGACATACCTCATTATTACCTGTATGACCGACGCAGTATTAAGAATTGAATGGATAAAGCATAAATTTAAATATAAATATTTTTAATTTATTTTTTTAGAATATTATATTTATAATCCTAAAAAAATAGTTTATTTATTTATCATATTTTAATTATTTTCTCCATTTAAGTAAAATTCTAACTTCATCCATATGCGACAGATTCCACCGGAACATGGACGTCAATCGATGCCCTCTATATTTCAAATAAAGCATCTCAATCGGCAGGCGGTTGGCGTTTTCTGGAACCTTAAATAAGGCAACCAAAATAAATCAGACATTATTATTATTTGAGATTTTTTTGTTTACTTTTAAATATTTTTAATATATTTGTACTTTCTCTTATCGGTATAAACCGATATATATAATTTGTCTTATTATTACAAAGTGGTAGATATAATTTGTCATATTAATTTAATGTAGTATATGTACTTTATCTTAATTTTCAGGTTTCATCTAAAATTGACATATCTAAATATAGAGCAATATTTTGAAAATATGGACTACATAGTAAAAAAAATCTTAAGTACCTATTTGTAAAAATATAAGTTTTTAAATGCTTAAAAAACTTTTATTCTTTATTATTATATGATCCTAATTTTGACACGATCGTAATATACTCAATATGGTATTCCAAGATGAAGTGAAGCTATAGTGATCAATATTTTGAGGAGTGAGTTCAAGATTAAAAAATAATAATTAATCATCACGTTTAGTGAGATTTGAATTTCATTTATCTATGAGTATCGAAACTTACTTTACCAATTGATTTTTTTTTGGCCAATTACCAATTGATTCAATCGAACCTTTTATTCCAATCTCAATTACACTGAAATAATACTTATTAAATATTACATTATATATTTATGTGACGTTGATATTTACATAATATTAATGGTTAACTACCTCATCAGTTACTTATCTTTGACATATGTGATTAAAATATTACTCATCTCTTTTTTGTGTAACTAAACTCTTACTTAAGTTTGAGGATGTGACTAAATGGTTATTCCGTGAAGTTTTCGTCACATATTTCCGTCTGACTGTCACGAGAAAATTACGTGACCTAATTTTAATGATTTAAAGTTAAATGAAATGAAATGATGATTTTACTCTCCTGACACATTTGTGTCATTTTCCCTCGTTTTATTCTCATATCACACACCCTAACTTACCATCAACTCTCATTTCCCTCCAACTCACTCTTTCATCTTCACTTCCGCAACAGATTTCTCACCCTTTCAGCACATACCTCCCCCTCAGCAACATTGTGGTTCGAAAACGACATCTCCATATAAGTTCTCATTTGAGATTCTGTTGTACAACTTCGTGAGTGTCTTTTCGCATTATTATATGTGCTTACATTTCGTTTTCTGTTCGTGTAGCTTTTGCGCTCAGATAATCTTCGATTCCTTTGAAGATTACGGTTTTCCTCCGTACGTTGGGGATCTGAAGGTACAAAATTTCGAATTTGTTGCGGATTGCTGTTCCAATTTTTGTGTGATTGTTCGATTTTGAGGATCCTTATGGTTGTTCGGCTTGTGGGTTAGGGTTTTGTCTTTGTTTGGTTGGTATGTGTTGTAGAGTGTCGATATTTGTAACAAAATTTTGATTTTTACTGTGAAAATTTGATTATTTTTTCCCGAAAATTTGCTGTATTTGGGTTCGTATATGCTATCTTTTCCTAAAGTTTTGATGTTCGTATATGTTGTTAATTGGGTTGATGTTGTCTGGTTTTGTGCATTGTGGGTTACATTTGTTTCGCATTTTGTGAACAAATCTATGTTGAGGCATCACAATTGTCATGATATGTTGCCTCAGGAATGGCAAGCAAAGAGTACTTTTATACTATATACATTAGACACGGTGATAAGTAGATTGACAATGGGGTAAGTCATGCATACGAAGGTGAGGAGAAATCATTTGTCATACCGTGGGAGAATATGAATTACGAGTTTCTCTTCGGATTAGTGGCAATCTATTGCAATCTCGTAGATAATGGTGCACTTCTATACCTCCCACCAAACGGATATCCGAAGACGGATTTAAGGATAATCAGTCATGAGAAAGACATTTCATCACTTTTGGAGTCTTAAGGAAGTTGTGAAAAGATTGAAGTGTTTGTTATGCCTCCATTAAGTCAAGAGTAGTGTGTGAATGATCCATTTTTTATGATGGTGCGCAACAAAGTGGTCGAAAAGGCGAACTCGGGGAGGCGTAAGGAACCCAACCTACTCATTGGTAAGAAGCATGTTGTTGAGGATGAGACTAAACAACCACCCTTTGTTGACAAAGGGAAGAAACCAATTGTTGAGGAAGATCATAGTGATGACTCAATCTTTGAGGATGATGCTACGCTAGTTGATCTTCTCAACGACTTAAAGAACTTCAAGTTCGACGGTGAGACGAGTGACAGTTTGGAGGAGGCTGGTCCATCCTTTGAACCAGATGCGAAAATTAATAAACAAGAAGAACATAAAAAACCGAAAGCACCTTTAGAAAGGAATGGTCATGGGAAGTTCCTGATTTTGGAGAAGACTTAAGCGATTGTAGGAGTGGCACACTGGAAATGGTTGGAAAAGCGGACGTTCAAGATGATGCTTCAAGTTGTGCATTTTTTAAACATTACAAGGATGAAAAGCATGAGGGAGATTTCGAGCTTCAACTCAGAATGTTGTTCATCAGTAAGGCTATTAGAGACCATGCGATATTTCTTGGTTATGACACTGTCATCCTAGTGAATAACAAGATCCGTATGGAAATATACTGAACACAGAAGTGTGGATTCTGGGTGATCGTCCGGAAGGTGAACAAAGAAAATCCGGTGCAGATTCGTGACTTGGTGAAGGAGCATCAGTGTCTGGGTTCTCCTATTAACCATAACGTGGGATATCAATTTAGGCAAGTCTCCAAAACGGATTTGGTTGTCAACAACATTTTAGAAATCTTCAACAACAAAGTCATTAACATAAGAGACAAGCATCAAGTAACACTAGTCGAGGAGCTAAGGATAATGTTGATGAAAGACCTTGAAAAAACAATCTATCACTAGTCAAGCTGGAACACTTGGTAAGAATATTGTGAGAAAGTTCAAGAAAATCACGAATGACATCAGTGGTTGTGAGGTCATATATGATGCGGATGGATAGTACGAGGTTCATGTTGCTCCTCAAATCTATTACAAGACTGATATTAATAAGCGTACATGCACATGCAATGCATGGGAGTTGATGAGTCTCCCCTCTCCCTTGTGTGCAGGAGATAACATGTCTGTCATATGCACGTATATTTGAACTCGCTTCATACTGCGACTGGATCTACCATAAGGAGGCATTCATGTAGACATACTCGGGTGTTATACATGTGTTTGTCCGGAAGGGATGATTGGTGTACTACTGAAGGATTGCGAGTAGATTCACCGATTTTGAAAGCACGTTCTAGAAGGCCGAAGAAGATAAGGACGCGGTCAGCATTTGAATAGCATTAACCAGGCGCAACACGCTTGAATAGGGGTGGTTTAAGGCATTATTGCTCAACATGCGGAGAGGCATGCCATAACAAGAGAGGCTGCGATCAAAGACCCAGTCATAAAAATAAAGATGTATAGTTTATGCTTTTTACGATCCCTTGAGTTGTTTATGACTTTCTTCATAATTCTTGTTCATGTTACTTAGGATAATGAAGGACAAAGTTCACAACAACAGCCACCGCCCAAAAAGACAAGAACAATTCGCCGCAAATTGGACGAAGATATTATTCTGACACAGTCAAGTCAAACAACTACTTGTTCAAGGCGCAAGGAAGCTGAAACAGACACTCAAGGTACAAGTACATCTCAAACTCAAATTCCAAAGGTCCCACATCAGCGCAGACAGAATCTCCCAACCTGGAAAAGCGACCCCATGGTACCATCAGCACAGCAGGAGGAACATAGTGACGACCACCCACAAAGTAAAGAGGAAATTCATGCAGAGCCGAAGGAACCGAAAGTGATTTTCACACCGAAGAAGCGTGTGGAAACACTAGCAAAAAGGGTTAGTCAATCTGTCTTTCATATGTTGTTGTCATATTGTGAGGTGTAATAACTATATTGGTATGATATTTAGGCACACTCAAGCAGTCAGGAAAAAATCAAGAAAAAACTAGATAAACCAACAGTTATAGAGATTGACGATACCGCAACATCGAAATCCGTCCTTTCAGACTCAAGAGTGTTGGTTGTACTAGATCAACCACTAAAGACAGACCTTCCAAAGAGAACGAGGCAATACTGGCGGTCTACACAGTAGATTCAGGTTTAGGTTATTCTTCCATATTTTGTTTAAATCCCTTGATTTGGTTCATGTGGGATTATACTGTTGGTTATGAAGGTTTGTTTTAACGGAACCTGTTTTTGGATTGTATGATGTATTATGTTTTGGGTTAATTGCTTAATTGGTTACACATGTTTCACCATTGTGCAGAATGGTTACACATGTTTCAAAATGTGGTTAATTGGTTTTGCTATGTGACCAATTGGTTACACATGTTTTTCCTAATGTGATTAATTAATTATTCTGTTAGTAAACCGTTAATTTTAACGTTAATTTTTTTAACATATTATTGAATTGTGAAATGACTATTATGCCTTTAGTTGTATTGAAGAACACATAATCGTCTTGAAGAACCAGAATCGAATCAAATTTGATTCGATGTTCTTGAAGAACCCAAAAATTGCGTTTCTGGGTTCGTACCTGGAAGAGCTCGGTGAAGAATGAAGACGTACCTGGCCACAAAGGAGATGAAGAATGAAGATGAGGAGAAGGAGAAGAATGAAGAACATCTCAAGAACAGCTCAAGGGTGTATGAAAGGGTAATTAAGTCATTTTATGTATCTAAATAGTGACTTAACTGTGATTTTTGACGATGAACAGTAAAAACCCCAATTAGTCACATTCCAAAATCAATTAATCACATTTTGAAACATGTGTAACCATTCTGCACAATGGTGAAACATGTGTAACCAATTAAGTAATTAACCCTTATGTTTTCAGATGTATGCTAGATTATGTTTATGGATTATGATATAGGTTCTATAAATCAGAAGTAACGGTTAGATAACAAAATGTTCAAACTAAAATAACTGTTTAATAACATTTAAGAGAACATAAAACTTCATTTAACAACTTCTCCACAAACATAGGTCACCACCTTCGCAAACGACACAATGTTCTTCATACTTCAGTTACAGACAAATGACATACCAAGTAGCTACATACTTGACTTAATTCTTCGCAATTGAACTTAGAACAAAAACAATAATAACAATTACCAACGCTACAACTAACTTTTGATTGGGTCGACTTTCAAGAGCTCGGGTTTTCACAACATCCAATTGTTCTTTCAAATGTTTCTCTCTTTATTGAAATTGCATCACTGCAATTCTACCATATGGACACATAGATGGATCTTCTCAATCAAAAAACTCACATCTGGGGTTATGTACCGACTACAACAGAAAAAACAATAAACATGTACCACGAATTTCAAATTAGGGTTTGCAAAGGAGAAATTAGGGTTCAAATTAGTGAAGCAAAATGAATTAGGGTTACCCGCTATGAAATTATCTCAAAATTTGGGCAACCATGGAAACGGCGAGATAAATTCGGTCACGTACCAACAGATTTTACGGAGCACACAAGCTCGCAGTAACACATTCTCATACGCAAAACTCCATGACAGGGATTAGGGGAAGAGCTTAACTGAGATTGAACCTTTCGACGGTTGTCAACCACCATAGGAGCAGATTCATCCTCAGACTTCATGGTTGTTTGTTGTTCTCTCTTCAACTCAGCGTGGCTTCTTCGTTCTTCTTCCCACCATGGGTTCTTCCAAATTTTCGTCCTTGAAAATTTATGGCCTTGAGTTCTCCAACAGTTTCTAAGGAAGAAGCCGATTAAATAGAAAAGGAGGGGGTAGTTTGAGAAATTTATAATCTAAGAAGGTCACGTGAAACGCACATTCGAAATGTTAACGGTGATACGTAACAGAAGTTAACAAACTGAACCGTTCAGTCACATTTGGAAACATGAGTAACGGTTGTGCTCAAGTTTCAACGGTTCGGTCACATTGACCAACATAAATAACAGTTCAAGTAATTAACCGTAATATTAATTTGATATGTCTTGTATTAATTATGCAACAATTTAACCAAAAAGAATTAACGAAAGATTAATTAGGAAATAATTGGATCACGTTCGAGAGTGCATCTACCCTTACGAAAACTCGTATAACACCATTTAATTACATAAATCAAACTTAATCTTTAATTGAACCTATTTCATTTTTTGCGAATTGCGAAATGTTGTATTGAGTTATAACTACTTGAATCGATAGTTCTAGTATTGGGGTTTTGAGCACTCGTGAGGAATGGTCAAGTTGAACCTTTTTCCATCTTTGCAGTAATCATAAATCATGTACTTATCTCGGACTCGCTTCATTTGTTCTTTCTTCGCAGGATTCAGCTGATTATAAGAGGAAGAAGCGAACCAATTGTCCGGGGTGGTAACCGCACACTTGTCTATACTCACCGGACCAACCCACGAACAAGCCCTAGTTCGGAAATTACGAAACTGGGCCTTGAAGGGTGCGTACCTCCAATCGATCTTAATCCGACCACCATCCGTCGCCCAGTCTGCATTCCATAAGCTACCATGCATCTTCATACCTTGTTTGTTAGGGAAGGGAATGCCCTGATTCTCGTAGTTACGGAAGATGCGGATCGGGACGCTGTCCACAAACCAACTGAAGAAAATGGGTCACAAAAACAAAAACAAATGTCAGGACAAAGTGAGCTGTTATGGGCATTCTGTAATTTTAAAAATATGTAGAACCTACTCACATGTTTGTATTAACGGTTATGAGTATCTTATATGAAATCTATTTCAAAATAAATTATCTAAAACTTGTTTATGTTAATCAGTTTGAAACCGTTTTTTTTTCCAAAATAACAATCATACAAAAGAATAATACAATTATCCAACAATCACAATTTTTTCACAAAATCATACAAGTATAAGAATCAAGATTATGTGCGTTTTGAACATATTTTCTTTATTAAGAACCGATTCATTATTTTATAGATTCTAACTAGATTCAGGGTACCTGTTACCGGGAACCTAAAATATAAGAACTTTTACTGAAACCTATCCTAAATGTTTGTTTCGGATTCAAATGGTTAATTTGCTCAATGTTGTCGAGCAATAATGAAGTTGTTCTTCTTCAGTGTATACAATAGAGATAGATTCAAGCAAGACTTACACGACTTCATTGGGATTCCAGTGAATGGTGTAATTGTGAAAAGCAACCGTGGGATCGAACCACAAGAAGAACTCCTGCTCCCTTTCTCCCTGTCCCTGAACAAAGATGTTAGTGTGCACAATGTAGTATTTCCCCTCAATCCCACCCAAGAATTCAAAGTCAATTTCGTCGTGCTTTTCACCAACTGACGACAGCTGCAATTAATAACACAAATTGGTTATTGAAAATGGTGATGATGAACAAAGTTGGTTCAGATCCAGTAATGAACCTACATAGAAGGCTGTATTGGTTCCAGCAGAGTTCCCAGGCACAAGCTTCATCATCATCTCAATACTCCCGAAAAGGTACGTGCTTTTAGATTCAAAAGCCGAACCTGAACAATCAATCAAACCTTGTTGACACAGAAGAGACGACGATTAATTAAGTAAAAGCAAAACCCATTATAACTACTGACTTACCCGAAGTCCTCACCATCACAAGTTCAAGATCGTCGCCATTGCCAAGAACAGAAGAATGCTGAGCTCCCCAGGTGAAATACGTGGTGTCTGTGAACTTGGCCTCAGCTGTTCTCTGCAGAGCCACCGCAAAGAAGAGAAGTGACACCGGGAAAAGGAAACGAAGTTCATCCATTAATTGTTTGTGGTGCTGCCGCTCCTCTGAATCAAACTTATTATTTCCTTTGCTTCATTCATAGGGTACAACGTCAGCCATATAAAATAGAAGGAGCATTGATTGACTCTGAGTTGGATTCTATTTTTTAGTAGGTTTTGTGGTAAATAAAATTGACCCTTTCCATGATTTATTTATTATGGTCTTGGGGATTCAAAAGTTCATGGGATCCCTGATCTAGTAGCTTTACACAAGATTAATGATTGACAAATCCTATCAGATTTATGATTTATGTGTTTTCTTTAATCGGACAGGACAGGTCCCAACCAACACGGGTGACATTGACAGTTGGCGTGGGGTTGTCAGTTGTCGTCAGGAGAAAAGACGGAGTTTGCCGAAAACAATGGGTCTCTGCCAGCTCAACATTAATATGAATTTTTAAAAAAAATATGTACTGTGCAATTTTTTTCTGGAAAAGTAAGTATTCAGAAAAAAAATATTTAGCAAAATGTATATATACGCTATTAGGGGTAGCGTTTTTCAAAAAACGCTGCTTAGGGTAGCGCTTTTATGAATTTCGCTACCACTAGTAGCGATTTTTTTTTTTACGATTTGATGTTTAATTTAAAAAAAAAACAAAAAAATATTTGTTTTTTAAAAAAATTTACAGTAAGTAGATATTTTAATTTCGATTCAAATGATGCAAAAAATATTAAATTTGGACTTACGGATTGACTCTAGGCTCTGCCGTAAGTTGAGATATGAAAATTTGACTTAAAAAAATATAACTCATACCCTGTAAGTCCAAACTGACCACGGTGAACGTCATTTATGTCGTAATTCAATTATCTACCTAGGGTAATTCTTTTGATTAGAAATACAATGATTTTGTAACCTAACATCGTTTGTCTTAAAATTTGACCGAAATAATTAAATGTATTAGCTGAGCAATTTAATTATGTACATACTAAAAAAAATAAAAAAAAATTAAAGTGATTAGATATTTTAATTACGAATTAAATGTCGCTAACTAGACATTAATATTTTACTTTTAGATTGACCGTATAATACAAATATAATATGAAGTAAATTACGTGTTGTATTATACGGTCAGTCTAAAAGCAAAAAATTAACGTTTAGTTAGCGTAATTTAATTTGTAATTAAATTATCTACTCACTTTAATTTTTTTGATTTTTTTTTTTTGAGTAAGTACATAATTAAATTTCTCACCTAATGCATTTGATTATTTCGGTCAAATTTTAAGACAAGCGATGTTAGGTTACAAAATCATTGTATTTCTAATCAAAAAAATTACCTTAGGTATATAATTGAATTACGACATAAATGACGTTCACCGTGGTCAGTTGGGACTTACAGGGTATGTGTTATATATTTTTAAGTCAAATTTTCATATTTCAATTTACGGTAGAGCCTACAGTCAATCCGTAAGTCCAAATTTAATATTTTTTGCATCATTTGAATCGAAATTAAAATATCTACTTATTGTAATTTTTTAAAATTTGTTTAATATTTTTTTGATTTTTTTTACATTAAACATCATATCGTCAAAAACAAACGTAAAAAAAAAAGAATTTCGCTACTAAGGGTAGCGAAATTCATAAAAACGCTACCCTAAGCAGTGTTTTTTGAAAAACGCTACCCTAAGCAGCGTTTTTTGAAAAACGCTACTCCCAGTAGCGTATATATACATTTTGCTAAATATTTTTTCAGTATACTTACTTTTTCAAAAAAAAAAATTGCACAGTGCATGCTTTTTACAAAAATTCCATTAATATATCTCTGATATTTTTCTATAATATATATTTTTTAATTTCCAATTATAAGGAAGAAAAAAAACGCAAGTAGTGTTCTAATGTCGTTTGACATCATCGAGATGCCAGGTTCAAATTTCACGGTTTATGTCTAACGCACGTGTCAAGATTGGTTCTTTGACTGCAGTCTTGCGAGAATTATATCAAGAAGAGAGTATCAAACTTAAAATAATTAGCTCACAACGGAATAAGTGTGTTATAAAATTTATTTCATTATCTGTTTTTTTTTTCAAAAAGAGACCATTTGCAATTTGATTTTAAAAGTAAGTATACCGAAAAAATATTTAGAAATATTTATATAAGGCTAATATAGGTAGCACAATTTATTTATTTTTACAAAATTCACTACCCTTTGAGTGTGTTTCTATTTTTTTATTTTATTTTTTCTTTGTTTTTCTGACGACTCGATATTTAATTAAAAATAAAATTATGTATCTATTAAAAAAATAAAAAATTTATAACGAGTAGATATTTTAATTGCGATTCAAATTATGCAAAAAAAATGTTATATAACTTTGGACTTACACTTTTGACTGTACGCTCTGTCGTAAGTTGATATATGAAAATTTGACTTAAAAAAATATAACTCAGACTCTATAAGTCCAAACTCACCACGATTAACGTCATTTATGTCATGATTCAATTATCTACATAGGGTAAGTTTTTTGGATTTTTTTTATTAGAAATATATTTAATTTTTTAACCTAACATCGTTTGTCATATAATTTGATCGAAATAATTAAATGCGTTAGGTGATAAATTTAATTCTATATTTACTAAAAAAAAATCAAAAAACTTACAGTGCGTAGATAATTTAATTACAGATTAAATGACGCAAATTAGGTGTTATTTTTTATTTTTATTTTTAGACTAACTGTATAATACGATACGTAAAAAACTATATATATATATATAGTTTTTTACGTATTGTATTATACAGTTAGTCTAAAAATAAAAAATTAACGCCTAATTAGCTACACAGTGATTTTACTGTGTGTGTATATATATATATATATAGTTTTTTACGTATCGTATTATACGGTCAGTCTGAAAGTCAAAAATTAACGTCTAGTTAGCATCATTTAATTTGTAATTATAATATCTACGCACTATAATTGTTTTTAGTAAGTGTATAATTAAATTTCTCACCTAATGCATTTAATTATTTCGGTCAAATTATATGACAAACGATGTTAGGTTAAAAAATTAAATATACTTCTAATAAAAAAATCCAAAAACATTATTCTAGGTAGATAATTGAATTACAACATAAATGACGTTAACCGTGGTGAGTTTGGACTTATATAGTCTGAGTTATATTTTTTTAAGTCAAATTTTCATATCTCAACTTAGGGCAGAGCGTACAGTCAATCCATAAATCCAAATTTAATGTTTTTTGCATCATTTGAATTACAATTAAAATATCTACTTACTATAAGTTTTGTTTTTGTTTTTTTAATAAATACATAATTTTATTTTTAATTAAATATTGAATCATCAAAAATGAAAACAAAATAAAATATAAACGCTACCCTTTTGAGTGCGTTTTGAAGAAAATGCTACCTATGGGTAGCATTTTTTAGAAAACGCTACTCGGGTAGCGAAATTTTGTAAACAACAAAATTGTGCTACCCACGGTAACGCTAATATACAAATTTCTAAATATTTTTTGGTATACTTACTTTTTCAATTTTTTTTAGAACAGTTCCTACTTTAAAAAAAAATTCAAGTCTTGATTCTCATTCTCGGTATTCGAACTCGAGATTTTAATTAAGGAGCAATAGTTGTAACTATTAATTTATCATAACAATTGATAAGGTTGGTAGTGATTATATTAAGTTCATTTAATATTTTGTGTTTACACTAAAACAGTACAAGATTGAGATTTTTCTTGGTATGTTTAATGGAACCCTATATTTATTTGTTATAAAATTATATCTGGAATATTTGTTTTTGTTTTAAAGAATTTAAATAAATATCAAACGTCAAGATGATTTTTTTAAGTAGATTTATTTACAAGACAATCTTCAAAAAAGAATATATTTGAATTTTAAGTATACAATTCAATTTCGCCTATCATTTTCAAATAGTTCCATACATGTTCTCTAGACAGGTTAGGAGCACCACGAGTGCGTGACTAAGTGACAGTTGTGTAACGTGGGTGGGGTTGTGATCATAACTACAATATCCATATGTGTTCTAGGTATGGTAGATCCAGTCTATAAAGTAGGTAATCCATCGTGCAATAGACTACTATGTTATAAGCCACGAGATGAAATCATGCACGTCTGATTAGAGTCTGTAGGTTTAACTCGGGTAATGCTCTTCTAATGTAGCACGGGTCAAATTCATCTTTAGTGTTTTTCAATATACGAGTCATTTTGATGCAAACTGTTTGACCCTGTACGTGAAAAAAATCAAATTTAGTTCATAATTCTTAGCTTTTGACTCAACATGGGGACCTCTGGTACTGTCCAATCAAGTATATAAAAGTTCACGGGTTGTAATTGTATGGACTAAATGGGCCAACATATTTAATAGGTCTATCAGTTATGCGAGTTAATCTGCAAAATTTATACAGTAAAAATTGAAATGGACACGAGTTTATTATCGGTCATGCGAATTAACCTGTGAATCATATTTGAGTTTTAAAAATCAACCTGTCAATAATCACTAATAGTATTTATGTTAAGTATATTTTATTTCAACTCAGAAGGTTGACTCATTGAAACAAATTGAAACCCTTATATACACACCCTGAACTTACTATCCAGTTATATACAAATGTTGATTTTTTTCAAAAAGTATTTATTTTCGATTTTTTTTTTGAAAAAGTATATATATAAAAAAAATATTTAGAAAAATATGTATACGCGCACCCCGGGGGCGCGCCTATTGGACATAGGCGCACCCCAGGGGTGCGCTAATTGAATGGGCGCACCCCAGGGTGCGCCTATTCATGCGCACAACTTAGAAGTTGCGCCGGGGCAAAAGACAGTTTGAATTATTTTTTTTTAAATCATTTTGTTCGAAAAATGATGACTCGATATTTAATTAAAAATACAATTATGTATCTATTAAAAAAAATTAAAAATATTATAGTAAGTAGATATTTTAATTGCGATTCAAATGATGCAAAAATTATTAAATTTGGATTTACGGATTGACTGTACGGCATGCCGTAAGTTGAGATATGAAAATTGTACTTAAAAAATTATAACTCGGACCATGTAACTCCAAACTCAACACGGTTAACGCCATTTAGGTCGTAAATCAATTATCTACGTAGGATAATTTTTTTGATTAAAAATACAGTGATTTTGTAACCCCCCATCGTTTACACCCAAATTTGACCGAAATAAGTAAATGCATTAGGTGAGAAATTTAATTATATACTTACTCAAAAAAAATCAAAAAAAATTACAGTGCGTAGATAATTTAATTACGAATTAAATGACGCTAACTATGCGTTAATTTTTGACTTTTAGACTGACTGTATAATACGGTACGTAAAAAATTCTACATACGATACAAAAACTTCCAAATAGTGTTTTGCACTGTAAAATTACTGTTTACACATTTGGAAGTTTTTGTATCGCATGTAGAGTTTTTACGTACCGTATTATACAGTCAGTCTAAAAGTCAAAAATTAACGCATATTTAGCGTCATTTAATTCGTAATTAAATTATCTACGCACTGTAATTTTTTTGATTTTTTTTGAGTAAGTATATAATTAAATTTCTCACCTAATGCATTTACTTATTTCGGTCAAATTTGGGTGTAAACGATGGGGGTTACAAAATCACTGTATTGTTAATCAAAAAATTTATCCTACGTAGATAATTGATTTACGACATAAATGGCGTTAACCGTGTTGAGTTTGAAGTTACATGGTTCGAGTTATAATTTTTTAAGTTCAATTTTCATATCTCAACTTACGGCATGCCGTACAGTCAATCCGTAAATCCAAATTTAATATTTTTTGCATCATTTGAATCGCAATTAAAATATCTACTTACTATAATTTTTTTAAATTTTTTTTAATAGATACATATATTTATTTTTAATTAAACATCAAGTCATCATATTTCGAACAAAATGATTTAAAAAAAAAAAATTCAAACTGTCTTTTGCCCCCGGCGCAACTTCTAAGTTGCGCCTATTCACCTGGGGTGCGCCTATGTCCAATAGGCGCGACCCCGGGGTGCGCGTATACATATTTTTCTAAATATTTTTTTTTATATATATACTTTTTCAAAAAAAAAATTGAAAATAAATACTTTTTGAACCTTATTGAACTTAATGTATGTCAAATCATTTTAATGGTGGCAGGTAGGTGAGGACCAACTCCTGAATAAATATGGATGCAGATCTTGTCTGACAATATTCATCTACTTTTGTGTAAATCAACACCATTTCAATTGATCATAAAAATCTTGTATCCGTATCTAATATTAGGATTAAGAAGTATGTGTAGTATATAATTATTAACTTCAACTTTTGAATTGAATATTAATTAACTTTCTTAATTATACAATCACTTATATTTTAGCTAAAAATCTTAACGAAAGCCCAAATTGGTTTAACCGTGAGTAGAATCCCGAAAATAAAATCAATCATGGAATTTTAACTTGGTTCGACGAGTCCAACCTCAAATCAAAATTAAAGAAGTCTCTACAAACTCAGTTAAAATGTAACACAAGCTCATAAATGTCTGTTGAATATTAGAAAAAATATAAATAATGTGTGTTTGTCTCACGTTGAATAAAATTAAATAAGCGATATAGTATGTAATTAAGAGTTACTTACTACTCATTAGCTTAGATATTTCAGTCGAGTATAAGATTTTTTAATTACATGCTCAATTAATTATCCTCTAAAACCCTATCATCTAAGTTATGTAATTATATTAGCCATTGATGATGATAGTTCAGCAGAAGTTAAAGCTACTAAACTTCTTAATACTGCTTTATTGTTAGTGATAAGAAACCAAAACCAAATCATGAATAAGCTAGATCATAAATTTCATCAAATTTGGTACTATATTTGACCATGAACATGGCCATTAAATACAATATCCTTGTAGTTCTCGTGTATAACAAAGGTTTTAATCTCAAACACAATAAAAGTAATTTATTCAATGTTTCATAAACTGTGGGTGTTGAAAAGAATCGGATCTCCCCGCACGTATCAAGACTTATGCCGTCTTGGCATGGTTTTAGTATTGTGGTTGATAGCATTCAGGGGGAATGTCCCCATTGAACCTCTGGCTGTCTCTGCAGTAGTCATAGATCATGTAGTTGTCTCTAGCCCACTGCATTTGGCCCTGCTTCTCATAGCTTAGTTGGCTGTACTCGGGTGCGGTGTACCAGTTACTTGGGACCGGGAGAGCACACTCGGTAACACTACCCGGACCATACCATGTACACGCATTTGGCCTGAAGTTACGGAACCATGCATTGAACGGTGCAAGGGTCCAGTCGGTCTTCACTCGTCCACCCTGGGTCGCCCAGTTATCTGCGCACCACAGGCTAGCGTACAATTGCATCCCTTGCTTGTTAGGAAATGCAATCCCTTCGTTCTCATAGTTTCTGAATACTCGGATTGGTATGCTGTCAACATACCATCTGTGACACAAAGAAGTTAGTGGGACTTTTGGGTATGGTAGCTAAGCATTGGTGGTGTAGTGCATGCGTGTTAGAATTAAGACGTATATCTTAACCAACTGTCTCATAAGTCCGAACTTTTGAGTCCCTTAAACTGATTTTTTATGAACATCAGTTTACTCGGCCTTTTTAATGAGAGTATCATTATTTTCGGCGTCACCAGTATTTGAACATGCGCGCTCTGATAACAAGTGAGACTTAAGATTACAGTTTAACCAAACAGTGTCAAAAGTCCGAACTTTTGAGTGAAGTTATTCGGTATACTCTTAAGTCATTTTAAGATGTGAATGCTGATGGTTGAAACTTACACTACTTCTGTAGGGTTCCAATGGATGGTGTAGTTGTGATAATCGGCAGTCGGGTCGAACCAAAGGTGAAACTGTACTTCCCTGTTTCCTTTTCCCTGAGTAAAGATGTTTGTGTGAAGGGTGTAAGGCTGCCCCGACACATTTCCTAGGAATTCAAAGTCGATCTCGTCATGCCAGTCTCCTAGGGAAGATAACTGCAATTGCAAACATCTTTTTCATTAGTCATGATATCGAGCTGACGATGACTTGTGAACCACGTTACATATAGAGTATATGTGCCATATCAATATGTTGCACTTACATAGTATGCTGTAACGGTTCCAGCAGAGTTTCCAGGAACAAGCTTGATCAGCATCTCCATGCTTCCGAAGAGATACGTACTTTTCGATTGAAACGCCGAACCTGCAATTAATTTAAAATGTAATTAAAAGGTAAACAAGGGGAATATTAATTATAGATGACGAGCTAGGTGTTTTAACTTACCAGATGCTTTGTCTAATACAAGTTGAAGATCATCGCCAGTGCCTTGAATCGATGAATGGTCTGCGCCCCAGGTGAAATACGTGGTCTCGTAGAAGTTTGCTTCGACTCCAAGTATTGTGGAGAAAAGAAGAGCGACCAACGATAGGTGAAGCTTAGTCATTTTCTTCTAGTTTCTCCTTATGACTCAGATCCAGAATGTTTGAGATTGATGCGTATTGAGAGGCTTTATATAAGGTTTCTTTCTACCCAGAACCTGCAGGACATATATTTATCATAACAAAGTCAACGCGTATTAGATTCATCATGAGATTGAAAGTCAAGCCAAAGACAGAAACTTGGTAGAAACCAGTCTTTTATGTGGAGAAGCAGACAGCCAATTCAATAATGGAGGTTTCCATATCCTTTAAATATTAGACGTGCAGAAGGCGATTTCTAGGGCAAACTCCAACCCTTGTAATAAAACCTTCTTGCAGGTTCACCTAACAGCTAGTTTCATCGATATCTATCAGGTTAATTTGTATATGGAATGGTACTTGTTTTCGTTCCATGACACAGTGGGAGATCGAAGAACATGGGTACTACTAATTTAACATACATGACTTTCACCATTTTGTTCATTAATGAATTTATTTATTTTCATGGTGGAAATCTAAATTTGCAATGCATGATAATAACAAAAAGTAATTTCATTTAACTTCCCATCCACTCTAACTCTTTTACAATATAGAACGACTTGAAAAGCTAGCCGTAGTTACATCCCATTCGTACACATATTTTTACCTGATTTGAACCCAAACACCAACACTGGGGATGCCACGATACACGACGAAAGCAAGGTAATAACCTGGAGGTGCAATTGAGCCCGTAGGAGGTGCCTTCGTGGTGAGATGTGTCACTCCTGCATCATAATTTATCTCGAAGATCCCAAGCTGAACCAACCTCTGACCCATGGACCAACCATGGGTCGTGAATGGTGGTGCATACACGGTCACCTTCACGTCCTTGGTGCTAGGTTCCTCGTTGAGAGCATCAATCTTGAACTTAATGTTGAAATCTCCGTTATAAGCCATTGTCTTGTCGGTTAAGTCAGCCATGATGACAGGGCGGAAAGCTTGGATTTGTGGGTCAAGGTAGTGTGGGGAGAACTTCTCCAATCGGACCTCGGTTGGGAATTCAACATTGTTGAACATGTAAGTAGGGTTCGTGTTGCTTCCACCAACCAGGATCTGACCATTAGGGAGGACCATGGAGGTGGAGTGGTACATTCTAGGGATAGTGGCTGGCTGAAGCTCCTTGAACCTCTCGTTCTTGGGTTTGTAAGGGCTGTAGGCAACTGGGGTGAAGTTAGGGTCCTTAGCGAATTGCCATGCAGAAGTACCTTTCTGAGCTCCGTTTAGCAACAGAAGATCTCCTGTCGGTAGAATGAGCATGTCTCCCATGACTCTCCTGGAAGGCATCTGCTCGATCTTCCACTTGGCGTTCTTCTCCATCACCTTAAGCCTGGCGCAGTCTTGTAATGCAGGCATGTAATTTTGCTTCTGCCCTGCCTCTCTGTAGGCCTTGGGTTTGGCACCTCCGCAGATGATAACCTCGGGCTTGAGCCCCAGCTTGTTCTTCTTGCCTACAAGCTTTATGGGAAGGAGAGCAGACATTCCGGAAGCTGGGTAGTTGCGGGAACCACCGTGCAGACGGGGATACTCCCTGACGATCTTGTTTGTTTTCGGATTAAGCAACACTGACCGACTGTTGGCGAAAATGAATAAGTTTCCGTCAGGGAGAAGGTGGCCGAATGGGTATAAGTTGTTCTCATCGAGATCAGTGGTTTCCTTGAAGAAGGGGAAGAAGACCGCCTGATTGTTCGGCACTCCATTCACCGGTACAAACTCGTAGCTATAGGACTGTCTGCCGCCCATCACAATGAAGCCCCCATCTTCTAACTTAACCTGTGTTGCATACCTATAATAACACAAAACAAATATTGGTAGTTAAATTAAGAACATCAAATGAGTTTATATATATATATATATACCATCTTCCATCTCCAAGAACGTTAGGGGTATCCTCCCAATCGCAGTTGTCGCATGGCCTAATGAATCTGACAGATTTACTACCAGCGGTATAGCCACCGGTGCTCACCACTTCACCGTTAACCCCAAGCCCACCAGAAGAGCACCATGGATCTGTGTTAATCTGCAAATCACGTAGATATAACAAGTGTCAATATAACGCTACTATAGCTAGGGTTTCTGCTGTGATAAGGGAAATATATGATAAACATAGCACAGACAGACATTCAGAGGTCAAATAGCTGCTGTCTCGATGTCATAGATCACGGCATGTGCCCAGCAATCAGGTTCTGTGGCGGGTGGCCTAATAGGGCATGGCTTGTCACCGGGCAGCTTAATCAAAGACGGCCCCAAGACGGTCGAATCGAAGATCAAGGCCTTATTGTCAGTCGTCAACTGCATGTGCATGGCTGACACGCCTGAACTCTGCGAAACAAGTTCCCATTTTCCACCATAGTTAATCTTGAAATCATCTTTAAGCTCTTGCACCGTGCTAACATCCACAGAATCCACCTTCGATGCTTCCTCATCTTTACCCCAATTCGAATCCAAGGTATCAAATCTTAACCCTACATCTCCTTTGAGGCCTCCGTCGTTTCCATCTTCTACAACTGGTGCTGCATGTCATTAATTAATTCATTATATCATATCCAAGATGTTAAATACATATTACAGTCAAATGATATCGTATATATTAGGGCTGATCATGGGCGGGCAAGATCGAGACCAAAATTTCGGTCTTGCCTTCTGGAGGACCGAGACTGAGACCAAGACCAACCTCAGCCAAAAAAGCCCGCCCAAGTCGGTCTTTCTTGACTTGGGCCGGTCTCGGTCCTAGACCGAATTTGCACAAAAAAAATAACTATTGAGCTCACGGTATTCTTTAGTAAAATGCGAAAGAATAGTTCACCTCTAAAAAAACACTATGAACTCATGGTATTCTTTAGTAAATTTCTCTGGATGTAGCTTTTATAGAGATAGAAAATCTCCAAAATCCACATTTCTTTCGATGTGGAATTATGAAAATCTCAAATCCACCTTGCTTCGATCCGGACCGGTCCTAAACGGGCTTTCGGGGAAAAAGCCCGAGACCGAGACCGACCTTGAAGAAAAAAAACCGCTCACTCGGTCTCGGTCCTAGTCGATCTCGGTCTTAGTCGGGCCAATCTCGGGCCGGTCTTGTCGGGAATTCGGCCCAACAGTCTTTTTTGATCCCCTTTAGTATATATATGTATGTCCTTACACTTGTCAGTGGTTGGGTGCTCCGGTTTGAATCCAGCAAGCAGACTTTCGAGATCACCAGTGCTGCCTTTGAATTCGAACTTCAGTTCATGTGGGTACGCAGGGATGAATAGGAGAGGGAGAAGGAAGAGAGTTGGTAAGAGTCGGCATGTCGCCATTTATTGTAACCTTTTCCTTTTCCTTCTCCCCCTTCCCCCTGATTAAAGGATGGGAGATTTATTCCTTTCTGTGTATTGATGTTTATATATATGTGAGGCATGGAGTGACCATTTTAAAGTTGGAAATCGTGGTAGTTTGTTAAGGTTTGTGTCAAATATTTCTAGGGACTTCCTTAATCATAGCAACTTTAGGCGCATATACCTTACATATGGATGGAGTGTAACCATATCAAGAACAAAATGACGTCAAAATGCATTCATAACATGCAGAAAAATCGTTTCATACTTTGAAATAGTGTTATTATAAAGAAAATTTCTTTCATATATCCATCTTATTATTTAGTAAAATTGATGCATGGGGCTAAATCAATTTAAGATTGTATATCTATATCGATAGAACTCTCTCTCTGTCTATTTATGAGGCAATTAATTACATACGGTCATGATAAGAGTTTCGACTCACCATCATAAAATCACAAATAGTATGAGTTTCAATGCATCGCCTAAAGTTTATCAATTTGAAATTAAGCATATGTATTTCAATTTTAATTGAAACGTATGAGTGGTTCGAAAGTCTAATTTCAATGACGTTTGCTTTTTATGATCATAATTTAATTATTTATATATTTTATTTTTATGAGTTAGGATAATTGAATTTATAATCTAATCTTGTTGCCATTTAAATATATATTTCTAGGCCAAATATTGGACTTTTTTTTAAAAGTATTTATTTTCGAAAAAAAAATTTAAAAAAGTATATATGTAAAATAAATATTTAGCAAAATGTTCAACTGCGCAGGTTTACCACCTGCGTTTTTCGCAATTTTTTTTTTTTAAAAACACATGAATTTACACAACACACAACCAGTCACAACAGTATCAAACAAAGAAAATGAATTTTTGAAAAAATATTTTTTGGAAAACTTCAATGAAAATGGACTGGTTCTCTATCAAGAGAAATCTAAAGACCCTTGCTGGTGTTGTTGGATATACAAGTGGAAACAACGGTCTATCAGAAACCACGTTAATTTTAAGTCTGCTTATGGTTTTCCTCCTAAATAGAAATTGAGAGATAGTCTCACGCGTTGCTTCATCTCAGTATTCATAGGTCCAAATTCCTCTACGCTAGTCTCACCAAATTCCTCGGCTGGTTCTCTATCAAGAGAAATCTAAAGACCCTTGCTGGTGTTGTTGGATATGCAAGTGGAAACAACGGTCTATCATAAACCACGTTGATTTTAAGTCTGCTTATGGTTTTCCTCCTAAATAGAAATTGAGAGATAGTCTCACGCGTTGCTTCATCTCAGTATTCATAGGTCCAAATTCCTCTACGCTAGTCTCACCAAATTCCTCGTCTGGTTCTCTATCAAGAGAAATCTAAAGACCCTTGCTGGTGTTGTTGGATATGCAAGTGGAAACAACGGTCTATCAGAAACCACGTTGATTTTAAGTCTGCTTATGGTTTTCCTGCTAAATAGAAATTGAGAGATAGTCTCACGCGTTGCTTCATCTCAGTATTCATAGGTCCAAATTCCTCTACGCTAGTCTCACCAAATTCCTCGGCTGGTTCTCTATCAAGAGAAATCTAAAGACCCTTGCTGGTGTTGTTGGATATGCAAGTGGAAACAACGGTCTATCATAAACCACGTTGATTTTAAGTCTGCTTATGGTTTTCCTGCTAAATAGAAATTGAGAGATAGTCTCACGCGTTGCTTCATCTCAGTATTCATAGGTCCACATTCCTCTACGCTAGTCTCACCAAATTCCGCGAGGTAAAACATTGAAACAAAGTTGTTTATTCACAAGTTTCTGAATGAGATTTTTCTTCAAATACACTAGCTTGTTTATCCTCACCCGAACTCCAAAACTCCTCATCTGAAGACTCTTGATTTTCTGCATAAATTCCTCCAGTAAACAAGAAAGGAAGTTATAAGAGAGGAATTTTTAAAAGTATGTATGTCAGATAAAAAATTTAAAAAAGTATGTATGCAATTTTTTTTTTAGCAAAATGTGCATCTACGCAGGTAGACCAGTAGCGTTTTTTCTGAAAAACGCTACTGGTACCTGCGTTTTTCAGTTTTCAAAATTCATCGTTATAAGAAGTTAAATACTTTTTTCCTCTCCTAAATTTTCCAACTTGTTCTGAACAACATCCGCGAGGTAAAACATTGAAGAGTTGAAGCAATTATTATTATTTAAAATCCAACATTGACATGGTTACTTTTTAAAAAAACTCAATTAAAAAGTTATAGTTATTGGAGAAGCTTTACAAGATATTCAGAAGATGTTGAGTCAGAGATGTACGTCTCTCTAGCCTGGTTAGTGTTAATGTGTTATGCTTATGCTTTAGCAATTGTAGCCTGGTGAGACTAGCCTAGAGAATGAACAAGCATCAGGTCGCTTGAAAGACATTGGTTATCGTACCATGTTAGTATATAAACTTCACATTTTTAGAGAACCAGACGAGAGTCAAGAGTGGAAACCCCAAAGAGCTATTTTGCAGTAATAATTCCTGAAAATGTCAAACTAGCTAGAGTGTTTTACCTCATGTGAGACTAGACTAGAGAATGAACACTCTGCTGCTTTAAAAAAAAAACGAAAAAAAAATTGAAAAACGCAGGTGGTACCCGCGCAAATCAACATTTTCATAAATTTTATTTTACCATATATACATTTTCAATTTTTTTTTCTGACAAGGTTACTTTTTAAAATTTATCCAAATATTGTTATGGTAAAAACTCAATTGTATAACTACTATAAAATTAGATTAGTATGAGAATTGAATTACAACTTAAATATTGTACACGATATTGAGTTTCAACTTTCAAATGAATATTTCAAACGAATCATATTAGTAAAACTGGACAAAAAATAGCAGTGTTCTTGATCGTTTTCATTTAAAAAATGTTTTTCCCCCAATTTTGAGCCGTTGAAACTAATTATATTAAAACTTTAAATTAAACAAAAATTAATTATAAGATATCCAACAAAAGAGAGAAGTAAAGCAAAACACAGAAGAGAAGAATACGTGGCTTGTCGGGGGTTCCATCTGTCAGATAGAAGGTCCCATCCGAAAATGAACCGTTGGGTTGAAGTTCTTTTCAAATCTCTCAACGTTTCGAATCCAATTCCCAACCGTTGGGCATAGCACAGCTTTAAAATCCCCAACCAATCTGTCAGCTGCCATTCCAACCTTCTTTTCCATAAGCATCTCTGTAACAATGGGGATGGTGGTGGTGATATCTCTGCCGTTGATCCTCTTCTGCCTGCTTCTTGGATTTGGATGCTACTTTCTGGGGAGAGCCAAGGGAAGGCAAGACGTCCGCACTAATGCTCAAGTCTATGGAGTCCCAACTCCTCCACCTTCTTCTGTGAAGCCACAAGCTTCTTCTCCACTACCACATTCTGATAAAAACAACGACATTGTATAAGCCTGCCTGGCTGCTCCATCGATGATCTCGACCAAGTTCTTACACCTGGATGCAAATTATGTTGATTGATTCTCCAAGTAAAAGTGGTCCTTTGCTGTGAGTTTACAGTGCTTTTCTGATAAATACCAATCACTTTATACTACCAAGCTGTGTGTCTGTGTGTGTGTAAATTGTTTGTGCAATAAATACAGTGGAACTCTGATCTCTATTCGCTGCCCGACCCTTCATCATTAGCTTAGTAAGCAGTGAAGTGCGTCATGGCAGCAGGTTGCCTACTATGGTGGGCACGGTCAATCCCAACCTAGGTTAAGACCATGGTTGGTGCTTGATGAGTTGCTTCTATATATATATTTAAATAAAATCTTATCTAATTTATCCAGATAAGCTTATCTTTGTTATCTTCTTCTATTTAATCTTCTAGCTTCTAACATATTCAGTCACTGAGTTTAATCCAATCTACTCTAATCTAGTGTAGTAGTCGAATTAACATATCTTCTCTATCGAGTCACTCTCTATATAGTATCGAATAATCTATCAGTCTAGCTAATCTAAAATCTCATCTATCTTTTCAAGTTGTAAGTTGTATAAAAATTTACCAGGCAAGAAGGGAAAAACAATAAAAGCTCATCCTTCCTCCACATGAAGCAGGAAGCAGTTGATACGAATAGCTGCAATGACTGATCATAGCTGCAATGACATCACAACAGTAGTCAACATACAAGGCAGAGGAGTAGGCAGGTAGATGTGATTTGACATATTAAGGCGCAACTATAACCTAACCTCACACGAAACTGATCTTCTTAGGATGGTCACAGAATGTAGCTAACAACTAGATTATGAAGAAGCATAAGTATGGTTGGTTTGGGGGTTCCAAAATGCTCCGTCAAGAAAAAGAAACTGAAAATATGAGACACAAATTCTGCAAACAAGACTGGAGATGAGTCTACAGAACCACTAAGCATCATGATAGAACACCAGGCAAGAAGAAGTAGAATGTACTGAGAAAATATTCATATACCACAAAACATACTTGCAAAGATAGAACAAATACATAGTGCAAAACATCTATAGCACCCTGCAAAGTTCTTATTATGTGCCAAGAGAATCAATGCAGTTAGGGTTGAACAAAGTAGGCAAGAAATACGAGCAAGCAACAGATAAACGAGATCAGGCCAGCATGATGTTAGGTATTGTAGTCTGATTAATATGTAATGGTAGATTATGTATTAATGTACGCGTCTCGCGGCCCCGAACCCATAGGCTATACTGTACTGTACTGTATTTCTCCATGCATACATATTTTGTAACAGTAATCGTCATTAATATACCTTGCTAAACCGCGTGGAGGTTACCTACTTGGGTGCTACCACGAAAAAATCAAGTTCTACTTCTCTTCCTTTCCTCTCTGAAAACTGAGTGTTTTTTTCTCAATCCTTGGTTTTTTCTTCATCCGATTAAGTGTTTGATCCTAACACATGAGTTTCTTTAAATTAGACCTTCGGCTGGGAATTATACTTGCTGTTGGGTCACTAATCACCAACACAATGGATATGTCCCTACCATGGTAGAATTATTAACTACCAGATGCACTAGTACCCAATTTTACGATTCTGAACTACAAAATCTAACCAAAACCAAATAAAGACTGTAGGTCTTGATTTAGAATTTCAGAAAGTTCTAAACCTGATTAACTTCTAAGCTAACGCTACCCAATTTGCAACAACTCTAGTAAATAGACTTTCAGACAAGGTTCAAGGGAGCTAACCCTATCAACGCTGCATCTGTTGCCATTATCAACTCTCCAGACCCTAACAGTTTTTTCAACTGAAGAGGTTGGGAGTCTAAGAAGCATTCTGCACTTCAAACTTGGACATCAAAGAAAACGTCTCCTGCAAGAGAGAACTTTGTGTTCAGTAAACATCAAAGATTCACATCATTCTTCCAGGAAGATGAGAAGGGGGGAAGCTCACAGTGAGCAAGTAGAGGAAGTGGCACCTGAGAGTAGTAAGCAAAGGCATAGTTGACTAATATGGCTCATCATCATTGGACTATTCTTTATTTTTCTCATTGATGGTCATATATAGAATCAATTTTGGGATTGCGCTTAGTAGCCAGTATAAAAGATTTTTAAGAAGTCCCTTCAGGGACAAAAGCTCCTGCCATGATGAATCCTTCAATTTCAATGTATTGGTGATGAGTATTAGTAAATGAGTATATAATGCAACTTGAGTAGTAAAGTCTTGTGCTATGACTTTGGCACCGTCAAGACGGGAAACCATGTGTCAAGTAAGATTTTGGAGCTGGAGATATTATCTTGAAAATCAATACAGGTTACAAACTTGTGTTGAAGGATGTGCGACATGTCCCTGACATGCGCCAGAACCTATTCTCCAGCAATACAAACGTATTTAAGCAATTTTTGGACAACGTTGTGCAATTGATGAAGCTTACAAGCAAAGAACTTGCATAAAATTCCATTGACAAGAAAGCTTCAGCAGTACATCATCAGTTGACATGTCTGCTGAAAAATTCCTGATTCGGGCCACCACAGTACTTTAATCTAATCCGATCAGGCCAAAGAATGAAGGATGGCTACACAGCTGAGTATGAGCTAAGAAGGCTGATTGGCAGCAGTACCAGCAGGAAGAGTGATATCATGGATGCTCCTCCTTTTCCCAGGCCTGTTGGTACTCTTATGGATTTGATACTTCTGGGCATGGCTAGTGATCTGAGATACTGTTCTTGTAGGTATATAAATTTCCCCAATTGTCTTCCAATTCCCCCAGCCACACGTCTCTATCCCTCGCAGAAAACCCTTGTGCTCTTCCTCTGTCCACCGAACCCGATTCTTCATCTGCTCCTTCCACGATGTTGCCTCAACCCGAGATGATGCAACTCGCTGTTCAACAACCGAGGTCGAAATATGAGTTGATAATTCTCGCTGAAAACCCTCAAGCAACTTGCTTGCCCGCTCAAGAACCTCGTGCGGTGGCTTCCACGGCAGCGCTTGACTGATACGTTTCCAAGGGATTGGCTGTAACTTAATGCTCTCCGCAAGGACAATCTTGAGGACACCATCATCCTCCGTTGTCCATAGAGTCCTGGGCTGGTCAACAGGCGAAGGCGTGCTGCTTGACGTGGCTTGGTGGTACGATGAATCAGATGTGTCTCTCTCTCTATCCACGGGAACCACGCAAAGTATAACTCCATCGTGCACTTGATGATTCGACATAGCGGTACTCTCATGTTCCTCTTTCGTAGTAGACATAGAAATGGATTCGTGAGCACCACAATCTTGGAATGTCTTCTCCAAGAACGGAGTTGCAGGCGAATCAGGGGTGAGTCGAAGCACAGAGAGTTGGGCGAGTCGGCGACGATGATGCAGACAGCGCCATCGTACTGAGAATTAAGAGTTTCCACTTGATATGGAGATTAGAGTTCCTGATCATAAAATTCAGAACTTGAAGCCAAGAACGGCAGTGGTGGTCATCAATCAGTGCAGTGAAACTGCGATTGGATTGGTGGTGGAAAATGAAGAACAAGAACAGAGTGGGGAATTTCAAAATTAGGTCTGAAGAGAATTATTTCAAAAGTAGTAGAGATTCTACCCTTTAAAAAACTAGAATGCCTTAATAATATTTTACATACTTCTAGCAAAAAGCTATTAGGCATTTTAGTAAAGATAGTCTATATAAAGTAATCGATGGTCTGCAAATAAAATTTTTCTTAGAAAATTGCGTGGACACCCTCATTGTAGATGAAATTACATTTAACGCCCTATATGAACCACAAATTGTTATTGATGCCCAAAAAATACATTATTTCATATTTTATCCAGAAAAATTAATAGTATTACATCAGACTTGATGGGTTTGGGTTGATATTGCTCAACTTAATCATGGAACCCAATACACTTCACATACAAACAGACTCTATGGATCCAATATGTACAATTTCACCACGTGTGTATATATATATATAGATAGATATTGTCTTCATGTCTTGTAATAAGTTGTCCCCATGTTCGTCTCTAACCTACCAATCCCCTGTTGTGTCAGTGCCGCGAAGATGGGGTTCTGAGTGGGTTTAAGTTGAGATACGCAGTCACCTTGCTCCCAAAACTAAACGGTGATGATGGTTTGGCCGTACCATTCCCATCCTCCTCCCCAAATTCTGTCACTTGGCGATGCTCCACCGAGATGTTTCTCAGAATCTTTGAGTCTTTCTTGTCGACCTTCCACCCCATCATGTCGGAAAGTGTCACCGAAGTTGGTGTCGCCACGACAAGCTGCATTGTCTCGTTGTCGTCATCGTCGTCATATGAGGTTAGTTCGAGCTGGTGGTTAGTCTTTGAACGAGAGGGGGACTTTGACATGTGTAAGTTATGTTCGGGTGGCGGGTCACAAGCGACTGAGTCAGCCTCGAGCACGTCCTCGATCCGAGACAGGACCGTGTAGGCTAAGCTCTCGATCACTCTGGAGTAGCTCTCCAGCACAGCCTGACCAACATCCTAGGGAAACAATACGCATGGTCAAATAAAAACATACTTTTCTCTATCACAACTTCTTAATATGTTTGTATTTTGTGAAATAATAACTACTTTTTAAGTTAAACTAACTTAACGCACTTATGTTGATATTATATAATTAAATGGTCACTTATATTTTTTGTGTAGTTAAACAATCACGTACATTTCAAAAATGTGACTTTTTGATTTAACATTCACATATATATGTTTGACAAATGTGATTAAATGGTCACTAAAATAAAGATTTTACCCTTCCATTATATATTGTTCTTCATCTTCTATCTCGATTCAAACACAAAATCTGATTTCGAATTCAGATTTGCGCAAATTTGAGTTTGAAATTAAATTTCGGGTTTAAATCGAGGAAAATATGAAAACATGAAGATGATAAGTTAAATGGTATTTTAATTATTTTTTCGCATATTTTATATATATATATATATAATCGTTCAGCCACATTTTGAATAAATATTTTGAATAAGTAACTTTTAAACTCAAAGTTTGAAGCAGTGATAACATATAAATTATTGTTAACATAATTTATCCTAATTTTTATTATTAAAAGCACGTTTTTATTTATAATTACCCTGTTGTCTTGAATTTTGGAGATGTCCAAAGAGGACTGAGGAAGTCCAGGAAACCGCTGCTTGAGCAAGATGAGGATGGTCTGTGCCCTCTCCTCAAACAGCTCCCTCTTCTCCAAACTCACGGCCGATACCCACGACGACTTCACCTCCTTGTTGTTCATCTTCCTCATCCATATCACAATCGACGCCTCGATCCTGTTCTTTAGGTCAAGCACTTTGTGCTCCGTCGATAAGTCCATGGTCGAAAGAAATTGGTGAGGATCAAAATACTCCACTGTTATGCTTTTATATATCGACTCCCCAAGGCTCGACCTTCCGTTCTGTGATGAATTCAATTTACAAAAATTATAGTTTATTAGGGTCGTTAGTCATCAGAGTTTGATGACAAATTGACGTACCTTTGGTAGGGATTCAATGTAGTCGTCGGGAATCTCCATTTCTGATAGAACTTGAGCATTTATTGCCATGGCTGCTTTCAAGACTTGATTCACAGACTCCTTTTGGAAAAGCAACCATTTTCTTGCACCGGTGGAGAGTCCGTTGGTCGGAACCCTAACTGTCGGTAGCCACCACTTATCGTCCTTCCTTTGCTCGGATTCCTTCTCATCTTTAGACCCGTACCAAAATTCGTTAGACCCACCAAAGTTGTCCAAGCAACCCTAATCCATTCCGATTCATTGCTGTTTCAGAAACCCTAACCTAACCTAGATGGTAGGAAGAAACAAAATATAATTTTTGCCCTAAAAAACTTACAAGGAGCATGTTGTCGAGCTTCCGAAGAGCTGGAACATTCATGCCTAAATCTTTTCTTTGTCGCGTCACCATTATCTGGCCGGGAAGTAAAACCAGACATAAACGTCAACGTACAACTAAAAGATTCATCAGATCTTGTTCTTTGGAGACAAAACAGCAGTTACCTCCATGTTAGTACCATCCTTGGAAGCTTGTTGTGATGGAACTAGCTCGACAATATGATCGGTCACAGAAAGTAACCAATCGATTTCTTTTCGCCATCTCGATTTTCTATCTGCAGGCATCGGCTGTAGTTTCCTCTGCTCCCCGAACACAGATGCTGCATTGTCGAAAAACCACATTCAACTATGAACACATCAGCGCGTATATGTCGGAAAACATCTCTACCAACGAAAAATATTGTCCTCGGAAACATACTTACCGGCAAGATTTGTGATGGCATTCGACAATGCTAGAGCCGAGGAAACACCCTTTCCTCCTCCCGACATGTCCTCTCCTAGAAGCAACTTTGCAAACCTCTCCTTCATCAGTTCGATATCTGCATGATGAAAACAACTCCCTTTAAATCCTATCATATTTTATCGACAGATTAAATGGACTTCATTTCTATTGGAAAAACACATTGTATATGCTTGTCAGATCTTATTCTATATGTAACTATCTTGTCATTTTTCATGTCGTGTGTCTATGTTGTCATGCTTGTAATATATATGTTACGTGTCATTAATTATCTACCTGATGATTGTTCCCTAGAAGGTGGCCCAGGGGTCTGAACCCCATCTAGACACAGCATGGGGTCAGGTCCCCACCCTGGGTGCCATGTCTCCAATGGTGCTCGCTCGCCTATTGTTTTGGGGTCACGGTAGAGTACCCCATCCAAATTCGGTCTCTCGTAATCCATGCCGTGCGCGTGCTTTACCTGGAGTTCGATTGATTATCCTTAATTCGCTCTCAACTTACACTTGCATTCCCCGTATATATATACCAACCACCAGTCACTTGCCCCAAATTCACATGAGATGGAGAAGTGAACAACGAGATGTGTTACAATTTTTTAACTCTAATAATGTTTTTCTCTAAGGGGAAGAAACGAAGAAACGTAAAAGAGCCATCTTTCTCACATGGATTTTGCCGACTTAACACTTCCAACCATTGTGTGTTTGTGTTTTATGGATGCATGGCGGAAGGGTTAGGGCATGAGAAAGATGGCGGTTTTTACAGTTATTATTAGTTACGGACGCCGACCCCAAAGAGTAGTATGGTGTGATGATAAGGAAGAAGGAAGAAGAAGAGCATTGCAATATGCCCAAAAAAGGTTGTAAGTTATTAGGGTTTGTTTTTGACGGTGGAGCTAAAAAACAGGGAAAGACACATAATCTTAACCAGATCACCTGTTGTCCACTCCCTCCCTATATCTCTTGGTCTAATTTTGACATGAAATATTTACGCAGTTTTAGAATTTTGTACTTGTCGCGTTTGTTGCACCAAATTAGGTAAAACTTATGAAACGTTAATAAACATACAATAAATGAAACACATTATAAAATTATTCAAAAAATGAATATGGTGTGATGTTCCATCTATCCATCCCTTTCTTATATAATAAATGATTTATTACCATTTGTTAGGTGAATTTTGTGGGTGCTAACAACTTGTTAAACTTTTTTATATACAAATTATTAGCTAATTTTATGTCAAGAAGCAATTTATTATGTCAACTAAAAAATTGCAAAAAAAAATCGAAGTTTAGCTAGTAAAATGTCATTAAAGGTAAACTTGTAAATTTACCCAACAATTCAGTAAAATGGTCTAAAATTAAACTGAACTAATAAATTGTAACTTTGTTTTTAAAAAATTCAGCTAACAAATTATTTTGGTACTCAGTTCAACTACTAACAATTTGAAAGTTAACCAATAATAAATGAAGCAGATGCTCTTCACTACTGAAAGAAATCGCATTTCAAAGTCGATATATTAATAACCATTCAAATACAATCTATCATTCATCATACGATATGGAGGATCTTTTATTAGTGACTGAAAAAGACACGACAATACCGAGTTTTCACAGCAAGATCCCATCACATATAAGTAACAAAATGCAGCTACATTAAGATGTGTTTCAGAGAGCTGCAATAATGTCATCAGCACTAGAGACAGTGAACTCTCCTCCAGATTCCACATTTGCAGCCTTAACCTTGAGGTCTTCAACCAAGAGGGCGAACCTCCTCGAGCGGGTCCCCAGCCCCTTCTCCCCTAAATCAAGCTCGAGCCCAAGAGCATGTGTGTACTTTGCAGATCCATCAGCCAAGAACTTGACATGCTTGTTCTCAGGAAAGGTCTTCGCCCATGCCTTCATCACGAAAGGGTCGTTCACTGTGTATCAAGAAACAAGAATCAGATATTGCAGAAGGACAAACTGTAAAATGTCACAATAGATGATATGGAAAAAGCATGTTTCAGTAATCAAAGAGATGTCCAATCAATTGATTGGTCGTACAGTGTAGTTAGTTCAGTGAGACCAATTAAAAGTACAAGAATGTCATTCTTGATTGATTATTGACTTGATATCCAAGTCAAGATGAAACAACATCAAGACTAACAAAATAAGAACCCATGAAAAAGTAGTAGTAGCTAGATGATTCACATTCATCCAGAGTAAGTAAGCAAAGCTCTTAAAAACTTCTCAGCAGATGACAGTCCTGACACATAAAAGGCCATGTCTGTCCTCTATCTATTCTATATATATAGTATTCTGAAATGATATTTTAATAACCTACTTACAAGTTACAATACTTCATACTTAAATATGCCGAAAAGTAGTATAAGAAATCAATATCATCAGCAAGACCCAAGAATCATAAATGATTTATAAATAATATATTAAGTCAACTTTATCAGAAAAGTGGTTATCCCATGTAGAAAATTCGTTCAAGACACATCCCACATGGGTATTACGAATTTCTTTTAAGAAATACAAGAAATTCCAATTGATTTTAGCAGTATCTCAAGTATATATGAAACCAAATTGAAGCCACATATTAGAAGATGAAGGGGTCCACAATATATCGCAAACATCTAAAGGAATTTTCCTTAAATGCTATTCGTTCTGGTTAAAGTTCAATAAATCACACGGATGGATTGCTGAAGTGTTACTGCGTATATCATATCCTTGATCGCTTCAGTGATGGGGCTTCATCTAATAAAATAGCAAATTAAACCAAGAACAATCAGAGCAGTAAAGAGAGAAAACTGAATATATACCACTGAGACACAGAATCTCATCGACACCCTTTGATTTCAGTTCCTCTGCTTTCTCGATGAACCCCGGTACATGCTTCAAGCTGTAATTTTACCGATTCATAAATTGCGGTCAATATCAAAATACTACCTACCCAAGTACCATGAACATACAGAACCTCAATCGTCACGCATTTGCCCACTTTGTACCAATAATAAGCGTCAGATCCAGACCGAAAAATAGAGAAAGATGAGTATTAGCAGCAACAGTACCTGCAGGTAGGGGTGAAGGCACCGGGGACACCAAAGAGGATGACCTTCTTGCCGGCGGCTAGTGAGTGAACGGACACGTGCTGGAGCTGGTCCTGCTCGTCGAAATAGGCGAGAGTGCCGTCGGGTAGGGCGTCGCCAGTGCTGATCGGGGCCATGTCGCAAGGTTGTAAGATTCGATTGGACGGAGAGTTCTAAGCCGTACTGAAAAAGTAGAGACGGAGAAAAGGTAAGAGCCAAGTGATGGAAATGGAAGGTCCCTCCCTGGTGGTATAAATAATCGCATATCTATAAGGAAACCCGACCCGTATCAGTAGCTGCACGGAATTGAGTTCGGGTCAATACCTGGGTTTGGATCCGATCTGGTTGGTGTAGAAATATGGTATGACAACGAAGTAAGAACAGATGCCGTTGATTTTGCTGACCAACTAAGCGTTGACTTAGATTTAGTGGGTTTAGAATTTGGGCCCGACCATCCAGAGCAATGGATGGGCCTTTTGAGTTTTAATTTTTTTTTCTGCTTATTTTAACATTTATAATTATGTTTGCTCAATAGAATTTTTGATAATTTATGTTTGTTTTTTTGTTGTTAAATTGTTACTTACTTTTCTGAATATTTTGTAAACTATTTGGGTTAATATATTAGGGTTTAGAATTTTTTTTTGAATTATGGAATAACTATTACACTCTTCCGTTATCTTCTTCTTCTTACCGAATTCTACTTCATCTTCATTTTCGAACCCAAAAACTGAATTCTAAGTTCGAACTTTCTATGTTCCAACACAATCAAGAAATAAAAGAAAAATGGTAACTAACACTACGGGAGAAGATTTGATTAAGGGCTCAAGCAAACGGCTCAAACAAGATTGAACTGTGATGTTTTTTTTTTTACAATTATTAACGACTCAATGTAAGTTGAGCCGTCAATTTTTGAATTACCGACTCAACTTATAGAGCCGTCATCTTTATTTGCGGCTCAATATTGAATGAGCCACTAAAACTATTTTTTTTTAAATCAAAATTCTTTTTGACGCCTCAATAATGTGGAGCCGTCATTAAAAATGTTTTTTTTAATAAAAAATAATTTGCACCGCTCAATAGTATTGAGTCGTCATTTAAAAACAAATTTTTTTAATCAGAAGTAATTTTGACGGCCCAATATTGTTGAGCCGTTCTTATTTTTAAGGAATTAATATTTTTCTTTTCGCTATTTTCACGGCTCAATAGTGATTCAGCCGTAAAAAAAATATTTTTTTGACGGCTCATTTTGTTTGAGCCGTCCTTAAAATTCAAACTTTTCAGTTTTTCCGCACTATTTCCCTCGCATGTAAAATATTCAATTTTTCAAACTTTAAATCGTCTCTCTCAACCTATTCATCTTCCAACCTAACCTATTCATATTCCAACCTAACATATTCTCTCCGCCTTCATTTTTCACGTCTTCCAACCATTTCATCCAAGCTTCAACCATTTCATCTCCCAAGTTGTTCATTTTCCACACAATCGTCCACACCTAACCGTTCATCTTCCACACAATCGTCCAAGCTTCAACCATTTCATCTCCCAAGCTGTTCATCTTCCAACTGCGTCTCCCACAACCGTGTCTTCATTCTTGCCGTTTGAACAGGGAACCACGTCTCCCACAAGCATTCTCGTCGTTTGAACAGGGAACCGAGCTCTTCTTCGAACCTCTGACGAGAACGAACCTCCGACGAGAACGAACCTAAGACGAGAGGGGGTAGGCCGAGGACGAGACTTCCGACGAAAGGCTTATGACAAACCATTTTTTTTAAATAGTCATATTTTGGACGGCTCGATATATGGAGCCGTCAAAAATAAAAAAATAAAACTTTTTTTGCCAACACTTTCTTGTTGAGTCGTGCTTTTGACGACTCATAATTTTGAGCCGTTCTTTTTGCGTCTCACTCCTCATTGAGCCGTCGTATATATGACGACACTTAATACGACGGTTCATTTTGTATTGAGACGTCTAAAATTAACGGCTCATTATTTGTGCCGTTAACTATTTTACTTTGAGCCGTTATCCACCTACTCTCCCGTAGTGTAAAAAGTTATATTGTTAAATATAAGTTGACTAAATAGGACAAGTTTGAAGAAAAAAATAACATTATAAAATATAAATGACCAAATAGATAATTAACCTTACTTTATATATATATATATATATATATATTTCATATGTTTGGATCGATCGAAAATATTAAGGTTAAAGTATATATTTCATGTAAAATAATGAAGTGAATACACTTATCTAAGATCAAGACCGTATTTTAACGCTAAGAAAATACTCGTACACGTATAATTTTTTTACTCTAAATATGAAATTATGGATACTTAGTTACACAACTTGTTGAAGTGGTGATGATACTTGTTGTGTTACTTAACAAATAACGCAACTCCATTTGTAATATTTACAATATGTCTACTACATTTCTAACAACATCTAATTTTAGAATTTTTAAAAAATTTCAAAATAACATTTATCTACTTATTAAATCTTCTACGTTTATTCTAAACTCTTATTATCTATATTTTTCTCCAAGTTAAACTAAAAGCCTCTTAGTAGAGTACTAAAATTAATATTTATCTAATTGTTCTACTAATCTCGGCATATAAAGTTATTATTGTTACATTTTAACACTATATTATTTATCTCTATGAATCGCAACTTGTCTTATCAATTGATCCAAACAATTTTGAATTTGGATTATTGGTGGGACGTGAAGTAAAGAATGTATGGACGATATAAAAAAGAACAAGAACTTATGTTGTCAATATCATCATACCCTAAACCATAAAGTGTATAGCATCATATGCAATCAACCCTTCATTGATTTATCTCCCTAGACATGAGGTGATTGTTCATGATGTTATCATCCATTTTTCACCTACGTACTTCAATTTCAAGTCCTATCCATCTATCTAGTTTTCTATGTAATGAACTAGCAGAAGCTGCCTCCTTGTCCTGATGGGAGACAAGCTTGAGCCCAGTAGTCAGCTCCATTCACATTCTCATTCCCAATCTGATAAACACTGCATGAAATTGGGACGAGACACAGACCTCGACTACTCAGGTCCTTTGGGGACTCTAATTCTTCATCACCACAAACCTGGGACTGCGAGGGAGACACAATCATTCAAAGCAGAATTAGATATTCATAATGGTTGATGCATGGGAATGACTGTCGTACGTGGAATGCTTAAGGTGATAGTTCAAATGCACACGCCCTAGTTATTCTTCTCAAGACTAGGGTTTGAAAAGAGAAGATGAGCATAGTATAGTATAGTATGCAGACTATGTATTTACCTTGTGTTTGAAGTCTCCTGAATTATTGCTCAAGTATGGCAAACTCAACGCCTGCATAGTACAGTGAGTATATAAAAAAAATGGGATAATTATTAAACTTGATACTGTTTAAGAACTAACTTTATGTTAAAAGCAAATATATAATCTATTAATTCTAAATCATTTGGTTATGCCTACTTGGTAACTTGGATATCTTTAGTTTTAGAATTCTAGTTATCACGTGACTAATTCTATTTGTTTTTAACAAAATGTTAAATAAATATATGTATTTGCTCATTTTAAAAGTTTAGCTATCTATTTACTTCAAAAAAAAAAGTTCAACTCCATATTGTCATGAAATCATATAAAAGTTGATAATCAATCATATAAAATAATAATGGCCAAAAACAAATCTATAAAATAATCATTACTTATTCCTCAAAAAATAGCTTTTAATTCATCGGTATTGCGTGTATAAATGGTGCAATTTTGTTCTAGGTCAATATGCAAGTATAAAACCACAGTTTGTCCACATTAAATTACATAATGAATCTTAGATTCAATTTAAATATGCTATGAAACTGAATAAACACATTTAAATCAAACAGCGGAAGCTTGAATCGAATTCGTGAACTTACCTCCAGCCATTGCAAAATTGAGTTTCGTAATTCGTTTGGAACTTCTAAACTCTTACTCTTCACAGTAGATGATGTATTCAAAAGTGAATTGAAGAAGAGTGGTGTCTAGGAACCAAAACGAGAATGTTATTTATAATACTCTATCCATCAAAGAGCATAAATGAAAGCATTGGAAGACTGCTTTCATGGACGAATGGTTGTTGAACTTGTGGACCAATTTCTGTTGTTGATTGACTATAGAAGAAAAAATAACAACTTGGATTTCTCTTCAATAAGTGCATGTGGAAAAACATGCACAATGTGGGCAGCTGAATTGTGCAATGTGGGTTGCTACACATTTTTTAACAACATTCTCCCACTTGGTCTACATATATATTCCATCATTCACCTTAATGAGAAAAATGAAATATATGAATCATGACGATATGTCCTCTTATATTGAGTATTACAATATATATCAAGTTTCTCAACGATATTCCATAAAACTTAATGAATAAACCATATGTTCATTCAAGGTCCAAACTTTAGTGATATTTTCTCAAAATTAACAAACATATATGTATACAAAACCAAATGAGAAAACTTCGACTGAATAAGAGTATCGAAATATCAAATGAATACTTACATCATGGAACCAAGTCCCATTCTTTCTACATGATCCTTGAAATTCTTTAGTGGCATGCCTTTAATCAAAGGATCGACAATCATCAACTCAGTGCTAACATGCTCAATGACCACTTTCTTTTCCTGAACACGTTCTTTGATAGCCTATTTAATGTCAATGTGTTTCTTTCGACTACCGCTTTTATTGTTCTTAGCCATAAACACAGCAGTTGACCTAGAAATAGAGTCAACTACTCTAAGCCCATAAATGAAACTCTTTAACCATACACCATGTAATATAACCTCAAAACATGATACGAACTCGACCTCCATAGTGGAAGTAGAAGTCAAGGTTTGCTTTGCACTCCTCCAAGGCACGGCTCCACCGGCAAACATGAAAATGTAACCTGATGTTGATTTACCTGAATCAACACAACCAGCGAAGTCCAAGTAGTCAATCACCTCTAAATTATTGGCCCGTCTATACATGAGCATGTAATCTTTTGTCCCTTGAAGGTATCTCATCACCTTTGCAGCTCTTCAGTGATCAATACCTGGTTACTTTGATATCTCCCAAGCACCCTAACAACAAATGGAATGTCAGGTCTAGTACAAATCTGAGCATACATCAGGCTTCCAACCGCTAAAGCATATGGAATGTTTTTCATTTGTTCCCTCTCAAGCTCATTTTTAGGACATTGGATTAGACTAAATTTATCACCCTTAACAATGGGTGCTATACTTGGCGAACAATCTTTCATCCGAAATCTCTCTAAAACTTTGTTGATGTAGGTCTCTTGAGACAATCCCAAAATACCTCGAGATCTTTCCCTATGGATCTTAATGCCAATGACATAAGATGCTTCACCCATATTCTTCATATCAAAGTTCTTCGAGAGAAATTGTTTCACCTCATATGGAAAACCCTTATCATTGGTTGCAAGCAAAATATCATCCACATATAGTACCAAAAAACAAGTCTTGCTCCCACTGACCTTCTGGTACATTGATCCATTACGTTCTCTTCAAAACCAAATGAAGTGATGACGTTATGGAATTTAAAATACCATTGTCGGGAAGCTTGTTTTAATCCATATATAGATTTAAAAAGCTTACAGACCAAGTGCTCACCATTAATAGAGGAGAATCCTTCATGTTGTTACATATAAACCTTTTCCTCTAGGTCACCATTAAGGAAAGCCGTTTTCATATCCATTTGATGCAAATCTAAATCAAAGTGGGCAACCAATACCATGATCACATGAAGTGAATCTTTCTTAGATACAAAAGAGAATGTTTCCATGTAGTCAATTCCCTCCCTTTGAGTGAATCCTTTGGCAACGAGTCTTGCCTTATTTCTTTCAATGTTGCCTTGTGAGTCGTTCTTTGTCTTGAAGACATATTTACTTCAAATGGCTTTTACACCATCAAATAACTTGACGAGATCCCAAACTCGGTTAGATGCCATAGAATTCATCTCTTCTTTCATGGCATTGTGCCATAAGTTTGAAACCTCAGAACTCATGGCCTGTGAAAACGTCTCATGATAATTTTCAGCTCCAACATTGTAGTCACACTCTTGTAGATACACAATATAATCACTAGGAATCGCTGATTTCCTTACTCTAGTAGATCTTCTTAATTCTGCATTAACACTCTCCTGAGTTGTAGGATCATGTTGTTCAGCAGGTTCTTCAACAGTTTCAGGCATCTATTGAATTTCAATATCTACTGGATCACGATCAATAACTTGTGGTACTTCCAGGACTGGTTCTTCAACACGCATTTGTATTTGAGGCATGTTGTTAACAACAATGATCAATCCATTACTTGAAGTGGCACACTGAGCATCTGAATAATCTTTCTCAGGGTCTACATATGAATCTAGTGACATAAAACTTGTATGTTTGCTAAAGTTCTAATTCAATTAAATTCATCTTTACTTTATAATAAAACTATTAGATTATGTTCTTTTACCTAATTCCTGTGGATAAATTAGAAAATATAATTTGATATTTTATTCTAATTAATCATACAAATATAATAAAAATTCTTGTGGGATAAAATTTTATTATATTACGTATGATTAATCACAATTAATGTTTATTTTTAAATATGATTCTGAATAAACTTTTAATATATAGTTTCAATTAATTAAGAATACTATGGCTACTCCCTAATTAATTTAAACTATATGGATCACATAAACATTAATTTAATAATTTGGTTTAATTATTGCATAAAACTATAAGCAATATTTTATGAATTTAATTCCAAATGTACTAATATTATTTATCTTAAAATTGCATGTATAAATGAAATAATGATGAATTATACAAACAAATAAAAAAAATAAAACACTTATAATTAAATTCATAGAGCCATGTAGAATTAATTTACCAAAATTATACATCGAATCACTGTTCATAACCATTACTATTTATCAACAGGTACTGTTCTGTTCATCATTTTACTGTTCATGTTACTGTTTATTGACAATGTTCATCTTCTCGAACCAGCCGAACTTAAGCCGAAAAACCAGAAAAACAAAGCAAGAACAAAGAGCAAGACAGAGGCATAATCAACGTTGCTCTGATACCAAATGTTGGAATAATAAATCTTAGGTTCAATTTAGTTTCTTAGCATGTTTAAATTGAACCTAAGATTCATTATTCCAACAGTTGGTATCAGAGCAACGTTGATTTTGCCTCTACCTTGCTCTTTGTTCTTGCTCGATTTTTCTGGTTTTTACTCTGTTTTTCTGCTTAAGTTCGGCTGGTTGGAGAAGATGAACATTGTCAATGAACAGTAAAATGATGAACAGTACATGTTGATAAATAGTAACAGACATGAATAGTACGGTTATGAATAGTAACAGTGATTCAATGTATAATTTTGGTAAATTAATTCTACATGGCTCTATGAATTTAACTGTTTTTTTGTTCTTCTATAATCAACCAACAACAGAAATTGGTACACAAGTTAAGCAACTATTCGTCCACGAAAGCAACATTCCAATGCATTCATTTATGCTCTTTGATGGATAGAGCATTATAAATATCATTCTCATTTTGATCCCTAGACACCACTTTTCTTCAATTCACCTTTGAATACACCATCTACTGTGAAGAGTAAGGATTTAGAAGCTTCAAACGAATCACGAAACTCAGTTTTGCAATGGCTGGAGGTATGGTGACCTAGAGGAAGAGGTTTATATGAAACAACTTGAATGATTCTCCTCTATTAATGGTGAGCACTTGGTATGTAAGCTTAATAAATCTATATATGGATTAAAACAAGCTTCCCGACAATGGTATTTTAAATTCCATAATGTCATTACTTCATTTGGTTTTGAAGAGAACGTCATGGATCAATGTATGTATCAGAAGGTCAGTGGGAGCAAGACTTGGTTTTTGGTACTATATGTGGATGATATTTTGTTTGCAAACAATGATAAGGGTTTTTCCATATGAGGTGAAACAATTCCTCTCTAACTTTGATATGAAGGATATGGGTGAAGCATCTTATGTCATTGGCATTAAGATCCATAGGGAAAGATCCAGAGGAATTTTGGGTTTGTCTCAAAAGATTGGAGTTAATTACTTACATAAATACAGTATTTTTTTTCTTAAGCTTGAGAAACATTACATGAAGTGTCACCTTCAGTTAATATTCTCCATAGTTTTCAGTGAGGGGAAGAAGACATTGAAAAAAATGAAGGAGAGATGCTGACCTCAATTTGTCTATGGAGGAATCTGATGTACCCGGTGGCCTCTAACAAGACAGAAGCGGTGTCAGTCTGCAAAAAGAGAGCAACAACATCACACCACAAAATTCCACAACTCATTTCCTTTTTCTCTTTTCTTTACTTGATGATGATGGATCATTCTGCATTGATTGATTTTAAAGAAACCCTAACAGAACATTTAAAAAGTATTCAATCCATAAAATAGAATATAAATTCATCAGTAAAAAGCAACCTTTCACTTTCTGATAGACATAATTTTCCTTTTTACAGGTGGGAATTTTTGATGAAATGTTAAAAAGTTTATAATCAAAGAGTTTGTATTTAATTATGAAATCTCTTATCATTTTACATAATTTTTATATATGGATGGAGACCCCAGTATCTATTTTCTTGGAATGTTGAACGTCAAATTGGAGACCCATGGGCGATGATGCTGACTACTGAGATGATGCGATGGACCAAGAAGGGTGTACTGAGAATCTAGCCCTAGAATTATTGAATAGTTCTCAAAAAATAATGTATATCTGGTTATATTATTTACCTTTCCGAAGGGAGAAACGAGTTGATGCAGTGCTGCGATTCTGTCACCTAGCTTCTGCTTCTTCACCTAATGTTCAAACGGAACAGAAGCATAATTAACAATTTTCTTTATTTTAATGAATAATTAAGCTAATAGTTAGTTTCCAGTTGTTTATTCATTGATGGAGAATATATCATGCATAGATAATAGATATATAAGATGTACGTCAAGAATAATGGTTCTTTAACAAGAAGACAATAGAGAAAGACAACCGACTCCGTGCCCCTTATGTCTGTGGTCATGAGAGAGAGAAAGAGAGAGAGAGAAAGAGAGAGAGAAAGAGAGAGAGACTTTGAAAGGAGTTTGTGTTGAAGAAGACTGAAGTCTAGCTTTCTTCTGTGCCACACCAGCTACATTGCTGTTACACTGTCAATGAAAAACACACATATAAAATGACAGCTTGTTCTTTTAGCAACGATTTGTAGTTTTGGTAAACCTCACATAATTGAATGTTTTTTTTAAAATATATATATTAAACTTATGTTTTCCTACTTTTTTTTTTTTTTTGGTTCTCATGTTTTCCTACTGGCTACACTTAGTGATTAGTCCAATAGTCCCATTAAAGAAAGAGAGAAAAGTATATTTTTTAGATTTTTTCTGGGTTGAAAAAGCTGCATAATATATGTCGAAACCTTAGGAAGATCACAGTGAAGATAATGATATTAACTAGCAAGTGGGGATGATTAAACTTTACTAAAAGCTTACAGTAAAATTGACTCTGACACAACTTTACCAAAAATATTTCTACTTTACCCATCAAAATACATACCTCCAGAGATCGATTCTGCTGTGGATGCCTTGCATTCGATTTGCTAATGTTAGAGAAGTTCAAGAGGTTGTTTGTCGTCCCATAACTGGTGATGCAAGATTTTGGTGATGAACTAAGAAAAGACCAATTGTTTGTCGGTGCCGACAACTTTGCCTCAACTCTTTCATCAGTTGGATGCCCATACAAGTAGTTTGTTGAATTCTCATGCTTTACATACTCCACGTACGGAGAAACATGCTCTTGTTGAGCTTGTTCCAAGAGTACTTGTTCTTGCCATGGCTTTACCCTCTTTGCTTGGGAACTACTGATTCTACCCGTCTGATCAGCGTCTTCTTCTTCTTCTTCACAAACCAATCCACCTCTACAGAGATGATACATAAATTAAACCACCTCAAATCAGCCACACATATAAAATGACAGCTTTTTCTTTTATAGAAAACGGACTAGGAGAGGAAAAGAAAGAGATCCTTACCTGAGGAGTTGTGTCCGTGATTGTTGAAGATCCTCTTGGCTATGAACATCGTGCCAACCACTAGAAGAAGAAGGTGGAGAGGAAGGAAATGGAGGGAGAAAACTAGAAGAGTAATTAGATGGAATTTCTTCTGGCGCCCTGATCCCATTTGTATAACACCACCAGCTCGTGTTTCCCGCCGCCATAATCTGCTGCACCAGCGAGCTGTGCAACACACCTCTATTCATCTCCTCCACGCAAGGAAGACCAAGAAGAAGAAGATAGGTGGTCTATCTTCTATCTCTAGTCCCTTTCTTAACTGACCTTACTGCTTTTTCTCTACTTTCTTTTCTCAATCTTCTCAAGCAGGACTTTGGGCAACTTGAGGAAAGGTTACACTCGATATATAAAGGAATGCTGAACTTGTAGCTCGATAAGGTGGAACTTGTTGAAATATGTTTGTATATTGAAAGTTTTTATCAACAAGTTTTAATCGTATGAGAAAGTCGGTTAAAACATGTCTTAAATTAGCACTAGTATCGGAGCACATATTTAAATTTTGGAAACGTTGGTAAAGTGAAAAAATACTTCTATTAAGAGGTTGAAAGTGACGATGCGTAAATTCATAGCATGAACTCGAAAGAAAGTCCGGTTTTATTTCAGTTTATATCGATAATTGTAAACATTGCGTAAGGGAGGGTATTCTTTCAGCACCCATATAGTGATTATGCACCATTTGTGTCGAGAAAAGCCCATCCAACAAAAGACACCCAACCACTCTTCTCACACCCAAAGGTTATCACTACTTTGAATAATTGCATCACTGGTAAGGTTCGGTTCAAATGATTGGGACTCCATACCATGCCTAACTACCACATTTACCTACACATTTACAGTTAGTTTTTGTTGAATCACAGCAATTGCAGCCTTGCCCCCATAGATGTGGTGGTGGTGGTGGCGACCTCGACCGAGAGTCACACGGAAGAAGGAGGCTAATGACTCCCTCGAAATTTGCATGTTCTCGATCGGTATCTTTTCATTTTCCATTTAGGGGTGAACAAAATACTCATTTGGATTTGAATCATTCTCGGAACCGGTCTATTTTTTTTTTTTGGTCACCCAACAGATATTACTTGCATTAAACAACATTGTTCACAGTCTCAACATTACAATCGTTCAAAAGAAAACTACTAAGTGGGAATGGGGGTGAGTAAACCCAATCATCAAGACACATTCCCAATCTGGACTGTCTTGCAACCCAATTTGCGCACTCGTTTGCGGTTCTCGGGATTGCTTTCCATGTAACTGTTTCGATGTCCATGGCTTCTCTTCTTATGCTGTCACATATTGCTCTAATCCTCCAGTGATTGTTGGTTCCTTGGATTTGTCGTATAACAACTTCCGAATCAGATTCAACTAGTATCCGGTTCCAGCCTCGGTTCTTTGCCAGCAAGAGCCCCAGCTTGATTGCAGCAGCCTCCATCTCCTCTATCGTCTGGCCTTCTGTTCTGAGATTTGCACCACCGATAAGAGTTCCTTGTGCATTTCTTACCACAACTCCAAGTCCCGCTCGCTTCGTTCTCTGGCACCAGGCAGCATCACAGGTAATTGATATTTCCCCAGGTTCCGGTTTCTTCCATTTGCCAGGCTCTCTGTTTCGTTCATGTTCTCTGGTTTCCTTCGACAACTGTATTTGTTCTTCGTGTAATGTCCTGATCTCTGTCATCACTCCCATAGCATTAGGCATAATCTGTTCAAAAACAGTCTTACACCGTGTCTTCCAGATCATCCAACATGTAAGCATGCATCTTAGCCATCTGTCTTCCTTTGTTTGATATCCTTCTACAGGTTCTTGTCTTCTGTCGTTGATCCATTCCTGTATTGAGGTCCTCTGATCGTGGTCCGTGGGGAGACCCAGAATGCCTTGCCAGACACTACTCGTCCACCTACACTTGAAAATCATATGCTCGATGTCCTCCTCATCTCCACACATAGGACAACCAAGAGGCACGTCCATACGCCTCTGTTTCAAGTTCTTCCTAACAGCCAAGGAATTCGACAGCATCTTCCAAATGAAACTTTTAAGCTTCAGGTTGGTGTTTGCTGTCCAGACTGCTCTCCATGTTAGCTCTGATCTGTTTCCTTGTCTTGTTGGATTCGCAGGTTCACCATCTTGAGCTGCCCTTATCCGATGATACGTTGATTTTGCTGTGGCCACTCCATCCTCTGTGTAGGGCCAGATCAGGGCATCTGGTGTAGGGACAGGTGGGATCATCATGCTCATTATGTGTCGAACATCTTCATGATCTGCAATCTGTCTGATCTTGTTTTCATTCCAGGTTCGATCCTCGTTTATCAGTTCAGCTACTGTCATCACCTGAAGCGGTTCCACATCCATTCTGGTATTTAGCCTCATTCCTGCCTTGGTATAAATCCACGCATCCTTGTATGCATTAATCTGCATTCCATCTCCCACAAGCCACAGACCTTCTTGCAAGAGAATATCCCTCCCTTGGATCATGCTCGACCAGCCCCATGATGATCTCGCTCCCCTACAAGCCGAAAGGAAGCTGCCCCGGGGGTAGTATAATCCTTTCAAGACCCGCACCCATAAAGAGTTTGGTTCCTTGTTCACACGCTCGGCCATCTTCGTTAAAAGCGCCTTGTTGAATACTTCAAGTTCCCTAAAACCCAATCCTCCTTTATCCTTAGCTTGTGCCAATATGTCCCATCTTCTCCAATGAACCGGTCTATTGAGTAGGGTTCGAATAAGATGTTTTGGATTATATAGGGTCCAGGAAAAAAATATAAAAAATTGTTAAATCGTTTTGAGTCCACTAATAAGGTATTCAATTGGAACCAGAACCAAATACATATATACTAATATGTTATAAATAATAATCTATTGATTTTTTTTTAGTTTTCTATTGTTAATTTATATTTATTCATTATATATCTATATGTTTTTATTTTTTTATTATATGAAGTACACAATCCAAATTTAATTTTGTAAAATATATTAGTATTCATTTTAGAAAGAAAATAAATACTTTAATAGAGTCCAACTGGTACCGAGAACCTTTAGGTATTAAAAGGTTCCGAATATGTTTCAGTTCCAATATTAATTGAGTAGATGTCTGATACGAAAATCAGAAACTAATTTATATTAAATAAGTTTCAAGATTTCATAAATTTACAAAGTATTCATTGCGCACCCCTATTTCCATAGTATGAAATCTAATTTTTTAGGTGGTGGTTTTGATAATGTAGCTAAAAAGTTGCAAGTCACATGAGTATAGAAACGTTCTAATATATATATATATATATATGTAATATAGGACAATATAGTGTTTCATAAAGACAACTACCTAGGCTATAGGATTTCTTGGAACAGAAGGTTATAGAATATATGAGGTAATGTTGGTAGTGATCTATTTGTATTTCAACTTCTTCCTAATTAACTTGATTCAACATCCAGGTCGGGTAGATAAGACTGATTCGAATTGTAACTAATTGAGGTTATCACATTTCACACACATGATAATTTGTCCTGTCCAACTGTCAACACATCGATCTATCATTAACCTACCTTAATAATTCCTTAGGGCTCCCGTCACATATTCACAGAGAGAGCTAAAGAACCATAACAAACCATCCATTATATGAATATTAATTCTACCGACAAAACGAACTAACAAAACTATTCAACATTCTTGGTCTAGCTAGATAGGGTTTCATATATAATATATATATATATATATATTCCTTTAGGTATATAGCTTACGTTCCTTATAAATAAATCATTTTAATAAATTAATTAAAGAGCAAAAAGACAAAGAAACCCTTAAATCCCGAGCTGTTTAATTTGGTGAGACTAAAAATACAAAAGAATTTGGTGGAGAATGTATGAGTGAATTGTTTAGTATTATAGGTGTAGAGAAGGAAAGGAATTATGGAGAGTGTCTTGTCCTTATTTCCAAAATCTTTGTCGGAGGGTTACTTGTCTTTTTGCATGCTACACCGTCCCTGCTTGGTATTCAATAATTAATCCAATGTATTATTATTATTAATCTTCACAATGCGATGGCTACCCAACAAAAATTGGAACAAACCCCTATCTCTTGTCTTCATTTTGGTCTCTTATATTCCTTTCATATGCCATGCCATCCATTGGAAGAACTGAGTTTGGTTACATATTCTTTAGTGTTTGACCACAAATAGAATTTTTGAGCTAATGAAACATTGCTTGATCATAACTGTATGTATACGTAGCTATAACTACAAAAACTGAATTCCTCTTCAAATCCATGTTTTTTCTTTAGCTTGAATTCAAATCAGAAAAAGTATTCAATTATATATATACATATCAAGACCCTATCATTCCTAGTGTCCCGTTCGGCAAATTATATAATATGTTCTTGAAACTTGGCATGTCGTTGTTCCTTTGGGTGGACAATAACAATAATAATGAATATATCGAAGATATTGTTTTTTGGTCCATATTCTCAAGTATGGTCCAAGCTCGACCCATGCATCTTGGATTTCTCAATATCACAAAAGGTGATCCAAGGACATGCTCTCGATCGGTCTCAAAATGAAGTATAATGTAAATATATATATATATATATATATTGAATTTAGAAGGAAAAATGCTCTTGAGTTGAAACCCTCACCACGAGCCTAACCACACGAGAAGCTAACCACGCCCACAATCGACCTAAATGGCCCCCCATATGAAACCTCCATGATATAGTACCCAACTCAGCCGAACCGAACTGACACACCAAGGTCACTACCCCAGTCATTCCAGGCGACACCTTCAAGCTTCTCCCAATGGAGGAACATACCGATACCCTCCACACCATGGCAAGGAGGCAGCAACCGAGAAACAAATGAATCAAAACAACACCCCAATGCCGGCTCTCACACAACCAATCATAATCCAAATGCCAGATAACTTCACCTACTAACCAGAGCAAATGGACACTGCAGAAACAACAATGTACCTCGTGGAGACTCCGCCTGAGTCACCACGTACATGCAACGAACATAAACAGGAGAAGGAGACAGACCTAAGTCCATACATGCACAAAATGAACCTAAAGAGAGGTTGGGAGGGGGAGGAGAAAGAAGCAGTTTCAAAGAGAGCAAGAGTGCTAGAGAATGAGTCGATCAAGCAAGAGAAGGGGAGGGGAACCAAACAAGGAAGGGGGAGAAAGAAAATCACGGCAAAACACACACATGAGAGGAAGAGAAGGACGTATGTACGAAGCGGTGGAAAACCAACAAACGATCTAAACCTAGCTAACCCTGAATCGACAAGTGGAAGAACGAGCTCTGGTGGTTGTCCTGAAACAGCCACACAGGATCAATGAGCACAATCATTTGGAACTGTCAGGGTCTACGGTCTTCCCTGACAATTCCACATTTGAAAGACCTCAATGGAAAGTATCACCCGAATATAATATTTCTAATGGAGACTAAGAATGATGATGTTTTTTGTGAGCGGGTACGGGAGCAAATCGGACTAGAGGAGACATATTATGTGACACCTAGAGGAACGTCGCGAGGGTTAGCGCTATGGTGGGGCTAAAATGTAAGCATTCAGATTTTGAGATCAAGCCCACACATGATAGGCACGATGGTGACAGATCAAATAGGAAACCCATCCTTTATAACAAGGATTCATGTCGACACAGATGAAGGTGTGAGGTACCGTAATTGGGAGGAGATAAGACAAATAGGAAACAGACGCAATGAGTCATGGTGCTGTCAAGGAGACTTCAATGAAGCTACGCATCAACATGAGAAGGAATGAGGACGTATGAAACCACAAAGGAAAATAGACGTTTTAACTGATTCATCAAGGAGATAGGGATGGAGATCTGAGGTCAAAAGGGCAACAGTTCACCTGGTGTAACAACTGAAGGAGGACAGACCAGGTGTATGAGAGGTTGGATAGGGTGCTTATCAACTCAAGGTGGGCATCTCAATTCCTGGACGCTGAATGTGTAAACGAGGTGGTGGTGGGATCGGACCACTCGCCCATCATTATATCCAAATGGGGGGGGGGGGGGGGCATATAGAGGGCAAAGAGGATTCAGATTTGAAGAAATGTGACTCGAGAATCCGGAATGCAAGGAGGTCATCCGATCCGCTTAGTTGGAGAGGCATGGAAACCAACTGAACCGCCCTATCTTGTGGCCGAAACTAGGCAGCTGCAGGCGTAGCCTCATCGAATGGAGCAAGAGTAGGTTCATGAATAATATGGCCAAGCTGGGAAATGCCAAACAACAACTACAAGAGATTGGTAGGTGACAACCGAATATAGAGACCCAGGACGATGAAATCAATCTAAAGAGACAGATCAATGACCTATGGAAACAGGAGGAGTTGTAATGAAAACAAAGGTCGGGGGTTAAATGACTCACTAAAGGGGACCAAAATACGACATTCTTCCACCTGACAACAAACTCCCAGAGACGAAGAAGACGAAGAAACATACTAACCAGACTCAAAGGGGCGGGTGGCGAATGGATCACAAAGGGTCGAGAAATAATGGACGAAGTAATAGGTTACTATGAGAAGGCCTTCACAACAGCAAATCCTGAACTGGATTGTGTAGTACTGGATAGCGTACCACATCATATAAGTGAGGATATAAACTCATATTTAACAAGGGAAGTGATAGTCGAAGAGGTGAGGGAAACAATATTCCAATTGGGGGGGTTCAAAGGCACCGGGGCCAGATGAGTTTCCGGGATTGTTCTATCAAAAGAATTGGAACATTGTGGGCCCATATGTCTTCACCGCGGTCAGAGCCTTCCTCGAAACAGGTATCTTCCCTATATCTCTTAACCAAACAGACATAACCCTTATTCCAAAATTGCCCAACCCGACACGCGCGTCCGATTTTAGGCTTATAAGTTTATGCAACTTTGTGTATAAGGTGATATCAAAAGTGCTGGTAAATAGATTGAAAATTTATCTCTCAGATCTCATCACTCCATTCCAGAGCGCTTTTTTAGGTCTCCTTATACAAGATAACATCATTGTGGCACATGAAGTCTTCCACCACCTGAAGAGCAGATGGAAACCACATAGGGTGGAGTGTGCTTTGAAACTTGATATGTAGAAAGCTTACGACAGAGTGAAGTGGGAATTCCTGATAAAAAGCTTAGAGAAGCGAGATTTCTGCCCCAAATGGATCAGTTGGATGAAAGCGTGCATAACCACATCGACCTACAGGGTGCTAGTGAATGGGAATTGAACTACACCTATTCAACCTACTAGGGGCATCAGACAGGGAGACCCTCTCTCACAATACTTATTCATATTGCTGGCAGATGTATTGTCAAGGATGGTTGAGAGAGACATACAGGAACAGAAGCTGAAAGGGGTAACTCTGAGTAGGGGATGCCCGAAGCTGCACCATTTGTTCTTTGCGAATGATTCACTATTCTTTCTTCAAGGCACAGTAGAAAATGCAAGCCGACTAAAGGAGCTCATAAAGAAGTACTGCAGGGTATCAGGCCAACGAATAAATGAGTCGAAATTTACCCTTACATTTAATAGGGGTGCAGATCCAAACAGATGTGGAGAGATAGAGGAAGTCGTACAAATATCAAGCACAAAAGAACCGGGGAAATATCTAGGCCTACCTGCAGTTTGGGGGAGATAAAAAAAGGAGGCACTGAGATACTTAAAGGCAAGAATCCGGGACAAGATCAGTGGATGGAGAGTGAAAACTCTTAACCAAGCGGGTAAGGAAATACTTATTAAATAAGTGATAACAGCGATTCCGGCATATGTGATGAGTAGGTTCAAACTACCCAAGACATGGTGTGCGGAGATCAACGTTATGATAGCGGACTTTTGGTGGGGGTGAGCTAATGAGGGAAGAAAAATCCATTGGAGAAGATGGGACATTCTCACCAAGAACAAGTACAAGGGTGGTTTGGGATTTAGAGAACTGAAAACGTTCAATACGACTCTCCCTGTGAAAATGGCCAAGATAATGATATCCGAACCCAACTCGTTATGGGTCCAGGTAATGCGCGACATATACTATCCGAGAGGGACCTATACACATCACGAAAGGGAGGGTGAGCCTCTTGGGGATGGACAAGTTTGTTGAGTGGACATGATCGCCTCTTGAGCGAAGGACTGTGGAGGATTGGAGACGGGACAACCATCTGAGCGTTTGGAGACCCCTGGGTCTACACGGTCAACGGTTTCAATATCGAACATCTAACGGATTGTCAAGTGAGTCGGGACATCATGGTGGCAGAACTCCTCAACCAGGACAGGTCCTGGAACGTCGAGTTCCTTAGGACCATCGTTGAGCCACATGTTGCTACGAAGGTGATGCAGGTCCAGGTGCCGACAAAGGGTAGCAGCAGACCGACTGATCTGGCCATACACCAACGATGGAAGCGTGACAGTTCGATCGACATATCACCGGATGAGGGAGATAGTCGAGGGTCACCCATCCACCAACGACAGCACCAGAGACAGCGTCGAGTCCGGGTGGTGCGCCATATGGAAATGCAACATGACACCAAAAGTCAAGAATTTCATGTGGCGACTTAAGGCGAACTCTTTGTCGGTCATGAAGAATCTCCAAAGAAGATGGAGGAATGTACTGGTAAGTTGCCCGGTATATGAATGGAAGAGGATAAGGAACATATGTTATATAAGTGCAGGTGGACGGAAGGGGTATTGTCTGAACTACTAGGGTTTGGACTGCAACATCACGTCAACCACCCTTTTGAAGAATGGATGCGGGAACAAAAATAGGAAACACGTATGACGAGGACCATACAAGAAACAATGTGGAGATTATGTATGGTGACATGTTGGGCCATATGGAAGGCGAGATGTCAAGCAGCGTTCGAAGGCAAAATGCCGAACCCGATGGCGACGGTGGAGGAAGTGAGGCGAACCCGTGAGGAACTCTTGGGTGTGCCGAATACAACGCATGAAGAGCATGAACTGAGGGAGACCGAGAGATGGTGTGCACCAGAGCAAGGCTTTATCAAAGTAAAATGTGATGCGTCATGGTGTAATTGAACAAAGACGGGAGGGATTGGTGTAATCGCAAAGGACATGGAAGGTCGAATGATAGGCGGGGCGAATAGGACAATGCATGGAATGGATGCAACGACGTTGGAGGCAGAAGCCATCATGCTCGGGACGAAACTTGTAATAGAGAATGGATGGAACCAGGTAGTGATAGAATCAGACTCGGAGGTGGTGATCAACCAAATGAACAACAGGGCACACCACTAGAGGATCGAAATGCTATGCGAGAACATCAAAGATTTAGCGAGAGGAGTTGAAGCGATTGAATGGAATAAGACTCGACGATCAACAAATGAAAGCGCTAATTGGATCGTGAAACAAGCTAGATTGGGAGTGCGACTAAACGACTGGGCTGAAAGACCCCACTCTTACTTCGGAACATTTTGAGTAGTGATTATAACAACATTGATACTAGTATTATTCCGGAATGAATACAAACATCTATTTTGACAAAAAAAAATGCTCTTCATTTTCTTTTCACTTTATAATATAGCAGTTATGTAGCATCAGTATTGATTGACTCAAGGGGGAATTAAAACTCATTGAGTTTGAGTTTACTAGGTTGTGACTCCAAGCTTGGGTTATGGGTGAGACAAAGTCATTTTTTTTGTTACTTATTCATGAGTTTGGGGATGGTATTTGTTAGGAGGGAAAATTTGGGGACATTTTGCCCCTAAAACATATCCAGGGGCAAAGTGGAGACTTATGCCTTCGGTACAGATATGAATTTGGGTTGTGTAAGATATGCCTATTTGAAGCAGTTTTAGGCTCCAGAGCTGATGGTTGATGGGCCGTCAATAATTATCTATTTTATTTAGACGATTAATTATGTCTGTCTTTCAGTGTGGCTGAGAGACTTATAAACTATTGTAATATGCCTAGCGATTTGATTTTTTTTCAAATTTAATAATTAATTACCAAACCAACTTTCACATTTTTAAATATACGAAAATGAGAGATAACGCTGATGGGATCAAATTTTTTTGTTTGAAAAGTAAAAAAATGTTAGACCCGTCACTGTTTAAGTGAAAAACGCTGACAACGTTCAGGGGAATTTTTTTCTGACTAATTTTTCTGGCACAAGATATTACCTGAATTGTTTAGGGTCTTAAAATATTAAATAATACTTGTTTTTACCTGATTAACTGGATTTTTTTGAAAAAGTATGTATTTTCGATTTTTTTTTTGAAAAAGTATATATACAAAAAAAATATTTAGCAAATTGTGTATACGCGCATCCCGGGGTCGCGCCTATTGGACATAGGCGCACCCCAGGTGAATAGGCGCAACTTAGAAGTTGCGCACGGGGAAGAAGAGCGTTCCTTTTTTTTTTTTTTTTTTTAAAATCATTTTGTTTGAAAAATGATGACTCGATGTTTAATTAAAAATAAAATTATTTATTTATTAAAAAAATTTAATTTTTTTATATTAAGTAGATATTTTAATTGCGATTCAAATGATGCAAACAATATTAAATTTGGATTTACGGATTGACTGTACGGCATGCCGTAAGTTGAGATATGAAAATTGCACTTAAAATATTATAACTCGGACCATGTAACTCCAAACTCAACACGGTTAACGCTATTTAGGTCGTAAATCAATTATCTACGTAGGATAATTTTTTGGATTAAAAATACAGTGATTTTGTAACCCCCCATCGTTTACACCCAAATTTGACCGAAATAAGTAAATGCATTAGGTGAGAAATTTAATTATATACTTACTCAAAAAAAATCAAAAACATTACAGTGCGTAGATAATTTAATTACGAATTAAATGACACTAACTATGCGTTAATTGTTTACTTTTTAGACTGACTGTATAATACGGTACGTAAAAAACTCTACATAAGATACAAAAACCTCAAAATAGTGTTTTGCACAGTAAAATTACTGTTTACACAGTAAAATTACTGTTTAATCACTGTGTAAACATTAATTTTACTATGCAAAACACTATTTGGAAGTTTTTGTATCGTATATAGAGTTTTTTACGTACCGTATTATACAGTCAGTCTAAAAGTAAACAATTAACGCATAGTTAGTGTCATTTAATTCGTAATTAAATTATCTACGTACTGTAATTTTTTTGATTTTTTTTGAGTAAGTATATAATTAAATTTCTCACCTAATGCATTTACTTATTTCGGTCAAATTTGGGTGTAAACGATGGGGGGTTACAAAATCACTGTATTTTTAATCCAAAATATTATTCTACATAGATAATTGATTTACGACCTAAATGGCGTTAACCGTGTTGAGTTTGGAGTTACATGGTCCGAGTTATAATATTTTAAGTACAATTTTCATATCTCAACTTACGGCATGCCGTACAGTCAATCCGTAAATCCAAATTTAATATTGTTTGCATCATTTGAATCGCAATTAAAATATCTACTTACTATAAAAAATTTAAAATTTTTTAATAAATAAATAATTTTATTTTTAATTAAACATCGAGTCATCATTTTTCAAACAAAATGATTTTTAAAAAAAAAAAAAAAAAAGGAACACTCTTCTTCCCCGGGCACAACTTAGAAGTTGCGCCTATTCACCTGGGGTGCGCCTATGTCCAATAGGCGCGACCCCGGGATGCGCGTATACACATTTTGCTAAATATTTTTTTTGTATATATACTTTTTCAAAAAAAAAATCAAAAATACCTACTTTTTGAAAAAAATCGATTAACTGATTTAGTTTGCCCACACGGTATGAAAAAGTCAAAAAGATGGTGATGTGCCTAGTGCGCCTTATCATTATTTTATTAATCATAGTTAATAATGTGGATAATTACCAATACGCAAACCCAATTTTGGCATAAAACCAAAAATAAACTATTTTTTTGACAAAAGACAAACCAAAGATGATTAATTGAGCAATTAGAAAACCCGACAAAAATCACTGTTAATTTTCGACGTAAGTTTGAACAGTAGAGGAATCGATGAAGGGAGATTACAGTTCTACCATTTTCCCTCTTAAACGGTTGAAATGTTGATATTCCCACTTCAATTTGCTAAAGCTTCTGTATAATTTGGGTTGCTCTACTACTGTCCGAAAATTAGGTTATGAAGGAATGTGTTCATCTGTTGTCCATTGAAGGTTGCGAACGAACCAATCCTGACTCCCTTGAAGGCCTGTGACTCCATCGAAGGTCTGTGACTCAATCAAAGGTCTGTGTTTTCAGTGATCGTAGTTGTGGTTCGCTCTGTTGAGGTAAGCAGTCGGCATTCGGTCGATTTCGTTTCGCTATGTTCTTGGGATTTGGTGAAGCTAGTGATGTTGCCTATAATCTATCTCTTTTCTTTATATTATATCTTCGTGGAAGTAGTAGTCTCTATGTTCTATCTTCGTGGAAAACTGGATGGAGCTGTTACAGGACATTGGTAACATTATATGGTTGTTTATGATATAATCCTACTAGAATTTATTTGAAAAAACATTGTTCTTTAAGCAATTCAAGAAACATATGATGTTCTGCCCGATTTTACTTTTTGGAAGATGTAAGTATAATTGTTTGTCTCACAATGGAAATGTCTGACTTGATGTCCAACCTTACTGAATGCAAACACAGAGGTCTATATGGCAAATGACGACAGTGATTCTTACCTTATCGAGGTAAATTACTATGGAAGGTTCTTCAAGGAGAATGATTGCATCAAGGAGTATGTTGGGTTAATTGATTACTTTGAAGTAAAAAACGATTTTACTTACAAGGAGTAGATTGAAAATTTTAAAACTCAGTTCGAGTATAAAGATGGAGTTGTTATACTATAAGGTTGCAATTGATGATTTCAAAACTTGTTTAGTGTTGATTGAAGATGAACGCAGTTGGATACGAATATTTGGGAAACAAATTCTCAATGTTGTTATCTCAATATATGTAGAGAAACCTACTGACTCTGCTTCTGATTTTGTTGAGATTGCTGGAATTAAGGGTGACAATTTATGACACGACACAATTAAACGATATGCAAACGATATGTAATTTACACGTTTAGACACGACACGATTACTAAGCGTGTCTAAACAACTCTTATACGTTTAGACATGATTAATAATCGTGTCTAAACACATCTAACATGCAAATACACGACAAACACACGTTTAGACACGATTAGTAATCTATATCAAGTATGAACAAGTATGAACAAGTACTATATACTATATAAACTAAATAGATAATATTATATTTGATGGATAATAGGTTTGAACATATAAATATTTGTAATTAAAAATTAAATATGTTAATTAAGTATAAATTATTTATAATTTCAGGTTCAATATTCAATCAAATAACCAAAATTTGAGTACTACTTTTTTTGTAATTAACCATTTTCCAAATAAGTAATTTCTATAAATCATCAATGTTGAAATATTGAAATACTCACTTACTTTTAATATTGAACTTTGAATACCTTACGTTGTATATATGAATTTGTGTATATATTTGCTTTAAAGCGTATATGAGTTTGACCTTAACGTATCCCGTGTCTAAACAACTCTATACGTTTAGACACGATTAACGACTTATATGTTTAGACACGATTAACGACTTATACGTTTAGACACGAGACATGTTTAGACACAACACGATTAATGACACGACACGATTAGACACGACACGACACGATTGCAACCCCTAGCTGGAATTACCTTTGAAGCTGCTGCATTTCCACATTTTGTGGCACAAGTTGTGAGTACTGTATAAGGTGGTAGGCTTGGAGGCAAAGCTGACAATGCTAGTGGGCTTCAGGTCCAGTCAGAAAAATCATATGGGATGCCCACCCAATCAGAAATGGGTGTTGAGGAATATCAATAAAACAATGAAGATGAGTTTGATGAAAGTTATCAACCCAACGGTAACGACTCAGTGTCAGATGATGAAGAAGATGATTCAGACAAGGATTACGAGTTTTGGGAAGATGACCTGAATGAATTCGAATCAGTAGTTGGTAGAATCAATTCGACTAGAACAAAGACTGCAACATCCTCTATGGCAACACCAAAGTATATGTACTGTCACATTTTGGGTATAGGTACTGTCACATTTTGGGTATAGGTAGTACCTTTTGTCTGGATAAAGGTAGTGATGTTGTTTTGGGTAGACAACATTTTGGAACACCACTTTGTAATGGATGTTAACTGCAGATGTTATAATCTGGATGCAGATGTTATGTTGTTATAAAATGATGTTCGGACATGAATCGACTTTTGCTGTTAATGTTGTTTCTAAAATGTTGTTAATGTTGTATGTATGTTGTTAATGCTGTTAAAAAGGGATGTCAATGCTGTTAAAAACTTGTTGTATGCTGTTTTGCTGAAAGTGACATGAAAGTAATGTTGGAACAACATGTTCGACTGATCCAACATGAAAGTATGTTGTTCAAACAACATGTTTTAGTGCATAAACAACATGTTTTACAGCATATGTGAGTGTTTTACAGCATAAACAACATAACTTGTTGTTTTACATCATAAACAACATATTTTACAGCTTAAACAACATGAATCAGGACAACGAATATGAGATTTTCAATACACGAAAAATACCATTATATTCATAACATCGAAAATAAGACTTACACAATACAAACCATTAAGAAGTCACACTACATGCTGCAGACACAACCACTCATTTGTTTTTTCCAATAAAACACAACATACCTAACATACTAAGACAAACAACTAATACAACTAGAATCTTTGCCCTTTGCTCCAATTTTTGAATCTTCAATTCAAACTCTTTGGTAGTCTTCTCAATTTTTTGTGCAACTCTCCTCGAATGGATACACATCGCGGCATCATACCAATAGAAGTAGCCACAACCTTTGATTTTCAGTTCGCTTAGTACAAACACAAGTCGTACCGTGATAAGACAAAGGGAGGAACAACTATGAATTCATTAATTATTTCAAACACTTACATTATAGCGGGGGCATCCATAAAATCTTCGTCCATAGTTCTTGAAGGTCCAAGAAGTCTTCAATTCCGCCGAAAGCTTACAGCCGCACACTCAGACATCTTCTCTTGTCATCGACTTACTGGAAACATAAGACATACCTGAGCGATTGAGCAATTGAACAGTGAAGAGGAACCCTAAAACTCTTCACGCTACAAACCAATCTGTTTGAAACACAGAGAAAAACATATCTTCTAATTAAGAGGGAAAATGGTAAAACAATGGGGTCATAATGTAATTTTATAAATTTGGTGCCAATATTTATAATATATTTTTAAAAAAAATTAATTTAATTATAAACTATTGGGGGTCATAATGTAATTTTAGAAATTATGGTGTCAACTTTTATTATATATTAAAGAATGTGTATCGTGACTTTATAATTGTTATGACAAATATGTTATTTCGTCATAGTATAGTTGTTTTGACAAAACGGTGGTGACGACCTTTGTGACAATTTGTTTTGTCATAAATATTATAATATGGCAAAATTTAAATTTATGGAGACAAAATTTTCCGTGACGAGAGGTATTATTTGTTGTAGTGTCCATTCATCGATTCCTCTACTGTTCAAACTTCCGTCGAAAATTAATGGTGATTTGGGTCGGGTTTCCTAATTGCTTAATTAATCATCTTCAGTTTGTCTTTTGTCAAAAAACAAAGTTTGGTTTGGTTTTCGGTTTTAAGCCAAAGTTGAGTTTGCTTTTGAAAACTCAAATCGAACTCACAAGAATGTTTAACTTTTGTTTATTACTTTGACTCATACATTAAACCAAAAACAACAATGCCTTTATATAGCATTATACAAACAAGAACAATAAAATCTATTAAAGAAGACTCTTAACCTTTCATCTACTATATGACTCTTGACCTTTTATCTACAAAAAGACTCTTGACCTTTTATTTTCCTCCATTAACTTCTAACTTCAAGACTCACTAAAAACAACATTTAATGTTTATTATTCAACAAAACTCCACCGTAAACGTAAATGCTTCTACCATCCTTCATGTCGATCATCTTCTTGAATTTGTTGAAATATACCTTCGGTAGTGGTTTTGTGAAGATATTCGCAACTTGATCCTGACTTGCTACATGCATCAATTCTATACTTCCTTCCTTAACATGATATTGGATAAAGTGAAAACGAACATCGATGTGTTTGGTTCTTTCATGGTTCACTGAGTTCTTTGCTAACTCAATTACTGATTTATTGTCAACTTGAATCATTGTTGCACCTTGTTGCTTTAACTCCATCTTGCTCAACAATTTTCTAAGCCATATAGCATGACATACACACCAAGATGCTTCAACATATTCAGCTTCACATGTCGAGAGTGTCACGATCGGTTGCTTATTCGAAAGCCAAGTAAACGCAGTATCTCCCATAAAGAACACATATCCCGTGGTACTTTTTTGATCGTCTATATATCCACACCAATTGCTGTCGGAATAACCAACCAACTTGTAATCTTCTTCTTTTGAGTAGAACAACCCGTGTGACACCGTTCCTTGGATGTATCGCAAAATCCGCGTCAACGCTTTCCAATGTGAATAAACTGTCTCCTCCATGAACCGACTTAAAATGCCAACACTTAATGAAAGATCCAGCATTGTGCATGTTAGATAGCGAAGACTTCCTATCAAACTCTGATATTTACTTGCATCGATACGTTCTCCTCCATCGAACTTCGAGAGTTTTACTCCGGGTTCCATTGGTGTTGAAACATGATTACAATTCCCCATCTTGTACTACTTCAAAATCTCTTTCGCATATGTTTCTTGTGATACAAAAATACCTGTCTCTACTTGTCTAACCTCCAAGCCAAGAAAAACTTCATATAGCCCAAATATGTCATCTCAAATTCTCGTGTCACTGTTCCTTTAAAACCTTCAACCATCTCACCATTATTACCCATAAAAATAAGGTCATCAACATAAAGAGCAACAAATAACACGTTACCTCCATTCTTCTTAACGTAAAGAGTATGCTCATAGGGGCATTGCTTGAACCCATTCTTCTTGAAATATGAATCGATGCGTGTATTCCATGCTATGGTGCTTACTTCAACCCGTAAAGTGCCTTCTTCAATTTTAACACCTTATTCTCTTCTCCGACTTTAATGTACCCGAGCGGTTGTTCAATGTAGACATCTTCTTTGAGCACACCATTCAAGAATACTGATTTGACATCCATTTGAAATATTGGCCATTTGAATTGAGCAGCTTGTGAAATGAGTAATCGGATTGTCTCCATCCTTGCAACAGGAGTAAATACCTCGTCATAGTTGATTCCTGCCTTTTGCTTGTATTCTTTCGCAACAAGCCGTGACTTGTACTGCTCTATATCGCCTTGAGCATTCATCTTTTTCTTGAACACCCACTTTACACCAATATGCTGACTTTTTCCCAGCAATTCTACTAGCTCCCATGTATTGTTGCAGTCAATCACCTTAATTTCCTCGTTCATGGAAGTTTGCCACTTCTTGTCTCGCACGCATCTCAAATTTAGTTTGTACATCCGATTTCTTCCTATCTCGACTAAAGCAACCGTACGCCCATGCTTATCCTTCAAGTGTAGTACTCGATCTTTTATGAGTATTGAGTAACCTTTTTCCGTGAGTTGCCCCAAACTCAAAATGTTGGTCTTGAGATCTGGTACATAATAGACATCTTGGATTGACCATGTCAACCCATCCTTTCATATAAGTAACAAACTGTACCTTGAGCTTTGACCTCCACCTTTGAAGCATCTGCAAACAATACATGACCATATTCAATCTTTTGTATCTTTTTGAATAAGAAATCGTGACCGCACATATGGTTGCTTGCCCCCGAGTCGAGATACCACAACGTGTCATTGTTGATGTTGTCTTCATTTTGAGCCATCAAGAGAAAACCGTCATTCTCTTCATCTTCCAAGGCCAAATTAGTTTTTTCTTCCACCTTTTTATCGGCTCGACAATCCTTTGCAAGATGCCTCATTTTACCACAACTATAACATTTGTTGGAGTAGCAATCCTTCGCATAGTGACCATACTTGTGACACTTGTAGCATTCGATATTGGAATAGTTCGATCGGCCGCCTCTTCCTCGATCGGGTTCTCTTCCTCGCCAGTTTGGTCGACTCGACTGTTCATTCTCCTTATAATATCCTTCATGACTGTCGCAGCTTCTTCAACAGCTTCCACGACCACGAACTCTACCTCAGAAAGTTTGAGAATAGAGTACCTTTTCATCTTTAATTGTCGCTTTGGTTTGAGTGCTTGCTCTAGTGTCTCCTCCTTCTTTTTCTTCTTACGTTGTTCATGTGCCTCGAGAGAACTGGCAAGCTCATCGACTGTAAGCGTCGCAAGATCATTTGACTCTTCTATCGCACACACAACATTCTCGAAATTGTCGGTTAAAGATCTCAAAATCTTCTCCACAACTCGTGCATCAGTTATCGCTTCACCATTACGAATAAGTTGGTTTACCACGACTTGTACACGCGTGATATAGTCAGATACAACTTCCGAATCCTTCATCTTGATGCTCCCAAATCCGACTCCTTAACTAAGTAGGCTCCTTTGAACACTTTCTCTAATATGTCTCACGCTTCTTTTGAAGTAGTTGCACCGACAATCTTCTCAAAGCCGGACTCGTCAACGACACAGAACAATATGTATAGTGCAACCTTATCCTTTGATCGCGTCTCTTTCAACGCCTTATTTTGAGCCGCCGAATATCCTGTGGTATTTTCTGGTTCTTCGAAACCTTCTTTGACCACCTCCCATGAATCTTGAGATACAAGAAGAGCTTTCATTTGAATGCTCCAATTATCATAATTCCCCTTCGTTGGTCGTGGCAACGACATTTGACCCGTCACACTCTCCATTCGCTCTGATACCAATTTGAAAACTCAAATCAAACTCACAAGAATGTTTAACTTTTGTTTCTTACTTTGAGTCATACATTAAACCAAAAACAACAATGCCTTTATATAGGCATTATACAAACAAGAACAATAAAAATTATTGAAAAAGACTCTTAACCTTTCATCTACTATATGACTCTTGACCTTTCATCTACAAAAAGACTCTTGATCTTTTATTTTCCTCTATTAACTTCTAACTTCAAGACTCAGTAAAAACAACATTTAATGTTTATTATTCAACAGTTTTTTGGTAATTAACCCTTAATAATAATACATGTTGTGTATTGCTTTTAACTTTGGAGAAAGATGTTCAAGTTTTGAAATGTGTCTCTGTCCTGATGTAATTGCAATGAAAAAATCTCCTCCTGAACGTTGATGCCATCAACGTTTAGAGTTTTTTCCTTTAAACGCTGACACGTGAACACTGACGTAGTCATCGTTTTTTACCTTTCAAACTCAAAAACGTTGATTTCGTAAGCGTTCTGTCCCATTTTCATATATTCGAAGATATGACGATTATCTTGGTAATTAATTATTAAATTAGAGTTAAATTTGAAAGAAAAAAATCTAGTGATTTAGTATTTCTTTCTATAGATATAAAAGGTTGACTTAAATATTGCATGTATTCTATAGTCCATTTTGATGCGTTTAGATATTGATTGTATGCATTATGTGTATACTTTATTATATTATAATAATGCACCAAATTCGAGTAATTATTCCTACTAGCACAATATATCCTGACTTGGGTTTAGAAAATGAAATTTTTTTGTTCGTCTTGAGTAGTATATATATATGCTTATATGGTTCTAAATCATTTTTTTCTATCTAATGTGAGACATAGTATCACAACCTACCTTTCATAAAGCGTGTGACGTCATCTTCGCAGTCTAGTCTAAAATCTTTGTTCCTGGTAGGTAATTTGGTCTTTTAAGTCTTATACTCTTCAGATACCATCTAGACCTTGACCAACTATTTTCTCCCGTTGACACAAGTTTTCAACCTTGTAAGCTCGATCATGGTCCTAGGTCGACTCTGAGACCATTGTAACGCTCCAAACCCGACCAACTGCCCTCACTAGCACAACTTAACATGATTGAACTCGTTGTCCTCACTTGGACCCAGAAAATAAAAAAATCCATGCTGAACTTGATGAGTACATCTCTACTTATATGAATTTTAAATTACTTCTTTCTATCCGAGGTGAAATTGAGTATCACATATACACTGTTACCTTTGTCAGAAATAACAGAATATATTAGTTACCATTTGTATAGAAGCTAAACAAGGAAATCTGATTAAATAGGCTAGACTAGGAAACAATGTAAAATATCCAAAAACAGGAATTACCTTAGTTAGTCTTGTAATAGTCTATATACTTGTTTCAGATTCAGAGATCAATATAAAAGAAATTCAGTCAGTAAAAGAATCCAATTTTCGTTTTTATATTACAACATGGTATCAGAGCATGATCTGTAATCCTTCTCATCATCTACCTGTACATCAACCAACCTCAACAATGTCCGACGGCGAGAGTAAGCTCGCAGAACCCAATCGGTTCAGGCATCAGTCGAGATTACCTGACTGGTCAAATTGCAAGCATACTCAGATCATGACTGAATCTGAACCAACAACTACAACAAAAGGAGCTACTCGAAACCATCATGGTGGGCACAAAGCTGAATGACCACAACTACAACCTATGGGCTCAGATGACGGAGGTGGCAATTGGAGGGAAAGGCTGACTCTATTACCTCACAGAGAACCAGCCCCTCCACATTCAACTGAACCAGGATATCACCTCTGGAGACAGGCTATGGATACAGAAATGAAATCTCTTATAAAGAATGAAACATGGGAGCTTTGCTAGTTACCTACTAGAAAAAAAAAAGCAGTAGGATGTAGGTGGGTGTATACCATCAAGTACAAACCTGATGGTGCAATTGAACGACACAAGGCGAGGTTAGTAGCAAAAGGATACACACAGACCTACGGAATAGACTACTCGGAGACGTTCTCCCCAGTTGCCAAAATCGATACGATCCGAGTTCTGCTGTCTATAGCTGCAACTAATGATTGGACGCTTCAACAGTTTGATGTGAAAAACGCTTTCCTGCATGGAGGTCTATATGGAAATCCCACCTGGGTATAAAAAGGAGTCAGAGCAGGGAAAGGTCTGCAGGTTAGAGAAAGCATTATACCAAATAAAACATTCTCCAAGAGCCTGGTTCAGACGGTTCACGATGGCGATGAGAAGATATGGATATACACATAATAACTCAGACCCTACTCTGTTCCTAAAGAAGACAGATAGGGGTATAACGTGCTTAATTATATACGTGGATGACATGGTCATTACTGGAGATGATGAAGATGAAATGAAGAATTTGAGAAGAAGACTGTTCATGGAATTCGAAATGAAGGACTTGGGAGACTTGAAGTACTTTCTTGGCATTGAGGTACTACGATCTAAACAATGAATCTTCATCTCACAACGGAAATACGTACTGGATCTGCTAGCAGGTACAGGAATGTTAGGCTGTAAATCGGCAGAGACATCTATGGTTGTAAACCATGGGCTGCAAATAAGAGAGGACGGTATACCAACAGACAAGGAAAGATACCAACGTCTGGTGGGTAAACTTATCTAGCTCTATCACACTCGCCCTGATATTGCCTATACAGTTGGTGTGGTTAGTCAGTTTATGCACCAGCTCCAACAGGATGACATGGAAGCTTCATGGAGGATTGTAAGGTATTTGAAGGGTACCCCTGGACATGGAGTACTATTCAGGAACAATGGGCATCTAAAGATAAAAGGGTATACAGACGCAGACTGAGCAGGAAACCCTAATGATCGGAAGTCCACAGCAGGGTATTTCACTTTCGTGGGAGACAACCTTGTTACCTGGCGGAGTAAGAAGCAGAAGGTAGTAGCCATATCCAGTGTCGCGGCCGAATTTAGAGGAATTGCAAGAGGAGTAACCGAGATCCTTTGACTGACGAAGCTACTAACGAAAATCGGTTTTCCTCCAACTGAAGCATGTGATCTTATGTGCGACAATAAGGCAGCAATAAGCATATCTGAGAACCTAGTCCAGCATGACAGAACCAAACACGTGGAAGTAGATAGACACTTTATAAAGGAGAAGCTAGAATGTGAAGTCATCGCATTACCCTTTATTCGTTCAGAAGATCAACTCGCGAATATCCTCACTAAAGCAGTTAACGAGATGATATTTCGAGAAACTCTTTTCAAGTTGAGTATCATCGACCCTACTACTCAACTTGAGGGGGAGTGTCAGAAATAACAGAATATATTAGTTACCATTTGTGTAGAAGTTAAACAAGGAAATCTGATTAAATAGGCTAGACTAGGAAACAATGTAAAATATCCAAAAACAGGAATTACCTTAGTTAGTCTTGTAATAGTCTATATACTTGCTTCAGATTCAGAGATCAATATAAAATAAAGGGTTAATTACCTCAACCGTTACTTATGTTTGTCCCATGTGATTAAAAGGTTACTCATCTTTTTTTGTGTAGCTGAAACGTTACTTAAGTTTGAAGATGTGACTGAAAGGTTACTCCGTGAACTTTTCGTCAAATTTGACTGTCAAAGTGTCACATGCACAGCACATGACCTAATTAAAACGATTTGAAGACATTTGAAAGGACAATAATGCCCTCTTGTCACTTTGCAACGTTTCCCCCTCGTTTGATAACCATCTCCACACTCCATTCCCTCCAACCGAAACTTGCAGACCTCCTTTCGCCCCGATAGTGTCGATTTGCAGCACGGAAGGAACCCTCCTCGGCGACATTGCGTTTCGTAACTGCAACTGGAAGTAAGTTTGTGTTTTTACTTCGATTGAACTTCGGTTTGTGTGGCTTTTCGCATTCTTTCTGTTTTCGGATTTGGGTTTGTGTTCTTCTACCTTGTTTCATTTCGTTAATCTTCGATTTGGTTGAAGATTAGGGCTTTGATGTTGGTTTGCGGTACGAAATGATGAAATTTCTGCATAATATGTTCGTATTTGGGCGTGTATTCAATAATTGTTGTAAATTGTTGCATAATTGTTGTAAATTGCTGCATAATTGCTGTAAATTGCTGCATAATTGCTGTAAATTGCTGCATAATATGTTGTTTTCCGTGAAGATAGTGGGTGGTGGTGATGATTCTGTTGTTAAATCGATGAAATGTGCAGTAATCGATTGAACAAACTTGATGAAGTTAATTGATGAAGTGGGTGAGAGTGACGAGAATGAGATTGAAAAAATTAGTTGGTGTGTTAATTATAATAGTTGGTTTGCTGCATTGAAGCTTAGTGGTGAAATTAGGGTCCATATAGATGGCTGAGATCTGAGAATCATAATCAACACCATTTTTTTTATATACAAAACCCCTTTTGGATAGATTCATGACTCTAGTGTGTTGTTTTTTGTTCAGAGTATGTCTACTTTATTGTGGAGATGTATGCAGATCAGACTCGCACTCCACAGGGAACGAAGTCGTCAATCATTGAGTTGTCTAAGATGAACTGCTGACCTATCAAGAACACACCACCAAGGGAACATTTTCGCAAATTGCAGCATCAAGTTCTGTTGTTGATGTATTCTGAATTCTGGATTTTGTTGATGTATTCTGAGTTCTGTTGTTGATGTATTCTGAGTTCTGGATTATAGGATGGACCATGTTTTGGGATGTATTCTGAATTCTGGATTTTGATGGATTATTATGGATTTTGTGTTTTCGGATGTATTCTGTATTTTAGTAACGGTTGGGTAACAAAATGTCCAAACTTAAGTAACCTTTTAATCACAGTACGTCGAACATAAGTCACATTTTAATCACAATTCACAAACTTAAGTCACCTTTTAATCACAGTTCAGAAAAGATAAGTCACCACCTTCGCAATATACACATTGTTCTTCATCCTTCAGTTTCAGTTACAGACACAGTTCAGTTACAGACACAGCTACAACTAACTTCTGCTAATTATTCGCAATTGAACTTAGAACAAAAACAACAACAACAACAATGACAAAGACTACAACTAACTTCTGATTGGGTCGACTTTCAACAGCTCATTTTTTTTCGCAAACTCCCATTGTTCTTTCAAATTACTGCAGCAAAACGAATTAGGGTTGCAAATTAGGGTTACCCACTGTCAAATTACCTCAAAATTGGGGCAACCATGGAATCGGCGCGAGAAATTTTGCCACGTACCAGCTGATTTCACGGAGCACACAAGCCCACAGTAGCACATTCGCAGACGCGAAGCTCCGTGGTTGGCATTCGTAGACGCAGAAGAGATGGACTGATATCTAACCTTTCTACGGTTCTCAGAACCCATAGGACAGCATTCATCAGACTTCATGGCTGGAGATCTTCGATTCTGGAGGTTCTTTGCGTGCAAACTGCTTCTCTCTGTTCCTTGATTCTAAGAATCAGCTGCTGTGTTAAGTAGACAGTATGTTGGGGGTAGTTTGGGAACTTCACCTTACAAGTTAATCACGTGACAAGCACATGGTGGTACTTAACGGGAAGAAATAACGGCAGTTAGGTGATAGTAACGGTTCAGTCACATGTGTCAACTTAAGTAACGGTTGAGCTCAAGTTTGAACGGTTCAGTCACATTGTCAAACATAGGTAACGGTTGAGGTAATTAACCCTAAAAGAAATTCAGTCAGTAAAAGAATCCAATTTTCGTTTTTATATTACAACAACCTTTACTTATATTATTATTTAGTTTATGTAAGCAGATCGTGTTAAGCTGTAATTTGAACTTTAATAAATGTATAACCTGATAGTATATATTTAAACAAATATTTTCAGTGGAATAAATTTTGCTTTATTTTAAATTCTCTAACGGGAGGTGTAGATAGCTCCATATCCAACCTTTTAGTCTGGAGTGGAGTTGTCGTGGATGAAAGTATATATGAAACACATATCATACTTTGTTGGCTATATTTTCACGCGTTTTTTTAAATAATCTCTGGTCACCAAATCCTTAATATTCGACAGCATCCAATCCCCTCGACAGTGACTTATTTATGGAATCATCAACAATAAAATAACCACAAATTCAACTCCAAAGTACACAAAAGTGAAGGTACGCCTAGCTTGCACCATGTTCTCTGTACAAAGGAATGAAACTAAATGAATTAAATCCCCCGTAAACGTCGCCATGAAGATATCTGTGCTTAAAAATTATATATATACACACATATAGTGTATATTTATTATTGTATAATGCATTATGTATACGATTTTTATTAGTAAGTGAGGAGTTTTAAATCAATGTAATATGGAAGAAACATATAAGAACGTGCTATGTATATGAAATTACAATTTCTATTTATTCTTTGGAATAATGATAATTATTAGGAAGGAATATATACTTATGACATGCCATGATATATATATTTATCTTAAACAAATGAAAATTATGAAGGAATATATATCCTTTAAGAATGATCGCAATATAATTCACACTTTGTTTAGTTTAGAGGATCTCCAATGATTTTGTATAGCCCTATTTATCATTTTTTACGTGTGAATTCATATATCATATATACATGAATTCATGTTAATTTGATTTTTTTTTTATCAGAATACTTTATTCACTATTCGAAAATAAAGTTCAAAATATGGACATAGCAATCCGCATTAATAAAAACTAAAAAAGATGTTGGAATATGTGAAATCCAATTATTCACACGCAAATCCATTCTTGCTTTTGTGATCATTCAATGCGCACATTCGTTTGCTTTTTCTAGATATCGTCCTCCAAGTGACATTCTTTCTGGTGTTCGCAATATAAAAAATGTGTCTCACAGTTGGAATATTTTGTCAATAAATCCTCTTTTCAAGGATTTGATAGATATTATTACTCACATCGGTCTTGAGTTTCACTTTATGCCACCCTTTGTTAGTTGCAAGTGCAACACTTCTAAAATGATCATTATTGTCTCCATGCACTCTGTATCTTCTCATCTCACTCATTTGTTTATTTCGTTGACCATTCGTTCGTTTGAGTCAGCAATTACTTCAACATTCTCTATTTTTTATTGTTGACACCAAAAACATCGGAGTTTAACTTGACACCAAATGTTGAAGGATATTAATCTTTCAACCTCGATCATCTTCTTAATGAAAATTAGAAGAATTTAGATAATATCTACGAGAGGGCGAGGATGACATTTGAATGAATAATGCACATTATTCTCAACCATGAAAGAATGACATCAATTCCAAGACTGAAACATTATGGATATATATATCACATGAGTGTAAGTGGATACCATCTTTAATTAGAGAATAAAGAATTGGGAGACACCCGGCAAACATGATATAAATATGAACACACCATAAATAGATGGATTTAATTACATCTTTCCCCCGATAAGTAAATAAACCTCAAACTTAGACGTAAATAGAAAACCAATCCGATAAAATGTCCTTCGATTGAGGAATAACCAACCATCTTTGAACAAACTACTGCATGCTTTTCCACTATAAAACACCGATTGCATAGAATGATAGCAGACAGCCAAAACAAATAAACCTCCCATCATTTAGTTGGGGGGGCGAAAAAAAAAGGTTCCCAATAATGGCAGCCTGCCTCATCGTCACTCTCTTCCTTCTCCCTCTCCTATTCATTTCTGCATTGTCTAGTCTTCAGGTCCAGGTAGGGTTCAATGGCGGTGATCTTGAAAGCTACCTTGCTGGATTCAAGCCCCAGCACCTCACCACTGAGGCCTGTAAGGAGTCTAAATTTTGCAGAATTTTTTTATATTTAAGTCATTTTAAAGATAAAAAAATCTGAACTCCAGTATGATGATGAAATGTTGCAGCAACACCAGTTGTAACGGACGGAAACGATGGAGGTCTTGCTGGGAACGTGGGAGCAAGGTTTGATAGCTTAGACATGCAGTGGGGTGCAGATGAAGAAGTGATGAGAGCTGACCCTGTTGATATAAGGGCTGCTAAGGGTCATAAGGATGATCTGCAAACCAATTACGGTGGTAATTGGGAGCTTGTATCTGCAAGTTCAGGAGTGTCTGCAATGCACATGCAGTTGATGACAGATAATAAAGCTTTAATCTTCGATTCCACTGTGTTGGGGCCATCTACAATTAAGTTGGCCGGTGATAAGCCTTGCCCGATCAGACCTCCGGCCACAGACCCTGACTGCTGGGCGCATGCTGTGATCTATGACATCGAAACCTCACAACTTCGGCCTCTGAATGTTCGTAAATGATTGGTTTTTCAAACCAAAGTTGAGATGAAATATGTAGTAAATTTATGCTAAATTATGTCATTTATATTTGCAGATTAACACAGATCCATGGTGCTCGTCTGGCGGACTAGGGGTTGATGGTAGAGTAGTAAGCACTGGTGGTTATACTGCTGGAAGCAAATCTATCAGATTCATTAGGGCATGCGATACCTGCGATTGGGAAGATACACCTAATGTACTAGGAGATGGGAGATGGTATATACATATAATTTGATCTATAATTGTATAGGATCATTCATTATTTGATACGTAGTTTAACTAACTACTGTTTGTGTTTCTTTAGGTATTCAACCCAGGCAAAGTTAGAAGATGGTAGCTTCATTGTTGTAGGTGGCCGGCAATCGTATAGCTACGAGTTTGTCCCCGTCAATGGCGTGCCCAACAAAAAGGCCATCTTCTTCCCATTCCTCAAGGAAACAACTGACCTCGACGAGAACAACTTGTACCCCTTTGTCCACCTCCTTCCTGACGGAAACGTTTTCATCTTCGCCAACAGCCGGTCGATCTTGCTAAACCCCAAAACCAACAAGATCGTCAGGGAGTACCCTCGCCTGCACGGTGGCTCCCGAAACTACCCTGCTTCCGGTATGTCTTCCCTCCTTCCCCTAGTGCTAGAAGGCAAGAAGAATAGCCTCATACTCAAACCCGAGGTTATCATCTGTGGAGGCGCCAAGCCGAAGGCCTACAGGGCGGCAGGCAAGAACCAAACCTACTTACCGGCCCTACAAGACTGTGCCAGGCTCAAGGTGTTGGATGTAAACGCTAAGTGGCAGGTGGAGACAATGCCCACTAGGAGGGTTATGGGAGATATGCTCATTCTGCCAACAGGAGATCTTCTCATGCTCAATGGAGCTCTTAGAGGCACTTCTGCATGGCAATATGCTAAGGACCCTAACTTCACCCCAGTTGTCTACAGCCCTACCAAGCCCAAGAATCAGAGATTCAAAGAGCTTAAGCCAACAACTATCCCCAGAATGTATCACTCAACATCGATGGTCCTCCCTGATGGTCGGATCCTAGTCGGTGGGAGCAACACAAACCCTACCTACCAATTCCAAAACGTTGAGTTCCCAACCGAGCTGCGAATGGAGAAGTTCTCCCCACACTACCTCGACCCAGCTCTCCAAGGTTACCGCCCTGTGGTCGTTGCTGAATCAACTGATAAGACAATGGCTTACAATGGCAACTTCAATATCAGGTTCAAGATCAACGCCCTGAACACTGCACCTAGAAAGAGAGACCTGAAAGTGATGCTCTATGCCCCACCATTCACGACCCACGGGTGGTCCATGGGCCAGAGGCTGGTTCAGCTCGGAATCACTAACCTTGTTTTAGATGGACCAGTGAGCCAACTAACGACTAAAGCACCACCCAAGGGATCGATTGCCCCTCCAGGCTTTTACCTTGCCTTCGTTGTTTACCGTGGCATCCCAAGTGTTGGTGTTTGGGTTCAAGTCCAGTGAAGTGCAATGCATGATGGATGGGGATGTAACTCTCTCTCTATATAGCTAGTATTTTAACTTCTCTAGCTATATGTGATTCTTGAAGGGATAAAGGAGACCGACCCACTCAAACCTCTCTTTGGAAATTTGCTTCATTTTTTCAAAACTGGTGTGGTGTGCAGACAAAGGGAAACTTATAACCCAAGCTTTTGTCAGCACCAACTGTGTTGTATAACTGAGGGGGTTCATGAGAAGCCTTTATATTTGTTAATACAAGAGTTTGACGATTGAGTTTGCTTAATACATCATTATCCAGTAAAAAAAACATTTCATATATGTGAGATATCCCATGAAACAACACGAAATTTATAAATTTTACAATTCTACAATTAAGATATCAATCAAATCCACCAGATCTTGTTGGTTTGGGAGAGGCTAATCTAGCATAAGAACAACCACAATAACAAACAAATACAAGTACACAAACTTCCCTTCTCAAAATATGGAAGATTTCTTCTTCGTATTTCTTCCGTTGGAGATGCAGAACACTTTCACGTTTGTTCTTTGTTTTTTTTTTCACTATGCTGTCATTTTACTTTTATCTATTTCATTATCTCTTCTTACTTAAACACTCAAAACTCACCGTTTAATTAAACACACAACAACATATAATAATAATAATATAAAACAAACACATTAATTTAACCCTCCCCTTAATGTGTTGTTATTGAACTTTTAGTAGCTCGCGAAACTTCTCGAACATGTCATTTGACAACGTCTTAGTGAGGATATCCGCAACTTGATCTTCAGACTTGACATACACCATCTCAATCTCTCCTTCTTCGTTTTTCTCACGAATGAAGTGGTGCTTCACTCCTATCTGTCTTGTCCTGTTGCTATACACTGGAATCTTCGTCATTCCAATAGCTGATTTGCTATCACAAAACATCAATGTCGCTTTGTCTTGATTCTCGTCAATATCTTCCAAAATTTTCCTCATCCACACGGCTTGAGAACATGCCATGACCGCTGAAATATATTCCGCTTCTGCAGAGGATTGATCAATTGATTCTCGTTCTTTGATTGCCAGGAAAACACGCCTGAGCCAAGAGAAAACACATATCCGGTTGTACTCTTCATATCATCTCTACAACCGGCCCAATCACTATCACAAAAATCAATTAATTTAAACTCATCTCATTTGCAATACTTGATACCATACGCCAAGGTCCCTCGAACATAATGGAGAATTCGTTTGGCGGCTCCAAGATGAAAGTGACTCGGACTTTGCATGAACCTCGACAATATGCTCGAAGCAAACATAATATCCGGTCTCGTAACAGTGAGATACATCAAACTACCCACAATACTCCTAAAATATGTGTTATCCACTTTTCTACCTCAATCTTCTTTCCACAACTTCTCATTTGAAGCAAGTGATGTTGTCATTGTTTTGCAACCACATATTAAACCTCTTCAACATATTCTCGGCATACTTCTTTTGACAAACAAACACTCCATCTTCTTGTTGATCAATCTCCAAACCAAGAAAATGATATAGCAACCCCATATGACTCATCCCATATCTTCTCATCATATCATTCTTAAACTCTCTAATCAACTCATCATCACTGTCAGTGAATATCAAATCATCAACATATATAACAACAACAAGAATGGAAGTACCTTGTTTCTTCACATAAAGAGTGGGCTCACTTTTGCTTTTGTTGAATTCATGATAAATGAGGTAGTTGTCAATCAAACTATACCACTGTCGCGGTGCTTGTTTCAACTCGTACAATGTCTTCTTTAGCTTGTACACTTTCTCTTCTTCTCATTCTGTCACAAATTCTTCAGGTTGATGAACATATATTTCTTCTTCCAATTCACCATTCAAGAAAGCTGACTTCACATCAAGTTGGTATAGCAACCAACCTTTTTGAGCTGCAAGTGCAATGAGGACTCGAATCGTGTCATTGCGTGAAACTGGAGCAAACGTTTCATGGTAGTCGACCCAGCCTGTTGTGAGTACCCTTTAGCAACAAGTCTTGCTTTTATTTTTCAAGACTGAACCATCAAGGTTATGCTTCACTTTGTAAATCCACTTCATCCCAACAACTTCTCTATCAACTGGCTTGACTACAAGCTCCCATGTCTTATTTTTCTCAATCATGTGCAACTCATCTTCCATGACTTTCTTCCACCCTTGTTCTTGTATAGCTTCTTCAAAGCTTTCCGGCTCAACAATTCACACATTACATGTTGCATATACATTTGAAAGTCTTCTCATTCTTTTCGGTTTACTACTCGAATTGGATGAACTAGAGCCTGAACCATTGCTCGATGGTGATGATGGATCAACTCTAGGTGAATTTGGTGGGGGGGGGGGGGGGGTCAACATTCTCTTTCTCACCTCCAAGATCTTCTTCGGGGACAACAACATGTTTTTGAACTTGTTTTTCTTTCCAGTGCCAACTAGTCTCTTCATCAAACAACACATCTCTACTAATGATGATTTCTCTCTATGCAAGTTATACAACAGATAGCCCTTTGATGTCGAGTCATAACCCATGAAGATACATTTCTCACTTGTATCATCAAGTTTTGTCCTCTTCTCTTTCGGAACTTGAGTATAGCAAATACATCCAAAAATTCTCAAGTGTTTCACTAACGACTTCTTTCTACACCAAGCCTCAATTGGGGTCTTGTTCTGAACTGCCTTTGTAAGACATCTATTCAACAAATAGACTGCATTGTAGATTGCTTCGGCCCAAAATGAATCAGGCAACCCTTTCTCCTTGAGCATTGTTATGCCCATCTCCACAACTATTTGATTCTTTCTTTCGGACACTCCATTTTGTTGTGGGGAGTAACCAACTGTGAGTTGTGTTTCTATACCTTCGCCAACACAAAACTTATCAAATTCTCAAGAGTTGTATTCCTTTCCTCAATCATTTCTCAACACTTTTATCTACCAACCACTTTGCTTCTCAACAAATTTTTTGAATCTTCTAAACCCACCAAATACTTCTGATTTTTGTCTCAATAAGTAAACCCATGTCATTCTTGTATAATCATCAATGAACAATATAAGTATCGGTTACCTCCTTGAGATGGAGTTCTCCTTGGCCCACACACATCAGTATGAATGAGTTCTAGTGGTCGTTTTGTCCACCATGCTCCTCTTTTCGGAAAAGCTTCTCGGTGGCGTTTTCCCATGGCACACCCTTCACATACACTACTATTCTCTTCAATAACTTCATCCCATTAAAATACAAGTGTACACTAACACTTGACTTCAAGGTAATATCTCCTCCATAATTAAAACTCAACGGAAAACTTCTACTTCTCGTCATCTTTATCTTGGTCATCAACTTGTTATTTCTATTCTTCTCATCATAAATGGTGCACCCATCATTTTCAAAATATACACCATTACATTTCTCCACAAGTTGACCAACACTTAATAAATTTTTATCTAGGTCAGGGACAAGCAACACATCATTAATGAACTTCATTCCCTCCATTGTCTGGATAGAAACCGTACATTTTCCGATCACTTCTACAAGCGCACCATTTCCCATCTTCACTTTTGCATTCACCTTCTCTTCTATCTTCGTGAAGATGCTTTTATCACTAGTCATGTGATCGCTACAAACACTATCAAGTAACCACACTTCATCTTTCTTTTCGGTCGCAACTTGACAACCGACATAAAACACTCCATATTCATGATCATTTCCTTTCTCTTCAGAGACATTCGCTTGTTCACTCTTAAACCTACAATCTTTTTGAACATGCCCAAACTTCTTGCAATTAAAACATTGCGGCTTCCCTTTGAACCAACAATTCTTCTCAAGATGTCCACTCCGTTTGCAAATATGATAAGTTTTTCCCGAATTTTATGCATTATAACTTCTATCAAAATTTCTTCTTCCTCGACCTCTTTGGTCTCTTCCTATAATAAATCTTCCACCTCTCGAAGATTCACCCCTGTGTTGATCTTGAAATGATTGCTCTCTCAACTTATTGCCCAAGTTGATTTTTGATTGTAAGACAGTCTCTATTGATTTTTGAGTGTCTTAACACCCTTTGCTCATGTGATTGCAAGGATGTCATTAGCACGTGAACGGTTAATGTTGCCAAATATTTCGTTTCCTCAACAAACGACACGATCGTATCATACTTCTCGATCAAGCTAATCAAAATTTTCTCAACAAGCCTTTTGTCATTTACTTCTTCTCCATGCAAACTCATTTGACTAGCAACTTCGGTAACCCGCGTGAAATAATCTTTCAAGCTTTCACCTTCCTTCATTTTCATATTTTCTAACTCGGCTCGCAAGGTTTGAAGTTTGATGGCTCGGACTTTTAGACTCCCTTGAAACTCTTCTTGCAAAACAATCCAAGCTTCATTTGCCGTATTACACCTCATGATTCTCGAAACCAATTTCTCTGTGATAGCTTGTTGAATAAATGCTAGAGCCTTAGCATCTCTCTTTTGAGTATCTTTCAACTCCTTTTTTTCAATCTCACTCAATGTAGCTATAGAATTAGGCTCCTCAAATCCAAACTCAACTATTTCCTACAAATCTTGAGACTTAAATATAGCATTGACATTTAAACTCCAATAGTCATAGTTTTCACTATTAAATATATGAATTGAGAGTTGAGATACAACTTGTTCATCTGACCCATCCATAGGCGATTCATTTTCGTCGTTAATTGCTTTGATTTTGCTCGGTCGTCCGCTTTTCGTCGGAACCCTAGCTCGCCCAATCTACTCAATCCACCAAGCCCGGATACCAATTTGTTGGTTTGAGAGAGGCTAATCTCGCATAAGAACAACCACAATAACAAACAAATACAAGTACACAAACTTCCCTTCTCAAAATATGGAAGATTTGTTCTTCGTATTTCTTCCGTTGGAGCTGCAGAACACTTCACGTTTGTTCTCTGTTTTTTTTCTTCACTATGCTGTCATTTTACTTCTATCTATTTCATTCTTTGTCTTACTTAAACACTCAAAACTCAATGTTTAACTAAACACTCAACAACATATAATAATAATATAAAACAAACACATTAATTTAACAGAGATCTAATTCATAAATAATAAGTACAAGTACAAATTTAAATCTAAATTCAGTTGTAATATTTATATGCATTTTCTCATTCTTAATGTGAACTTAATCTATTTTAATTGGTCTATGTCAAACATACAATTTTCACTCTTAAATGTCATGTCATGTAAACCATTTTAAAATCTCAAGTTTCCTCATTCATTTTTAAGATAAGTTACAATTTTTTTTATTTCACATGTATATTTATGACTTTGTATTCAATATATTATACATATTGAAATTTATATAATATTAAAATACATAATATTATATTTAATGGATATCAAAGTATGAACACATTAAAATTTACAATTATAATTACATAGACTAATTAAAAATATATTTAGTTCATTCAATAATAATTTTATCAAAGTTACAACTTACATATCAACATCATCTATCTTATTATAATTAAAAAATAATATAAAATTTAACACGTGAATAATAATATGAAGGTAAATTTTAAACATTTTTATATAAGTATATGAAACTAATAGAAGTCATAAACCATAAAAATTAAGTTAAAACTTAATATATATATTCATATTCATATTAATATATATATATATATATATATTATATGTGTATTTATAGACTGAACATATTTTATAGATTAATAAATAAATAAAATTTATTTATAAATATTTTTACCATTACTAAAATAAGTAAAGAAAGCACTCATGGTTTTAACATTCTTATAGACCATATTACACTAATAAAAGTCACCAAAATTTAAAAAAAAAACATTAACTTAAAATTATTAATTAGCATTGTATTAATAATTTTTAATATTTATTCATGTATTTAATTAGTTTTATGTATAGTATAGATAGACTTAGTCTTAATATTATATTATATGATATAATTTAAAATATTGAAATAAATGGAATAATTTATATTATACAAAAATACTAATAGGGTTAATATTTTGTTTTTGTAATAAATATACTTAGTTTTTTATTGTATAATATTAATTCAATTTTATTATTAATTAAACATACTTTCATCAATTAAAAAACTAATGAATAATAATTGATTTATAAATATATATATATATTTTTTTTTTTTACTTAGTGTTTAATATATAAAAATATTGCGCAGAAATATATAACTAGTTAATTAAAACACGAAAAATTATTAGTAAGATGAATAATTAGATATTATAATTAAAATTAGTAACATTTTAATATTAACCTAATAACCTTATGTTCTACATGCTTACTAAATTAATAATCTATATTAACTTCAGCATTCTAATTGATAAGGGATGAGATTTATATTACCTTTGCATTAAGGTGCAGATATCTGTCGACATTTTAAAATCTAAATCATTTTTTTTTAACATATTCCTAGAGAAAGAGGTTGCGTTTGCATATTGCTCCCCAATTTCAGCTACGCCGAGATAGAGATGAACAATATCGGCTCGACTCGGCTCATCAACTCCCCGATCCGAAATTTGCCACGACTGTTTATGTTTTATTTTCAGTAATCGGCGTCGACGCGATCGCCGAAAAAAGGCAAACACCACCTCCACTGTTTCCCACTCATCCTCGCTTGCTCTTTCACTCCCAATCAATCCATCAATCAGTCAGTCAAGCATGAACAGGTTCGATAATTTCATAATCACCGCATTCTGTTAATGTTCAAGAAAGCTGAGAATGTCACAAGTACTGATGAAATTATTGCAAGAAATGTTTGCTGCTGTCAGCTTCTTTGATGTCGTTCTGCTTTAGGGTTGTCTTGATTTGTTCTTTTATGGCACAGGCTTGTGGTGAAAAGGATTGCTGGTAATGCTTGTTGTTCCAGAGTTCCGTGGAGAGCCCTGTCTGATAATGTCTCTCCCAGCACAAGCAGTGACCAGCAGCAGCATGTAGTAAGTAGACTTTCGTATGTTTACCCATGCTTCGGCCCTATCATTCGACGTTTAGTATCGAAGGAAGAACGCAAAACGTAGTTTTCAGTTTGTACTGTATTCTTATAGCTGCTTGTTACATGGATAAGGGTTGTGCCAATGTCATTGAATTGGTTTCTTTTCTTCTGCAATTTCTGTTGTGATTGTCTAAATTTGAAACATTTAGGCTAGAAAGCTCAAGAACAAAAATAGAATAGACAGTAGATTTTCTCCTTTTAATTTCCATATCATGACTTAACAAGCATGATTAGATTTTTTATGACATAATCTTTTAGACAACTCACTACAATATTCTTCACACTAGTTCACAGTAAATTTGTTGCTCTTACACTTTTGCTGCGTAAGCTCAATGTCTCGCTCACACTCCCTTTGGTATAGTCGTAATTATTAGGTTTCTTCTTCTTATATATAGCTTTCATAGTTTCTTAGTATACTTTGATTGCATCTCTTTTGAAGACTCGTTTCTTTTGAAACAGTAAATAGTAATGCTTCATTATATAAACACCAAAATGTTTGAACATGATAGTTACGCAAAATGCGAGCGACCATACTCTATTTTTTATACAATATGAAGAAATAATTTTCAAATTTCAAGACATTAGAAGCTAAATATGCTAAGTGAACCCAGTGGTAGCAACACTTTAGCCTGCTTTTTTCACATTACTTTGCCTACCTCTGTTGCTTTTAATCTCGGTCTGTGTCATTGCTTGCAACTTTAGGAGCGTGGGAGCAAATTGGAAAAAAATCTAGCTGACCAGTTTGATGTAGCCATCGTTGGAGGTGGAATGGTCGGAATGGCTCTTGCTGGTTCCCTTGGTAAGTACTGTTTCTTGGCTGTTGAGGGTCTGGTTATGCCAACTTTACAAATACACAGTTCATGAATGATAAAAATATCCGCAGTAGTGCTTTTTCAAGACTATATATGACTAATGGGCCCGTTAAAATATCAGTATGTTATTTTCTCTGCTTTCTTGATCTGGGATTGAGTCAAATTTGCTAGTGCAACTCTATCATAGATTCATAATTGGGGTTCCTGTGATTGAGGAAGAACTATCTGCATCAAGAAGATCAAAATATTAGTCTTCTTCTGATAAGCAGAATGGATATCTAATTATCTATGATTTTATTTTTTTTAATCCTAGAGGACTTTATAGTTTTGTAGTTACCCTTTGAAAAAGGTGTTTTCCAGTTCATTTACTGAGTTCGTTGTTGAATGTTGATTCAAGAGAACTTAATAAACCTTAATCACTATTGGTTTAGGTGAAAGACTGTATTACAGGATATCTGTTTGCTGAATTTATATCTACTAGCTCATCTGGTCTATTTTTTTTTTTTTACACATGTCCCTAGGAAATACCCCACTAGCCAATATGAAGTTTACTATGTTGAGCTACTAAATGCATGGGGAGTATGTTACAGTGCAGTTAATCACTACTCTACTCCATTCAGAAAATAATATATGTTTGAAAGTGTTCCTGCTGCATGCTGGCACAAGCTACATGAAGAGGCTTGTGATTTGGTTATAACTTATTCCTTTTAATTTGTTCTCATCAGTTTCATGAGAAGAAAAACACACACAAATGATATGCATTACTTTTGCGATGATCTGGTGAAGTGGGTTACTGTTGGTGCTAAATCGTTTTTGTTTCTGAAACTGTGTTTGCAGCAAGCATGCCACTGACAAAGCACCTTAATATTGCCATCATTGACAGCAATCCTGCCTTGTTAAGTGGAGTTAGCATCAACAAAGACGATCCTCCAGATCCGAGAGTCAGTACTGTGACACCTTCAACCATATCCTTTTTCAAAGGTTGAAATAGGTTCTTCTCATGCTGATTCAGTTTTCCTCTCGAACTGCAATCATGAAAGAATATCTTATTTCTTTTCTAGGATCGTTAGCAGATCATATTTTTCTAATGCAGATATTGGTGCTTGGGAATATGTACAGCAACATCGACATGCGTACTTCAATAAAATGCAGGTCTGAATTGCTCTACAATAACTATTCTTAAATATTAACAGGCAGAGATTGGCAGGTTTATTACATGCATGATTCTTTAGCCCTACAAATTTTTAATAGTCAATGTTGTACTGCTTTTGAAGGTTTGGGACTATACTGGCTTAGGATACACACGTTACAATGCAAGAGATGTAAACAAGGATGTCCTTGGGTGAGCTTTATAGTAGAAGTGCAGCAATTTAACTTTCGTTGTAGATTCACGAAAGCTGAATTTATCTGCTTTTTGTTGACCCTTTTTAGGTGTGTTGTTGAGAACAAGGTGCTTCAGGGTTCATTGTTGTCGTGTGTAAAGGTATGAGCCAGGCTCAACTATTAGTAGTCTCTAATGCTGCTTCCCTCCTGATTTTACATTATTTGTAAAACTAATGTGGTGTGCAAACTTTGACAGAATGCAGATTTTCAGAAGACCATCTTCCCTTCCAGATTAACTTCAATGAACTTGAATCCAAGTTCCGTGTCGTCATCAGACCAAGAAGGTAGTACTCCCACAAAGACCGCTCACAGAGGTTCTACCAAGCTGGAGCTGAATGATGGCACTAACTTATATGCCAAGTTGGTGGTATATTACAAGTTCCTTATATTCAAGATTATATGATTTTTTTTTGTTTCCTTACATCTTGAATTGCTCAAAATGTGTCTGCTTCATCATATGCAATCAATTTTATCCTCCTTTTATATTGTAAAATTCATTCTACAATTTCCTAAATTATTTGTTATTTTGAATCCTTTCATAGAAACTGTCTATTAGAATTTTCCATTAAAAAAGACGAAACTGCCCCCCAAATACTTGAAGACAGAGTTATTAGTTACAATTTGCTTTTTCTAGATGTGTACTTTATATATTTGTATGCAATTTTCTCAGGCTATACTAATAATTATATATCTACAGGTTGGTGCGGATGGCTCCAAATCGCAAGTGAGGGAGTTATCTGGGTTAAAAACAACGGGTTGGAATTACTCACAGAATGCAATCATCTGCACGGTTGAACACAACCAAGAAAATTGCTGTGCATGGCAGAGGTTCCTTCCATCTGGCCCAATAGCCCTCTTACCAATTAGCGACAACTTCAGCAACATCGTGTGGACAATGAGCCCAGACGAAGCATCCAATCACAAATCAATGACCGAAGTTGATTTCATCAGTGCAGTTAACAACGCTCTCGACTATGGATATGGGCCCCACCCCAGTTCAAGCAAGGCAGGCGATGGTAGTATCTTCTCTTGGTTCACAGCTGATGTGACATCATCTAATGAGGGATTCGAAGTTCCACCTTTAGCAGTGAGATTGGCATCTGATAGAATGGTGTTTCCTTTGTCTCTGAGACATGCAAGTAATTATGTCTCGAAGCGGGTTGCTTTGGTTGGTGATGCAGCTCACACCGTCCATCCTTTGGCGGGGCAAGGAGTCAATTTGGGCTTCGGGGACGCATTGGCTCTGTCCAAAGTCATTAGCGAGAGCATTGCGGTCGGAATGGACATTGGCGAGGTATGTGCTTGTTTTGCTTCACCATTACATCTTGAAATTAAGCATGTCAATCTAGGTGGAATATAGGTTGGGTCATTGGAGGATCAACTTTTGTACCAAACACATTAGATTCACGGATCAAACCGTGTGACCCATACGACCCATGACTGGACCGTTCTTTTTTCTTTGCATTTAATTTACACCGCGAGTACTGACAAAAACATATTTGGCACTCAGACAAAATTAGAAACATTAAAAATCTGAAATTGCATTGGATTACTTGGATAAATTTGTTATTTAACTAATAGTTATGTATTACAAAATGGAATTTAAAGAACTATTTGCTAAAAGATTGGCCCTAAAAATTATATAGATAAATATGTTGATATGCTTATATTTTCTTAATGAGTCAATGGGTTTATTTCACGGATCGAATTTTTTTTACCCAACCTTCTTTTTAACGGGTCATATGGGTCGGTCCACTGATGGCCTTATGGGTACTGAAATCTCAATTTGAAATTGGCATTTGTACAGCATGAGTACAGTTCCCTCATGGTTTGTGACACAAATTGGCAGGTTTACTTGAAATGGCCAAAACTAACAGAAATTTGAATAAGTTGTGGTTGAACAGTCAAAAGGAGAGTTAAAACAGGTTGAGAGCAGCATTATTAGGGAAAATACTGTCTACTTTGGTTGTTTGAGCCAATCCAAGTGCGCCGCCATGTGTTCCGTTCTTACATAAATCAGGAAACTGAATTTTTACTTGGTGATGATTTTGCAGATTGGACAACTGAGGAAGTATGAGTCTGAGAGGAAGCCTGCAAATATCGCGATGATGGCTTTACTGGACGGATTTCAGAAGGCATACTCAGTCGATTTCGGACCCCTGAATGTCATAAGAGCAGCAGCATTCAATGCAGTCAACTACATTTCGCCCCTCAAGAGGAGCATTATCTCCTACGCTTCCGGCGAGCAAAAGCTGCCTCTTTTCACTTAAGTTGAACCCACTTGTCTGTTGTCTCTTCTGCATGCATGGCATGGTCGGGTCATGCAGATCTTGAGATGCGTTAGTTTAGTGAATTATGATAATGGAAGTATAAGTTTCGTTACCAATTTGGAAAGTTGGGTGTGTAAATCTGTTTGTATTGTAATAATGCATTCTCCAATTATGACCAGCTTTAACATACTGCTCTTTCGTCGGTTGAGAAACATGAACATTACCACAGACCTGGGGTATGTTGGACGAAGATCTATCTGGGTAAGCAAATCCATGCAACGTAAAAATATTTGTCTCGTTTTCAATTAAATTGGGTTGGTCATGTCGGTACTTAATGGGACTCATATCGTAATTAATGTTCTGTTCATCGTTATTGTTTTTAAGGTTGTAGAACAGTTCGTGTTCTTCGTTTTGTAGTTTATTCTTGGGTTAATAGGTTCAATGGTAACATAAGTTTGGGTCATGTGATCGGATGCCCCTATGTTGTTTTATGGTACCATAAGTTTCGCAATGTTATTATTTGGTCCAAATTACTGTTGTCGTCAATGTTAACTAACGGAATGCTGACGTGGCACTGGCGTGGCGCTGGCACTGGTGTGGCAATTGGAAAATACAATTAAATAGGAAATATAAAAAAATATAAAAAAATAATTCAAAAAATATTTTAAAACTTCATCTATTAATAAAATGTATTTTTTATAAATTTATTTTTTTAAAATAAATCGAAAATTTAAAAAAACAAAACTAGGTTGGACCCTTGGGGTCCAATTGACCCAGCCAAGGGTCGAACCCTGGGCTGGGTTGGACCCCCACCAGGTCTGGGTCGAACCCAGCCCTGGGTTCGACCCTGGCTGGGTCAATTGGACCCCAAGTTAGTTCGACCCTTAGGGTCCAATTGACCCAGACAGGGTCGAACCCAGGGCTGGGTCAGACCCAGACCTGGTCGCCCAGGTCAAGCGACCTGGTAGGGGTCCAAACCCAGCCCAGGGTTCGACCCTTGGCTGGGTCAATTGGACCCCAAGGGTCCAACCTAGTTTTTTTTTTTTTTTAATTTTCGATTTTTTTTAAAAAAATAAATTTCTAAAAAATAAATTTTATTAATACATAAAGTTTTAAAATATTTTTTGAAATTTTTCCGATTTTTTTCATATTTTTTCCCTATTTATTTTTATTTTTTAAATTAAATATTATATTATATATCTACGTGGCGCTGATGTGGCTCTGACGTGGTGCTGACATTGACCATTTAATAGAAAAATCTAACGGTTGACTAACAGAGTACCATAGGACAACATGCTCCAAACATAACAGACCATTTAACCACATCAAAAAACATATGGTACCATCCGATCACATGACCCAAACTTATGGTACTATTGGACATATTAACCCTTTATTCTTTATTGTATGTAGATAGGTAGGGAACCACGATATAACTGATAATATAATGGTCATATCTTAAAGAGTTAATAGGCTCAATGGTACCATATGTTTGGATCATGTGATCGGATGGTACTCCAATGTTGTTTCTTAGTACCTTATGTTTTCATAATGTTGTTATTTAGTCTAAATTACTGTTGCCGTCAAGTTTAACTAACGGAATGCTTATGTGGTAATGACGTGGCGCTGATGTGGCGGATGGAAAATAAAAATAAATATAAAAAATTATAAAAAAATTCAAAACTTTATATATTAATAAAAATTATTTTTTATAAATTAATTGTTTAAAAAAATCGAAAACAAAAAAAAACAAAAACGTTAGGTCGACCCCTATTAACAATGGTCATAACGGACCATTTGACCACATCAAAAAACATACGGTACCATCCGATCACTTAACCCAAACATATGGTACCATTGAAGCTATTAACCCTATCTTAAACGTAAAAGTTCATAATTAGGTAACATTTCTTACCCTAAACGAGTTGAATTTTCAGAGGCAAGCGAAATTTAAATTTCAGTAGAGACATAACATTATATTAGAGACGACTTTAAACTTTATAATTCCAAACCGAAATTACGAAAACAATCCTGTCCTACCTATAGCAAGTTGGTCTCACTTTTGTACTTTGTTAAACCGTTGAGATTCTCCCGATTTATCATTTGTTTCATCTTCATCATGAGATGACCAAAGTGCCTAAAAAATGGCTTTTCCTAATTCAGAAATCACTTTGGAGAATTTCTTCCCTTTCCACTTGCTTCCATAAAAAAAAGTGATGTGATGGTCCAAAGATGACATTCACTTTCTTTCTTGTCACCTGTCTAAAAAAAATAAAAAATATAAACCCTAATAAAAAATATATATTTCATTTTCATATTTAGAGATGAATGTAACGTACCTATAAATTGGATGGGCAAAGTTAAATTCCGATGGATCGGCATTGAGAAATTCTGGCCCGACGGGGTGCGCAACAGTCATTCAAAACCACCTATGGGGTTGGATTAAGGGATCTCAAAGGAAATTCGGAACTACTAACAACCGGTGGTGGAACTGTCGGAATAAGGGATGTCTAATCATGACAAAAAGTTTGGGACTCATTGACATTTAGGTGGAATCAGACGCAAAATAGACAATAAGTTTGATTCTGGAAGAAGCAAACAATGATAAACCGATAATGCCTCTCATTTTTTATTGGAGGAAATTGCTCTTGGAGTTCAAAAAAAATATAAAATAAGGCATATTTTCCGGAAAGAAAACAGCGTAGCGGATAACCTGGCTAATGAAATAGGCATAATGGAAACAAATTATGTGTTACTAGTTGAACTCATATTATATTATAAGTGTTGCCTATAATTAGATCAGATACAATTGGCTTAGTCAAGACCACACTTATAGCTCCGGAACTATTATGAGGAATTTTTTTTCCTCGCGGGTAAAAGCCGAATTTCTAGTAGTATCCGAGCTAAGTAGGTTGTATTTTGTGTAATATACTTTTTATTTTAAAAAAAAAATAGTAGGCAAAACAATAACCAAAAGAAGAATCTTATAAATTTGAGACAATCTCAACCATCCTTTTCCGAATGATGATTGCAATTTCATTTCCTTTCGCTTCTCAACAGAGTTACAAATTAAATTCAGTATGAAATGAACGGTTGAGACACTCCCAATCGAGGAGGAAAAACACACAAAAATGCTAAGCACTTTTTATCTGGTAATCTCTACTGCAAAATTTTGTATTGTTGAAATCTTCATGCATGGAACGAAGAACACTTCCAAAACTGCAGCTGGGCTATGGAAAATCTAGCTACTCTACGGATTAAATGCCATATATTGTTTGGTCTCTACCCTCCATTTCTCCTCAATATCTTCTGCAATCTTCTTTGCATCCGTAGATGCCCCAAGAAGGCCCCGTTTGGTAAACCCCACAGCATAGAGTCCATGCTTCCCTTTCCATCCATTAGGGAATGGTTTCTTTGGGAGGCCTTCATCAGAGAACATATCACCCTCCTAGTGATCGATATTATCACATCAGAGTTATATCATCACTTATGAATCCATTAATAAGGTGTGTAGTGAGTGCAGTAGAGGATCAAAGTTGTACCTTTAACCAATAGGGAACATTGCTCTTAAAACCGGTGGCGAGTATAATCGCGTCAAAGCTCTCAACTTTCCCATCAATAAACTCCACAGCTCTACATCTTAATCTCTTTATGCCATTACAGACCTGAAACGATCACAAAAAGAGATGTTAGAAACTGATCACATCGTGGTGACTCGAGGAAACCCTAACCCTAAACGACCTTAATGGCTCCTGATCTTATTTTGTCGAGTGTGCCAACGTCTAGCACAGGTGTCTTCCCACACACATTCTTGAGCTCTAGTGGTCCGACTTTGGGGCGGACAAGACCATATTTGGCCGTGTCACAGAGGAATATGTAGCACATTAACAGTAGAAATTGGTCCACTAGCCAAATGGGGAACCACTTTACCAACCACATGGACAGACCAAAAGTTGATATACCCAGCATCTCCTGAGGCAATACATGCACCTACGTACAAGAAATTTCAAAAGAAAGGGTTTAAAATCAAAACAAGATTGGAAATATAGAACAAACTCAAGAAAGGTGTAGCACCAGTGTCTTACTGTAAAAAAAAATGGAATTCAGTCACAACCAATATTTACCCAAATGATGAGTTTGCAGCTTTAGTGAAGTCGGACTAGTTAAGTTGACACTTAAAAGTAATTCAGTTGGGTGGCAATGGAACATAAAGTAGTATTTTATTTTTGTCATTAAAGAGAAGGTATTTGATATATATATATATATATATATATATTTATAAAGAAGTGTATATGGGAAGTTCTAGGGCAACCAACTCTGTAGAACTTTTGCAGAGACGTACAAAATCTGTTTCAGCAAAGAACAAAGCATGCACATCATCACCAGAGTACCAATCCAGAGTGGTTGCTGTTGACTCCATTCGCGCATGCAAGCAAATCCCAAGAAAGTGGTGGGTGCAAATGGTAATACACACTTTGAATTTATTAAAAAACAAAAGCAGCTGATTAATTAACTGGTGATTTACGACTAATTTAATTTGATTACCAAGTCAAATCATCATTCCTTCAAGTTCAGATAGATCAAATGAAATAATAGGTTATTGATTGAAAGAGAAAAAGTCAAGGAAACCAGACAAAAGATCAATTAACCAACCCTAGTCATTTTCCTTCCTAAGATGTTTGGATCCTTAAAAACATGAACATCAATCAAGTCTTTGGTACACAATTAAATCTTATTGTTCTTTGAACTTACTCTGTCTCGAACGACAAGCGAGGTGCAAGCGTTGTAATTACATAGGTCCAAGGAAACCTCCATTCCCGAGTTTCCACAACCAACCACTAACACTTTTTTTCCACAGAATATTCCTCCATTTTTGTATTCACTTGAGTGGAGGACAGTCCCTTGGAAATCATCCATCCCCTCGAGCTCAGGGACGACTTCCTCAGCATTTTCTCCAGTCGCAACAATAAGTCGCTTGGTCACATATTCGGTCTCTTCCTCCTGTTTCGGGCCACGGGTCTTGACCCGCCAAGCCTGCAGTGACTGCTCAAACTCCGCACTCACCACGGTTTGGTTAAACACCGGGTTGATGCCAAAGTGGTTTGCGTACATCTCAAGATAAGCTAGGAACTGCCTTTTACTAGGGTAGGTGGGGAAGTTCTTTGGGAATGGCAAAAGAGGAAGTTCACAAAATTTCTTAGGTAAGTGAAGTCGTAGTCGATCATAGGTTTTGTTTTGCCACAAGGAGGCTATGCAGTTGGCTCTCTCGATGACTAGACAAGGTATGCCTCTTTGCTTCAAGCATGCAGCCGTGGCGAGCCCAGACGGTCCTGCGCCGATGATCACTGGCTGAGGGACCCAGACACGGTTCATCACCACAGTCTTGAATCGATTGTCATGAATCTTTTTGCCCTCGATCTCACTCAAGTGGTAGTCCATGATGGATTTGAAGGGAGATGCAAAGGGTACGTAAGAGGGAAAGAGTTGTACGTATCGTAGAAGATAAGATGAGAGATTTCTTGATCGAATAATACTGGATAGAATAGGATGAGATGTGAGACATGGCTTTATCTAGGAGGAAGGAAATGGAGATATTGTCGGAGATTTAAGGATGATTGTTTCTTGTTTATCCACTTCTCTCTGTGAATTGATCAGTCGTCTCTTCTCTCTGTATGTGGGTATAAGTGAGTTTGGGAGAGACGTTAGGATCTTTACTCGGTTGAATGAGTGGAGATGAAAGGGGGAGAGACGCGAGACCTTCGGAAACGAAATAACAAACTCATATCAATACATGTTCGACATGCTATAATTATAACTTAAAAAAACCTCTTTTATAAAATAATATATAGAAATATATATAATGCATTAAGATTTTAAAAGGTGGTGGAGAAAGGGAAAGGCCAAAAGGGAAAGGAAAGAAGAGGAGGAATATATATATATATATATAATTTTAAAAAGAGAATAATCCAATAATATAACATAAACAAATAACCAAGTGTGTTTTCTTCTATAATGTTATATATCTATTAATTATGTTGATGTTAAGGTAAGTTTTTTCATGGTATCGGTTGATAGTTGAGTTAAGGGACATATCATGCACATAAGGGCAATGGTGAGTACCATATATAATTGGTAGGAATCTCCAATTTTTGTGGACAATGTGTGGTTCTTTGTCGGAATTTCACCTAATTTTGTCGACAATTCGAGGGGTCTACCTCCAACAAAAGGGAACATTTTGGGTAATCAGATAAGTGACCGACCTAGGTCTCGTTAGGGTACCCCCAAAGTTATTAGAAATTGTTACTACAACAAGAAAAGAAGGAATATACGTAAAAAATAAAATAAATATGAGCCACCACATTCTTTATAATCAACCTTAGCATACCTTTAATATTTAAAAATATAACAAATTTTATTTTATTTTTAATATTAAAAGTAAATGACATCTTCTAAAATAGTAATATGAATAAATATTAGCCGTTATTAATTATACCTAAAATTAAACCCTAATTATATTTCAGACCAATGAGGATAATTTAAATAATTTTCTTTATTGGAACCAAATGAGGGTTAAGAGATGCCCGAAGCAACTAATTAATCAAGGCTATAAATCTTACATTTTTTTCTATTACAAAGTAAACCATGTTTTGTTTTTGTATGGATGATCAAAAAAGCTTATTCCTATTATGATGATTATATAGCCCAAATGTTCTCTGCTTTAATGCATTAAAATAACACCAAAGTGTTCCCCGTTGACTCCTATAAATTTTTTAAAATATATAAAATAAAATGGTATGTCTTTACCATCAATTTCTATAAATTTTATTATATTGTAGTAATGTAGTGAAAAATTATAAGTACTGCAAGACTATATATATATTGAGTATGTTTACTTACTCCAACACATATTTGTGTATATGACTAATTACTTATAATTTGTGCAGAATAGTTACATAAGTTTCAACATGTGATTATTTAATCATTTTTACTGTTCATCGTTAAATTTTTTCATTAAGTGACTATTCTAACATATAAAATGATAATATTACACCTCTCTAACTAACACCAAGATTTCTCAACAACATGCTCCCAAGAGTGAATTACCCATTTATTGAGATCATTCTTTGTGAATGCTGCAATGGCTAAGAAGTGAACCAACCTGAAGAAGCATGTGAGTTTTTAACAACCCAAAACCTAACATGAATTCCAATAATTGTTCTTGTTAACACAGGTATTTCTCTCATCCATTTCTGGAAAAATAATGCTTGATACATCAATTCAGCCATACAGGTATACTTATACAAATTGGCTTACCTATTTAGTAGCTATCGTAATTATGTTTGACCACAGATTGTCAAATATTACTCTTTTACTTTTAATAATATTTCCTAACTTTCTAACTTTGTTGACTGTTAAATCATTTATTTTCACACTCCCCTCAAGTTGAGTGATTGGATCTCTGAAACTCAGCTTGCCCAGTACTTCATTAAATGTCTTTGAATTCATTGCTTTGGTGAGTATATATGCTAGTTGGTACTCGGAGTGAACAAATGGCAGTTTGATGTTTCCAACTTCGAGGTTTTCTTTTATGAAGTGACTGTCTACCTCAATATGCTTGGTCTGATCGTGTTGAACTGGATTTTCTAAAATACTGATCGTGACTTTATTGTCACATAGTAGCTCACATGATTCGGTTGGTGGAAAATCGATTTCTATCATTAATTTTCTCAGCCACAGTATTTATATTAATCCTCTAGCTATCCCACAAAAATCTGCTTCTGCACTTGAGAGTGTCACCACCTTCTGCTTTTTACTTCTCCATGTTACTAGATTATCACCAATAAAGGTAAAATATCTGGATGTGGATCTCCGATCAACTGGGTTGCCTGCCCAGTCAGCATCTGTGTACCCTTATATTTCCAGATGACCATTTCTTCTGAATAAAACTCCATGTCCTGAGGTGCCTTTCAAATACCTCATAATTCTCATGATTTCTTCTATATGCTCAACTTGAGGTGGATGCATAAACTGGCTTACTACTCCGACCGCATAAGCTATGTCTGGTCGAGTATGTGACAGATATATAAGTTTGCTCACTAGCCTTTGATATCGCTTTTTATCTGTTGTTCTTGCTCCTTCTGATAGTTGAAAGACATGATTTACTACCATTGGAGTTTCAACCGGTTTGCATTCCAACATCCATGTCTCTGTCAAGAAATCCAAAATATACTTCCTTTGGGATATAAAATCCCTTCTCTTGATCTTAGCACCTCGATTCCAATGAAGTATTTCAAATTCTCGAGATCCTTCATTTCGAATTCTTCAAACAAGTTCCTCTTGAGCCTGTGCATTTCTTCTATATCATTCCCTGTGATAATCATGTCATCGACATAAATAATCAAACAGGTTATTAGGGCTCCCGTCTTTTTCAAGAATAAGGTGTGGTCTGAGTTGCTTTGCTTATACCCATATTTTTTCATGGCTATAGTGAACCTTCCAAACCATGCTCGAGGAGATTATTTCAGACCATAGAGTGTCTTTTTTAATTGGAACACCTTTCCTTCCTGAATTTCGTTTTTGTATCCTAGTGGGACTTCCATATACACTTCTTCTTCAAGGTCTTCATGAAGGAATGCATTCTTCACATCGAACTGGTAGAATGGTCAGTCTTTATTTGCAGTTATAGACAGTAATACTCTGATTGTGTATATCTTGGCTACGGGCGAGAATGTCTCGAAATAATCAATCATGTATGTCTGAGTGTACCCTTTTGCCACCAATCTCGATTTGTATCTATCAATGGACTCATCTTGTTTGTATTTGATAATATACACCCACCTGCAACCTACTGGTTTCTTTCCAACTGGTAGCATGCACATCTCCCACGTCTTATTCTTTTCTAGTGCCTTCATTTCAACATCCATAGCTCGTTGTCAATTCTTGGACTATTGATCTTCTTTGATTGTACGTGGAACTTCTTCTGTGAGAATAGACATTGTGAATGCCTTTGCCTCCTTACTTAACCTCCCCCTTACTGCATTTGCCACTGGATACCTAGATTTGCTTGACTCCCTGTTTGGTGTGTACCTCTTAGGTGGTCGTCCTCGATTCTCTCTTTGAGGTAATTTGTATCCTCCAGTCATTATCTCCTCTTGCTCTCCTGATTCTTTACCCAAAGTGTCGGTATTTTGAATTCCAGATGAACTTACTGGGCTTACCTTAGATACCTCAAATGGTGGAATATCAGTTGTGACTCTTAGTTCGTTGCTCTTTACTGGCGTATCATATGTTGGCTCGGTAGTTGGACTATCCTGCTCTGTTGGTTCTTCATAGGAGAGGCTTTGTCTGTCATAGGAGACGTTTGGATCACATACCCAATCCAGTGGATCAACTGTTAGACTCCCCCGTGAACACTGAACTGGTGATAGAAATACTCTGTTTCAAGGAAATCACAGTTCATAGTGCTGAACATGTGACGAGTTTTAGGATCATAACACTGATACCCTTTTTGATTAACTCCATATTCTACAAACACGTATTTGACTGCCCACAGATCAAATTTGGTCTAGTCAGTTTTAGATATGTGTACGAACACGGAGCAACTAAAGACCCGAGGAGTTAAACTGAGGGTCGGGGTACTTTGGTCAGTTCAGAGAGACTCTGAATCAGTGTTATGAGGTTTAGGATTTTTTGTAGGAAGACGATTGAGGAGATATGTTGACGTGGCAACAGCTTCAAGGGCAGAATGTTTTTGGTACTTTGGACTCAATAAGTAATGATCTTGTCATTTCGAGGAGAATGCGATTTTTCCTTTCGGCCACACCATTTTATTCCAGAGTGTGTGGACAAGAAGTTTGATGAATACCAGATTTTTTTTCAGATGTTGATAGACAAATTTCCCCCATTATCAGACCTAATGACTTGAATGTTTTTCTGAAACTGATTGTGGATCATTTGGAAGAAGTGAGTGAATTTGTCAAACACTTCGGATTTTTGTTTTAAAAAATACACTCACGTTATACAAGTGCAGTCATCAACAAACAACACAAAATATTTAAAACATTGACCCCTAAATATAGGTGATGGACCCTACACATCAGAATGCACTAAGGAAAACATGGAATTCATACGAGTACTATTTGACTTAAACATTTGTCTATGACTTTTTGCAAGAATACACGTCTCACAAAAAAGATTACTACTCTTAAAAAACAACTTAGGTAATAAAAGTTTTAGATAACCCGAGGATGGATGACTCAATCTCCTATGCCATAACCAAGCCTCTCATTTTGAAGTTCTGTGAGCAAGTAATACTGAACATGGTTGAGCCACTTCATCAATGTAGTACATACCAACGCGTTCAGTGCCACATCCAATAATCACTCCCGTTTGTATTAGGGGTGAGCTTGGGCGGGCCGGGCCGGTCTTTTTGGCAAGACCGAGCCCGAGCCCGAAATTTCGGTCCTCCACTTTGGAGGACCGAGACCGAGACCAAGATCGAGTTTGGTCTAAAAAACCCGCCCGAGTCGGTCTTGCTTGACTCGGGCCGGTCTCGGTCCATTACCGAAATTCCACAAAAAAAAAACAAAAAAAACTGAATTATTACAAATCCAAATACATCCAGTCATCCAAATTCAGTACAAACTAGTACCAAACTAATCAAACTAATCCATGAGCCTTCATGTTCGCTCATTGAGTCCGTCCAGGTAAGTATGTTGCTCATTGAGTCTGTCTTTATAAGACGCAGTAGCGTGCTTCGTTCGTGAAAAAACCGGTGTGGTACAAACGAAAATTCATATTAAAAGAGACTCCTCTCCATTTGTAGACCCAGTGAACAAAATTCCATTTAGTTTTATTGGGTAGAGGGCCAGACGAAAAGGCACTAGCGCTGATGGGCCCTATACTCAGCCCAAATTCAGAATGGAGAAAATGACCCTAATTAGTATTCACTATTCTAGTATTCTTAGGTTTTTAGTAAAACTCGGGCCGGTCCGGTCCGAATCGGTAATTTCGGGAAAAATCCGAGACCGACACCGAGCCCGACTTTAAAGAAAAAAAAACGCTCGCTCGGTCTCGGTCCTAGTCGGTCTCGGTCTTATTCGGGCCGGTCTCGGTCCAACCAGTATTTTTTGCTCACCCCTAGTTTGTATATCCTGCAGTATGCAAAAATTCGGATTCATCACCATAGTACAATTCATTTCCTTGGTGACATGGGACACCGATAATAATTTATTCGAGAGCGTTGGAACTAAGAGACAATTTGATATTCTCAGGGTTGGAGAAATTTCTACTGTTTCCATTCCCGTCACTTGAGTCTTCGCCCCATCTGCAGTATTAATATATTCAATCTGAAACTTCACAATATTCCTAAGATCGCGTGCATCATATGTCATAGTGTATGTTGCACCACAGTCGAAAATCCTATGGTGATTTTTAAGTTTGTCTTTATTATGGACTGAATATGCACGTGTTAAATGTTCAGGGACTGAATCAAAATAATTCTTGGTAATTTCTTAATTTTCCATAACTTTCAGTCCAGGAAAGCTAGGGTTTGAAGTGGAGGGACTTGGATGCAAATTCTAAATCCCTTTACCTTCATTGTCGCAGTCATTCCCTTGCCAAATCCCGCAACTCCTCCCTTCGTCTTCCTGGTTTCCCCTGTGCCTAGGGTTTCCACTATGGTTGGGATTCCCGCCGCTACTTCCTGCGATGTCGGTGAAAGAAGGGTCCCCTCCAGGTGATGGTGACGACAGATTTGGCATTCAACGAGGGATTCATGTTGGGTCTTTATTGCCACCGTGGGTGTTGGTGGCCACCGATCTACTCATCGCAACGGCGGCACGGCTCCGTTCCTTCACCTTGCGGCCCTCGTCGCACCAGTCGGGATATCCGACCATCCGAAAGCATCCTTCCTTCGTATGTCGAGTCACCCCACAGTGAGTACTCTTCAACTTGTTTTTATCGATTTGGGATGACGATCTGTCGGTCTTCCCGGTTGTTTCCGACCGATTCAATGTAGTTCGACATAGGGATTGAATCGACAACCAGAAATCTTAGAGTGTAAGTATTCCCTGCATCATTTTTGCAGCCCTATTATGTAGATCCAAAATTTGCAGTGAATCATTATCACTCCTGTAAGTCGTTTGTAATGTCTTTCATAGATCCCGGGAAGTGAGATAGTGAGTAACATTGTTCGCCAATTGAGACCCTATATTCTGAATCATCCATGAAAAAACGATGAGGTCGTCTTGTTTCCACCTCTCATAACCTGGTTCGGATCTGCTCGGGGGTTCCAGATCCCAGATTAGGTGTTGCAATCGCCCCCTTCCTCCAGTTGCAATTTGCATTAATCTTGCCCATAGGTGGTAATTTCGACTAATGAGCTTTGTGCTCACTGTGACGGTTTCTGGTAGGTCTTTGGCTTGCTTATGGCCGAGGTTGAGGCCATTTTTTAAGATATTGTCTATTTTGAGGGTTAGGTCGTCTTCGCTCAGACTTGAACCCGTTTGGATTTGGGAATGGTGACTCTTGTTATCAGACATTGTTGGTTGGATTGAGATTTATTCTGGTATATGATGAGCAACCAGAAAAACACTCATTCCTCTATGAATTATGGACCTGCTCTAATACCATGTTAACACATGTAATTCTCTCATTCATTTCTGGAAAAATAATGCTTGATACATCAATTCAGTCATACAGGTATACTTATTGCCTACCTATTTAGTAGCTATAGTAATTATTATGTTTGACCACAGATTGTCAAATATTACTGTTTTACTTTTGACAATATTTCCTAACTTTCTGACTTTGTTGACTGTTGAATCACTTATTCTGACAGTCCTCTTCCGTGTTTCCACGCTCCCCATCACACTCTCTATAATATGATTATACGAGTAATAGAATCTGATTATAGGAGAAGTAGAATCTGATTATAGGAGTAGTAGAATCTGATTATACGAGTAGTAGAATCTGATTATACGAGTAGTAGAATCTCTTCACTAGTGCCTCTATTCCATGCAATGACTGCAACAAATAAATTTTCTCAAACTCTTTCTTCTCGATGTACAACTTCATTGCCGCTTCCTGCAGTCCAGTCCTGTCGTTCGGATCCACCTACACTCCCAGTATGGATGGAACCTTGTGTTTCAAATTTTTGCACCCTTTCGTCAAATTAACCAGTGCTCTGATCGATCGGAAGCATAACGTCGTTGTCTCGCTCTTCAGGATGAGTTGAGACTTCATCAGCTTCAAGAAATCCTCTGGATCCATCAGCAGGTGTAGCGCCTCGATCTCTTCCAGAAGCTTTCATATCCTCTCTATCAATTAACAGTCGCTCGCTGCCTTCGAGACGCTTCTGTTCTCGAGACGCTGCAGATCTCCGCCTCCACCTATTAGGGGTGAGCATGAACCGGTTCGGAGTCGAACTGGTTCATGAACCGTACTTTTACCACATTTTAAAGAGGTACGGTTTACCTCTTCAGTTTTTTGTCGCTCCAGATTTTGACTAATTTACCGTACCTCTTCTGAACTGATTTAGAACCGGATCGGCTGAACCACTTTATATATATTTTAAAAAAATATATAATAATACATAATAAATCAACCATAATACATAAACCATAAACCATAATCATAATTCATAATCTATACACCATAATACATAAACCATACACCATAAACCATAATTTATTATACTAATGTAGATTGTAAATCATCACCGAACCAACTTTGGTCTAATGGTTTAGAGTACATATTTTAAAAATTAAATAAAATACTATATTAAAACTGGTACAAAAAGTGGTACGGTTTACCATTTGCGAACCGATTTTTTATGCTTCTTCTAAACCACTCCATATTTTTGCAAAAAAAATTGTTTAGTTTGTGAACCGGTACGGATCACAAAGGGCGGTTCGATTCTGCCTAACCGGTTTTTTATGTCCACCCCTACCATCTGTCGATTCCCAAATCTCCAAGGAGAAGCACCCACCTACAGCTGAGGCGCCAAATTAGCAGCAGAGTAGTGGAATCCTTGATCTCTGTGAGAAAATCGTCTCCCACGGCGAAAGGCAGCTACCAAGGTGAAGATCACGTCCGCTGCAATGTGACAGGATAGGGCTGGTCTTGTGTTGTTGGATCTGGATTAGAGTGATTGCAAGGAATCTGAAGAGACATTGAGCGGTGGGTGGATGAATCTGGTGGGTGGAAGAATTGCAATGTGATTAGAGTGACTGCTGGTTAGATTGCTCGGTGGAATTGATGCTCGGTTAGAATGATTGCTCGGTGGAATTGATTCAAGGATGAAGAAGATGAACAGAAGGAGGAGAAGGGCACAACATTCATTTAATAATTTAAAAATATGTTAAAAATATTAACTAACAGAAAAAATTAACGATTTACTAACGGAAAAAATTAACGATTCATTAACGGAGTAACCAATCAATCACGTGTTGAAACATACGTAACCAATGAGTCACACAAAAAAAATGATGTATAACTATTGAAGTAATTAACCCTAAAGAAAATAGAAAATCAAGGAAAAATATATGGAATAACTTTGCATGTTTATCGCTATATAGATTAACTAACATCCCCGCATGTTCGTAAGGTGTTGGATTAAGTTCTGCAGTGACTGCAATCCTAATGTTTATCGGGTTATTGCAATTTTATTAATGTGAATTTGTAATATATATATATCAATCTTGAATTTACATGAGCACGAACCTATAAATAAATAATTTTAAAATAGGATAAAATATGATTTTACCCTTTAATATTTAACACAATTTAAATTTTCTCCTAATGTTTATTTTTGAAAATTTTGTTTCTTAATATTTGATTATCCGTCAAATTTTTCCATTGTCTTTGTTAAAATCTCTATTCTGGGCTTATCATTCAATCTGGAAGGCTTCATTCTTCTGGGCTTGGCTTCTGGGCTCAGCCTTCTTCAATAACCGAGCGCAGCCCATCTTCGTGTGACAAGCCCACGTCTTCTGGTCTGCAGCCTTCTTCAATAACCGAGTCTTTACTTCTTCTGCATTGTCGTTTCATTCTCCTTTCTTGTTAATTGAACCGTCGTTTTAGTCTTTAGAGTTGTAATTAATTCAGACATTTTATTTAAGGGGGAGGGACTTCCAAATGAAGGAATAAGTCCCAATGAACCTCAATTGCTGCGTTTTCTCAGTTCTTCTCTGTAAACACATTTTCTAGGGTTTGCTATCTCTGATCGAATCCACCATTCTTCACCAGTTTTCACAGTCTTAGATTTTTTATCCAAACTTAACAAGAATTTAACCCTTTAAAATTTTACTATATGTTTCAATTGAGTTCCGATTCGATCAAAACTCAAGTGAGATACAATCGAAGGGACTAGGGTTTGAGTCTTGACCCATACTAGCAATCGAAGGGACTAGGGTTTGAGTATTGACCCATACTAGCTTACACATGGGTGGGGGTGATTTGGGTTAAGATTCAGAGAGTAACACCCTCAATTGGAGCTAAACTGACCCAAAACAAACTAGACACCCACCCATGAGTGAGTTAGTACGAATCAAGATTTAAACACTAGCCCGCTCGATTGTGGTTCAATCGAGTCCCGATTGAATTAAGATTTAATTGTGACATACAGTAAAATTTTGAAGGGATAAATTATAATATTTTTAAAAGTATTTTGTTAGCTTAGCAATTTTTAAAACATATTTTGTTAAATTTGGATGAAAAATCTTATGAGGTAAAAAAATTCGACAGATGATCATATATTAATGTACGAAGTTTTTTAAATTAAACATGCGAAAATATGTGCTTAAATAATAAACATTAGATTATTTAAGCATTTCTCAACTATTTATTTAAAACTAGAGAAATATTTGATGCCATGTATAAGGTGACTTTCGGAAAAGAATACAGAATAAATGTCTTTCTTGACCTTTATTTTTGTATGATTTTATAATTTTTATTTACAAATTAAAATGTGCAATTTTTTTTATAAAATAATTATTTCAATTCTCAATAAGTTTTCCATTAAATAGATTATACAGTAACCCGAACCTCTTCAATAGAATAATAACCTAGAAGATACGGTACATGCATGCATGCATCCCGATTAATAGTCTTTAGACAATAATATATAATTTTTTGAAAAAATAACTAGGTTAGAAAAATAATTGCAAAAGTAAGCATAGAGAGAAAATATTTTAAAAAAAATGTTTATAAGCGCTACCCCTAGTAGCGTTTTAAACGCTACATCTGATAGCGTTTTGTATAGTTTTGCTATCTCTGGTAGCGAAATTATAGAATAATTTGTCTCGACCACCAATTATTTGCACATTTCTGTAGAATGAAACAATTATTTGCACACGACGTTTCTCCATTCAAATACTTACCGAACGTCATCATTTGCTACGAAATTTCCATTTACACAACATCTCTGTAATCTTCATATGTGTAATCCTTCATTTATTTCGTTTCTAGATGTCTGACTGTCCTATAATTTAAGGTATGTAATCTATGTTTTTGTATTCTTTAATTACAATGTTTTGAAAATTGTTATTTGTATTCTCTAATTACAATGTTTTGAAAATTGTAAGCAGTTATATTTACATAAATATTATGTTTGGTAAAAGATAAGCAAATCTGATACAAACTTTATAATATTAATTATTTAGGATCAAGCATGACAGAGATTGGTATCATTTGCTTGTATGACGGTGAAATATTATCTCAATTGTAGTGAAGTGTATGTGGGTGGTACCTCTAGTATTACTACAACTATCTTGGATATCTCACTTTTTAGACTAAATGAAATTATATGTACGGAGTGCGGTTGGGATGATATTGAAGCATGGTCTATTAATATTCCATATAAATTTACAGATACTGATGAACTTTGCAAGTTTGTACGGATTCGATCAGAAAGTGCATTGTCTTTCGCTCTACAGTTAAGTGTTGCTAGTCGTTTTATTGTATTTAGCGTAACTAGATGAGTAAACTTGAGGTCAAACATTACTGATAGTCATGATATAGTGAATGTTTTGCATGGTCACATCCACGATCTCTCCGATGGCGAGGTCGACCTTGATGCACTATCAGATGCATCGATAAATGAAGAAGATCTGTATATTGAGCATTTTATGGGCCACATTGATGAAGACAATGAAGAGGTTGTTGAGTTTTGCGAGACTTCTCACAATGAACATGGAGGTGATCATGGCAGAAGTAGCTCTCACAACCTTCAAATGATGCAACCCACTGCTGAAAATTGGATTGATAGTAAATGGATTGACCAGTTTCAATCAACAAATGAGTTGTGTATGGAAGTTGATGAACTGTCGACTGAATAGTAGCGTTTATTAAAAAATATGAATTGTCAACTGAAAAATAAATATTCAGAAAAAATATTTGAAGAAATGTATATAACTGCATGTACTACTAGCAGCGTTTATTAAAAAACGCTACTCCCAATAACGTTTATAATAAACGCTACCATCCAGTAGCGTGTTTTAATAAACGCTGCTAATAGTACCTGCAGTTATGTACATTTCTTCAAATATTTTTTCTGAATATTTATTTTTTAAAATAGTTACTTTTTTGAAGAAAAAAATCAATAATATACCAAACAATGACATTAAATTAATGCTATTTTATATTTGGTTTTACTTAAAAAGTATATAGTGCTCTTTTTTCTTTCTTTTTATAGAAATGGAACTCTATTTCTATTAATTTTTTTTTTTTTACATTTAAATTTAAACATTATAACTAACATTTTCTACAATGCTATACGGTAATCTTTATTGTAATCCTTTTTTGCTACCCTAAGTCCTAAGTTTACCTGATTACCTCTATTGAAAATCAGCACCACAACTTTTTTCTTAACTATTGCTAAAAACTTTTCGAAATATTCTATTCCTCTGTAAAGTATAAGTATTTCCTTTTTTGTTATTTGTAAGAAGATCCCAGTTTTTATACTATTGCAAATTAATTACCTATTTTTTTAGTTGGGGTGAAGAGATAACTAAGTGACACATTACGAATTGCAACATTATGAAAATTTAAATTATCAATTACAAAAAGAAAAGGAAAAAAAGTTGCTGGCTTGGAACTGAAGTAAATTTTGATTAGGAAAAAACACTCATTACTCTCTAATTATTACATGCCATTAATATTATTTGAAAATAGTTAGGAATATATTTTTGTAATTAGATTGATATGCAATTAAAAAGAGAAATCTTTTTAATAATTGGATATAAATATGCTTTTGCAGTTTTAAATTGAATCGAAATTTTAAGATACCAAGTCTATCATAAAGCTCAAGTGTTGTATTATTGTGAAGTTTGTAACACAGGGTCCAATCATAGTTAACATTTTACTTTTATAACTATATATATATATTTATAGTAGTGTGTGATAAATATAAAACGATACATATTAATGAAATACTTAATTCCCTACGGGATATCTACGATTTTTTTCTAGTAGCATTTATTTCATAGTGGCACATGTAAATTACAATATACATCCTAAATATATGAGTTAATTATTAGAGTAAAATACTCTTTAAAAATCTACTATTTCTATTCACCCTAAATATGTATCCAATATTTCACCTATACTTACCCCATATATGTAATGTATCACCCCATTTTCATACCATCCCACGTGGCATACTTGTAAATAAGTGTATATAAATATACACTGGAAATAAAATAACAAAGTTGAGATGGCCGAGTTGGTCTAAGGCGCCAGATTAAGGTTCTGGTCCGAAAGGGCGTGGGTTCAAATCCCACTCTCAACAATAATAATGCACTTTTTTTTTTTAATTTTCTGCGTCGCTGCTGTTCTGACTTCTCACCCCACTAACGCTGGTAGCCGATCAAGGTCTTTCATTTCCGATTTTACTGAATCTCTCTTTGTATAACTTGCCTTTGCAAGACATCGAAGGACTTGATTCAGATACCTGAACCGTTTATTGGGTTTTGATTATGTGATGATTCTTATCACCATGATGTGTTCAAACCAGAATGCCATTGGAGAGACAACTGATTCTTTCTTTCTTCTAAACTTAGTATTCCATGCCCACCTAATTCTACCATTCTCCATCCCGGCAAGAAAATAAAGCGAAGGGAAGAAACCAAGGTTTTGTGTCTTTATTACCTAAGGAAGTTGGGAAGTACAGATCCATCAGGTTTACAAAGTCTTTCCCTCTACTATCTCTTTCTATGAAATATGTTTTTTTTTGCTGTTGAACTATGATATATTGATATGGTCTTAGGTGTGAAGCAGTAACTAAACATGCTACCAGTAGAAGTAACATGCTACCTACTTCATGAATCAGAAGCATGCAAAGACTGGACGGTAATGGGAGTATCATCTCCAGCAGTTCATCAGATCAAGTCAACAGTATGAGCTCCTTTCCTAGTAGCAAGGTATGGAAACAGAGTGCTGTTGCGTGTGTTTTCCCCATTTGATTGCTTTCTCTGATGAAGAATCATCAAAAGGGAGGAGTAGTGACATGGAAAAAGTGATAAAGGTAGGGTGTGATGATACAGAACAGGAGGAGCAAAATTAGTCCAACAATATCTTAGTTGATTCACAAGATTGCAGTCTAAATGTGTGAAACAGAAACAAGAGCATAGCAAACTAAAATCTGCCAATTGTTCTTGTGAACAACCTCTTCTATTGTATGATACTTCAACATAGAATCACTAGTATGCTTAGAGAGGTTCCTGATGACTCTTTTTTTTGGCCATCTTTCCTGATGACATGATGATGGTAGAAAGAATTTGTGTACCAGATAGGCAGGCAGTAACAGTAGGCTGATAACAATTATGTAGACTATTCCTCGGGATAATAAGCCAGGGAACTACAGTTTGGTCGAGTGCCCAACATTCATTCCTCCACCGTCATCACCTCAAACTCAACACTGACAGATCAAATGAATATGTGAATATATCTTACTCTATGAATCTATATAAAATAGTTGGTGAGGAAAAAATAAGAACTGAATTTCACAAGTGAGCTGTTCACTTTGTTCTTCTGATTCAAAGCATAAGGAAACATGTTATGAGTGAGTGCATCTGAAAGAGGTTAGAGATCAATTCAACTCTAGTTTGAAATTTTGAGCTCAAAGCTCCACCTGAATTCAACTACCCCACTGTGGAGATCAAGCTCAAGCTCGACTTAGATCATCTCATCACATTATCTAAGATGATTTTTCCACAAATTCACACACCAAATATAAAGGCAACTCCCCCAAAGAACCTTGCATGCTTACCATGTGGATACAGCAAAACATCATTACTAGCATATCACAACTCAGAATCAGGAATTACAACTCAAGTCTTTTTTTTTCAGGACATAAGTGAGCAACAGCTGCAATTTTTTATACTGCACCTTCCTACATGTTACTCTAATTTACTTGTTTGTGCAGTTAACTTTATCGAATTCTGCTATCAAGCTAAAATGAAGACACGAATAGTGAGAAAGAAGAATGTACAATCCATTACAGTACGGGTCTTGATTACCTGCAGATGAGCAGCCCAGACATGTGAGCTTTATTATATCTAGGAATTCCTCCTGCAACAAAACAAAAATTAGTATGAATGAAATAAAAGTAATGAAAATGTAATGGCATATATTCCAATGACAATAATTTAGTACCATCTTTAGGGGCTTCCTTGTCATCAGCATGCTTGTCCCTTCAGCCTTTTGTTTCCTTTATGACAGCTGAGATAAAAGTACAGAGATCTTTTATCTGTTTTCACTCCTGATTGTCACTCTTGCTCAACCTCGGATTCTTGATGATGCGCTCTTCAAAGGAATAACTGAATTTCCTTGTCTCTCTTTGATATATGATGCCATTCAAGTTTGCTTGAACCATCACCAATTCATGTCCTGTTTGAGTTTGTTCTTGGCCTCATCAATGCATCTCAACAAGAACTCGGACATCTCTGTGGAGCCTGCTGCAATCTCAGCAGCTTCAGAAAAGCTGGAGCACAGTGCATCAAACCGCAGACATCGCTCGCTAGCATCCTGATCTTCATAACAACTTGTCACATAATAATGTTGATGTTTGATGCCTTTACGCCACCGAGTCAGAATATACCGAGGTGGAATCTCCTTTACATCCTTATCAATTAAGATTTTTGTGATGTGACGGCAAACAATACCTTTAGACTCAAATAGATGACATGAGCAGCAAATATCAAATTCAGCCTCATTGTAGCGCACACTATAAGCAACTCTTATCCTTGTGTTTCCATCTTTTCTCTTGAGAATGTCAGTGACTTTGAATGTGGTCACTGCATCCTCTACCTTCTCCACTATGAAATTGCAAAAGAGCATCGCTCTTAGCTCATCTTGGAAAAGCTTGAAAATACTATTGGTGTAGGCATCTTGGAATTGCTTCTCAAAATAACAGCCTGTTATGAGTTTGTAAGTCGAATTCATAGAATCGTAGTCAGCCTTGTTTTCCTTCTCCACTTTGCTTTTCATGGCATCATCATAATGCTGCAGAAATCGTTTCAGACTTGTCTTTGAATTGACGTGTTCATCAAAGAAAGAACTCATTTTTTCCCCTCTCTGCAATATTGACATTCCCGCCCAAAAGGTTTGCTTGACGTACACCGGAACCCAACGACTGCGATTAAGAAATAAAGAACTTAGCCATTCATTCTCTACAAGATTGTAATCCACAATCATCTTGCACCAATTTTCATCAAATTCCTTCGTGACAACAGATTCATAAACAATGCTTTTCAGCGTCCTCTTGATTGTTTCATATTGGTCGAGTGCTCCTAAATATTCGGGAAGCTTTCTCATGATATGCCAAAGGCATAGCCGATGATGAGAATGTGGAAATAACTCTGCTATTGCTGCTTGGATAGTCCTGCATTCATCAGTAATTATCGCATTTGGAGCATGCCCACGCATGTGCTTGAGCCATGCTCTAAACATCCAAATATAACTTTCTATGTCATTCCCTGATAGTAAACCACAACCAAATAATAAAGGTTGCCCATGGTGGTTTGCTCCAACAAAAGTAACCAACGGCATTTCATACTTGTTGGACAAGTACGTATTATCAAATAACACAACATCTCCAAATGATTCATAAGCTGCCTTTGACCTAGCATCAACCCACAATGCATTTCGTAAGCGCCCTAGATCATCCATATCAATTGCATAAAAGAAATTTGAATTTCTTTTCTGCATATGAAGGAAGTATTCACAAAGAGTTGGTGCATCCCCCGGCCCCAGTCTCAGTTGTGACACATTAACTGTGATATTTCCACCATCTTTCTCACCAAAAGAATTTCTTCGATACTCTCCATCACCAAATGAAAAGTTGCTAACCTTTGCTTGATCATTACACTGGGCCCTTCGTTTGGAAGAAACAGATTTGTGCGACATATGAAGTCGAGTCTCCTTTGGATTTAGAGCATGATTATGTTCTACACAAACACGGGATAGGGTGCAAGTTCCATCACTACTAACAACCACATTAATCTTCGCCTTGCAATCAGTTTTTATGGATGGCCTTGGATTAAAAGAACTTTTTGTAGCAGAGACATGTTTACCTCCTCTTGCACATGCTAGCGAGTAGTACTTGACTTGACTGTCACCTTTTGTGCTAGCTTTCCTAATTGCAAACCCTTGTTTGTAAGCATATCGCTCGTAGTACTGACGGACCACATCTTCCGACTGGAATACCATTCCAGGCCTTGGTAACTCATCCCCAGGATTTGGTGGAGACCCGCCAGCAACATGATTTTCAACATTCATAGTGGTGAATGTAATACCCTCTGCACCTGAAGGCATGCTTGTTTCTTCTACAACTACAGTAGGCTTAACCTCCATTTATCTGCAAAGAAACATACCTTAATTTAGCATACATACTTCAAAACAATATTCACGATTTCCACAAGACTTCACACAGTTATAACTGGGTGGTGTCGCCTAATGATTCAAAACTCAAAATTAACACCATAAAGCAAGTAAAACCACAGTATCGGCCTCACCAGAGTGATCAGCGTTGCAGCGATCTTTCCTCTTAGGTGAACTTCTCAGAGAACAATCACTTTTGGTTCGCTACACCGGAGAAAACGTCAAGGCTCATAAACAGCACCAAAATGCACGAGTTCTACACCATCAGAAAGCAATAAACGGAGGTAAACACTTAAATTACAGAAAGAAAGCGGACTTTGACAGCATAAAAGGAGTGAAATTGAAAATGGGATTTTTTTTTTCAGGAACCCTAATCATTTTCATGTCCTCTCAATATCCCCATAGAAATTCCAATGCACATCAAGTGTACTGTCAGGCTCCACCACACCCAGACGATCCAAATGATTCTACGATAGAGAGGGAGATACGAACCGTAATGGTGGCTCCAGTGAAATAGAGACACTCTCCTCTGGAAGATAAAATGACTTACAATATCAACGAGATTAAGGCGCAGATCGAGAAAAAGGAGAGGGGAGACTGAAATTGTGTCAAAGTACGGGTCTCTCAAAATTCTAATTCACTATATTATCGACTACTAAATTTAAGGAAATTGACTTCAGATTTCATAAATTTATATTTTTAGTAAGTTTTAAACCGTGAATCTCTTCCTTAAAAATTAAAAGTTTTATTACTAAACCACTACTTTAATTGATTATATACATATTTTAAATATAGTTATTAAAACAAATTTCATATTATTGTATTAAACATCTTAGCTATATTTATTAATTTATATATATTTATTAATGTTTTTAGTAATTAATTTATGTTCAATGACTTTTGTTTTATTATAATTTTAATTTAATTATGTATTTATGTATTAATTTTTGGAAATGATTAAAAAAGTAAGTAATATTCTAAATTTAGTATTTATAGGCTACCAGAATACTCATTTTGAAAATAAAAAAAAATTCAACAATCTCTAAAAAAAACTAAAAAAAAACTTATAGTATGTAGATAATTAAATTATAAATATTTTAGATCTGTCATTCATGATGAATCAATTTTTAAGATCTGAACATGACCCGTGGGTGCACGGATAAACTCGTAGGACTCGTATCATTTTTAATTTGTACGATATAAAATTTGTGTGTCAACAATAGTCGACACATATGACCCACTAATTATATGGGTCACAAGTTGATCAACAAGTCCAAACTCAACCCGATTTTTTATGCGCGTTGGACGAGTCATGTCAAAATGACATGCGAGTTCAAATTTGTTGTACCTAAACACAACCTAGGGTTAATTACCCATGGATTATTAATTAATTGTGTTCATAATTAATTTATTGTTCAAAAAAAATAAAAATTTAACAATAAAATTAAAGTTCTATTAAATTTATCAAAAAAACAGTCTCCATAAGGAGTGAAATGAGAGAATGGAGTTTGAACTTGTGAAAAAACTTTAATTTTAATTTCCAACTCGACATTATTAAAATAATAGGGAGATTCTATTTGCAGACCATCGACTACTTTATACAAATCACTTTTGTTGAAAGACTAAAATGCCTTAATAGCATTTTACATATTTGTCCTTACCAATTTTAAGGAAATTAATTATCAAATCGACATGATATTTTCGTAGTTACTAAATTGCCCTCATATTATCAAAATGGTGAAAAATTATGCTTCTAGCAAGTTTTGAACCCTAAACCTCTTACATACTAACTAAAAGTTTTACCACTATACTAGTAATTCCAATTGCTTTTTTATTTACTTCAAATATAGTTATTGAAGCAACTCTCGTATTATTGTATTAAATATCGCATGTTTATTTATTGATGCTCTTTAGCAATTAACATTTATTCAACGTTATTTGTTTAATTATAGTTTGAATTTTATTATGTATCTACTTATTTTTTTTTTTATGGTTGAAAAATAAGTAATTTTTTAAATTTAGTATTTATACACTACTAGAATATGCATTTTGAAAATATATTTTTAACCATCTTAAAAAAAATAAAAAATATTATAGTATTTAGATAATTAAATTAGAACTCTAACTATATATATGGTGTTAAGTTTCAATTTTCTTATTGATTATAAACTTTGGTCAAAGTAGTGTTGGTAATTTTTGATAAATTTTATAAATTTGACCAAATTTTATGGTTGATGGGAAAATTGAAACTTAGCATCATATGTGTTAGAGTTCTAATTTAATTATCTACATATTATAGTCTTTCTGATTTTTTTAGAGATGATTGAAAAAATATTTTCAAAATGAGTATTCTGGTAGAGTGGTAGTCTATAAATATTAAATTTAGAAAATTACTTATTTTTCAATCATTTAAAAAAAAATTGATTAGTAGATACATAATTAAATTAAAACTACAATTAAACAAACAACGTTGAACAAATGTTAATTACTAAAGAGTATCAATAAATAAACATGAGATGTTTAATACAATAATATGAGAGTTGCTTCAATAATTATATTTGAAGTAAATAAGAAAACAATTGGAATTACTAGTATAGTGGTAAAACTTTTAGCTAGTATGTAAGAGGTCTAAGATTCAAAACTTGCTAGAATGATAATTTTTCACCATTTTGATAATATGGGGTCGACTTAGTAATATCGAAAATATGAGATCCATTTAATAATTAATTTCCTTAAAACTGGTAAGGATAAATATGTAAAATGATATTAGAGTATTTTAGTCTTTGGTCGCAAATAAAATCTCCCAAAATAATATTATTATATAAAAAAGTTTACCTTACTCTCAATTTACTTACATAGACGCCACCAATCTTACATTCGTCTGAACTTTGCACCTTACTCTCAATTTACTTACATAGACGCCACCAATCTTACATTCGTCTGAACTTTGCACCCCCACAAAGTAAGAGGACTAAAGTGACATCTTTTACAAAATACAAGGACCACGGACCATGGCTATTGGCTGCACCACCGTCCACCGAACAAGATAAGTGAGAATCACGCGTTTCTCACATTGACTGCACACCACGTACCAGTGGGAACACGCGGTAGGCCACGGTTGACTGTACCAAACTACGAATCGAACCACACGAACAAGATGTTCTCTTCACTGCATCCACGCGCTACATTCTAGCGCGTGACTAAGTTCCCTTAACTTCCCTTAAACACGAAAGCGAATTGTCGCTAACTCTGCAACTACTGAATATACAAACAAACACAGAACAAAGTAACGTGAGAAATTTTGGATTCTGGATTGACTTCTAACCCCCTCCAAGATCTCTGCTATTTCGTCGAAAACCCTAGCGTAATTGACGTAATTCTTATGTGGGTACCTGGATTCCATCTTTTTTCTCGATTAACATATTTGGGGGACTTGTTATGGCCTCTTCTCCTCGCAGATCCCCCTTTTTTGGTTGCTTTGGTCAATTACGTGCTCTGTTGATTTTCTTTGACCAGTGAAGCTTGACTTTGGTTTGTTTCTGTGAATTTATTGTTATAAGTTGTTCACGGTGAGAAGTTATGGCAATGTGTTTCGACATTTATGCGTTCCAGATTGCTTAACGGATCATAGATAAATGATCAATGTCTCTTGACACTTAGCTTGGTTGGTATTTATGTTGTCATTGTATTGATCCAGAATTGGTTTCCTTCGTTAAAGTGGCGATATTGATGAATTTGCTGAGTAAAGCTTTAATTTTTTTTTCGTTCAAGTGGAGATAACAGGATGGTGTAGAAGTATTTAACTGTGTTGATTTTCCAATATATTTTTTAGTTTTAGCTTTTAGGGTTATTATTATTCCAATGCAGGTATTCTGTTCTTGCAATATAAAGCTACATTGTAGCTTACCTGTGGCTTTTCAAATGGAGTGTATAATGATTTGTGTCTGTCTATAATCCCTGAGTCTAGTGTTTGACTATGAACCATGATCCATAAGGGTTTGACCTCTTGGTGTTAATTCTTTGATCTTTCTGTTTTTACTCTTCAACTTTATGAAAAAAATTATGAGTGTGTGCCTGTGTTTTTTTTTGTTTCTTTTAGTTGTTATTGATTATTAATTTTCTGTAGCCGCAATTCTCATCAAATTTTTACTAATATATCTGATCCCAGAATCTCATATAGGATTCATACTGGACCAGGTCTGTTGAAGCTCAGTTTGGGTAGTTAGGACTAACTAGCTTACCAAATATGAATCCTGAAGACACTATCTTACCTAAAGGTATGGTTTTGGTTTCACCTATATTGTTGATTTTCACCCTTACCATGATCATGAAACTGTTATTCCTTATTTTTTGTTTTGATGTAACATTCATCAGTGAATTTTGATTGTGAGTGATATAAACTATTTGTTCCCTTATTTTGCAAAGAAAGATAGTTCTGCAGGCAGACCTTCCTTCCTAAAATAGAGAATGCATGTAATGCTTTCAATAGAAATTAATAGATCATAATATTTCATGGGGAATTTATCTTCAAAATCATTCCTTGAGTAACTATATTCCTTGAAAGAACCAAGATGAAGGACGATCGGTTCTTGAATCATAGGTCTGAAATAATATAGAAACTAGCAATTCTACGAATATAACTGTCAACTGTCGCTTGGAGTCAAATTGTGTGTTTCTAACTAAGTTGCACTTTCATTTGAGGGGTTCAAGAGATTCCCAACTCATGAACTTTTTGTGCAACTGTTACTTTTCACCCCCCAAATGGAAGTATAAGTGAGGATAAGCTTGGCTTCAAGGAAGTTGCTATGGCTGAAACGTGAACACTTGTAGAATTTTAACTTTAAGTTCGTACATGTTTTTATATTTCAGGAGAATGTATTTTTTTTCTACAACAGGCACCAACCAGACTCTTTTTTTGCAATAACTGTCTACATGTTTTCTTCATGAAGTTTTGTATTAAACAGCTGAAAGTGTTACTGTCTTTTTGTTACTCTGGTTCTTTTGGAGTTATAGTTGATGGTTCTTTAGCAATTTCATCTCTACTCCAAAACTGGACCTTCATGCAACTAACTCTGCGTCATTTCTTTAAGTCCAGTTCCGAGCCTTTCTTCAAGTGCGCAAAGTACCCCAGAGAAGAATGTTCACTCAGATGATGTTTCAAAAAGTTCAGAACTGTTGCAAGATTTTGTGAAACTTGGCCTCAAAAAGGAACTCATCCAGAATTGCTCTGATCAGGTCAAGATCAGTTCAGCTTCATCTAAAGGCAAGACGAAAGAGCACCCAAAGGCGAGTAACAGAACAACGAAAAATCACGACTCGGGAAAATGTTCTAACTCTCCCAGCACTCAGGCTTCTTCCAAGAAGCAAAATAGGAAGGGGGAAAACCCCAGTAGGCTCCTAACAAATGTTGAAAAGCCCTCAGATTTTGGTTGTTCAAAATCTTGGATCTGTAAGAATTCTGCGTGCAGAGCTGTTCTGTCTATGGACGATGCATTTTGTAAGCGGTGCTCGTGTTGCATTTGTCATTTATTTGATGACAATAAGGACCCGAGTCTTTGGTTGGTCTGCTCATCAGAATCTGGAAGTGAAGACTCCTGTGGATTGTCATGTCACATTGAGTGTGCACTGCAACTTGAAAAGGTAGGGGTGGTTGACCTTGGGCAGCTGATGCGGCTTGATGGTAGTTACTGCTGTGCATCTTGTGGCAAAGTTTCTGGGATAATTGGGTAAGTACATTGCCTTGCTAATGCAATTTCTTTGTTTTTTTATAATGAAGGTTTAGTTAGTTAGTAATATTTCAATGTGGGTGGCAGATATCTGAAGAAGCAACTTGTAATTGCAAAGGATGCACGTCGTGTAGATGTCCTCTGCTACAGGATATACTTGAGTTACCGACTTTTAGATGGGACTACAAGATTCAAAGAGCTGCATGAGATTGTAAAAGATGCCAAGGCCAAATTAGAAACTGAGGTTGGCCCAGTAGATGGAGTTTCCCTTTCCGCAAGAATGGCTCGAGGCATCGTCAGCAGACTATCTGTTGCTGGTGCAGTGCAGGAGCTCTGCTCTCTTGGGATTGAGAAAGCCGATGAATGGTTGTCTTCTGTTTCTGAGAGAAATTCAATTTGCAGAGGTGATAATTACTTTGCATGAGATGGATTTTACTATAAAATTGTTTTTTTTAACAAAAAGTTAATGATTAGAACATTCTGATTTGTTTCTATTTGCAGAGAATTCACTTCCTGCTGCTTGCAAGTTCCTATTCGAGGAAATAACTGCTTCTTCAGTGACAATTATTCTGATGGAACTATCAAAACCATTGCCCGAGGAAATCATAGGCTATAAGCTGTGGTACAGCAGAAGCCGAGAAGAGACACGAGGAGAAGACCCAGTCTGCACCTTCGCTAGAGATCAGAGAAGAATTAAGATAACCCATCTGCAGCCATGCACTCAGTACACATTTAGGATAATGTCCTACACTGAATCAGGCGATTTGGGGCACTCTGAAGCCAAATGCTTCACAAAGAGCATTGAGATCATCCCTAAGAACTGCAAACCATCACTTCCTACTACAACCGTTAAGGTGGATCCTGAGAAATCTCCTTCTGGGCCGCCTGGGTTCAAAGTTCGAGACCTTGCAAAGGTCCTGAACCTTGGTTGGCATTGTACTCAAGAACAACAATGCTATCTCGAAGAATCTTTAGAGAATATCGTCTGTGAAGTGAGGCAAGGGAATTCTCCTGAACCTGAGAACGAGACAAGGGACCAGTTGCCAGACCTGAACGAAGAATTCACACCTCCATTCGATTCTTCACCAGATGAAGACACAACTTCCCATGATGAGGAGAAGAACAACTTAATCGGTTCCCATGGGAGCAGAGAATCGCTAACCTGGACAGGCGGTGAGGTGTCAGCTGTTGATTCACAGAGAGAGGATTCCAAGAAGCGTGGTGCTGATGAAGTCGAGACCCACGACTGCAATAGCACTCTGATAAACGGTTCCCCTACTGCCCTTGACTCTGATTCATCAGGTGGTTTGGATGAGAACTTTGAGTACTGTGTGAAGATTATCAGGTGGCTCGAGTGCGAGGGCCACATTAACCATGAATTTAGATTGAGGTTGCTAACATGGTTTAGTCTCAGATCAACCGAGCAGGAACGAAGAGTCGTAAACACATTTATTCAGACCATGATTGATGATCCAGTCAGCTTAGCTGGACAGTTGGTTGATTCATTCTCAGACATGGTGTCTTGTAAAAGGCCGAGGATTTGAACCTCCTCATCTGATAAGCTCTGGCATGAGTAAGTAAGCTGTGGATTGATTATTTTGCTGGTGGTGGTGCTGCTCTTAAGTGATTGATTTGATTAAGAGACAGCTCTAATTATTATTGTAAGATATGATATTTCAATTTATAGTTGATTCCTCTAAATAGACCAACTACTCAATTGAGTTTCGATCTGGAAAGCGATTATGCACTTCAAAATAAGTGTATTCAGTATTTGATTTTGGGTATTTTATAGTTCTTGATTAATATAGAGTGGTTTGTTATTCATAGTCTTGACATAAAGATGGTGGCACAAGCAATCAAGTACACACCTTGATCACTCAAGCAAAGCTGACAATGGATGCATGAAATGTTAGGACAATGTATAATTTATATGGATATTGATTAACTTTAATTTGCAAATATTTTCCAAAGGCCTAAATGAGATCAATTCCATAATTTATATGGATATTGATTAACTCTAATTTAAAAAATTATTTCACAAATAATTCTAAATTTCTATTAAATATATATATATATATATTTAATAGGTAGATGAATTTAAGAAAGCTATCTATATCTATATTAATTTGGCTAAGTGATGTAGAATTGTGACGAGTATTTCTCATTTCTAATGTCAATTTCATAATTTCTAATTGGTCCATGTCAAACATATAATTCTGATTCATATGTGGCATGTCAAATGCAATGTAACATAGTTTAAAATATTCTACACTCTCTCATTCATTCTCCCAATAAGTTACAAAATTCCATTAATATCTTATTATTTTCTAAGTGCATTTATGATTTTTCTTAAGTTTATTTTATTTATTAAATTTTATATATGAAAAGAAAGAAGATGTATAAATTAAATATTTTTATTACAAGATAATTTAAGATGAAATTAAGGATTATTATGTATATTATATATCAATTTTATAAAAATAATAATCACGTGTTAATTTTATGTAGATATTTATAATTATGATATAAAATTTAGGGTATGAAAAAATTATAATAATATTTTAATATAATGTAAATAATTATTATCTACTCATTTATTTTCAAATATTTTTATAAAATGTAAATAATTGTTATATTGTATAATATTATAAAAAAAAAAAAAAAGTTTTAACATTTTTTCATAAGTATAATTAATTTGTATGTTGTGTAATTGAATTAATATTAATTAAATGTACTTTAATAAATTATAAATAATCATGTTATAAATGTATATTTATTTAAAAAATATTATTAATTTATAAACTAAAATAATTTTTATATTGTGCCGGATGAATCAGTTTTCTAGTATATTTCAGTTCATTTTTTCAGATTCACATTTCAGTTTTTACTGTATCCTTAGACTGTACGTAGTTTCCCCAGTGGCAGTGGCACCTGCCGACATCAATCGACATGAGGAACCTTATTGGAGCTTCCCAGCTGATCGTCCAATCATCAGCTCTCCTCGTTAGTCGGAGCTTCGTTGGTAACTCTGTCAGATTCAGCTACTCCCCCTTTAGAGACGTTCTTAGTCGTCGGAGACTCGCGATCATGGCATCCGCAGCTGAAGACTTCGTTAAGGGGTCCGTTCACCCGAACGGGGTTGCCGTCATCACTCTTGACCGTCCTAAAGCTCTCAACGCCATGAATTTAGGTGCTTCCTCTGTTCATTTTATTTTTTTCCTGCTTGAATTTGAATCACACTTGGATTGCAACGATTTTTAGGTGCTATTTTCGTCTACACTGCTAACTGTAGATCGGTTTCGCGCAGATATGGATATAAAGTACAAAAGCCTTCTTCATGAATGGGAATCTGACCCCAATGTCAAATGTGTGCTGGTCGAGAGCAGCTCTCCCCGCTCATTCTGTTCCGGTAAATTGAATCAGAATATAGACTTCCTTGAGTTAGTTTGACAGTACAATAATTTTAAGAAATGTCATCTGTTGATTGATATCCTGATTGGTTCTAACACAATGTAGGCTTTTATTCTTGAACTTCCATTTTATTTGGTTGGTGGGTAATGTTTTGAGGCTAAGGCATGGATATTAGGGTTGTTGTTGCTGAATTACGAAATAACGAAAGGTTTGCACTTGTGCAGAAGCGGTTTTGGTATTGCCTGTTTCACATAGATATTCTCTGCATCCTACATGTTCTGACGGTTGTCTGTGCATATTAGGGCATGATTACATAATCTTTTGGTCAATTGGTCATAGAAATCACTTTATGTATCTTGCTAAATATGTGCTTCCATCATGTTGAATCACTCATGACCCAGATCTTAGTTTACATGCAGGTGGTGATGTGAAGCAGATAACTACCAAAAAACAACTGTCAGATATGATTAAGGTCTTTTTCTTTTTCAAGCGTTCATTCATGATTATACTCATGGATCTTTAGTCTTCACATGTAATGACAACAGTTCATACCACCCAAGGACGTGTCCAGAAGATATTACATTTAAAATTGCACTGTACTGATCTTAAATCTTGATGAGCTGATGCTCTTTGGAACTTCATACCTCTGTCTGTAAGCAAAATAACAAACCATCTTCTAGAGATTGGGTCGACTCAGAGTTATCCCCATGTATGTTCAACTTAGGTTATCTTCTGTGCACTGCTTCATATCCCAAACTAAGTGTGTTTGTCATGTTCGGTTCAGGTATTTGGTACTGAATATACTCTAATATGCAAAATATCCGAGTACAAGAAGCCCTACATATGCCTCATGGATGGCATCACAATGGGGTTTGGAATCGGCTTATCTGGTCATGGTCGCTTCAGAGTGATTACAGAGGTAAAATCATCTCTTCAATCTTGCAGGGTAAAGATTATACAATTAACTTCTCTTTTCTTAACATACAGAGGACTGTGCTTGCTATGCCAGAAAATGGAATTGGCCTTTTTCCTGATGTTGGTTTTTCTTATATAGCTGCTAAAAGTCCAGGCGGAGGATCAGTCGGTAATTTATGTCATCCTGTAACTTTTTTTCTTTCAGGTTGTGCAAAGTTTAATGTATTATATAGTTAGTAACACTAATCCAATAGGTTATGATAAAAGAGTTCATGTTTAGAGTTTTTTTAAAGAGGAGAGGAGGAAGATAAAATTTTCATTTCATATGGGTTGGATCTAGGGGTGTCAATTTGCGGATTGAGTTGACTCATGGGTCGTGTCAGCCATGAGGCGTGTCAGGAATCGTGTGACCCAAACCTGACCCGCGAGTCGGTGGGTCAACCCGTGGGTCAGGCTGACCCGTCAGTAATAGTGCTGAAAAAGGCACGGGAAGAGGACGATGGAATGTCTGAATCAGATGGACAAACATCTTCAATCATCTTCATAATTTCTTCCATGAAGGGCCTTGAATCAGGCATTCGGGACACACAAGACAATGCAATCTTCAGCATTTCCACCAACTCCTCTTCAATGTTTCTGATTTGTTTCTATTTGCAGAGAATTCACTTCCTGCTGCTTGCAAGTTCCTATTCGAGGAAATAACTGCTTCTTCAGTGACAATTATTCTGATGGAACTATCAAAACCATTGCCCGAGGAAATCATAGGCTATAAGCTGTGGTACAGCAGAAGCCGAGAAGAGACACGAGGAGAAGACCCAGTCTGCACCTTTGCTAGAGATCAGAGAAGAATTAAGATAACCCATCTGCAGCCATGCACTCAGTACACATTTAGGATAATGTCCTACACTGAATCAGGCGATTTGGGGCACTCTGAAGCCAAATGCTTCACAAAGAGCATTGAGATCATCCCTAAGACCTGCAAACCATCACTTCCTACTACAACCGTTAAGGTGGATCCTGAGAAATCTCCTTCTGGGCCGCCTGGGTTCAAAGTTCGAGACCTTGCAAAGGTCCTGAACCTTGGTTGGCATTGTACTCAAGAACAACAATGCTATCTCGAAGAATCTTTAGAGAATATCGTCTGTGAAGTGAGGCAAGGGAATTCTCCTGAACCTGAGAACGAGACAAGGGACCAGTTGCCAGACCTGAACGAAGAATTCACACCTCCATTCGATTCTTCACCAGATGAAGACACAACTTCCCATGATGAGGAGAAGAACAACTTAATCGGTTCCCATGGGAGCAGAGAATCGCTAACCTGGACAGGTGGTGAGGTGTCAGCTGTTGATTCACAGAGAGAGGATTCCAAGAAGCGTGGTGCTGATGAAGTCGAGACCCACGACTGCAATAGCACTCTGATAAACGGTTCCCCTACTGCCCTTGACTCTGATTCATCAGGTGGTTTGGATGAGAACTTTGAGTACTGTGTGAAGATTATCAGGTGGCTCGAGTGCGAGGGCCACATTAACCATGAATTTAGATTGAGGTTGCTAACATGGTTTAGTCTCAGATCAACCGAGCAGGAACGAAGAGTCGTAAACACATTTATTCAGACCATGATTGATGATCCAGTCAGCTTAGCTGGACAGTTGGTTGATTCATTCTCAGACATGGTGTCTTGTAAAAGGCCGAGGATTTGAACCTCCTCATCTGATAAGCTCTGGCATGAGTAAGTAAGCTGTGGATTGATTATTTTGCTGGTGGTGCTGCTGCTCTTAAGTGATTGATTTGATTAAGAGACAGCTCTAATTATTATTGTAAGATATGATATTTCAATTTATAGTTGATTCCTCTAAATAGACCAACTACTCAATTGAGTTTCGATCTGGAAAGCGATTATGCACTTCAAAATAAGTGTATTCAGTATTTGATTTTGGGTATTTTATAGTTCTTGATTAATATAGAGTGGTTTGTTATTCATAGTCTTGACATAAAGATGGTGGCACAAGCAATCAAGTACACACCTTGATCACTCAAGCAAAGCTGACAATGGATGCATGAAATGGTAGGACAATGGATATGGATATTGATTAACTCTAATTTGCAAATATTTTACAAAGGCCTAAATGAGATCTATTCCACGTACTTTACAAAATTAGGTACTCTAATTTAAAAAATTATTTCACAAATAATTCTAAATTTCTATTAAATATATTTTTTTAAAAAAATAATAATAATAGGAAGACGAATTTAAGAAAGCTATATTGAATATTTCAGTTCATTTTTACAGTTTCACATTTCAGTTTTTACTGTATCCTTAGACTGTACGTAGTTTCCCCAGTGGCAGTGGCACCTGCCGACATCAATCGACATGAGGAACCTTATTGGAGCTTCCCAGCTGATCGTCCAATCATCAGCTCTCCTCGTCAGTCGGAGCTTCGTCAGTAACTCTGTCAGATTCAGCTACTCCCCCTTTAGAGACGTTCTCAGTCGTCGGAGACTCGCGATCATGGCATCCGCAGCTGAAGACTTCGTTAAGGGGTCCGTTCACCCGAACGGGGTTGCCGTCATCACTCTTGACCGTCCTAAAGCTCTCAACGCCATGAATTTAGGTGCTTCCTCTGTTCATTTTATTTTTTTCCAGCCTGAATTTGAATCTAATCGCCCAGTAACTCACACTTGGATTGCAACGATTAGTAGTAAGAAAAAGTATTGATTTTTAGGTGCTATTTTCTTCTACACTGCTAACCGTAGATCAGTTTCGCGCAGATATGGATATAAAGTACAAAAGCCTTCTTCATGAATGGGAATCTGACCCCAATGTCAAATGTGTGCTGGTCGAGAGCAGCTCTCCCCGCTCATTCTGTTCCGGTAAATTGAATCAGAATATGTACAATAATTTTAGGTTTAATTACTTAATTGGTTACACGTGTTTCAGCAAAGTGGTTACACATGTTTCAAAATGTGATTTATTGGTTTAGATATGTGATTTATTGGTTTAGAAATCACATTTAAGTCACTATTTAGATACGTAAAATGACGTAATTACCTTTTCATCAATCAAGATGTGTTCTTCATCAACCAAACTGTTCTTCATCAACCATAATCGAATTTATGGGATTTTGGGTTTGAACAGAACCCAGAAATTCGATTTTGTGTTCTTCAATTCAATTCGATTCGAGTCTGGGTTCTTCAATTCGATTATGAGATTCTTCAATACCACTAAGGATATAATAGTCATTTCACAATTCAATAATATGTTAAAAAAATTAATTAACGGTAAAATTAACGGTTTACTAACGGAATAACCAATTAATTATATTGGGAAAAACATGTGTAATCAATTAGTCACGTAGCAAAACCAATTAATTACATTTTGAAACATGTGTAACCATTCTGCACAATGGTGAAACATGTGTAACCCATAATTTTAAGAAATGTCATCTGTTGATTGATATTCTGATTGGTTCTAACGCAATGTAGGCTTTTATTCTTGAACTTCCATTTTATTTGGTTGGTGGGTAATGTTTTGAGGCTAAGGCATGGATATTAGGGTTGTTGTTGCTGAATTACGAAATAACGAAAGGTTTGCACTTGTGCAGAAGCGGTTTTGGTATTGCCTGTTTCACATAGATATTCTCTGCATCCTACATGTTCTGACGGTTGTCTGTGCATATTAGGGCATGATTACATAATCTTTTGGTCAATTGGTCATAGAAATCACTTTATGTATCTTGCTAAATATGTGCTTCCATCATGTTGAATCACTCATGACCCAGATCTTAGTTTACATGCAGGTGGTGATGTGAAGCAGATAACTACCAAAAAACAACTGTCAGATATGATTAAGGTCTTTTTCTTTTTCAAGCGTTCATTCATGATTATACTCATGGATCTTTAGTCTTCACATGTAATGACAACAGTTCATACCACCCAAGGACGTGTCCAGAAGATATTACATTTAAAATTGCACTGTACTGATCTTAAATCTTGATGAGCTGATTCTCTTTGGAACTTCATACCTCTGTCTGTAAGCAAAATAACAAACCATCTTCTAGAGATTGGGTCAACTCAGAGTTACCCCCATGTATGTTCAACTTAGGTTATCTGCTGTGCACTGCTTCATATCCCAAACTAAGTGTGTTTGTCATGTTCGGTTCAGGTATTTGGTACTGAATATACTCTAATATGCAAAATATCCGAGTACAAGAAACCCTACATATGCCTCATGGATGGCATCACAATGGGGTTTGGAATCGGCTTATCTGGTCATGGTCGCTTCAGAGTGATTACAGAGGTAAAATCATCTCTTCAATCTTGCAGGCTAAAGATTGTACAATTAACTTCTCTTTTCTTAACATACAGAGGACTGTGCTTGCTATGCCAGAAAATGGAATTGGCCTTTTTCCTGATGTTGGTTTTTCTTATATAGCTGCTAAAAGTCCAGGCGGAGGATCAGTCGGTAATTTATGTCATCTTGTAACTTTTTTTCTTTCAGGTTGTGCAAAGTTTAACGTATTATATAGTTAGTAACACTAATCCAATAGGTTATGATAAAAGAGTTCATGTTTAGAGTTTTTTTAAAGAGGAGAGGAGGAAAATAAAATCTTCATTTCATATGGGTTGGATCTACGGGTGTCAATTTGCGGATTGGGTCGACCCATGGGTCGTGTCAGGAATCATGTGACCCAAACCTGACCCGTCAGTAATAGTACTGAAAAAGGCACGGGAAGAGGACGATGGAATGTCTGAATCAGATGGACGAACATCTTCAATCATCTTCACAATTTCTTCCATGAAGGGCCTTGAATCAGGCATTCGGGACACACAAGACAATGCAATCTTCAACATTTCCACCAACTCCTCTTCAATGTTTCTGTTCCTGAGAAGCTACTCATCGAACACATCTCGGGAGAACAAACACATCCTCTCGTCGAGGAGACTGCACTGACTTGCCTGTGAGCATCTCAAGCAACAGAACCCCAAAGCTGTAGATGTCAGATTTCTGGGAGGCCTTCTGTGTCTTAATCACCTCTGGTCAATGGGTCACGGGTTGACCCATGGGTCAAGATTTCTGACCCAAACTTGACCCGTTTTTTTACGGGTCATCCACGGATCGTGTCAAAATGTTTGACCCAAACACGACCCGTGGACGGGTCACCCACGTGTTGGGTTAATTTTTGACACCCCTAGTTGGATCCATATCTTTCTTCATTATCTTACTGCTTTTTACAATATTTTTACATACTTTTCCAGGTTCATATCTTGGATTGACTGGAAGGAGAATCTCAACACCATCAGCTGCTCTGTATGTTGGTATAGGAACACATTATGTGCCATCTAGCAGTTTAGGCTTGCTTAAGGAAGCCATTTTAGCAACTTCTTTGTATGGTCTCTTCCTACATCTGTATCCAATATCAATTAAGTGCTAAGCCAGAAACATTTACTCATATCTAGTGCCAATTTTTACTTATATGATTTATGCTTCCTCAAATGAGTGTATCTCTCCTGATGGTTGTTTAAGTGTTGCTACTGTCATATTGGATGCAGTTTACAAGATCCTTTTGAGGAAATTGGAGCATGTTTGACGAGATTCAGTGCTGACCCTGGACCTGATGCCGAGTTGAAAATGCTTCTGCCTCATATTATGGCTTGCTTTGATGCAAATAAATCAGTTACAGAAATAATCGAAGAGCTGAATAAGTGCCAATCAAGTTCCGATGCTAAAGGTACTGCTAGTGGCTGAAACTCTGTCCAATAGTTCCAGCAATGAATATCTATATTTACTAATCTATCTTAAAAACAAACCTTCTCAACTCTTCTTAATATTTCTATTGCTCTCTATGCATGCATCAGTGGCGGAATGGGCTCATGAGTCTCTTCAAGGTCTTGCAAAGGGTGCTCCTTTCTCCCTCTGCTTAACACAAAAGTATTTCTCCAAAGTTGCATCTGCAGTTGCGAAGAACGATGCTAATTTGTCATCTGTAAGTTTCTTAGATTAAATTGTATGATTTCACTCACCTATTACTTAATCTATCGAGGTACTCTTAATCCTTGTAGCTACATGATGTGATGAAAACTGAATATCGGATTGCTCTGAGATGTTCAATGCGAAATGATTTTGCTGAAGGTGTGCGTGCTGTGCTAGTAGATAAGGATCAGGTACTCTTTCTCGTCTTAGAACGAAACATACTGCACCACGGTTAGTTTATAAAATGATGATCAGTCTTCATGTCTATATTATTATCTGTAGAAACCGAAATGGCAACCTCCAACATTGGAGGAAGTGGATGAAACTCAGATAGAAGCCATGTTTCAGCCTTTGAGCCCAGGAACTCAAGAGTTGAGTGTGTGATTCTATCAGCTGTATGAATGCGATTGATGGTTACTGGCTCCATCTCACCAAAAGGAACCTGCAATCTCCGTCCACCTCCCGAGAATGAACTAAGTTGAGTTTCATCCTACTTGATCCTGCTCGATAATGTATGTATCCACATCCTTCATTCTTCCCATCAAATAAATCCTCAGACTAATTCCTATTCCACTGTCACTCCCTTAAATTAAGCTTACTTTTTTATGTTTAATTTAAGGGTTAATAACCAAATGACAAACCAAACTTTGAGAAAACACCAAACAGCAAATTGAACTTTTTTTGTTGACAGATAACAAACCAAACTTTAGAAATTTAGCAAACAGCAAACTTACCTCAAATTTTCATTATGTTTGAACGAATTTTTCAATGTTTGAGCGAGTGATTAAGTCGTAATAATCTTTACTTAAAACACTTCAACTAATGTTGACTTAATAACTCCCTCAAACATTGAAAAATTCATTCAAACATAATGAAAATGTGAGGTAGGTTTGTTGATTACTAAATTTCTAAAGTTTGGTTTGTTGTTTGTCAACAAAAAAATTTCAGTTTGTTGTTTGGTTTTTTCTCAAAGTTCGGTTTGTTTTTTGGTTATTAACCCTTAATTTAATCCCGAGGAGGAAGGTCATTAGAAGAAACCATACCATATAATTAGGTGTTTAAGATTTTGGGTACAAGATACGTACTTTCATACCATATAATTAGGTGTTTAAGATTTTGGGTACAAGATACGTACTTTCCAAGTATTTAGGGTGGGTGCGTGGGTGGTTCAACAAACTTGGACTAACCCAAATAAGTCATCAAAATCAAATATAGATAGCTTACAGGATCAAATAAATCCATTTTTTTTTTCATTTGAAGGTAAAAAATGCATGATTTATTTCAATAAGATTGGTCCAATTAGGAATCGACATCCCTAATCGTCTAAACAATTACAATTTCTATTAGAATTAGTCAACTCAAGCTAGCTTCATAAGTTGGTTGTATACATGTCCTCCCTCATCCTCAACATACATATTGGTACAATAAGTGAGTAGTTAAATCATATATCTTTGGAGTCAAACTTTAGAAGCTTATTCTTCCAAGACTTTGGGGACATTAACCTTATCGACAACTTATATTTAACTGGATCAAACACATAGGGCTACCAATTTAAAATTAAATTAGGTGGGCAAGATTTTAAAAAGAATGACAATATACTATATTGTAGTAAATTGCTCTAAGATGTATACATTCATATAATACTCTACTGACATGATATAATATCATAAGTTTATTGAGTCACACGAATTTAACTAGATACTAGAATGGTAAGAAATGACATTTTATTACCTCAACTATTAAAATGTATCTAATTGTTATCTGAACTATATAATTTTAACTAGTTCAGTTATATATTAATAATCAAATTACTACTCTAACTTTGGGCACTTTATAAATTGCTACTTGGACTTTATTTTTTCAAAAACTACTACCTAAACTTTAACACTGGGAGTAAATTGCTACTTCGGTAAACTTTTCCGTTAAATATGGACGAAAAATAACGACATTATATGATTGATTCTTGATTTAAAAAACTAAATGATTTTTTTTTAAATTCTAAAAAATCTAATTTTTTAAAAAAATTAGAAAATTAAAAGAGAAAATAAGAGTTATTAATATAATTATTTTATTAAAAATATGAAATAAAAAATATATTAAATAATTAGTTTTTTTTGTTTCATATTTTCAATAAAAAATTATATTAAAAAAAATTATTTTCTCTATTAATTTTTTAAATTTTTTTGGTATTTTTTAAAAATCATTTAGTTTTTTAAATTAGGTATCAATCATCCACGTCATTTTTCGTCCATATTTAATGAAAAAGTTAACTAAAGTAACAATTTCTTCCAACTCCATAAGTATAAATGACAAAATTTGAAAAAGTAAAGTTTCGATATCAATTTGTAAAGTGTTTTAAATACTGATTTGGTTATTAACCCGATGTATTATGAGTGTGATTAATTGTTATACGTGTTTGTTTTTCAATCCCATTGAATTTTTCTTTTTAAAGTAGATTAAGATTTGCATGGAAAGTGGAAACCCAAATATTGAAGTGATCTGCAGGGATATGTATCTCGCTAACCTAAACATGTGTGCTGGCTGGCTTAGAATCGTCTTTCCTCCCCACAGAGAGAGGAAGAGTTATCTTGCTTCTCTTCTCAAGAGAAGTTCAACTTTGACTTTGTCTCTCTTCAACTATTTTTTTGTTTTAAAAAAGACAAGTCTTTATTTTTGAAATGAAGTCAAGACAACAGTTGCTTTATGCACAGGTTAATTTAGAACTCAATACAATAAAGCGCTACCTTCACCCTCGTTCCTTTGATATATGTCTCGATGTAAATAAATATTAGTTTTTGAAATTAATTCAGGTTTTATCGAATGTTAGTTCTCTAAACAAAAGAAAATTTTCATGATTTATTATTAATATGGTTGGAGGGATGAATTAAATGGAGAATCAATCTATGCTATTGCCTAAGAGAGGGACGCAAAGTAAAGTTCGATGAATAAAATATTATTATTTATATGTTTGAAATGTCCAAAGGAATGGAAGATAAATTTATATGTCCAATCCAATGAAGCACATAAGTTCTGAATAAATTATAATTATTAAATAGAAATTATTAGATAGGAAGAAGAAGAATAAATATATTGTAAATTATATATATATAATTATAAAGGGGCAAGGTGGGTGCCCTAACGTATGAAGAAATCGCTGGAGAAACAAAAAAAAAAACACTTTGATTCGCTGTCTGCCTGGCCACTCTATAAAACATCCTTTTATTTTCTGTCTCGTCTCGCAGCTGTGCTGTGCTGTTCTTGTTCTTTCTTCTGCAACCGAATCCAAAGTCCAAAACAAACACCACACCACCACCAAAAAAGAAGAAAAGAAAAACGTGGGAATTTTGCAGCAGCTCAGGAAGGAAGACCTCATCACATTGGAAATCGTAGTGAGAACGGAAAATAATAGTTAGAGCCATAGAAAGAAAGAAAGGAGATTCTTCAGCTCAACCATTGCAGCTGTCTGGCCTCCTTCTCCTCGGATTCTGATCTTGATTTTCATCTCCATTTCTACGGAAGTTTCTCGACCTCTGCTCGACCAAAGGTAGGAATGGAACGCCAGCATTTTCGAAACATGGTGTGATTTGAAGTGTTTATCTGGTCGGTGTTTTGCTTTACCTTGATCCCTAGATCCGTGCTTTCCTTCGTATCTTCTTTTATTGGCGGCTACACCGGAAGATCTGTTGAGTAGAAAGTTCGAAGTTTTCTCTGCTCATAGGTTATTCATGCTTTATGTTCCGTGTGTTAAAAAAAATAATTTAATACATGAGTCAATTCATCAAGTCTTTCTGCTCAAGAATTGGGCAATATTTTCCAAATCTTGGGAAGAATAAAATTGGGTTAGAATCTGATTTGAACAATTTTCAGATTCCAGTATTTTACTAAAAGTTCATCTTTTCCCACGACAGTTCTAATTCTTTGGGTAGTTATGGGGAAGCTAGCTAGTAGTAAATAAATGATTATGTGAATTTGCGGCATTGAATAGACAATGTCAATCCTTACAGTACTTAATAACACAAATTATGCTATGCTGTGTATTCTGCATGATGTTGGTGAGGATTAGAATGAACTTTTCACAGTCTGGACGCCATCATAATTCAAAGCAACCATGGGTTACTTCAATGCATTAACTGATACAGAAATTTCTGATTTTGTTGGTGTGTCCATGATTATAGCTCAAACGCATAGTTCTTAATTACCTTATTTGATTTGCAGTAAGTATCTACCATGGTTGTTGCTGCTGCAACTTCAGCATTTTTCTCATCTCCTTCACTGGATTCATCCATCAAAGGTACCAAACCAGGAACATGTCTCACAGCATTAGGAGTTAAGGGGTCCAAATGCAGCGGTTCCTTGAAAATGCAGGCAAGTGCTGCTCCACCTAAGATAAATGGCACCTCTGTCAGTATAGCAACTCCAGGGAAGACTCGTGAAGATACACCGCTGTCACCTCCACCAAGGACATTCATTAATCAGTTACCTGATTGGAGCATGCTTCTTGCTGCCGTTACCACAGCTTTCTTGGCAGCTGAAAAGCAGTGGATGATGATTGATTGGAAGCCTAAGCGGGCTGACATGCTTACAGACACCTTAAGCTTAGGAAGGATCGTTCATGATGGTCTCATCTTCAGGCAGAATTTCTCAATTAGGTCCTATGAAATAGGTGCTGATCGAACAGCATCCATAGAGACAGTGATGAATCATTTACAGGTAAATTTCTCAGAATTCAGTTCTTTCCTGTTGAAATACTATAAGGTTTTGGTTTGTATTAAATATGTTAGCACACCGATCTGCTTTATTTCAGGAAACAGCTCTCAATCACGTTATAGGAGCTGGACTTCTGGATAGTGGTTTTGGTTCTACTCCTGAAATGTACAAAAGGAACCTGATATGGGTTGTAACCAAGATGCAGGTTATGGTGAACCGTTTTCCAACATGGTTAGTTCACCTTTCTTTATATTCTTAAAATGAATCGACTCGATATTTGAGAGCTAGCTAGCTAATGGATTCCTCTTACTCTAAATTAATTGCAGGGGCGAAACTGTGCAAGTTGATACTTGGGTTTGCGGCTCTGGGAAAAATAGCACAAGGCGCGGCTGGCTTGTCAGTAACTCTCAAACTGGGGAAGTTTTGACAAGAGCTTCTAGGCAAGACATTATTCTCTTAAGTTTGCTAAATATGATAAGAAAATACTTTTGAAACTCAAGTCATGTCATGGTACACGGACTTGTAGACAATCTTCAGAAAAATGGTCAAAACCTGTTTTTGATGCATGACCTACCTAACTAACATGGTGCCTGAGCAGTGAAAAAATGTTGTTAGTGACTTCTAGTAGTCTATCTTTGAAATCAGCCAGTTGATGATGCTCTATCTCTTTTCTCAATGTTGATGATGAATGGTTGCAGTGTATGGGTGATGATGAATAAGCAAACAAGAAAGCTGTCCAAAATTCCAGAGGAAGTGCGAAACGAAATTGAGCCTTATTTCTTTAACTCAGCCCCTGTTGTTGATGAGGATGCCAGGAAATTACTCAAAGTGGATGATACCACTGCTGATGTTATCCGCAACGGTTTAACTGTGAGTTTTTTCCACTCAAGCAACCCAACATCATCATGCTTTTCACCTTTCCTTATTATCAATGTTATTATTACCAAGTGCTTAGTTGTTTTTGAAATGTGCAGCCTAGATGGAATGATCTGGATGTCAATCAGCATGTTAATAATGTGAAATACATTGGCTGGATTGTTGAGGTAAATCTTTAACCATATTATCATTTTACTTACCCATAATGGAATGTCAAAATTGCTTTTATAATTTCATAATTGTGCTTACTGCAGAGTGCTCCTGCATCGATGTTGGAGAGTCATGAGCTGTGTTCCCTGACAGTCGAGTATAGGCGTGAATGTGGGAAAGACAGTGTGCTTCAATCGCTTACTGCTGTACATCCACTTGATAACCACAAGGTTGAGTGCGAGCACTTGCTTCGACTTGAAAATGGTGCAGAAATCTTGAGGGCAAGAACACAGTGGAGGCCCAAACTTACTGGCAAAAACAGCACTGCAGAAGAGGGCAGATTTCCAGCTAATAATGTGTGAAACAAATCTCATTGCTGTAGATCACCATCCCTCCATCCAGTTATGGTTATGGTTATGATTCATTATAAATTAGGAAGATTTAGTCCATTCTGTTCTTAATTTGTGTTGTGTATAAATACTGCCATTTTTTTATTTGGATTCATTCTTATTTTTCTTTGTCCATTTTCACATACATACATAATAATATATTAATATTCTTTGGGCTCTGTAACAACTAGTCGTTTTATCAACTTCTTTTTGTATGTCCCAAACAGAAAATTGATTAGGTCACAGATTCCAGCTCTGATATGGGATTATCTCTTCTTTTTTTTTCACTGCACTCTACAGCATTGTTTGTTCCAATAATACGCCATTTTTTATTCTTACAGCATTTTCTGTAAGGGAGTGGAACATTACAGGCAAGAATCAATTCGAAATTCTTAAATTTTTAACCAATGCCAATAATGTGCTATCTCAGAGTCCACTTAGACCAGACAGCATAGAAGGACAATCACTTTTCTCATACTGAAGCAAGTTTCCTAGGCATCACTTTTGTCTGAGTATCTTCTGCCAAATCATCACCATTGTTGATAGATGACTCCTCCTATGATGGGGTGAAGCAGAGGTAAAGAATGCCAGAAGGACTAGCATGCTTATCCCGTATGAACACACTGATCACAACAGTTTAAAAATTTGTTCGCAACTCCAGTGACAGTGAATGCTGTTGCAGAAATGGTATTTCTTGCAGCAAACCAAAGAAACTGATGAACAAACCAAATGGACATGACAATGACACAGAAAACAACGCATCAAACCAAAACCAGTTCCCTGCATTGGCTTCCGAAGCAGCGAAAACCTCATCATAGTGTTTCAGGCCAAATAATTAGTATAGCTAGTATTATGATCAACAATAATCCGTTGTCGTCCAGCGGTTAGGATATCTGGCTTTCACCCAGGAGACCCGGGTTCGATTCCCGGCAACGGAACTTTTAAAGTTGACCAAAATAAATAGTTTTATTGGTCAGTCGGGTTAAGTGTAAGTCTCTCTTCTGATGCTCTATATAGTCTATACTCCCTTTCTTTCTCGAATATTTTATCGATACGACTCCCATTCGCAAGTCAATTTTTTTGTTTGAATCAGTCCCACTTACGAAAAGTTTCACATTTTTCTAAAAAATTATTATAATTTTAGGAAAAAATATATTTAAAATAATCATAATACAAAAAATTATAATTATTTTCATTTCTCTCACATTATTTTTTTTTTTAAACATTATAATGTGAGGGAAAAAATATATTTAAAATAATCATAATACAAAAAAAATAAAAAAAATATTCTTTTTACTTCTTTTTTATGAAAAAACAAACAATCCCACCCGCGAATGCCATTCGTGGGTGGAATGGAACTAACGATAGGTATACTTTTGTATTTATTTTTCAAATCGAGAACATTTTGGTATATATATATTAAATGAGATGTATTTTGGTAAAAAAATCTAAAAAAACAAGACATCGGACCGGGAAAGAGGAGTTCATGGATTCAGTCCATTATTTTATTTTATTTTTTGTAATATTTATTTCATTATTTTGTAAATTTGTTTAAATTTTTTAAAGATAAACCCTAAAGACTAACGAGATCAGAATTAATAAAACCCTACAATTTTTTAATTGATTGATGAATTAAAAAAAACAAAAAAAACTACATACTCAGTTTAAAATTTCCCACCTCTCTCTCTTAGTCTCTTTGTTCTTCCTTCTGTTATTTTTGTCTCCCTCTCTTATTATCTTCCATTGTTCATTGGCTAAACGTTGCTTAAGAATTAGCTTCTGTTGATACATCTCTTTTTTTGGGTTAGGCGTCGATTCCCAGGTTGGCGTTCGATTCCCATGTGCACATTTCCGGGTTTGTTCTTTGATCTCTCTCTCTCTCTCACACACACACACACACGCACGCAGAAACAAGCATTCATGCGTCTCTTGATTATGAAATGAATTGGTGAACTGCAATCATTTCACAGGGAGCATGCATTGATTGATGTTCTATGAGGTTAGGTTTCAATGATGAGACAATTCAGTTACAAAAGAAAGGGTGATGGAATTCAAGGAGAATGAAAATTTTCAAGGTTGTGATGTTTAAGACAGGTCTGAGATTTCTTGATCAACAAGTAACCAACCCAAGACTGCTAACAATGAATTTCCTTACATATAATATCTGCAATCACGACTTGGTGCAATCTTTGTAATGATGAAAAGTATTATATCTGCAAGACACAAAGTTTTGATTCTTAAACATTTCTGATGTTAATTACTCCCACGGGGTGATGATTAGCAGTTACTTCTGAAAAGCCATGGAGGATGTAAAAGGTCCATTGAAAGGGATTCTCCATGATATAAATGGAAGAAAGGCATGCTACAAGCAAGACTGGGTGGTGGGCTTTAATTCTGGAGCCAGGTATCATGAACTTATGCTTCAATTACGACTTGTTTGTTGTGCAGTAATCTTTAATTTCTATTTATCTAAACTTGATTATGACTAATTTGCAGAATAATTGCTCCAACGATGTATATATTTTTTGCGTCCGCACTTCCTGTTATTGCCTTTGGGGAACAACTCAGCAGAGAAACGGGTTAGCACTGCATTAATTGTTATTTGATGTGTCTTTGTTTCGTGACATGGAAAACTCAAATGATGATCGGCCAACCCGTTTCAGATGGAAGTTTGAGCACTGTAGAAACTCTTGCATCTACGGCTATATGTGGAGTTATACACTCGATCTTTGGAGGGCAACCCTTGTTGATTGTGGGGGTCGCAGAGCCAACCATTATAATGTATTCATATCTGTACAGCTTTGCAAAGACCAGATCTACCATTGGAAAAGAACTTTTCTTGCCTTGGTCAGCATGGTAAGTGATCTTCATAACTTAGTTTCTTTGGCTGAAATTAACCATCAACTGTTTCCCTAATATATTTTCACTGGCAATTTAAGAAATGCAATGTTCCGCCAAATCTCACCTGTTGAGCTAACTTGTGAGGTTGAGTGAGACCCAAGTCGATTTCTTAACATTTTTCATGCTACTAAAAGATGCAAAATTTGATAGTTGTAACAAATAATGAGATTTATGAAAATGTGTAATCTTTGCAGGGTGTGTTTATGGTCAGCTCTTTTACTATGTCTTCTTGCATTATTTAACGCATGCACAATCATCAACAAGTTTACAAGGATAGCCGGGGAACTCTTCGGCATGTTGATCGCTGTTCTGTTCATGCAAGAGGCTATCAGGGTAAGTAAGTAAGAAAACTGCATTACACACAAAAAAATATTTATCAGAAACCGAAAACCAAAACATAGAAGAACATGTTTTACTTCAATTCTGTTCTGCAGGGTGTGATTAGCGAATTTAAGGCTCCTCATGAAGCCAAACACAATACATCTGAGGAGAAGTACCACTTCGAATGGCTCTACGTGAATGGACTTCTAGCTGTTATATTCTCATTTGGTGTTCTTTTCTGTTCTTTGAAGAGTCGGAAGGCGAGGACATGGCTCTATGGCACTGGTTTGTTAATATAAGACTTAATTACTCGAGTCTGTTCTTTGTAAATTGCAATTTCGAACCATATTATTACATCTTCTTTGTTGAATCAGGGTGGCTCAGGAGTTTCATTGCAGATTATGGAGTACCAACCATGGTGCTGCTATGGTCTGCATTGGCTTTATCTGTACCGCGCGAAGTTCCACCTGGAATTCCTCGAACCCTTGTTACTCCTCTTTTGTGGGATCCTGCTTCTTTGGAACATTGGACTGTAATGAAGGTAAATGCATCAAAAGATAACTTGTTCTACTACTTGCTAATGAACTAATGCTTGTTCTGCAAGCAAAAAAGCTTTCTATACTAAGAAAACTTGCAGGATATGGGGAAGGTGAGCACGGTGGATATTCTTGTGGCCTTCATTCCCGCCACAATGATTGCAGGCCTGTATTTTTTCGACCACAGTGTGGCATCTCAGTTAGCGCAACAGAAGGAATTCAATCTCAAGAATCCATCTTCATACCATTACGATATCTTTGTTCTCGGGATAACAGTACGATCTTCATGATCCGTAGAATATTTGTCAAGATCGCAGGCATTTTATCGATTTACATACTAATTGTGTTATATGCAGACGTTGTTTTGTGGACTCCTCGGGATTCCTCCTGCCAACGGCGTGCTCCCTCAGTCTCCGATGCATACAAAGAGTCTTGCAACTCTCAAGCGACAGGTGATCTTCTATTATATTATGATCAAATTAGAATAACTGTGTCATAAATGTTAATCGACTGAGAAATAAGTTCTGAATGGAATGATTTGATGAATGAATGAATGAACTTCAGATTATTAGAAAGAAGATGGTTGAAGGCGCCAAGGAATGCATGAAGCACCAAGGAACAAAGCAAGAAATATATGGAAAGATGCAGGAGGTGTTCATCGAGCTTGATGCGAGTCCTGCTGTAAGTTCACTCTAATCCATTGTAGAAAACCTCCTTGTGTTGTTCCACTTCTGTGAAATTTGAGGATCATGATGCAGCATGAAGCTGAAAAGGAGCTGGAACAACTGAAGGACGCTGTCCTGAAAGCTGACGACAATGCTGTAATCAACGGCAAGTTTGATCCTGCAAAGGACATCGATGCTTTCTTGCCTGTCCGAGTGAATGAGCAGAGAGTTAGCAACTTACTGCAGTCCCTTCTTGTTGGAGCTTCCATGTTAGCAATGCCCTTGATTAGACACATCCCAACATCGGTTCTCTGGGGATACTTTGCGTATATGTCTATCGACAGTCTTCCCGGTAACCAATTCTGGGAGAGGATCTTGCTGCTATTCATACCTCCAGGCCGCAGATTCAAGTGAGTAGATGTAAACAATTTTAAAGTTTGAAATTTGAAATGCTTTCTTCTTTCTGCTTCTAATCATATGTTTTTATTTCCTTCAAGGGTCCTTCAATCGACACATCTTTCTTTCGTGGAATCAGTTCCATATCGATCCATCACATTGTTCACATTATTCCAGATCGTGTACTTATTGATATGCTTTGGCGTGACTTGGATTCCGATTGCCGGAATCTTGTTCCCATTGCCGTTTTTCCTACTGATCAGTATCAGAAAATACATACTCCCCACGATCTTCCACCCGCTTTACCTCCACCAGCTCGACTCAGCTGAATACGATGAACTCCCAGGCGGTCACAACGCCATAAGAAACGTAGAATCATCAGACGAAGAAGAGTATATGCATGAAGACGATTCAGAGTTACTGGATGAGATGACGACTAGCCGAGGAGAGGTGAAGCGTCGATTGCTAAGCAGAGGTAGACATTCAAGCAAGATTGATTTTTCATAACTTCCCTGTAAAAGGATGGATAACTTCTTATGCAGGTTTCGTTGAACATTTACTCATTCTCGATTATTTTAAACTAGATATTTAATATACGCAAAATAGTAGGAAGTAGTATATTGTATTTTTTTTTAGTATAATGTATAATACTTATTTAAATTATTTTTAAATAAATATAGACTATAATATTTTTTAAAAAAACAATAAGTTTGGTGTTATACGTTATTTTGTTTAGGTGAATACAATTATACAACCTATAATAATTTTTCAAAAAATATATATTGTTATAAGTTAATTATAAAAATATTAAAATTTAAAATGCATGAAATAATTAATTATATAAATAAGTTATTATAATTTATATTATGAAAAATAAAATTACAAATTATATTAAGTGTATTTGTTCATCAAATTATTTAAAAATACATGAGTCAATAATAAAAATTATTATTAACAATTAATATTTTAAGTTAAATATTCTGTATAGTTTTTCTTAATATATTAAATTATTAATGCATGTGTTTAAAAAAGATTATTAAAATCATTAATATTTTTTAGAAAAAAGTAATAATGAATTATTTTATACAAATAATCTTTTAATAATTTAAAAATATGTTGAGTTATAAATATGAACAAAATACTATTTTTTCATAAAAGTGTAAAAAAAATGTGAATGTCCATATAATACCCTTAACTTTTATGGTTTATTACTTCTATCAATGTTCATATAAAAATAATAGTAGTTTTCTAACAATAATAATAATCCAATGTTTTAGTATTATATTATATTTTATCTATTTTGTTAATTGTAAATTATTGAGTTAATAAATATATTACATTTAATTTAGTGACATTGTTAAAACTTATTTTGATATTATTATAATTAAGTATGTGATTTTGATATGCCACTTATGTGTTATGTCTCATTTTAATAAGAATATTATGTGATAGATGAAATGCATCATTAATTAACTTATATTTTAATTTGTAAGAGTAAATTTTAATATGTGCATACTTGATATTCATAAAACATAATATTATTTATTTTATTATTATATAAAATTAACTACATAAAATATATTTAAGGAAAAATTATAGTATGAAATAAATAGAAATGATATGAGTTTTGTAACTTATCTTGAGAATGAATGAGAAATTTTAAATTTTTTTAAAGTGATTTAAATGGCATGCCACATAGGAATGAAAAATTTATGATTGACATAGATCAATTAGAAGATGTTAATTTAACATTCAGAGTGATAAAATACAACAAAAAACTTATTTGTCAACATTCTATATGATTTAGCCAAATTAATATATATATATATATATATATATATATTTGCCAAAATAAAATCTCTAGATTTTTGTTTTAATGATATTTTAATAAATTTATGAAATTTTTTCTGATAAAATAAACCCATATGATTTTGAGAGTAAACTAAGAAAAAGTCTAAATGAGACGAATAAACTTAAACTGAAATTTGAATTTAAAAACATATCGAAAATAGAAAAGAATAAAAATTCTGTTGGTCATATCTGACGAATCTAGAACATACCCAAAAATGGAATCGAATCTAACGGACCAGATTGTAGCGTTAAGCTAAAGCCACCTGTTAAAATTAGGGCGCTCTCCCCATTCTCTTCACTCCTATAAAGTATAAACCCACGAGTGGGCAGCCGACTCCTTCCCTCACTTCACATCGCCGAGTTCTCCATTACTGCAGCCCTAACACTGTTTTTTCCGGAACTTGGAACGCAGACTTCGATCCATGGTATGCATCCATCCTTCTGTTCGTAAACTCTTCACTTTTGTAGAAGCATCGGCAAGATCGCCACTTTCGTCGTTCGGGGTTTAATCTTTTGCTATGCGTTCGATCGCATTGTGAATGCCCTTATGGTTGTTGATTTTTTTCTGCAGGCTTTGCCGAGCCAGCAGACTGTTGACTACCCGAGCTTCAAGCTCGTTATTGTTGGTGATGGAGGAACCGGTAATGTACTGATGAACTGACTTTTTTTGTTAACAAGATCTACCCCGGTGGGAAAAAGTTCGATTTTGGAAGGGTATTTTGTTATCCGTGGCGGAGATAGTGGCTCATTTTAGTAGAATTAAGATCGTGGCGGAATTGATTGCACCTAAATTTTTTGATAGTTAGAATAAACTCCTGGTACTATTAGACAAAATCTAGAAGTTTTTAAAAATTCTTAAATTTCTTAAAGCTTGAGAGGCTAGAATCAATTAAAAATTCTTAAATTTCTAACCAATGCCAATAATGTACTATCTCAGAGTCCACTTAGACCAGACAGCATATAAGGACAATCACTTTTCTCATACTGAAGCAAGTTTCCTAGGCATCACTTTTGTCTGAGTATCTTCTGCCAAATCATCACCATTGTTGATAGATGACTCCTCCTATGATGGGGTGAAGCAGAGGCAAAGAATGCCAGAAGGACTAGCATGCTTATCCCGTATGAACACACTGATCACAACAGTTTAAAATTTTGTTCGCAACTCCAGTGACAGTGAATGCTGTTGCAGAAATGGTATTTCTTGCAGCAAACCAAAGAAACTGATGAACAAACCAAATGGACATGACAATGACACAGAAAATAACGCATCAAACCAAAGCCAGTTCCCTGCATTGGCTCCCAAAGTAGCGAAAACCTCATCATAGTGTTTCAGTCCAAATAATTAGTTTAGCTAGTATTATAAGTCATCAATAATCCGTTGTCGTCCAGCGGTTAGGATATCTGGCTTTCACCCAGGAGACCCGGGTTCGATTCCCGGCAACGGAACTTTTTAAGTTGACCAAAAAAAATAGTATTATTGGTCAGTCGGGTTAAGTGTAAGTCTCTCTTCCTCTCTCCCTTTCGCTCTTCTTCTGGGAAAAGTATAAAAAATATGTAATATGTTTGCCCAAAATGGTAATCGATGAAATTTGTTTTGGGCCGCGGGTATTTGATGTAAAACGTTTACTTCTGTAGGTTTTTGAAGAAACGTTAGTTTTTCTGTTAATTTATCCGTTAAAAGTGAGCACGTGCTTGTCACGTGACATATAATTTAAACGTTGAAATAACCAAAATCGAAAATACCCAAAATACCCTCTATGTATTCCCTCTTAATTCCGTGCGAACCGAACTATTTTCCTCTCTAAGACCGAACTGTTTTCCTCTCTAAGACCGAACTGGTCCCTCTCCCAAAAACATAGCACCACTTCAGTAAACATAGTACCACTTCAATTTCCAAAACCGAAGAACTCCCGTGACATAATATATGAACTGAAAAGAGATCACTGGATCAACTTCATTGTATCAAAAAACTCTTCATTCTTCCTCAATTTATCTGAAACCTTTCTCAATTCTCCTATAAGAATCATATCGCATCCTTCTCAAATTCTTGCGGACGCTGCATCATCTCCGAAAAAGCTGAAACTGGCAGTTTCCATTTTCATTGATGGTGAATGCATTTGGGGTTTTCGCTGCTCCACCTGGGAGCCTGAATCGAACGACCAATCCGCAGATTTTAACTGGGATTCATCGATCAGGATTTCGCAAGAGAAAGATAGATGGAAAGTAAAATGCGTTTTTCTTTGAGTCTTAGATGCTTTAAACAAATGTAATGGCTTGCAGATTGAACTGACATTTCAAGTCAAGATCTAATATCCTTTTCTTACAGTGAATTGAAATCTGAGATTAATTTAGTTTTCGTACCATATTGCTTGCTTTCAACTGATCCAGTCTCTTAACTTCTGCTTCAGCCTTGAACCAGACAATAAACCACTGTTGTTACTCTCAGGCATAATCCTTAGCAGTTTGTAGAAAGTATAAATACGAACGAACCTGCTGGAGTATATTAAGAGTTAGGCTTCCAGGCTCCATTACTTCTGTCGGTGAGACTAATAACAAACTGGTAACATGGAAAAACACCATACGATCTTGGTAAGGCGTGTCCATTAGATTCCACAAGTTTGTCAATTCTTTAGCAAGATGATGCAGCTGCAGCAGCAGCAGAATAAGAACAACGGTATCTGAAGAGAGACCCAGTTGCGAATTGAAAAAGGGATTAAATACCAAATTGTTAGCTGAACTTCAGATTTAGTTCAGCTAGCAAAAACCGCAGAAAAAATTTAGCTACCGAGCATCACATCAGCTACAAGTTTTGCCAGCAATATGGTAATTAACTTTTGAGTTAGAGAAGAAGCCCAGGTTACCTTCTCTAAACGTTTTTGTCTTTCTTCCTCCAGAGACTTAACAGTGCTGTCAAGCTTATCAAGTATGGCATCACTTATGTTCTTGGATATTCCACACAGGTCATTCAAGGTCGGATGAACTTTTGTGATGATCATCGAGGACTGCGGTCCCATTCTTCCTTGGCAACCAGCTTGGAGATCCAACAATGAATGACTGACGAAATCGGGAAGCTAAGCTGCTACGGACGCCACCTTGGAGGAGAATGTTGAAGAAGAAACAGATTGGTTCAACGAAGGAGAAGATTGTTAGAATAGGTGAAGTACTAAGGGGCATTTTGGTCTTTTCAAACGGACAGAAACTCACGTGCAAGACATGGAGGCAACTAACAGACTTTTTTGACGGACACAAACATATTTTGACGGAATTCATCAAAAACCTACACCAACAAACATATTCCATAAAAAACAAACATTGGGCCGCATTCACCACTTTGGGCAAACATGTTACATTTTTTTCATACTTTTCTCATGCTCTATACTCCCTTTCTTTCTCGAATATTTAACCAAAATATACATCATTTAATAAATATGTCCTCAGGTCAATTTTTTTGTTTAACTCAGTCCCACATGCGAATGCCATTTTTTCTACCCGCGAAAAATTATCACATTTTTCTAAAAAAATTATCATGTGAAGGAAAAAATATATTTAAAATAATCATAATACAAAAAATTATAATTATTTTCATTTCTCTCACATTATTTATTTTTTTCTAAAACATTATCATGTCAGGGAAAAAATATATTTGAAATAATTATAATAAAAAAAATAAAAATAAATATTTGTTTCTTTCTTTTTTATTAAAAAAACAGTCACACACGCGAATGTCATTCGTCGATAACTAACGCAAAGTTCTACCGCGAATGCCATTTGTGGGTAGAACTGGCGGCCCAGTTCCACTCGCGAATGACATTCGCGGGTGAGACTGGGTCAAACAAAAAAAATTAGTCGCGGGTGGATAATGAGAGTCGCTGGTAGGTAGGTATATTTTCGTATTTATTTTCAAAACAATGACATTTTGGTATATATTTATTAAATGAGGTGTATTTTGGTGAAATATTCTACAAAACAAGCTATTGGACCGGGAAAGAGGAGTTCATGGAGTCGGTCCATTTTTTTATTTTATTTTTTGTAATACTTATTTCATTATTTTGTAAATTTGTTTAAATTTTTTAAAGATAAACCCTAAAGACTAACGAGATCAGAATTAATAAAAACTTACAATTTTTAAATTGATTGATGAATTAAAAAAATAAACTACATACTCAGTAACCGTTGAAAATTACCCACCTCTCTCTCTTAGTCTCTTTGTTCTTCCTTCTGTTATTTTTGTCTCCCTCTCTTATTATCTTTCATTGTTCATTGGCTAAACGTTGCTTAAGAATTAGCTTCTGTTGATACATCTCTTTTTGGGGGTTAGGCGTCGATTCCCAGGTTGGCGTTCGATTCCCATGTGCACATTTCCGGGTTTGTTCTTTGATCTCTCTCTCTCTCTCTCACACACACAGAACCAAGCATTCATGCGTTTCTTGATTATGAAATGAATTGGTGAACTGCAATCATTTCACAAGGAGTATGCATTGATTGATGTTCTACAACAGTCATTTGAGGTTAGGTTTGAATGAAATGAGACAATTCAGTTACAAAATAAAGGGTGATGGAATTCAAGGAGAATGAAAAAATTCAAGGTTGTGAAATGTTTAAGACAGGTCTGAGATTTCTTGATCATCAAGTAACCAACCCAAGACTGCTAACAATGAATTCCCTTACATATAATATCTGCAATCACGACTTGGTGCAATCTTTTTAATGATGAAAAGTATTATTTTTGCAAGACACAAATTTTTTGATTCTTAAACATTTCCGATGTTAATTACTCCCACGGGCTGATGATTAGCAGTTACTTCTGGAAAGCCATGGAGGATGTAAAAGGTCCATTGAAAGGGATTCTTCATGATATAAATGGAAGAAAGGCATGCTACAAGCAAGACTGGGTGGTGGGCTTTAATTCTGGAGCCAGGTATCATGAACTTATGCTTCAATTACGACTTGTTTGTTGTGCAGTAATCTTTCTATTTATCTATATACTGGATTATGACTAATTTGCAGAATAATTGCTCCAACGATGTATATATTTTTTGCGTCCGCACTTCCTGTTATTGCCTTTGGAGAACAACTCAGCAGAGAAACGGGTTAGCACTGTATTAATTGTTATTTGTGTTGAAATTGATCACCATAAACACATTTGAACAAGAGCTCAATGAGCTCATACTTTCATTGATATTGAACTTAGAATCTGTTACATACAAGCTAGCTATTTAATACAAAACTGAACTATTATTCTAATACTAAGTTGGTGGTATTATGTTCTGTTTTAACCGAATGGTATACATGTGTTGCAAGAGCTGGTTTTCTTAGTGGTAGATGACAAGGAAAAGGAATCTTCTTGGTGTGCACATGTCCTCTACCAAGGTATGTTTCAACACTCCCCCGCAAGTTGAACAGTAGGGTCTCCAATGTTTAACTTGAACAGAGCTCGTCGAAAGTCTTTTCCGTGCACAGCCTTTGTAAGTATGTCAGCAAGTTGATCCTCTGAACGTACAAAAGGAATGATGATCGTTTTGTCTTCTAACTTCTCCTTTATGAAATGTCGGTCAATTTCAACATGTTTGGTGCGATCATGTTGAACTGGATTTTCAGAAATACTTATAGCAGCACGATTATCACATAGTATCTTGCACGGTTCTTGGACACGATAGCCAATTTCCGCCAATAACTTGTATAGCCATAGTACCTCTGTCAATCCTCTAGCGATCCCTCTGAATTCTGCTTCTGCGCTTGAAAGTGCTACCACTTTCTGTTTCTTGCTCCTCCAAGTGACCAAGTTTCCTCCAACTTTAGCGAAGTATCCTGAAGTTGATCGTCGGTCAATCGGATTCCCGGCCCAATCTGCATCAGTATACACCTCAACCTTCAAGTGGCCATTGTTTCGAAACAACACTCCACTTCCTGGTGACCCTTTCAGATATCGCAGAATTCTGATTGCTGCTTCCATATGATCTGCTTGTGGCCTGTGCATGAATTGACTTACCACACCTACTGCATATGCAATATCTGGCCTGGTGTGGGATAAGTAAATAAACTTCCCTACTAAGTGTTGGAATCGAGTTTGATCTGTAAGCTCGGCCTCTTCCACTATCTGAAGTCCATGATTTGGCACCATCGGTGTCTCTGCTGGTCTGCAATCCACCAATCCAGTTTCTACAAGCAAGTCTAAAATGTATTTCCTTTGTGAAATGAAAATACCTATTTTAGATCGTAGAACTTCAATCCCTAAGAAATACTTGAGTTCCCCCAAGTCTTTCATTTCAAACTCCTGAAATAAATTCTTTCTGAGTAGGGATATTTCTTCTGCATCATCACCTGTAATAATCATATCATCCACATATATAATTAAACAGGTTACTTGGCTTCCTCTTCTCTTGAAGAACAAGGTATGATCTGCATTGCTCTGTTTGTAACCATATTTTCTCATGGCTACCGTAAATCTCCCAAACCATGCCCTGGGTGATTGTCTCAGACCATATAGAGCTTTCTTCAACTTACACACCATTGTTCCTTGAAATCCTGTCATGAACCCTGGAGGGGGTTCCATATAGACTTCTTCCTCTAAGTCGCCATGTAAGAAAGCATTCTTCACATCGAACTGATGTAACGGCCAATTTTGATTTGCCGCTATAGAGAACAAAACTCGTATAGTACCAATTCTAGCAACAGGAGAAAAGGTTTCGGAATAGTCAATACCATAGGTTTGAGTATACCCTTTTGCCACGAGTCGTGCTTTGTATCTCTCAATCGTTCCATCTGCCTTATGCTTCACGGTGAACACCCATCTGCATCCAACCGCCCTCTTCCCATATGGAAGATCGCATCTCTCCCACGTCTTGTTTTTCTCCAAGGCCTCCATTTCTACTCGCATAGCCTCCCTCCATTCCGGATGTTTGAAAGCTATCTCCACCGTACTAGGTATATCCTGTGAATATACGGCAGCCGCAAAAGCACGAGCCGTTGGTGATAAGCTCCCCCTGGCAAGGTTTGCTACTGGATATCGACTTGCTTTTGGACTATACTCCGGTTCATATCGTACTGGAGGGACACCTCTGTTTCTCCTGGCGGGGAGAACATATCTCTCCTGTACAGATGATTCTTCCACAACATTATTAGAAGTATCATTACATGGAGTCTCTTCAGAGCTACTAACCTCGGGGATATCAATCGAGGTTGGTGTTGAAGTAGATGCTGAATCATCTCGGACCTGTATTATGGGAGTCAACGTCTCGGTGGTTCCACCAACTTGCTCTTTTGGAACTATCTTAGTCAACAATGGTGTGGTTAAGGTCGTCAGATTCAGCCAATCTAATGGACTATCTTCATTAATACTCTCCCCCTGGACATGAGATTTGGATGAATAGTAGAATTCTGTTTCCAGAAAATTACAATCCATCGTGATATACATACGATTGGTTTTTGGATTAAAACACCGGTAGCCTTTTTGATGAATCCCATACCCAACAAACACACATTTGACAGAACAAGGATCGAACTTGGATCGATCCGATTTGGGGATGTGTACAAAGACAGAGCACCCAAAGATATGTGGTTTTAGTGTTAAGGCTGTAGGAACACTCATATGACTAGATAGAATTTTTAAAGGTGTTTGGAACTGAATTGCCGACGTTGGAAGGCGATTCAGGAGATAAACCGAAGTTGCAACAGCTTCAGGCCAGAATGAACTTGGAACTTTAGACTCCAGCATTACTGCTCTTGTCATTTCCAACAGATTACGATTTTTTCTTTCTGCTACTCCATTCTGTTGAGGAGTATGAGAACAAGATGTTTGATGAATGATCCCCTTTTCTCTAAGAAATTGTTGTAGTGAAGAATTAACAAATTCGCCACCGTTATCAGAACGAAAGACCTGTATTTGCTTACTAAACTGGGTTTGAATAAGTTTGTTAAATTCTACAAACTTAGTGAAAACTTCGGATTTTTGTTTAAGGAAGTATACCCAAGTCATACGTGAATAATCATCAATAAACAAGACAAAATACTTAAAACCAGTATTTGACATACATGTTCCATTGTTTGGAGCTGGCCCCCAAACATCCGAATGAATTAATGAAAACACAGTTTTGGCTCTAGATTCAGATATGGAATACGATTGTCTATGACTTTTAGCAAACATACAGGTCTCACACATAATTTCTTTATTCGAAGGAAATAAATCGGGAAATAATTTATGAAGGTACCCTGCAGACGGATGACTCAATCTCCGGTGCCACAACCACTGTTGTCTAGTGACTGTCCCGTGAGCAAGCATTGCAGTTCCGTGTTGAGCCACTTCCTCCACATAATACAAGCCTTGACGTTCAACTCCACGTCCAATCACCTTCCCCGACTGAATATCCTGTAACACACAGAAATTAGGATACATTAGCACCATACAGTTTAGCTCCTTCGTTACATGACTAATGGACAGTAACTTGCACGCTAAGCTAGGTACATAAAGACAATTCTTCAACTTAATATTTGAAGAAATATTGACAGTTCCTGCTCCTTGAACTGGTATTAATTCTCCATTAGCTGTTTGGATCATTTGTCTCTCGGATTTTGACTGATCTTCAAAATCCCGACTATCAAATGTCATGCTGTCAGTAGCTCCACAATCAAATAACCACTGATCACCTGTCTGAGTTTTTCTTGTTTGAGCAATAAATGTTTTTCCAATAATTGGGTTTCGATTTAAATCAGCATAATCGTTACCGGTTTTATCGGGATTTAATTGACTCAAACCAGAATTAACCATTGAACCAGTACAAAACCGCCAGGGGTAGAAGGGTAATTTCCCTCCAAACCCTATACCTTCAATCGGGTTTGAAGGGAATGACCCGCGCTGCGCCTCCTCTTCTGATTGTTGCTGCTCCCCTTGGCGATTTAGGGTTCCACCGAGCTGCTCCCCTTGGCGATCTAGGGTTCCTCCCGAGCTCGCCATCGCGCCGCCGCCGCGCCGATTGTCCTCCGATGGAAAGGGCCCTTGATTGAAGGCGCCTTCTCCGTGGTTTTGCTCGGTCCAGGTACGGTTTCTATTCTGTCCTTGAGTTTCGGTCGGAACCCTAGTCGCCGTGGCTGCGCTCCCCATGGGCTCGGTTCGCCACCCTCCGTCGCGGTTATTCGCCGCCGTGACTGGGTGGCCAGCTCCGATCCCGTCGCGCCGCAAGCTTTTCCATCCGTCGGGGAAGCCAATGAGCTGATAACACTCCGCTCGGCCGTGTCTCATCTTCCCGCAGTGGCTACACCTGATTTTATTCCGGTCGACGCCGCCGTTCCGGGCGAATTTTCCTCCCTTGCCGGAGGGAAACGCCGTCTGGGGCTTGGTGGTGCCTCCGTTAGGCACGGGAAAGTATTGTGTAGCCAATCCCGTGCCAAGACCGAACCCAGTTGGTTCGTTCGTTCTTCTTGCAGCCCCCATTATGGTCCTCCGGTTGCGTTCCGACCGGATGGTCGAGTAAGCCACCTCCACTCCTGGTAAAGGTATGCGTTTGAGTAAGTCCCGTTTCTCACCATCAAATTCATCATTAACTGCACTTAGAAATTGGTATAGCTTGGTTTCGGATCTCCTTGCATTTGATGATTTGATGTCGGTTGGGCACACAGCTCGGTTTGGATCCATTAAGTCGATGTCCCTCCAAAGTCCCTGCATTTTGCTATACAGTACTTCTAGAGAATCTGTTCCCTGTTTCGTATTGTTAGTTCGACAGATTAAATCGAACAATTGAATGCCATCTTTTTCTTTACCGAATGTTGCAGCTAACCCGTCCCATAAGTCGAGTGCAGTTGGAGACTCAGCATATTGATGCACTAAGTCCGGAATCATGTTGTCAAGGATCCACGAGCAAACGATCAAATCGTCTTGCTCCCATTGTGGATACGTTGGATCATCAATTTGTGGTGATGCCGGAACACCCGTGATGTGCTGCAATTTGCCCTGCCCTCCGATCTTCATTCGAAGAAGCCTCGCCCACAGGGAATGATTATTCTCATTCAACTTAATGCTTAAGTTGACATTTGAAACTGGTAAGGACTGATTACGTATGCTTTGATCTTGTGACAGGATTGGATACATTGCCGCCCTTGGAGCCGCCATCGATTCATTCGCTGAGCCCGGTTCGTTGGTGCGGTTGATGCTACCTTCCTCTGTCTCCGCCATGGCAAAGGTACGTTTCTGGATAAATGGTAAATGATGATCGCCGAGAAAGGTTCACCGATCAAGTGGTCTAACAATCCGGCTCTGATACCATGTTGAAATTGATCACCATAAACACATTTGAACAAGAGCTCAATGAGCTCATACTTTCATTGATATTGAACTTAGAATCTGTTACATACAAGCTAGCTATTTAATACAAAACTGAACTATTATTCTAATACTAAGTTGGTGGTATTATGTTCTGTTTTAACCGAATGGTATACATGTGTTGCAAGAGCTGGTTTTCTTAGTGGTAGATGACAAGGAAAAGGAATCTTCTTGGTGTGCACATGTCCTCTACCAAGGTATGTTTCAACAATTTGATGTGCCTTTGTTTCGTGACATGGAAAACTCAAATGATGATCGGCCAACCCGTTTCAGATGGAAGTTTGAGCACTGTAGAAACTCTTGCATCTACGGCTATATGTGGAGTTATACACTCGATCTTTGGAGGGCAACCCTTGTTAGGATCAAAACAACCAATCTTTGAAGAACACACTAAGAACTTAGAAGAAAAACTCTGTTTTTCTTGAGAGGAAAGGAAGAGAAGAAGAACTTTGATTTCTTGTGGTAACTCTCAAGTGAGCAACCTCCACACGGTTTAGAAGATATTATTCATGACGGTTACTATTACAAAATACGTATACATGGATAAATACAGTACAATACAGTATAGTCTATGGGTTCGGGGTGCTGCCCCGAACCCCGCCTTCGGGTGGGGGCTCCCGCCCCCCACACACCCCGGCAACCTCACCGCGGAGGTTGAACAGCGAGACGCGTACATTAATACATAATCTAACATTACATATTAATCATACTACAATACCTAACAACCCTTGTTGATTGTGGGGGTCGCAAAACCAACCATTATAATGTATTCATATCTGTACAGCTTTGCAAAGACCAGATCTACCATTGGAAAAGAACTTTTCTTGCCTTGGTCAGCATGGTAAGTGATCATCATAACTTAGTTACTTTGGCTGAAATTAACCATCAATTGTTTCCCTAATATATTTTCACTGGCAATTTAAGAAATGCAATGTTCCGCCAATTCTCACCTGTTGAGCTAACTTGTGAGGTTGAGTGAGACCCAAGTCGATTTCTTAACGTTTTTCATGCTACTAAAAGATGCAAAATTTGATAGTTGTAACAAATAATGAGATTTATGAAAATGTGTAATCTTTGCAGGGTGTGTGTATGGTCAGCTCTTTTACTATGTCTTCTTGCATTATTTAACGCATGCACAATCATCAACAAGTTTACAAGGATAGCTGGGGAACTCTTCGGCATGTTGATCGCTGTTCTGTTCATGCAAGAGGCTATCAGGGTAAGTAAGAAAACTGCATTGCACCCAAAAAAATATTTATCAAAAACCGAAAACCTAAACATAAGAAGAACATGGTTTACTTCAATTCTGTTCTGCAGGGTGTGATTAGCGGCTCCTCCTGAAGCCAAACACAATACATCTGAGGAGAAGTACCACTTCGAATGGCTCTACGTGAATGGACTTCTAGCTGTTATATTCTCATTCGGTGTTCTTTTCTGTTCTTTGAAGAGTCGGAAGGCGAGGACATGGCTCTATGGCACCGGTTTGTTAATATAAGACTTAATTACTCGAGTCTGTTCTTTGTAAATTGCAATTTTGAACCATATTATTACATCTTCTTTGCTGAATCAGGGTGGTTCAGGAGTTTCATTGCAGAATATGGTGTACCAACCATGGTGCTGCTATGGTCTGCATTGGCTTTATCTGTACCGCGCGAAGTTCCACCTGGAATTCCTCGAACCCTTGTTACTCCTCTTTTGTGGGATCCTGCTTCTTTGGAACATTGGACTGTAATGAAGGTAAATGCATCAAAAGATAACTTGTTCTACTACTTGCTAACGAACTAATTCTTGTTCTATACTGAGAAAACTTGCAGGATATGGGGAAGGTGAGCACGGTGGATATTCTTGTGGCCTTCATTCCCGCCACAATGATTGCAGGCCTGTATTTTTTCGACCACAGTGTGGCATCTCAGTTAGCTCAACAGAAGGAATTCAATCTCAAGAATCCATCTTCATACCATTACGATATCTTTGTTCTCGGGATAACAGTACGATCTTCATGATCCGTAGAATATTTGTCAAGATTGCAGACATTTTATCGATTTACATACTAATTGTGTTATATGCAGACGTTGTTTTGTGGACTCCTCGGGATTCCTCCTGCCAACGGCGTGCTCCCTCAGTCTCCGATGCATACAAAGAGTCTTGCAACTCTCAAGCGACAGGTGATCTTCTATTATATTATGATCAAATTAGAATAACTGTGTCATAAATGTTAATCGACTGAGAAATAAGTTCTGAATGGAATGATTTGATGAATGAATGAACTTCAGATTATTAGAAAGAAGATGGTTGAAGGCGCCAAGGAATGCATGAAGCACCAAGGAACAAAGCAAGAAATATATGGAAAGATGCAGGAGGTGTTCATCGAGCTTGATGCGAGTCCTGCTGTAAGTTCACTCTAATCCATTGTAGAAAACCTCCTTGTGTTGTTCCACTTCTGTGAAATTTGAGGATCATGATGCAGCATGAAGCTGAAAAGGAGCTGGAACAACTGAAGGACGCTGTCCTGAAAGCTGACGACAATGCTGTAATCAACGGCAAGTTTGATCCTGCAAAGGACATCGATGCTTTCTTGCCTGTCCGAGTGAATGAGCAGAGAGTTAGCAACTTACTGCAGTCCCTTCTTGTTGGAGCTTCCATGTTAGCAATGCCCTTGATTAGACACATCCCAACATCGGTTCTCTGGGGATACTTTGCGTATATGTCTATCGACAGTCTTCCCGGTAACCAATTCTGGGAGAGGATCTTGCTGCTATTCATACCTCCAGGCCGCAGATTCAAGTGAGTAGATGTAAACAATTTTAAAGTTTGAAATTTGAAATGCTTTCTTCTTTCTGCTTCTAATCATATGTTTTTATTTCCTTCAAGGGTCCTTCAATCGACACATCTTTCTTTCGTGGAATCAGTTCCATATCGATCCATCACATTGTTCACATTATTCCAGATCGTGTACTTATTGATATGCTTTGGCGTGACTTGGATTCCGATTGCCGGAATCTTGTTCCCATTGCCGTTTTTCCTACTGATCAGTATCAGAAAATACATACTCCCCACGATCTTCCACCCGCTTTACCTCCACCAGCTCGACTCAGCTGAATACGATGAACTCTCAGGCGGTCACAACGCCATAAGAAACGTAGAATCATCAGACGAAGAAGAGTATATGCATGAAGACGATTCAGAGTTACTGGATGAGATGACGACTAGCCGAGGAGAGGTGAAGCGTCGATTGCTAAGCAGAGGTAGACATTCAAGCAAGATTGATTTTTCATAACTTCCCTGTAAAAGGATGGATAACTTCTTATGCAGGTTTCGTTGAACATTTACTCATTCTCGATTATTTTAAACTAGATATTTAATATACGCAAAATAGTAGGAAGTAGTATATTGTATTTTTTTTTAGTATAATGTATAATACTTATTTAAATTATTTTTAAATAAATATAGACTATAATATTTTTTAAAAAAACAATAAGTTTGGTGTTATACGTTATTTTGTTTAGGTGAATACAATTATACAACCTATAATAATTTTTCAAAAAATATATATTGTTATAAGTTAATTATAAAAATATTAAAATTTAAAATGCATGAAATAATTAATTATATAAATAAGTTATTATAATTTATATTATGAAAAATAAAATTACAAATTATATTAAGTGTATTTGTTCATCAAATTATTTAAAAATACATGAGTCAATAATAAAAATTATTATTAACAATTAATATTTTAAGTTAAATATTATGTATAGATTTTCTTAATATATTAATGCATGTGTTTAAAAAAGACTATTAAAATCATTAATATTTTTTTATATTTATTTTAGAAAAAGTAATAATGAATTATTTTATACAAATAATCTTTTAATAATTTAAAAATATGTTGAGTTGTAAATATGAACAAAATACTATTTTTTCAAAAAAGTGTAAAAAAATGTGAATGTCCATATAATACCCTTAACTTTTATGGTTTATTAATTTTATCAATGTTCATATAAAAATATTAGTAGTTTTCTAACAATAATAATAATATAATGTTTTAGTATTATATTATATTTTATCTATTTTTTTAATTGTAAATTATTGAGTTTATAAATATATTACATTTAATTTTGTGACATTGTTAAAACTTATTTTGATATTATTGTAATTAAGTATGTGATGTTGATATGCCACATTGCCACTTATGAATTATGTGTTATGTCTCATTTTAATAAGAATATTATGTGATAGATGAAATGCATCATTAATTAACTTATATTTTAATTTGTAAGAGTAAATTTTAATATGTGCATACTTGGTATTCATAAAACATAATATTATTTATTTTATTATTATATAAAACTAACTACATAAAATATATTTAAGGAAAAATTATAATATGAAATAAAGAAAAATGATATGAGTTTTGTAACTTATCTTGAGAATGAATGAGAGATTTTAAATTTTTTTAAAGTGATTAAATGGCATGCCACATAGGAATGAAAAATTTATGATTGACATAGACCAATTAGAAGATGTTAATTTAACATTAAGAGTGATAAAATACAACAAAAAACTTATTTGTCAACATTCTATATGATTTAGCCAAATTAATATATATATATATATTTGCCAAAATAAAATCTCTAGATTTTTGTTTTAATGATATTTTAATAAATTTATGAACTTTTTTGTAATAAAATAAACCCATATGATTTTGATTTTTGAGAGTAAAATAAGAAAAAGTCTAAATGAGACGAATAAACTTAAACTGAAATTTGAATTTAAAAACATATCGAAAATAGAAAAGAATAAAAATTCTGTTGGTCATATCTGACGAATCTAGAACATACCCAAAAATGGAATCGAATCTAACGGACCAGATTGTAGCGTTAAGCTAAAGCCACCTGTTAAAATTAGGGCGCTCTCCCCATTCTCTTCACTCCTATAAACCCCACGAGTAGGCAGCCGACTCCTTCCCTCACTTCACATCGCTGAGTTCTCCATTACTGCAGCCCTAACACTGTTTTTTTCGGAACTTGGAACGCAGACTTCGATCCATGGTATGCATCCATCCTTCTGTTCGTAAACTCTTCACTTTTGTAGAAGCATCGGCAAGATCGCCACTTTCGTCGTTCGGGGTTTAATCTTTTGCTATGCGTTCGATCGCATTGTGAATGCCCTTATGGTTGTTCATTTTTTTCTGCAGGCTTTGCCGAGCCAGCAGACTGTTGACTACCCGAGCTTCAAGCTCGTTATTGTTGGTGATGGAGGAACCGGTAATGTACTGATGAACTGACTTTTTTTGTTAACAAGATCTATCCCGGTGGGAAAAAGTTCGATTTTGGAAGAGTATTTTGTTATCCATGGTGGAGATAGTGGCTCATTTGAGTAGAATTAAGATCTTGGCGGAATTGATTGCACCTAAATTTTTTGATAGTTAGAATAAACTCCTGGGACTATTAGACAAAATCGGTTGATAGGATTTGGTTCTGGCACGCGGATGAGACTTCAGTTGCTGGCTTTTTTAATCTATCTGAGAAAGATTTGGGGAGATATTATTGGTAGTTAGAGAATCGAAGTGTAAGGTTAATTCGAGATTAATTTGATTCACTAAGATCGGCTCAAACAATAACAATTGAGCATTATCATGCCTATGACTTGAGTAGCAAAGACTGTCATTGCAACTCTCAATCTCAGTTGCAGGTAAATTGCTCCACTTGCTAAAATTTGTTGTAATCACTGGCAGGCAAAACCACATTTGTAAAGAGGCATCTTACTGGAGAGTTTGAGAAGAAATACGAGCGTGAGTCACTGATAAACTTTTCTATTGATTATGTGTATCATCTTTCTGATTTAATCGTCTGAACTGGATTTTGAACTATGTTGGCTCCCTGCAGCAACCATTGGTGTTGAGGTTCATCCTTTGGATTTCTTCACGAATTGCGGGAAGATCAGATTTTACTGCTGGGATACTGCTGGTCAGGAGAAATTTGGTGGTCTGAGGGATGGTTACTAGTAAGTAAAGTGTAGTATACATGCTTCATGTAGTGTTAGTCCGGGATATTACTATATCAGTATCCATTCAGCTGAGTATCCATTACTCTGGTGTTTGTTGGTAAAAGTTTGATTGATCCAAGTGTTGGTCAACTTACGTGATGTTGATCTTGCAGCATCCATGGACAGTGTGCAATTATCATGTTTGATGTCACTGCTCGTCTGACCTACAAGAATGTCCCTACATGGCACCGTGATCTCTGCAGGGTGTGTGAGAACATCCCAATTGTTCTTTGTGGAAACAAAGTTGATGTGAAGAACAGGCAAGTCAAGGCAAAGCAGGTTACCTTCCACAGGAAGAAGAATCTGCAGTACTACGAAATCTCTGCCAAGAGCAATTACAACTTTGAGAAGCCTTACCTGTATCTTGCTAGGAAGCTTGCTGGGTATTTGCCTTGAAACTATTGTGATCATATATTTAGATGCTATAACTGATTGATGTGAGGAAGAATTTGATTCATGGTTCTTATAATACAACTTCAGGGACCCAAACCTTCATTTCGTAGAGTCTCCTGCTCTTGCCCCACCTGAAGTGCACATCGATTTGGCTGCCCAGCAACAGTAAGAACCTTATACACCACTCTATATATTGTTAAAATGATTGTTGATTTCTTTCTTTTATCTTCTACTTAATTTTGTGGTTTTTTCTTGTTGCAGGCATGAGGCAGAGCTTGCTGCTGCTGCTAGTCAGCCTCTCCCTGATGATGATGATGATGCTTTCGAGTAGAGAGAGAGAGAGGGTGAGGTATGCTGCTTTTCTATACAGACGTGGGTTGATTTTACACACCCAGTACAATTGTCATTTTGTTTTGAACGATGATTTTATCATTTATGATGATGCATGCTGGCAGTGATGATGGAATGGGTGTGTGATGGGGTTGTAGTATTACTATTATTATTATGTTAAAGCTGCTGCTGCTGCTGCATTATAGCGGTTACCTTGCAGTGTCTGCTTTTCTATCTGGGTTCCTGGTTTTTAATGTATCGTTCGTTCCTTTGCAATGTTCTGGGTTACATTCTTTTTATCCAATTTCTGTCTATCTAGACCAACTTCCACATCTATGATATCAATAGATAATTGGAAGTGGTCACATTGAACTGTGTAGTTGGGTGCCGTTGCAACCCTCAACGCGTGATAGGATAACTACTCAGTGTTTTATGGAAAAAGATTCAGGTCATTTCAAAAATAAGTTCTACAAAAAATAAGAAAATGCATAGGGAAACCTTTCGACAAATATGAAACACCTGCAATCCCCAAATCGACCAGACAGTAGAACAAGTACATACATCATACTATGTTGTTGTCAAGAGCAACAATTCAACCTTACATTGTCAATGGTGGTCAGAGGACCCTAAACATAAAATTACAAATCAACCGTGATAAGAACAGATAACAGTTGTGGTTTCTCACTTTCTCATCTACAACTGCAAAAGATAACAGAGGGACCGGATTGCACATAACAGCCTCGCTCTTATCAAGCGGCAATCAGTCAGCTTCTTCTTCCTGTGTTGTCGTCTCTGACCAAAGTGACTTCTCCTATGATAGCTTGGGGCAGAAGTTGTTGCTCGGAATTTATCTCATCTATTTCATTTTCAGTAGATGATTCCCAAGATGAGGATCCTTCTTCTGCAGGTAAAACCCAGATACAACGAGGTTGGTCAGTCGATACAAAATATTTGCACATGATTGGTTTCATTAGTAGCAAATCTAGTCTTGCCTGAACCGTGGTGGTATTCGGGTGACTTAACAGTGGTCACTTGAAGGCTTTCTGGAAGAAGACAACTACACATTGCACCTAAACACTCCAAGGACAATGAATTTACCACCACGCAATGCAATACTTGATGAAATGACTAGAAAGTAAATCATTTGATTACCTAGACCAGCAAGTCTATTCACCCAACGCGGGATTCCTTTGCCTATGAGTCTCTTGGAGAGATCATCACTAAAATGGTTGCAGTTCTTGGAGATGAGGTTATATGTATCTCCATGGTATTCAGAAGCCATGGCCTCTATGAATGCACGAGTCTCATCAGGAGGCATGTTGACTCGGCCAAGTGAAATGGAACACCTGAATGTGTAACCAGGGCAGCTCCTTGGCTCCACTTCAAAAACTCCACTTAATGGAAAATCATGCGCACCAAAACCATATTCCTTTCCATGGACTGTCAATTTGTTTAGGGTTAAAGGAAATGTGTCAGAGCTCTCATATATGTTTGTTGTCTTAGCCGCACATACGCAAAGATCAAACAAGACACTTTTCTTTATAGTTTTGTTGAACATAACCAAGCGTGATTTTTCTATGAGATTCAGAAGAACAAACTATCGGCTTAATCAGGAGTGCCAATTCCATGGAATAAATACCCAACTTAGATCAGGACAAAGGTTTCTGAACTTATTCTAACATATTTTGACTACTAAGCAAAATGATGAATTCAAGAGCTACTAAATAGATATGAAGGTAAATCCCTCAACCCATCAAGACTCAGGAACAGAGTGCAGCATTCAAAATGTTGCATTTCATAAGCAAACCCAAATCCTCCATTTCTAAATGCCATACAAGATAAACTCAGTTTCAATCCCTAAACAGCCAGTCTCAAGAAACCCACATCAATGATAGCTTCCAGCAAAGAATTGGGTGCAGCGAAGCTGAATAAATGGTCTCGCTCTAGTTATGATTATGAACGCCTTTCACTTTACAAAGTACCTCACTTCAATTTTCATTTTCAGAAGTTTTGGAGACAGATCGAATCCAAGAGATCCCCAAATTGAAGCAAAGGAACGAATTTAATCCATACCAAAGAAGAACAATTCAAGCAACTAAGATCAGATAACAAAAGGAGCAAACCAAACAATTGGGTGTTAAACCTTGGATGCCAGAATGGAAGACTCCGAAACCAAACCAGGTGGTATAATTGTTGATGTCCGTCAGATCATAGACGTTCAAGAGAACCTGAGTCTCCGATTCATCGCTTCTTCTGGAGGGGCTTGCTGCACCCCTCATTTCTTCTCTCTATCTATGGTTCGTTCCTCCGTATCAGTTGGGGAGGAAAAACATAAGAAGGAGCAATCAAAAACCAGGAAAAGTAGGTCCTTTTTAGGTCTTTCGAGATGATTATAATCAGAGGATGGTAAGGAAGGTAGGACCATAAACTGCAAAGGGAAAGAAACAGGAATTCTGCAGCTGGAACAGGACGGAAGGAAGGGTGTTGAAATTGAATTGATGGGATTAGTAAACTACGGAGTCAAATCGGAAGAGAATGTAAAAATCATTTCTTGATCGGAGTTGATTGATTCTGCTTTTTGAATTATCGTTAACTCTTGGCACTTTTGTGACTCGGTGAGTTGAACGCGGCACAAGCAGAGGACAATAATTACTTTCTATTAATATAATAATATATAGAGATACTATATTTCAAATTTTCAAGTACAAAATATCACACTGCCTCGTTATGCTTGTCAAATGTCAATTGTCATTTCTTTTGGAACTTCCTTTTTTTATTATTATTATTTAATATATATTTTAAAATTATTATTTTTTTCCGTCTAAAACGTGGCGTCATCGACAGTCAGTCGATTGAGTACATGTTTTTGCAGTTATATATGTTCTACTTGCGCAAAATTCTATTTAAATGAAACTTCACTTTATAAAAATTATTAATCTGCACTTAATACGAAAAAAATATTTAAAATAATCTATTATTAAATTAGTGTAATAATGTATGTAAATTAAAAAAACACAGTATATACATCAGAATATATGATTTCTTTAATATAAATAAAATATATGACAATAAATAAATAAATCTAGATGAAGGAATAAGCATATATATATACATATAATATTATTTAGTGAAATGTTTTTACTTTTACGAACCTTGTTAAAAAATAATATAGATTTAAATCTGAAAATTCTTAAACAAAATAATTACCCGTTTCGTATTGTAATCTAATTTAATCAAACAAAAAATATTTAAAATAAAAATAAAAATATAATTTAGACACAATTTTGTGTAAAAACTTGATCGAAAAAACTTGACAGTCAACAAATAAAGGAATGATAAAAGTCAAATCACCTCTCTTGGCAGAGGTTCTACGAGGATTAGGGTTTACAAATTCCTCTTATTATTATTAGTAACAAGTAATTGCAACCAAACAAATGTACGCACATCAATTGGGAGGACTGCAAACAAAATTCGACAAATTTTTCAGCCTTTGGTGTCATCATCCGAGTCACTCACTGTAGGAAACAGTTGTTCCTCCCTTGGCTTTTGCATGACAGATCTTCAAGCGAGAGGAGTTCAGACCCTTTTTTGATTCACCTGGATCATTTATTACAATCATAACAAGCAAATTAGAGAAAGATCCAAATGCGAAAGGAAACGGATACAATAGAACACATACCTACAATAAGAAGACACGAGGATCGCTTTCTAGACAGTTTTGATGAACTTTGCAGCTAGGAATGTTCATCATTGGGTGCTGTCCTTCTTCGTATGTGGCGGAGTTGTCTCTGGGTGTGAGAATCACCATCATCTGAATTATCCTCTTCTGTGGACAAAGAGATTGCATCACCATTGTGGCTATTAGTACTCCAGAGCCTTACTGATCTCCTCCTTCTGGGAAGAGAACTTAATCGTTCTCTCACTCTAGAGGCAGCAGACCGGCTACTGCTGCTACTACGCCTTGAACTCAACCCACTCCTTCTAGGTTGAAAAACTCTTATGAGGAAAAATACAGTGAGCCACCCCCTATCAACTATGGGCAAAATACTATTTTCTTCTTCTTCTTCCTCTTCTTCACGTCTCTCTTCTCCAAAAGAAGACTGGAGAGTGCTAAGTAGGTCTCCTAGATCTCTCTGGCGTTCCAGTCTTCTCCAGGTGCGTTGCCTTTCTGGGTCGGCCTCCGTTGGCCTTGCCAGAGGATGCTCAACCCTAGCATGCTTCCTTAAATCTGTGTAAGTTCCAACAAATTCACAAGTCTCACATGCACAACTTCTTGATTTTGCATTCATGAAACTACGGGCTGCATCCACCACAATCCAATCTTTTACCTGGCCTCGGCAAAGTGGGCACAAGAACTTCAAGACCCCGGAAGACAGTTGTTGTTGGGTACTAACAGCTGCACCTTCAGATGTCATTTCTGAAGAAGTTCTCAAATTTCTATCTGGAATTTCTACCTGCTGTGAAATGTCATTCTCTTGAACCGTACTATAAGGAAGATGTTCATCTGACGTCATACCTTGCACTTGGAGTGGCACTGTGGATGGAATCGTTGCAAATGACCTCCGGAATTGATCAAAACAGTTGGAATGACGATAACTAGTGTCACACATGTAAGGACGGCACCCTTTCGCATGGGATGTGCATATGAGGAGTATTGCATTATGAGGATGTTCCATGCAAACCGGACACTTTGCTTCCTCCCATTCTTTAATGTTTTCCTCGGTGTCAAAAGGAACTTTTGTATAACATCTTTTCACTCTGCTAGAGCTGCTAGGAAAAGGTGATGCTCTGTACCTATCAGAAGAAACAGACCGGTCTCTTCTCTTCGGCATTCTCAGCTTACTACATAAAGAAGGGAAGATAATCAGACACTTGCAATTTTGTTGACAATTATCACAATTAATATTTAATGGGGACAAGAATTCCTACTCATGTATTAGATATGATACATCATACAATTCTGAGAGAAACAAAATCACCATCATGCAAATATTTAAAACTCAGCAGATAAGAATGTGAGTGTATGTGTAGTTCGTCTTGCTGCTTCTCATGAGGAATTTACTAAAAATCCAAAACGGAACAAGACACCAATCCATCAAATCAAGCCACAACCCGCAAAAAGAAAGCCCTTTTTGTTATGGAAAACTTGCAATTATTTTAACACGAGAAAGCACTAATCTTAGGATGATAGTGTATTGCATCAGCTACGCTACTACCAGTTCACTTACAAGTAATACTATTCCTAGCACTCCACATGTTTCAGCATCATGAGCAAATGTAATGGACACTAGCACAAGCTCAACAAAATTAGGGTGTAAGAGCTTAATTCAGTTCACAATTATGGGTGATCTTGCAGCAAAACCAACAACACTTGACAGCAAATTTATAGTTTGAAGGCTAACGAAACCAGAGTTAAAAGATCAGAAATTTGTTTCCAGTACCCTAACTCCAAGCATTCTACCCACTAATGACTCAATTGCTGGAATTTTAGTTAGCATCATGCCAAAAAGGGGACAAGGAACAAAGAGAACGTCGAGCCTACTTAGTAGTTATGATTCAGGAACTTCTATTTCGAGGTAGTCAACAAGCACACGCAAGAAAATAGATAATGATTTACAGCTGCGATCAGAAGAAAAATATACGCAAACTAGATGAATACACGTAATACTCAAACATCAAATCTCCAACGATACACAGTAAACAAATTGCAGCCCACAACTTGAAGTTCGAGATGGAAGCGATAGCTTAAAGTGCTAAGCAACACCAGAAGAATGAAAACCCAGAGCTCCTACACGTAATTTCCTCCCCTAACCAAAAAAACTCGAGAGTCCAAATATGTCAACCCTAAGCCAAATTTTTTAACTACAACAACTTCGACCCAAATTTGACACTCGATCGCGGAGACCGAACCAGAGACGATTGAAGCCCCAAGAAATAGCTTGATCGTAAGCAACTGGGTTCAAAAGACGTGAAGGTGGACCGACATAGCGATTCGATTATTACCAGAAGAACACCGACGACGAATCTAAATATTCCGGACTTCAAAATGGAGTCCCCAAATGCGTTTGTACAGGTTCAGAGTCTGAACTACTTGATTCACGAAGATTTAAGCTAGAGACGAGTCTGGAAGCGGAGCTTCTTCTAGGGCTTCTGCTTCAGATAGCTGCAGATACAAGGAATTTCGAACTGCGAGAGACCGACAGGAGAGTTATTTATAGATGGCTTTTGGCCATGTAGGCAATGGAATAGGCGGTTCGATGACGTGGCAATTGCACAAAAAACTATAGTTATCAGAACAGGACCGGCCATCGAACCGGCGAGGGGCCGATTGACGGTTAGGCCGGTCCAACCCGGTTCACTGTTCAAAAGGAGAAAAAAATTGAAAACTTAAAATACATACATAGTCTCAAACACAAACATAATTACCTCAAACTACATAGTCTCACACACACAAACTACATAGTTCAATATCAAATACACATTACTCTCAATTCTCAAACACAATAGTAGTGAACCGGTTTAACCAATTGGGTTAAACCGATTGGTTTGTGCAGAACAAAAAATCGGAAACAAAAAAAACGGCCGAAAAAACCCCAAAACAAAAAAAAAATCAACTAAAAAGTGAACCGGAAATCGATCGGTTTTTAAAAAAACAATCGGTTTTCCCAAAACGCCCAGTTCAACCCGATTCAAACACTGTTCATTTGTAAAACACTCTTTTAATTGAACCAAACCGAACATGAGTCCGATTCCCGGTCGGACCGCCGGTCCGGTTATGATAACTATGCAAAAAAGTAAAAACAAAGGTTAATTATTATTTTTTATTTTTGGCCAAAAAAAATATTATTTATTATTTACTCCTTAACTTCAAAAATTAGTATCTTTTTTATCCTAAAATTCTAATTTTGTTTAATTTCATACTCAAAGAGGTCGGTCAATCATACAGCTTCCAGTCAATTTCGTCCTTCGCTAACTCTGTCAGCGATCGACAGATGTCACCATGTTGACGTGTGTTATTCACCACCAGATTTCACCATTACTGTTGTTTTCTTTCTGCTCCTTATAATCCAACAAACCACCGACGGAGGATTTTCCTCAATCATGGTCTCTTTTCCTCTTCTCTTCTGCCACTTCCCTCTCCAAAAATCTCTTCTTCCTCCTCCTTAAGCCGCATCCAGTCTACTGGACAAAGGTTTCGGGCTCTTCTTGTCTCTTTTCGACAGCCACCAACGCCATGACCCTAAACTTCCACGCCTTTGCTGGCAATCCAATACGGCCCAAGACCCCAAAAGCAGACGACCCATTTTCCCCAAATTCTGCATTAGACACCCTCAAGACCTTATTCTTAGAGAAACATTCCCCCACCGAGATCCGATCTCGCCCTTATTTTAAGGTATTGCCCTTCCGAAAGGGCAGACCTTTGGCTAGTTCGTTGGGTAACGAAGACGATGATTCGGGACCTATGTGGCGTCTGGGCTGGATCAGTCTGTTCGATTGTAAGGAAATTTTGGGTAATCATGGAATTGAGCTAAATGGGGATCTGTTTGTTTATCTGGGCTCCAATTCGGAGGAGGGTGAGGTTTATTGGGCGATTGATGTTTCTGAGGAAAATGGTTTGGTAGGTGATTTGGGGAGTAGGCAGTTCTGTTTTATTGAACTAAGAACACTGATGGTGGCTACTGATTGGGAAGATGAACGAACTATGGCTGAATTGGCTATTGCTGGTCACGTAAGTCCTAGTTGCTCTAGGACCTTTTGTTTAAGTTGTATGATTTAACTGACGTTCGAATCTTTATTTCGTGAATAGAGATCACTCCCTCCATGCCATGATCTTGGCTAACCTAAGATTTCCATTTTAAATTGTTATATGCATAATTAGATGACTCATTACTTCTAGAATATGATTTTACATCCGCTAAATAGTGATAACTGCATAATGGTTTGAAACGGCGTTGATTGATTTGAGATATGTTTCAAATGCTTCTAGTTTCACCTCAACAAGACAGGTAACACTGCAATTGTTTCATTGGTTTCAAATGTTACTGACTACTTAATGAACTTGTAGTGTGCTGAACCCTCTAGAGATTTCTTCTTCTAACTTTGGTTACTTGCCATTTTGTTAGGCCCGAGCATTGCTAGAATGGCATAGTACATCACGCTTTTGTGGAAACTGTGGAGAGAAAACAGTTCCAATGGAAGCTGGGAGAAGGAGGCAATGTATAAACGATTTGTGCAAACGGAGAGTTTATCCCAGGACTGATCCGGTACAGAATTTGCTTATTTACAAAATTAAAGATTTAAGTTCTTTATTATCTTGTCCGTTACAAGGTTCAGCATTGGATCAGACTAGCACACTAATGACCCTGGAGATTCACAGGTCGTCATCATGCTGGTCGTTGATAAAGAAAATGATTGTGTACTTCTAAGCAGACAGTCAAGGTTTCTACCCCGAATGTGGAGTTGCTTGGCTGGTTTCATCGAGGTATACAAGTCATATTTTAGCATTTATTTCATAGAATTTACTGCAAAATTCCAATTTAAGCTTTTTTGGTGCGTGTATGACAGCCTGGAGAGAGCTTGGAAGAAGCGGTGAGGAGGGAAACGTGGGAAGAGACTGGAATTGAAGTGGGAGAGGTTGTATACCACAGTTCTCAGCCATGGCCTGGTACTATTGCATATTATGTTTCCATCATTGACTTTACATGTTATTCAATGTATTATCATTGACTTTAAATATTTTGCATAATGTTATGTCCTCCAGTTGGACCAAGTAGCATGCCTTGCCAACTCATGGTTGGATTCTACGCCTTTGCAAAATCAAGAGAAATAAATGTGGATAAGGAAGAGCTGGAAGGTATTTCTGATACCTCTTGTTATTCTCAAAATTTGTAATCTTTATGACATTATCAACTTAGAATGAATCGGTTTGTGCAGATGCGCAGTGGCACACCAGAGAAGATGTGAAGAAGGCACTGGTAGTGGCCGAGTACAAGAAAGCACAGAGGACAGCATCTTCCAAGGTGACTCAAATGTGTAGGGGAGTCCAAAAAAGCCAAAGCCTCTCTGCAGATTTCAATGTCGAAAGTGGAGAGCTTGCACCCATGTTCTTCCCTGGACCTTACGCAATTGCCCACCACCTCATTTCTTCGTGGGCAGATTCAAGTTCATCTGTCTATGGAATCCAGACTCAGTTGAAGTTCCCCACCAATTCCTTCTCCAACTTGTAGCAAAATCCAACGATGTTGTTTTTGATTGGTCCCTGAAGTTTTCTTGATCGTATCTAGTTTCAGCTCCACTGCGGTGATCGTCTTCAATGGCAGTATGTGAATGCTGATCTGTTTGTGAGAGCAGTTAGGTTTCAGTGATGGAGACAGATTTCTCTGCATTTCTCCCTTTCCTGTAATGATCGATGGTTATCTAATACATTGTATGTGTAAAGAATCGAAGTGCTAGATTGCACTTGCCCAAGACCGTATGTAGATCACGAAGTAAGAACTCGAATATCTAGATTAAAGAACACTCTAAATATGTTTAAGGAGAACTCTATTGTATTACTTGAATTTTCACATACTTTTTGGTGGATTGTTGTTGGTTGGTTTTTTTATTTTTATTTTTGTATAACACTCTCACTCTAAATATGATTTCACTCTAAATATGATAGGATAGTCGAGACTCACACTTGTTTTGGTTCTTGTTGTTGATTGGTTACAAGTGACTCTACTTCTATTTATACTTTTTTTTTTGGCCAAATCTCCTATTTATACTAAACTAGAGAAAACTCTATCCTAATTTCTCTAGAAACATATAGAAGATAATTATACTAGAACATCCTAAGAAACTCTAAGAATATCCTAGAAATTACTTAGTCCTAGAATTATCTAGATACAAGCTAAACCATCAATTATACTATATTATTCTTCTAGGCTCAACTTCTAAACATTATCTCATAAAATTTATCTTAACCCATGAAAGTCAATGTTGTATTTTAACACTCCCCTCAACATTGACTTTACTTCATCTTTCTTCTTGTCCATGTTATTTTTCGATCGATGTTGCTGTGGATTCTTCAACCTTACTTTTTCGCCTCGGTAATACTTTTTCTTCTTATTGACTGTAGTAAAACTTTCATTCATCACCTTGAGTTGTCTGTCTCGGTAGATCTTCGTGCTTTTATACCTTCCTCTCCTCAAGCTCTTTGTTTTTCGTGCATTGTTTCCATCACTAGTCGACAAACAACGGTGTTCTTCCATTGTTCTTTTGTGGCTTTGAGACTCTTTTCGTAACTTTCTTCAATGACTTATCTTTTTCTCATCGGTTGAAGATCAAACTTCTAGCAAGCGACGAAGTATTCCCTTGATGCTCATCTTCTAGTGTATGCATCATTGTTTCGACTTTATCAGACATCTCGAAGTTCCACTTCTTCCCGCCCTTATTACGAGACAAAAGTTTTTCCTCAACTATCGGTCTTGCAATGAAGCAATAATAAGTTGTACCAATATTCTTATTTGGATAGTGAGATGACTTAATGATCGATTTTTTCGATCCTTGATTCTCCACTTGTTTATCATCGACTCCTCCATGGACATCTTTGTGAGTATTTGAACTCCCCCTTTCTCCATGAATCTCATTTAAATAGGTTTTCTTATGTGAAGTCGGTATGGCATACATGTCATCTACTCGTGCACCGATGTGAACGACATCCGCCTTGATCATCTCAACGTTTTGAAGAAACTTCACATCATTCAGACCAAATAAAACATACATACCTGAATCAACTGCATTCGCCACCGAGAGAAGATTTTGCTTTACTCCTGGAACATGGTAAACACTATCAAGCTTGATTGGTGTCTCACCTCTACTGTTGATTACAAAAGTACGTTTCTTCTCAACGGGATGAATGGTGTCATCCGTCGTAACTATAACTTCTTCTCCTCCATGGTTGTGAATAGTGGAGAATTGATCCTCTACTGTTGATTACAAAAGAATCAGTTCTTTTTCTTCATTTTTTTAGTTTCACCCCTTTTAAGTATTTTTTTATAATCTAATATTATATAAAATCATATTTTTAATAAAATGTTATATATTTTTTAAACATAGTTCCATATTTTTGGACAAATATTTTGGACAAATCTAGTTTACATATTTCATACTCTTCCATGAAGAAGTGAATCTCATTCATTAGATAAGGGTTTTCATTTTTTTGGTAACTAATCACATCTAATTTATTACTCTCCATAGTTAAAATAAATATAAGAATACAATTATAATTAACCAAACCCTAATTGTGACATGAATATAGTGCACAAGTTCCTATATAAACCCCCCTTCCTATGTGTTTAGTGCATGCATTGAAGATATCTCTTCTACATTAGACAAGAGGAGAGATGGCAGTATTGAGATCTGGGCAAACAGCAATGACAATGGTCATCCTGTTCTGTGTTTTTACCTGGGCTCCAACATTAACATTTGGCGAGACACATGTCGTTGTCGATTCACGTGTGCTGAAGTGCACCTTACGTTGTACCCTGACTTGCATTCGCTCACGAATCCCTGAAATTTGCCTGCCTGCTTGTATGACTGCTTGCATAAAAGGATCAACTACTCAACAAGTTGACGAGGCGCCAGTACCGGTTGATTATTGCAAAGTTGGATGCATGATGACAGCATGCACTAACATGACGGCAATTAGTAAGTATTTTGCAGGAAAAAAAACATCTTTTTATTCATTGATTTGGTTATAACATTGGCTTGTTCTTTTGCAGGTACTGACGATGAGAGGGAAATCTGTGCCCAATCATGTTCTAAGGATTGTTCAGTGTCTTACATTCGACAACATTAAGGAATGGGAGTGAATCAAACACAGACAGTTCCTCATTTGTGTTATGTTTTAGTGTATAACAATATGTGGGTCTTATTTCAATAATTGTAAGTGTACAATAATGAATTAATTTGCATTAAGGTTTGATAAATTATATAAGCATAAAGAAATGTAAAAAAGTATTGATATACTGAAAAGTAAAAATAAAACAAAATCATTATGGTAAACTGGTAAAGCATATGTCATCGAGCTAAGAAACCAAAAAATATCATTTTTCAATTATAGGTTATGGGTAAAAAAAATGGAAATAATATAAATTAGAAAATGCTCAAGCCACAATTGGAAATTAGGTGGTTCCCCCTTTGACTCTCTGTAGATTCAGACGCACGCTGTCTTCTGTTATACCTTTTAATCGAAGCAAAGATACTTCTTGATCGTCAGCACCCCCTTCGAAACTTCCTTTTCTTGACAATATCCATTCTTTCAAGACACAACCTGTTAGATACATTCTCACTGCATTGCAGATCAATCTTTGTCGGAACCGGAATTCATCTGACCCGATCGATCAGTTGAGGCCCGCGAAGAGAATTCAAATTGCAGTGAAACGATTGATCGGTTCCAATTTGTTTTTTCGATTCAGAAAGACCCTGTAAGAGCTGAATGTTTGATAGGTTTAGAAGATATCATGATTGTGCTCTTGATGTGAAGTTCAAGTTTTTAATCAAGAATTTCGAGAAATCCAGAACTGCCATTGGATATGCCAAACCTTGATCTAGCACCTGGTCTGGATATATTCCCGACTCTTAAACCTCCAAACAAAACCTTTGCTTTTCACCGATTCTTGGTTCTGGTCCTGACTTTCCTTGCGTACGCTTCATTTCATGCCTCACGGAAGCCCCCAAGCATCGTCAAGAGCGTGCTAGGGCCGAGAGTGGAGTCCAACCTCACAGCATCCCTTTCCAATTCAACCTCAGATGATGCGGGTTGGGCGCCGTTTGATGGTCCAGAAGGGACGCACAGGCTCGGTGAGCTCGATCTTGCATTCCTGTCATCATACGCCATTGGAATGTATTTTGCTGGGCATATTGGAGATAGGATTGACCTGAGATTGTTTCTTGTGTTTGGAATGATGGGTAGTGGCATTCTCACTCTAGTTTTTGGTTTAGGGTATTGGTTGAATGTCCATTTTTTTATGTTCTTTGTGATTGTTCAAATCACGTGTGGATTGTTTCAGTCAATTGGGTGGCCCTGTGTTGTTTCTGTTGTTGGAAACTGGTCTGGGAAATCGAAGCGGGGACTGATAATGGGAGTATGGAATTCCCATACATCTGTTGGTAACATTGTCGGGTCAGTTATTGCATCAGGAGCCTTAGAGTATGGATGGGGCTGGTCTTTTGTTTTGCCTGGCATTTTGGTGATCGTGGTAGGAGTTTTAGTATTCTCATTTCTAGTTGTTAGACCTGAAGATCTTGGATTTGAGCCTTCGGGGAAGGATATCGAAATGGATGTGGAGGGTAAGGAGCCTGAGAGTTCTGAGAAAGTGGTAGAATCTGAAGAAGCAGAGTTGCTTGCATCAGCCAATATAAAAGAGGATGATTCTTCATCTGCTATTGGGTTTCTGGAGGCGTGGAGATTACCGGGTGTGGCACCATTTGCATTCTGCCTCTTCTTTTCAAAGCTTGTTGCTTACACTTTCCTGTATTGGCTGCCCTTCTACATCAGGCATACAGGTAATTTGTAAACTTGGGTTATTCTTTACTTGAATAACTTGTACACTTGATCAAATATCATAAAAAGTATATAGGCAAGGGAACATGGCCTATGAATGAGGAAGACTTGCTTTCGTGCCTGTTTCTTCTCTAAGTTGATCTATATGCACATGTAACTCTGTAACTGCTAGGTTTTGTTAGACTAGATCATAGCCCAATGATCGATTTATAGAAGTTGGTAATATATTTTCTTATAGATATTGTATTGCATGTATTTATGCATTGGTGTTAGTTCTAATCAAGTAAAATAATTTAATGGGAGTGAAGGAAATGAATCGTAAGAATTCCAAATCCCCTGTTTCTGTAAAGTTGTTTGAAATGCACTTGTAAAGTTCTGTGAAAGCTTTGCTTTTCTTTTTATGTTTTAATGCTCATTACCTAATTTCGTATCCATGGAAATGCTGCAGCTGTAGCAGGAGTGCATTTATCACACAAGACTGCTGGAATACTCTCAACAATATTCGACATTGGTGGTGTCTTTGGTGGAATCTCAGCAGGATTCATCTCAGACAAGATTGAAGCTCGAGCTCTAACTTCACTCCTCTTCTTGCTTCTATCAATGCCCGCTCTCTTACTATACCGAATGTATGGGAGTGAATCAATGTTCCTAAACATAACCTTGATGTTTATTTCCGGTATGCTTGTTAATGGCCCCTACGCGCTCATCACAACAGCAGTGGCAGCTGATCTTGGGACTCAGATCAAAGGCAATGCCCGGGGACTAGCCACTGTAACTGCTATCATTGACGGCACAGGCTCTGTTGGTGCAGCTCTAGGGCCACTCTTGGCTGGGTATATCTCTACTAGAGGATGGAACAGTGTGTTCTCGATGCTTATTGTGTCCCTCTCCTTTGCTTCCATTTGCTTGGTAAGACTGTCGAGGTCTGAGATCATTGCTTGGAACAGTGTATGCAAGTAGAAACATTAGTGGATTATATATACAAGAAATTAGTCTCTCCGATCATTGCCATTTTCACCCAGTTCTCATACTTCCGCTTTAGTGCATGCCAACTTTTGATCTGGTAGAGTTGCTATTGATTTCTTGGTTCATTTGGTTGCTAAGATAGAAGAGGAAATGAAGCTGAAAATTGGAACATTTTGGAATATATTGAAATGGATTATTAGTGTTACATTTTTTGCTGCAAAATCACTATGCTGTGTTTTATTATTATGCCCAACATATATATATATATATATATAAGCAACTTCAAATAGGAGCTGGAGGAGATGAAGAACATGACAAGACAGAATTTGTGGCATCGATCAGAATGTTTTAAGCGATTATGGTCTAATAATATAACCCTATATATACTTTTACCATGTACACTAGTGCTTTAATGGCATATCTATATGTTTATGTGTTTCAAGAAAGAGCGTTACTTTCTCTAAAGGAAGCATAATAAATCCATATCAAACTTGACCAAATTATTCAGTTAACCATAAATCCTTTTGTCGTGTTTATTTTAGAACTTTTTTGCAGTCCATCTTTTCGTAAACTTAGCCTTTTATAGTCATTTGATAAACTAGCTTTGTATCCTGTGTTAATTTATTTTATTGTTAATTATATACAATAATGTTTTGTCATCTCGAGTGAATGATTTAAAAATCTTATAACAAAACACAGATATAACTCAAACAAAAATGTTTCTTTTTGATTGAACGAATATACTGTACCCCTTAGTGAACATAAACTGGGTATGATCATACAATAAATAAATTGATTTTTTATTGCTGGCTAATGATGGTGGTGTGGCTTATGATCAAATCAGGAATTCCAATTCGTAGTAGACGAGATTGCAATCACCATAGTAACAGTTCTTCAGAGTCACACATATGGTTGATTTCACAACTTGGGTGGAGGTAGAAGCCATGTGGAAGCAACCAGATACTTGAGTGATATAAATCGTTCAATATCTGGCATGGCAAGTTGCTTCGTGAACTTAGCTCGTCCTGCTGGATTTGCTCCTGGACCCTTATTTTGGAACTCACCAAAATGAACAGTACTGCACAAAAATAAGTTTATATGTAAAGAGTGATGATCTTATATATAATATCTTAGTAGCTAGAATTCATTAGTATATATGTACCTGTCGCGTTGTGGCTTATTATCATCCGACCAACCAGCAGGTGCAATGGCATTGCTCATTTCTGTGTATGTGAAGAAAACCCTTGGAGCAGCCATCCATGCCCTACCAAGGAAAGTACCAGTGCTTTCACCTATAATGTTACAGTGAACAAAGGAATATCCAGTATCCTCCTCATTGCTTTGCCTGGCGTGAGCAGTGATCACCGTCATGCCTTTCTCCTGTAGAACGTGCAGCTCTGTGTTCAGATAGATTGAAGTTCCAGAGCCAAATATGAAGTCGACGGTGCCTTCGATGTAACAATCTTTGAAGAAGTGGAAGCCCCTGTCATCACAGATGGTGTCCTGAAACCCTATGAATCGACAGTTGTAGAAAGCTGCCTTATCTCCAGAGATCCTCATGGCTACTGCTTGTGCTCCTTTTCTTACACCATCCGGTTGAGGTGCCGAGTTCTAAAATAGGATAGTTAGATAAGGTTGGTTATATGATGATGGTGTGTTTCTTATAATATATAGAAATACCATTTCATAACATACCGCAATGATGACATTAGCTGCCACAAAATAATCAGATTCCACGATCAAACTAGCACTGTCCACAGTCCCAAACTCAGCAGCTGTTCCTCCAAACGAAAGCGTTGGCTCCTCCTTCGGTGTGCCGTAAAAGGTGATAAAAGGCTTTGTCCTTTCAACCTTGATCTTCTCCTTATACTCCCCTTTACCAATCCAGATAATCACTCTCTGGTCATTACCAGCTGGGATGCTATCAAGCGCCTCCTTGATGGTCTTGAATTCTCCAGTCCCATCTGCTCGAACCTTGATTGTCTTGGGATTATCTTCTGCTGCTTGTAGGTTAGGGTCGATCTTGCCTTTTCTTAAGGCCAAAGGTTGCACATTCTCAGCAAACCATTTGTTCACTAGAGCCTTATCTGCAGGGATCGGAACATTGTCATCGCAGGTGACAAACGGGATGGTGAGGAGGAAGACAGGTAGAATATAAGCAAGGGAGATCTCCATTATGATGTAATACCAGATAATGTTCTCTTATTGTGGTTTCTTATCAATATATCCGAAGGGAAACTAAGCACACCCTATGTATATATATATAGGAGGAAGATAAAGATGTAGATGTAGATGTAGATGAAGAAGAAGTCATCCTTAATTTTAGTTGGTTTCTATTTTGGAGAATGAGAAGGTTCTGTTAGTTTGGTATAAGATATTGCTTTAAATAGAATGTTTCATCTCTAATTAATCAATTAAATAAATGGTTAATATGTAACATGCACTCTTAAATTTGACTCATGTGATTGAAGTATTGAACTATATGTTTTATCTCTAGTTAAAAAATTAAATAAAGAATTAACCAATACAATGCAGTTTTAAATCTGATTCATGTGATTGAACAATATTATGTTTTTTTAATAAGAAAATAACTTTTAAAAAATTGTTACTACCTGCAGCTCTCAAATTTATGTATATTTGCAACTACATTTTGTGGTAGAATGATTAGATGTGAGATTTGATCAAGCTAATTAATTTAGTTATTATATACTTCCAAATAACTATATATTTCAAAATGTTAGAGAATATTTTGATTCATATCCGACTAATTCAACAAGTAAAGAACAAGACACAATGAGAAGAGTATTTTCTAAAATCAATTCTTTTTTAACATTTATATTGTGAAGTACGTCGTTGCCTTCACTTTTTCCTCCAAGAATCGTACTTAATAAAAATTACATAAGCATGATTTTGTGGATACAATTACTAAATTAACATGAATAAATATAATATTATTTATTAAATTTACAGTTTTACTTTTACTTTGAAATATTTATATTTTACAAACTTTCATTTTCCACATTTAGTTGGTATCTTGAAAACCATCCATCCATAAATTCCTACAACTTAGATAAGATTTCTTCTTATTTTGGATATAAATCTCAATCTCCACCTACTCTTTTTAATTAATGTTCCAAAATTTGAGATATCGACTGTTATTATAAATTAAGGATACCCTGGTTATGAAATCCATAGACAGTCAGTTTGCAGAACTTGTTTCAACAAACTATCTTATTGAGATGGAAGTGTTTGGATCCAAACCAAGACCAATGTCCATAGTATTCATGTTCTTCATTTTGACAACGTTGTCTCCGACATTAACCTTTGCCGATGAAGAAATACAGTCTAGGTTTCTCAAGTGCACCCTGCATTGTGCCTGGATTTGCGCCGGCACAGCAAGGCCTCCATTGTGTGTACCAGGGTGTATGGAATCTTGCTTAAAAGGAACTCATCACACTGCCCTTCACCATTGCGAAATTGGATGCATGATCACGTCATGCGCTAACATTTCGAAGGATAGTAGTAAGTATTTTTCTAGTGTGTGGATATAATTAAATTAAAGTACGTTTTGTAATTCTAATACAATATTTATTCTTTTTTTTTTTTGTAGACAATGCTGGGAAAACGTGTGCCAAATCATGCTCAGATGATTGTTCAAAGTCTTTTGAAGCTCGACAACATTAAGGAAGGGAGAGGAATCACGATAGCCAATACCTCATGAATTAAATAATTACGTTTTTACTTAACAAAAGAAATTGAAATAAGAGAGATTGTGAGCTTATGACATATGTAAATTTGATAAATCAAAGTGAAATAGAGTGAAATGCATGGTTATAAGTAATGAATGGTATTCGCGTGATTGTCCAAACTTTTGATCAACCCGCAACTTTCATTCAAAGATTCATCCACAAAACCAAAATCTGTACCGGAATTGAGACATTAGACCATAGTTAAATTGTTTCCACTGTCTATCGATGGAGAGAAGCATCCTATAATTACACCCATCCACCTAAAAAGCTACTAAACTCGCCTTACTGGGGTGGCCGATCTGCTGTATTAGAGCTGCTACCATCACCACCACCACCACCACCTGAAGTTGAAGAAGCGAGCAGAGCCAAGTACTCCTGAATGGCTTCACCTTCTCTGGTGACATCAAGATCGTAGTCCGTATAGGCATCCACTTGGTCAATGTCATGGGCCAGCTCACCCTCCATCACCTTGTCTCTCTCTTCTACCATCTTCTCATTCAACATATCCTCCTCCTCCTCAGTGCTGGTCTGGTCATTGCTAGGATTAGTTGATGTGTTCTCACTGTTTGGTACTGCGGGAGCAGAGGTGGATGCAGCAGCAGCATTACTCATCGGGCTCTGCTCGATCAGCTTCATCATTGCCTGCTCCACAGTGTCCCCAGCTTGAACCACCTCAACCACTGCAGCACATCACCACCGTCAACTTTTAGTCACGATTCAAAAAACTTGACATAAAATTAATAGATAGTACTATCTATACCTCTTGATCTTTCAAACCCCATGGAAACCAGTTGCTCAATCACGGCATTCTCTGCTTTCTTCTGCCGTTTCCTTTTCCTTGTTTCAATATCTTGCTGCACAAGTAATACAAGTTGAAAGAACTGTGGTTAGGAGAAGTAGCAGAGAAGATCAATGTAATAATAAATCAAATGGATACAATTTTATTTACTTACCTGAATCATTGTATTAGTTTCAGGAGTAGTCAAATCATCTAACGCCTTCTGGGTATCATTCTCGTTTCTCCTTAGCGCCTCAGCAGCAAGCGTTTTCTCAAACCTACCATTTCATTTCATTTTAATCACTGTCTGCAAAAAATGGTAGCTTCCTTTCTAATTTAATTACTAATACTTGGTGTGATGAATAGACAGCTTACCCAAGGGTGACGAGCTCATTCAAATTCTCGAGATCAACAGCCTTCTTCAAAGGTGTAACTCCATAAGATTTCTGCTCCCTGCAAAAATTAGTGTCCCCACATCAAACAAACTACTGTAGTTTCCCCCTCTCTCCAGAAAAATGATACGATCAATCTACGGATTGAGAATCAACCTAATTTCACGCCTTCGTCTTTGATCGTCTTTATCTATCTGCAGTCTCTTTTCCTTCTCTTCAACAAGAAAGTCGACTGCACTCCCAACATCCTGGTTGTTCATGCGCAGTGCCCTTCGTGCATCGAGTTCCTTAAAACCCATGCTCATAACAAAAGATAAGGCCTCATCCGAAACCTGAAGCTGAAATCAATTATAGGAATTTATATCTATTAGAAAAGTGACAAATTTCGGACCGGGTAATATAAAAAAGTTTTCATATAGCTTAATTACGAACTATAAAAATAAATCTCACTGATATGCATTGCTGCAACAAGTAAACATGTCTGGAACATTTTCTTTTATGGCAAAGAGCCAAGAGGATTATTCCATTTGTATGAACAAAACTGTTGATATTATTATACAACACTAAAACATGGAATTGATCTGAAAAACAGACAATTTGGCTTAATGGTTATCTAGAAATAATACATCCAGTAGAAGACTAACCTGCAAGAACTTTGCTCGTGCAGAGGTTAATGCATCTCGTGATGAATCAAATTGACCACTGTGGTAAGCAACCACAGCTTCAAGCAGCTCGAGTCTCAAATGACTGGCAATTCATAACACTAATGGTCAACTGCACATACCACCATCAGATAGATACAGAGCTAATCGGATTACATGGCGAGGCTTACAGAGCGATCTCGGGTTGGCGACCTCCTTGTAGGAGTCTGACGCGAGAGTAATCCTTGCCGTGAGCACGTTCAAGTCCCTTTCTAGCTTTCTGCAAACGTATTCCAGCAATGGATATTGCTGAAATGTCTCTGAGCATGAAATAGCACCACACCATGTCTATTTGTAATATCGGCACATTGTCAATCATCTGAACAAAGTATTTAGTATATTTAGTTTGATGCGCTCGTAATCACAGATATAACAAAAGTTCTTTCACAAGTGAACGTAAATATTGCAGATATCAGGAACATTTGAAAATAATTTGGAGGTTTCATGAACATGCTTAATTTGAGTTCAATTGCAGATGTATTCCTCAAAAAAGAGTATGTTCTCCTAGTAATAGTAGAAGTGATGGGTTACTGTGGTAAGCGTAAAGAATCAAAGGCACTGTCTTATGCATTATCAAATTGCAGTTTCCTGCAAGCATGACTGGAATGGTCATAAAAATATATCCTCTAAATCAGTGCAGAGGTTTTGAAGGTATAAAAGAACATCACTTGCCTCGATTACTTTTGGATTGCAGAGCGAGAAAGCTTCCTGCAGGTTGAACACAATAGAAAATCAACAATCAATGCTTCATTGAATATATGTACAAGAGAAAAAAAGGAAGTTAATTGCTAGATACATTACAGAGGATCTAAATTTACATTAAACTTGATTAATACACTTTTTTTAATAAGCATATATATTTCATTCACAGCAGCACCGAGGTGCAATATATACAAAAGGTGAGTTTAAGAACTAACATCCATCTATGCCATCAAACAGTAAGCCCTTCATCAACTCGTGCTTCCCATTTAAACAAAAAGCTATTAAGAAATTTAATAAATAACTGACCTCACCCATGACAAGTACTTCCAAAGCGTCCTTGAACATCCCCTTCAGGATTAGTTTCTTTGCTTTTATATGAAGCATCAGACCCATCATCACAGCCCTGAAGAAAATAAGCTTTAATATATTCCAGATTACTTGATAAATTGAACATTTTTAAAACTTAAAGTACTAGAACGATCATGAAAGCGAACCTCTGATCAGTTTCAGACCCCAAATTGACCTTCTGACCACTTTGATCTTCAATCTCAATGTTGAAGTCTTCCACCGGCAACGACCCATCAGCGTGTCTTTGAGACAGTGCAGTGGCAGCAGCCCTACAATTCAAGAACCCAGATCCGAATTGGAGAAAAAAATGATGAATTCTTCAAGATTAATACGGACAAAATCAGAGATATACTTGGTTTCTCTTGATTCATTACAAGTTAAACTACACTAAACCAACTACATTTCTTAGTTTCTGCGCACGATCAAAATTTGATTTTGGATCAACTTAACATTGCTAGGTCAGAGAATCTGAATTTGAACAATAATCAGGACGATTGCACGTGAATATTGAACTGAAGGAGGGATCTGGGAGTAGGAAGGAAACAAGGGACTGACTTTACGCGGGAGAGTCTCTGCGATCGTTCTTCCTCCGCCAGTAGCTCTTGCTTCTGATCAACGTTGACTCGACTCGACAGTATCTTAGCGTTGTTCTTGACACCCAATTTGGCCAAAGTCTGAGTGGCGGTACCGTCACCGTCCCTGAGTACTTTGCCGGCGCATATGAGATTGATCGAGTCGGGAGGGCATCCGGATCGCTTGGCGACTTCGGTTCTGAGCATGGTTACTGTCCAGCTATCCAGTTCGATCTCTATCAGTCCTGACCATGTGCCCGCGACCTTCAATTTCTCCATAGCTGCCTTTGCCTTTGTGATAACAAAACTGATACAGACTGCTGGGATGTCAGGATTCCTGATGTTGGAATGTCAAGAGGAATTGATATCCTTTCATCATTTGCTAACCCCTCTCTTCTATATCGGTAATATATCTTGGGGACCAAGACAGACAACTTTTATGGGCAAAAAGACACTGATTAGGGTTGTGCGGTACCTTATCCTTACCTCCAACGTGATTTTGATAGAGTTTTTTTTAAAAAAAGTATGCGCATCCAACAAATTTTGAAAAATAATTATATTTTAAAAAAATATTTAGTAAAATTTATATAAGCGCGTAACGTTTTTTACAACGTACGCTAATTTATGAAAAACGCCACCCCATTAGCGTTTTTTATTTTCTATCATTTTTCAGAATAGATAATAAATAATAATATAAATTAAATTAAATAATATGAAAGGAAAGTGACTAATAGTTATTTTTGAAAAAATAATAATTTAACAACCTAAATAAACTCTCGATCGAATCAAACCACTATCCATGTTTTTTTCCAAATAAACTCTCGATAGAAAAAAAATATTTCGAGATATTTTTTTTCTATACTTACTTTTCTAAAAAAAAAATGTATAGTTTTTGAAAAAATTCACTGTCCATACCTTTATTTGTTTTTTTTATAAATAAAATATTATTTGTACGGAGTTACTCAATTAATATTTTATTATTGTCCCGCGGGAAACAGGCTACGCTAATATTTTATTATTTAAGGTAAGCTATTTTATGGGACACACTTCTTATGGGCTTACGCATAAATAAATAAATAATTCAGTAATAAAGAGAGAATAAATTCTTTTGGACTGGCCAATCAAATTATGGAATGCACACATCAAAGGATGGGGAATTCCTAAATGTAGATTCCAAGAAACAGTGAAAGAACACAACAACAATAAAATATTAGGGTAGCCCATAAAATAACTTATCAGTAATAATAAAATATTATGGTCGACCGTTTCTTAATTATATTTATTTCACTCTCTTTATTACTGAATTATTTATTTATTTATGTGTAAGCCCATAAGAAGTTTGTCCCCATAAAATAGCTTACCGGTAATAATAAAATATTAGGATAGCCCGTTTTCGCGTGACAATAATAATTTATTAATTGAGTAACTCCATACAAATAATATTTTAATTAAAAAACAAATAAATGTATGGATAGGAGTTTGATTCGATCGAGAGTTTATTTGAGTTGTTAAATTGATTTTTTTTTCAAAAATAACTATTGCTCCATGTCCTTTCATATTATTTAATTTAATTAATATTATTATTTATTATCTATTCTAGAAAAAAAAAAAGCGCTACTCGAGGTGACGTTTTTCATAAAAACGTCACTCGAGTTGCGTTTTTTGAAAAACGCTACTCTAAGTAGCGCACGTTGTAGAAAACGCTACCCCAGTAGCGCTTATATACATTTTGCTAAATATATTTTCAGTATACTTAGTTTTTCAAATTTATTTGACACAGTGCCTACTTTTTGAAAAAACTCGATTTTGATGTGGTCCATTTTATCCTTCAACACGCCACCACAAACTGTGGTGTATAAGTTCTTCATTCAAAATTTGCTCATCAAATAGTCATGTTGGTTAAAAATAAGTATGTGCTTATGTATCTGTTGGTTAAAAATAAGTTTGGATTCACTGATGGTAGCTATTCTAGGGATGTTGTTGAGACTGCATTTCGTCATGTTTGAGATAGATGTAATGTGATGGTTAAATCTTGGATTATGAACAACGTGTATATGGATTTGATGAGTGGAGTTGTTTCTCTAACAATGCTCAATTAGTTTGGGAGGATTTGAAACAACTATTTGATAAAATCAAGGAACTCATATTTTTCCTGACGTCAAGAGGAATTGATATCCTTCATCATTGACTAACTCCTCTGTTATATAGTGGTAATCTATCTTGGGGACCAAGATAGACAACATGTATGTGCAAGAAGACAAACCTTATTAGGGTTTGGGCGGTACCCTCGTCTCTACCTCCAGCCCGGTTTTCATGTTATTCCAGTTTGTCCCTCAACATTCCCCCACAAACTGTGGCGTATAAGTTCTTCATTCCAAATAATTTTGGAGGCAAGGGTATATGCCTCAGGATCCATTCCTGACGTTGGGATGTCAAGATGAATTGATATCCTAACCCCCTATTTTATATAGTGGTCATCTATCTTGGGGACCAAGACAGACAACATGTATGGGCAAGAAGACAAACATGATTAGGGTTGGGGCGGTACCCTTGTCCTTACCTCCAACCTGGTTTTCATGTGGTCTCAGTTTGTCCCTCAACACTCCCCCACAAACTGTGGTGTATAAGTTATTGAGTTAATTACTTAAATGATTACACATGTTTGACCATTGTGCAAAATTGTTACACATGGTTCAAAATGTGACTACTTGGTTTTGCTGCGTGACTGAATAGTTACACATCTTTTTTCCAGTGTGATTAATTGGTTACTCCGTCATTAACTGTTACTCTTTTTCGTTAATTAATATTTTTAACATATTTTTTTATTTATCAAATGACTATTATACCCTTAGAGTTGTTTTTCTTCTTCTCATTCATCTTCATGTTGTTCTTCATCTTCATCATGTTCTTCATTTTTCTCCATGGATTTGTTCTCAATTGAAGCAACATTCCTCAGACTGAAGCCAAATTCCTCGACTGAACCAATTCAATAATTTTTAATCAAATTTGAAGAAATTTGATTGGAAATTTGAAGACAGATTTGAAGCAATTCAATTTGAAGAATTTGAAGACAAATTTATTAGGTGGTTAATGAATACATTCATTCTAGTTTTGTGATGCCCAATGCCAAATTTATTGCGAAGTGGTCTCCTAGCCGTCGTGGTCTCCTAGCCGTCGTGGTCTCCTAGTCGGGTAATGCCCATTGCCCAATTCATTCTGCTTCTGTGAATATTTTCATTTTCTATACTTATGTAGTGGTCTTCTCATTCCACTTAGTATTGCTTCAAATTACGTCGTCTGATCACAACTCTTTTGGACGTTGCTTCGCTAGGCTTCTAACGACAATTCTGAGATACATAATTGAATCGGTTTGTGTAATTTGAACGTTAGATAATGGGAACTATTGGCGAGGTGGCGTCGTTGGAAGCTGAGTTGTTGTGGGTCAATGAAGTGGCTCATTTGTCCCAAGAAGACCTTCATCTACGACCACAGAGAGCTCGTGCTCGCTGCTCCGACGCCTTCTCCCTCCCATCCATTTCTCCAATAGTGCTCCAGTTACTCCTCTCCTGTCATCTCCAACCTCCAGAAATCCTAATCCAGTCCCAATTTGGGAATCAATCGCTGAGGTTTTTCTATCTTGGTATCGGAGCTCACGGTGGTGGAAGCCATGGACGACGACTGCGGATGGAGATTTTTGGACGATTTGTTGATTTGGTGAACAGTATTCGATTTTAGGTGTTAGGATTAATAAGTTAATTAAAGAGGGGTAAGATTGTCATTTCATATGTTAGAATAGTGACTAACAGTGATTTTTGACGATGAACAGTAGCAAAACCAACTAGTCACATTTTGAAACATGCGTAACCATTCTGCACAATGGCCAACCATGTGTAACCATTTAAGTAATTAACCCTCATTCCAAAAGTTGCTCACCAAATAGTCATGTTGTTGTTTGCTCAATCCTTTTGTAAGAAGATCTGCTTGTTGTTCTTTGGTACTGACATACCTTGTTTCAACGATTCCTTGAAGAATCTTTTCTATGATGAAATGACAGTCAATGTCGATGTATTTAGTTCTCTCATGAAATACATGGTGTGAGGCAATCTTGTTAGGTATTGTAGTCTGATTGATATGTAATGGTCGGTTATGTATTAATGTACGCTTCTCGCGGTTCAACCAAATAGGCTATACTGTATTGTACTGTATTTCTCCTGTATACGTATTTTGTAACAGTAACCGTCATCAATAATATCATGATAAACCGTGTGGAGGTTGCTCACTTGAGTGTTACCACAAGAAATCAGTTTTGACTTCTCTTCCTTTCCTCTCTAAAAATCCTAAGTGTTCTTCCTCAATCCTAGGTGTGTTCTTCATTATTGAGTGTTGTTTGATCCTAACAAATCTGTGTAGCTGATTTACTGTCACTAAAGATAAAAACATGTTTATTTTGCTTAATGTCAAGATCTTCCAGTAATCTTTTTAACCAAACTATTTCGGCAACAATAGAGGTCATGCTTCTATATTCAGCCTCAGATGAGGATTTCGACATTGTGCTTTGCTTTTTGACCTTCCAAGAAACCAAACAATCTCTAACTTTCACACAATACCCGCTCACAGATATTCTACTATCAAGGCATGAAGACCAATCAACATCACAAAAGGCCATCATGTTTGTACTACTAGAGCTAAGCAGCATGATTCCAAGGCCATGTTCATTTTTGACGTAGATGATCCTCATAGCAGCTTCGTAGTGGGAATGCTTTGGTTTCCGCATATACTAACTGAGAGTTTGGACTGACAAGGCGATGACTGGTCTAGTGTTCGTCAAGTACAAGAGCTTTCCAATCCCCCTCTTGTATAGAGTCACATTTCCAAACAACTTGTCTTCTCTATTACCCCTGGAAAAGACTGGTCAAACTCATATGAAGTAAATTTTTCATTTTGTTCAAGGGGAGTAGGGGCAGGTCTGCAACTTCCCATTCCCGTTTCTGAAATGAGTTCGAGAGCAAATTTTCTTTGGTTTATGATGATTCCATCAGTTGATCTAAGAATTTCTAGCCCTAAGAAAAATCTCAAATTTCCCAAGTCTTTGATTTTGAAACTGTGTTGCAATCCTTTTTCAATTCATCTATCATCTGATTATCATTTCCAGTGATCACGACATCATCAACATATACTAGAACCACAACAATTTTTCCATTAGCTTGTTTACTGAAGAGAGAATAGTCAAGTTTAATTTGATTGTACCCTAGTTGAATAAGGGAATTAGTAAGCTTGAGGTTCCACTGTCTAGAGTCTTGTTTAAGCCCATACAAGGATTTTTTGAGTTTGCAAACTCTATTCTCCCCTATTCCACCAAATTCGGGTGGAATAGTCATATATACCTCCTCATCTAAATCTCATTGGAGAATGACCCTTATACCGACATGTCAAGATCCAAATTCGAATTGGTTCCTGGTCCTGGTCAGAGACCACTGTGTTCGCGCCGGCGGTCCAAGAAAGAGGCGAAGTAGCGGTATCTTTCTTTCCATTACGAACGACACGCTTCGCCTGCTCCCTCCCCGTGTCCACTAGCGCTCCTGTCCAGAGCAAAGAGAAGGCGAAAAAGCGCCGCCGAAGCTGCATGAGCGGGCTTCTATTGCTACGCAACAATAGAGCAGGATAGCATTTTGCGCTCACATCTTTGAATTTGAGGGTAAAAAGCTCGCTTGTTATACGGGATCCGACGCATCCAGCAGAGCAAAGCAGCCTTCCATTCTTTTCGGCGGCATCCTTCCGCATTGGCGGCGAGTGGAGTGCCACAATCCCATTCATCATTTTTTATCTACATAAGCAAAAGCCCATAGCACTGGCGACGTCTCCGGCATAAATGCAAGGAGGATGTATAGCTGATATAGGATCTTGTGGAACAGGATTTGATTCTGCAAGCGGTTCGGTACGAACGAAGAAATTTCGAACAAAAGGATCGGAACTCGCTGATGGGAAAGGAGAGAAAAACAAAGCAATGCCAAGAGCTCCGTCAATCCGCTGTTCATCGATAGACGAAGCTCTCTCTTTATCATCTCGTGCCAGATGCAATAAAGGATGAGTCCTTTTTCCTTCTCGCGAACCACGGGAGCGCCTAGCGCCCAGAGGAGCAAAGCTAATTTTCCTTTCAGGGTAAAGCGGCGCATAAAATAGGGCTGGCCCGTCAAAAGTCCGGTTCCTTCGCGAACGAAGTTCAGAATCAACAAGGGTTCGTAGAACGAAAGGAGTGTACAACTGGGGCGCTGCCAAAGTTTTTTGTTCGTAACGAGGGAGAGATAGAATGGAGTTCTTCACGAAGTTCAAGACAAAGGAATAAAAAAAAGTCTCTCTATGGCCTCCTCGTTTTGAGACATTATGGCTTTGGGGTCGACCCCGGTAACAAAGAAGGAATCCATAAAAACTTGGGATCCGACACCATAATAAAATACTACCCTCATGATTAGACCATGTCCCTGAGATTTGATAAAAGAAAGGTGCATTAGCGGTTAATACGTTGTAATTGGAGTTGTTATTCGGAATATGACGGAACGAAAGACCAAGGAAAGAGAGAAGAATGCACCAAACACTGGTGGTTCTTTCTTGTTGTAAGTGAATGCAACGAAAAGACCCGGAAATAACGAATAATGAAACAATTCAACTATTGACATCTCGTGCTCATTTAAAAATTTCTGCTTTGTTATTCCCATCATCCGGTAACCACAGGATGATCCACAAGAAAGGTGGCAGGATTCGAACCTATGGCCAGCCGGCCCCTGACCTGCTGGGTTGGGCGGCCGGGTTAGCACCCCTCGTCGCCTCTGTACTCGAAACAGATGCGCTGCGCTACCCAGCGCGTAACCTTGTCTCCCCTACCCCTCTCCTGGTGTTGCCATTACCAATCGCGGGTAATCCCCCGAAACGCCTGACCTAATAATAAAAAAACTTCCACTGACCAAACAAGGACCAACAACCAACCTTCTCGAGCGATAGTTCCACGATCACGACCAGCAGCAACTTGTTGGGAGTAGGGGCATCCAAGCTTGCCCAACCTAGTAAAGGGGCTTGGAGATAGAGGGTATTCCGGGGGAGATACTGTTTCCAGGGTGGATTTTGTAGATCAAATTGGACTAGTTGGGTAGATAGAGGTGGTGAAATCTAAACTTTGCATCGATGTTTGACAGGGCGGGTCGCTTGAGTGTCAAAACCAAGCGGTGCTTGTTTTTCCTTGGCAACTCGAACCAGCGTATGCCCTTTCCTCCTTTGATGACTCCCAGTAGAGAAAGCCTCAATTTGTTGATGTGGATTGAAAGGGGGATGGACATAGATCCTTCTGCCTCTCCGGAGTGTTGAAAATAAAGCAATGGTTTTTTTATTTCTTATTTCCCGATCACTGGAACAAGGATCTCCTCACAGTAGAGCAACCTCCACTACGATAAAACCCGACAATGAGTTTACGAAGGCTTCGAGTAGTGCGAGATAGGCTAATCACCAGTCTGGAATAGGTTAATCGCCGGAGACAAGAACAAATGAATCTAGTTTCGAGAGCATGCCTTACTCTAATAGGGGGCGTAGAGTTTCTAAGTGAAGGCAAGCGCAACTAGATTCATCATCTCCTCCCTGTCAGCAAGGCAGGTCCGCTAGTTAGCCTACCGGCCAGAAAATCCTCAAGAACGGGAAAGTCGACCAAAAGACTATTCCATAACCTACTCTTGTTTCCGAATCGAGGGGGCTTGGCTTCTTAGGCACATGAGGAAGCGTCCTAACATCTTTTCAATAGAAATCCCAATCAAAGACTTTTTCTACCAAGGCCAGGATCTGAAAGAGAAGATTCACTTTCCTGAATTCCAAGTGGTTTAGATAGTTCCTTCAAAAGCCTTAGTTGAATGATCGAAGTCTCCCTCAGGTTCAGTCGAAGAGATCGAAGCGAAGTCATCAATTCAACCATTCGCATGGTCTCCTCGTTGACTGACTGACCTCTTTTCCAAATGAACCGAACCCCGATACCACATTCATCAAAGAGATAGGGCCATCTCTCTAGGTTGCACCCCCCCTTTTAGATCGTTCTATTCGTGCTTGAAAAAGGACCCCATCGGTCCGCTCCTTCACCTATCGGTAAAGTAGCTTTCCGCTCCTCTCCCTCGGGTCGAGTGGCTTGTTGCTCCTTTTAATGGACATTCATTCTTAGCCGTCCTCCGAGGGTTAACATCCCATACATAAATCAGATCGTGAACTCTTTCAGACCCTTAGTTTCACTTGGTTGGGGCAGAGTTTCCGCCCGCCTTCCACCGAATATAAAAAAACAACCAGCTGCCTAACCTGCTGACATCCCTAAGAAGAGAGTCATTATTGGTGTCACATCTTCGAATTCGAGAGAAGGCTTTCCTGTTATCTTCAAATTTGAAACTAGGCATTGAAGCTAGAGCGAATGGAAGTAAAGAACCTTGGCTCATTCGCCGAGGCAACTACTCCTAGATTGTTACTATACATTATGATGGGACTATCAATCAACAGGCTCTGTCAACAGGTTCGGGTACTGGGTCAAGGTCCGGTTCGTTCGGACTTTATTGGTCCCATTCCGAAGTCTTTTGCTCAACGAGCTTTGCGATAAGAGAGTTCCTATTGACTTGGTGAGTTGGCTGAAGGCGCCTTAAGCGAGCCTTCAACTACTGGGCTCGTTCTTAGTTTTTTTTTTCTCTCGATCACCACGGTAGTTTACGCGGCAACCGGGTCGGCAGTTTCAGAGCTGATGTCCTTTTCAGAAGCGAAATCCATTGATTGTCGCGCCCCTATGTTGGTTGTTCTGAGCAAAGCACTGCTTTCGTTTACACCTTTTTTGGTTAGGGAATGGTCATTGTGTGCGGTCGTTTAGTCCGGGAGGAGTGAACTACCAGATAGTCCAAGGCGACCTCGTCCTAGCACTTGACCCGGCACATTTGAACTGAACTCTTGTGCTTGAACAACGAACCCCGGGTGGGGAATTGAGAGATAAAAATCCGAGAACGGGAATTGGGGGAAGATAGCTCAACAAAGGAAGAAAGCAGATAGGAGGCAATCAAATGGCTTTGCTCAAGCACTTTGCTTTAGGTCTCAATCAACGCACTGGCGAATTTTTCAACGCAGCTGCCTAGGATTCGTTGTCCAAAAAAATAGGACAAGACAAAAACTCCTGCTTGACTCGCATCTCGACTTCTATCTCGACCTTCAAGAACATGTGTTAAGCATGTAGCGAAATGGCATGTTGAAAGCCGAACTAAACCTAGTTCTCCTAGGAAAGAGTGAGAAAAGAGATTGGTTTCGAGTTCTAGTAGGTAGCCAGCATTTGTTATTATTTCTACTACAAATACTATTTTTGTTAGTAGTAGTCGTTCCAAAGCCAGTCGTCCCAAAGCCAATAGTTCCAACCAAGTCAGCGACGCGAAGCGAGGTATTAGAATATTGTTATTAGAAAGCTTCTCAGCCCCTCTCCCTTATCGGTCGAGCACCTAAAGCCCCAGAGCTGTTGTTTAAGTGTAACTAGCCCCTCCAAGGTCCTTTTGACTGCTCTTCCACATGGGTACCAATCTATTCGTAAACTCGCCTTATGGCGTGACCTCTGTCTCACTTTTAGCATTCCCACAGGGGACGAGACATTCAAAGCAGACAAAGGAGCTAATTACCTCGCTCCAACGGGCACAAACTAGCAAAAGATCAACCATCAAATCTCGGTTTTGAGACCAGCAAGTGTAGGTGTAACCGAAGCTAGGTAGAACTACTTCTCACAAAAAGTAAGAAAAAGTGGAGCATTTGAACTGAAATTACCACCGGAAATCAAGCAAAAACTGGTACTTTTCATCAACAAAAGATTGGGCTCTTTCACAACAAGTTGACGGCTTTTTAACTGAATGAAGATCCGCACAAACGGAATCGAAACATGGGAGAAAGGATAGCTTCTAAACACACCCGACTCGGGAAGTGCTCAGAGAGTTAGATTGGTATCTCCATGTTCGTTCTCTAACGTAATTGAAGCTTAGCCGCAAGCTGACCTATCTTCTGCTTCTTCCGAGACCACCTTTTCGTCAGAGTCTGGACTCTCAGCTCTTGTTGGCCTTTAGCTGCAGGTGTGATAGCTACCTCTTTCCTTTTGCTTACCTGATCCAGTCGTGGTACATATTGATGCACCACTCCTTTACTTTCGACAGTCTTACAGATACTGAAAGCGTAAGGAGATGTGACAGCAGGAGAATCATCCATAATGCTTTATGTACCTCTCAAAGAGTCATAAAGCAGGTTTACGTAACCTTTCTCTGTCTTCATTAAGAGAAAGCTCTCGTAAAAGAACTTGTCTCATTCCCCTAATGCTATGGAAAGCATATCTTACGTGTCTTTCTCATACAGGTACATCAACTGGTTAAGGTAAAGCAATACCACTTGTGTTAGCAACAGCTGATTACACTCCTATGGCATCTCTTACTTGAACGTAATCTATCTTTCCAACACCTACGATTATTGAAAGGAGAAGTTACGTAGTTGAACAACCAAGCTGGTTGAGTTAGCTAACTGTCTACCTTGCCTATACCAACAAGGCGAGCTTCCTACCCCTACGGACATCGTGAACCTGTCCCTACCGTGAAAAGAAGATCGGTTGAAGACATTCTTGAATTAACCACCTAAGCGCTCGTTCTAATCAACATGTAAAATTATCTGCTTCTCTACGTAACATCTGCTTTCAATAACCTACTGAATCCGAGAAATGAGCCTATGAACGAAGCTAGCTAGTACGAGTGACTTTCGCTACAAGCAAGAAAGCTCGGGTTACGTATGGGAGATAGAAAAAGAATACTATAAGAACTGTTTGGGATGAAGAAGGTGGTAACTGGCAACTTAGATAGCTAAGAAGTTCACCCCAGAGAGCAACTCGTAAAGATGCGTAATACCTTATCATACCCTCGGAAGACCTTAATATTCCAATTCTGCTTAAAAGAGACAGCTCACAGGAGCAAACTCTTGACCTGAGCGCTAGTTCATACTCGTGGTTATGACAAGGAGAGAAGTTCCCGTCGAGGTTCACACACTATGAATCATGAGATCTATGAGCCACTATCTAATACATTGAACCCCTGTCCTTTCTCTCTTTCGAGAGGCTATACAGGGGTTTTGCCCGAGCCTGCTCATATGATATCTAATATGGTATCTCCTGTTCAACTGGGACCATCTTTCCCCTATTTCTATATGTGAATTAAGATCGAGTACGAGCCAATCCAGACAAGGCAGAAATACAAGACTCTGGGGAATAGTCATCAGCGTAACGAGCAGACTCAAAATAGGCTGACTCAGACAGGGCTAACTCAGAAGTGAGAAGTCCAGGCAAAGTAGAGAGCTACGTTCCAGCATAAAAGACTGTAACTAAGGTACCTTTGATAGCAATAAACATCTATTACCAGCGAACATCCTCAAAGAGGGTACCAGAGCACGCTTTTAACGCGCATTTGGGTAGTCCTGTGTTTGATGTGACCAGATGGTCTCAAGAGGGTTTGCGGTTCTATTTCATCGTCTTTCTAGCCTTCCATCTGTAACCGGTCCTTGCCCAGCCGCTCTAGCTGGGAATGAGGATCGTACTCGAGCTTACGCAGACGTCATCCCATCGAGTCAAGAAGACTCAGCTTTTCACTCCCAACTAGGGAAACCTTATTCTTGCAAAAGGCTGGGATCAACCATAACTTGGGCTTTGCCTTGCGTCTTGCCAAGTGAAAATCATGCACTAAAGATTGGCTTTTTGCCTTCCAAAGCGGGGGGATTACATGTGCATAATACCGTTTAATAGCTTTCCTTGCCCGTACCTCGATGGCGGTTGCTTATTCGTTCGCGAGGTTACACTTATTTATGTTATTGAACAAGCCAATCTGAGAAGGCAGATGCAGAAGAAGGAGCTGAAAGTCCTGCCACGGACTAAAGGGATGATCCCAAGTTCTCGCATTCCCTAACCGGACCTGCCCTGTTCGTAGTAGATTCATCCCCTCAACCTTAGTGGGGAGGTTGCTTGCATTCCACACCAGTGGGTCGAGTGTCCACGTTTGATCCTAGTTGACTCTGCACTATTTACCAGTTCTCAGAAAACTCCTCGTATTTGGTACTCGCCAACGGGCGAATCTCTTCGCTAGATGGAAGAAGGGACCCACTCGAAATCTGAAGACTCGCAAGCAGAAGAAAAGTAAGACGAATGGGAAGAAATGGCCAAAGAAAGCTCGACGGGAGGATCATCAGACGAGGATGGCTAAGGCAACAGAGGATATTCTCGAGAATGACACCCGATAGTCAGGGAAGAGGTATGAAGTTGCTCGACCTCAACAGGAGAGGGACTCACAGGAGGTCTTGCTTGTGTCCTTGAGTCTGGTTGTGGAAGATCTTCAGAGGATGATGCCGACCCTCCGATTCTCGAGAGGTGCCAAACTTGGCTCTTTACTTCCAATGGCTTAGCCCACCAACAGGGGGGCAGCGCACACAGAGAATGAGGTGACTTGTGCACAGGGTGAGGGCGAAATGACATGATTGGGATCGGATCACAGATCTCGTGAAAAAGATAGCTTCCATAACGCATGCGAATCCGTCTTTCCAGGCTCTCATTCGAGTAAGTTTTCCCCGAAAAAGGCGGATTGGCCGGACCTGTTTTAGACGTAAAAGCGGGTAGCTGTGTAGCTGCATCTGAAGCATCTGCGGACTCAGAATCAGCATGCCCCGACTCAGAAGAAGAAGGGGAAGGTACAGACTAGTAAGCCTTACCAGAGAGGGTGTCGGCCGGAGAAGACCCGTCAGACTACAACGTTACAGTCGAGGTATCGTGAGAAAGATACGTAACTGATGCTATCAATAATCGTAGGAAATGAAGCGGTCAAATCTTTGATGGATGCAATATCAAGAATGGTACGAACAGTAGTCATACGAACAATAGGAGAAAAAGTTTCATTGTAATTTAATCATTCAAGTTGACTGTACCCCTTAGCAACAAGTCTAGCCTTAAATCCTTCTATGGTCCCATCAGCTTTATAATTAATTTTGAATACCCATTTGCATCCAATGGAATGTTTACCTTGAGGAAGGTGAGTAAGCTCCCAAGTGTTATTTTGCTGCAATGCTTCTATTTCTGCCTTCATTGCAGCTATCCATCGTGAGTTCTTAATGGCTTCTTCATAATTGGTAGGCTCAATATCCCTAGAAACGTGCCCAACAAAATTCTGATAATTAAGTGACAAATGTGAATAATCAACATAGTTTCTAATAGGAAACTTGACACCATTTTGACTATGCATGACATAATCAGTATGCCACAAGGGTGCTTTATTGGGACGACTAGATCTTCTTAGGATGACCATCTTCTTGGGATGACCATCTCATCAGTCGAATCTCTCTCCTTATCATTCTAGTGTTCGTGACCGGTTGAAGAAGTGTTCTCTATGCATGGTACTTCAAGCATTGATTCAGATGAAGCAATATTCTCAGTATTTCCACAAGGACTGGTAATTTTTGTTGCATCCATGGCTGATTCTGTCGTGGATGGGGTAAAATTCGAATTATTATCAGCATCTATGATCGCCTCTTCATGTGATATGCTTCCCATGAGAGGTGTTCCTATGTTGTCTCTGGAAGGGAATATTTCTTCTTTGAAAGATACGTCACTGTTGGTGTAGAACACTTTATCCTACAAACTCAGAAGTTTATTCCCCTTTTTATCAAAAGAATAGCCCAAAAAACTGAAGGAACTCCCCTTGGTCCAAACTTATCATGATTGCTAACCTTGGTTCCATAGCATAAACAACCGAAGACCTGCAAGTGATTAATTGAAGTGGGTTTTCCATACAAAATTTTCAAAGGGGATTTCCAGTTCAAAACTTCAATGGGAATGAAGTGTATAAAATAACAGGTTGTTAGAATACATTCTCCCCAAAATCTATATGGTATCCCATATTGGAATTTTAATGACCTAGCCATTTCAAGCAAATGTCTATGTTTCCTATCTACAACTCCATTTTGTTGTGGTGTGTAGACACAAGTCTTTTGATGAATTATCCCATTTAGTCCAAACATTTCAGCACAAACATTATTCACAAACTCTGTCCCATTGTCGGTGCGAATCTTCTTGACAGTAGTGTCAAATTGATTTCGCACTAGCATGATAACGTTTCTAATGTGGATGAAAGTGTCCTCCTTATTTCGAAGGAGGTAGGTCCAAGTGCATCTTGAATGGTCATCAACAATGGTTAAGAAATACTTGAAATTGTCATGAGTGCAATATTTATAAGGACCCCAAATATCCACATGAACAAGCTTAAACAACTTGTTAGACTTAGTATGTCTTAGACATAGGGAATATATCGCAACCTAAATCAACATCATCAATAGTAATAGACTTAAACTTCTTTAATCTCTTAAGAGGCACATGTCCTACGGGGCGTTTTTTTCATGGAATTCGGAATAAGGAATACGGAATAGGGAATAGGAATAGGGAATAAGAAATAGGAGATAAGAATATGAAGTTGTTTCTTTGGTGGAATGGAATGGAATAAGAAATTCTGTTGTTTATTTGGTGGAATTGTATATGGAAAGGGAATGGAATGTGGTAAAATGACATATTTGCCCCTCCTTGTATATGTATAGTATATAGTATATATAATTTGTATTAATTAATTTTAAAATTACGAATAATAAAAACTTATAATATAATTAATTAATAATAAAAAAATAAAATAAAATAACTTATTTAATTAATTATTAATTAAGATAAAATTGTTGAATTAATATAAATTTTAAAGTAAGGGCATTTCAGTCATTTCGCCTCCTATTCCTCATTCCTAGCGCGCCCGGCTTAGGAATTCCGAGCTTTTCACACGGAATGTCTAAGCCTACCCCGCCCGGAATCCGTAAACCAATTTTTTGCAATTCCGCGAAAAGAACAACTTCTTACGGAATCCGTAAGCCGAATTCCTTTTCCATTCCGTGAAAAGAACATGCCACTAGTCTTCTATGCTACTTCATAGGTGATATTTTTTCAGCCACAGTATGCAAAACTTTATTCGGGACTTCAGACTTCATGTAATATAAACCACCATGTTCCCTACCAATCCCCAAAACCTTCCCATTGTAAAGGATTTCTTGCACCTCAATATACTTCTTGGATTTGTCACATTCACAATGAGGCAGTTCAACCATCGAGTTATATTCATCCCACATCATTTTCAGTTTTGTGAAATAAACAAAGACTGAAAGTGTTCCCTGCCTTAAATGACAGATTTATCTATGTAAGTGAAAAATCTGAGTTTCATTGATTTTATCAAATCATTGTTTCAAATCCTCCCAAACTAATTGAGCACTGGTACAGAAGACAACTCCACTCATCAAATCCTTAGACACATTGTTCATAATCCAAGATGTAAGCATCACATTACATCTATCCAGATATGACAAAATGCAGGCTCAACAGCATCCCTAGGATAACTACCATCAATAAACCCAAGCTTATTTTTAATCAACAGAGACATAAGCACAGACGTACTCCAGAGTGTGTAGTTATCAAACCCAGTAAGAGTAAAAGAAACCAAGCTCAAACCTAGGAGGTCACTTGCGTGAAGGTACAGTGGGTGATATTGATCTATCACGAAGGAGAGACGAACCACAGACCCATCAGTACCCATTAATCCACTCTGTTCATTTGAGTCGGCTTCAACATCAGCACCTCCCGATCCTTCTATTCCAGCAGGATTTGTTTGCGCCACGATGAAACATAACCAAATAACAATTCAATCGAGAATCCAACAACCATGTCAAGAAATACAATAAGTTTATGCAACCTGCTTTGATACAGTCTGAAATGCTGGTTAGAAATACATATACTTATCTTGTAGAGGAGTTTAAGCGATGGTATATGCCTCATGATTCATTCCTGACGTTGGGATGTCAAGAGGAATTGATATCCTTCATCATTGGTGAACCCTTCTGTTATATAGTAGTCATCTATCTTGGGGACCAAGATAGACAACCTATATGGGCAAGAAGACAAACCTGATTAGGGTTAGGCGATACCCTTGTCCTTACCTCCAGCCTGGTTTTCATGTGGTCTGAGTTTGTCCCTCAACACTTTGCAAGTGAGTGTGAAAGAAGAAAGCTTCACAAGTACCTAAGCCTGAAGAAAACATAAATAATTATTTATATCCACACTTTAATTATGAAAATTAAAAGTTAACTTCCTTTTGTTTTGCCAATAAAAGTTAACTTCACTAATGGATAAAACTAGTTAAATTTTAATATTGAATGGAGTTTAAATTCAATAGAAAACACTACTTTGAAGAATGATATAACTTTTACAACTTGTATACACAATTGGCTAGTGTTTTATTGAAATTTCAATATTAATATTTGATTAAGTTTGGGAATATATATTTTGGTCTTTTAATAGTTATTTATGGATTAATAAATAATTTTATTCAAATATAGATATGTACTTATTGTTTATATAAGTATTAATTTTCTATATAAAAAAATATTTATGTTTTACATATTTAAACATCCTTCTTTGTTATATTCATCTCCTCCATTGAGCTTTTATTTACTCTTTTTATTATTCTCTATTTCTCTTATCCTCTTCTTTTTGTGTATATATATGTCTTCCTCTCGGTACCTCTCTCTCCGGTCTCCCCTCCTCCGTTTACATTGAATTTATAATAATAAAAAATCGAAATTAGTCTATAATATTTTGAATTTTGGAACATTAATTAAGGAGAATAAGTGAAGATTGAACTTTATTTTCAAAACAAAAAGAGAGAGTAGTAGAAATGTATGGATGTTTTTCAAGATACCAAATGTGTAAAATGAAGTATGTAAAATATAAATATTTCGGATTAGATATAAACTGTAACTTCAAAAAATAATAGCATATTTATTAATGTTAATTTTAATAAATTTATCTTCAAAACCATGATCATGTAATTTTTATTAAATATGATTTCGGGAGAAGAAACTGAATGCAACAACGTACTTCACAATATAAATTTTAAAAGAAAGTTAATTTTAGAAAATAATCTTGTGTAAGAATGTATGTTATATGTATATATTATAGCACTGTGTCTGGTTAGTTACTTTGTGTCTTGTTAGTTACTTGTTGAATTACTCGGATATGAATCAAAATATTCTCTAATATTTTGAAATATATAGTTCTTTAGAAGTATATAGTAACTAAATTAATTAGCGTGAAGATTGAGCTTTATTTCCAAAACAAAAAGAGAGTCGTAGGAATTTATGAATGGTTTTAAAGATACCAAATGTGTAAAATGAAGTATGTAAAATAGAAATATTTCGGTTTAGATATAAAATTGTAATTTCAATAAATAATAGCATATAAAGTTATTAATGTTAATTTTAATAAATCTGTCATAAAAAACATGGTTATGTAATTTTTATTAAATATGATTTCGGGAGGAAAAAGTGAATTGCAACGACGTACATCACAATATAAATTTTAAAAGAGAATTGATTTTAGAAAATAATCTTGTGTAAGAATCTTATGTTATATCTATACTATGGCACTCATGTCTTGTTCGTTACTTGTTAAATTAGTCGGATATGAATCAAAATATTCTTTAATATTTTTAAATATATAGTTCTTTAGAAGTATATAGTAACTAAATTAATTAGCTTGATCAAATCTCATACTTAATCATTCTACCACAAAATGTAGTTGCAAATATATGTAATTTTGAAGCTACAAACACTAACAATTTTCTAAAAGTTATTTTCTTATTAGAAAAATATATTATTGTTCAATCACATTAGTCAAATTTAAAAGTATATTGTACCATTTAACCCTTTATTTAATTTATTAACTAGAGATGAAACATATCATTTCATCAGATGAGTCAGATTTAAGAGTTAATGGTACATATTAAGCATTTAATTAATTGATTGACTAGAAATAGAAACACATATTTATTCAAGTAATATATTGTAACAAACTAACAAAACCCTTGTCTAAAATAGAAACCAACTAAAAATAAGGATGAATTTTTCATCTCCATCTCTTCCTCCCTGTATATAGAGAGAGGTTGCGCTTTGATTCCCTTCCGATATATATATTGATAAGAAACCACAATAAAAGAACATTATCTGGTATTACATCATAATGAACATTATCTGGTATTACATCCCGTGAGTTGAAATCTCAATCTTCATCGACCCGTGGGTCGTGTTTGAGTTAAAAAAATGGGAAAAGTATGAAATTGCACCCGGATGTTTGCAACAATTGGTAATTGCACCCATGATGTTTGTTCTTACACCCGTATGTTTACGCTTGTTTGTAATTGAGCTTTTCCATCCAATTCAGACAGTAACCGTTAAATCTGACCTGATATACCTAAAATACCCCCAGAACATATTAATTAACTGTCAAAGCCAATTGGTTCTCATTTCCACACACCCAACGTTCAAAGCCAATTGTTAAAGCCACACCAAAGTCTTTGAAGCTCCCAGGTCTGAATCAGCAAGTTTGTACAGCATGGGTGGTAAGTATGATGAATGCTCTTCTCGTTCTTCTTCCTCTTGGGCATCGAAGCCGAACATGACATCCATGGAACCCCTGTGCTACTGCTAACTCCAATGCCGTGCGACAACAGCGTGGACGAATAAAAATTTCGGTTGAGTGTTCTTTGCATGTCCAAGATACCAGGTAATGAAGTCAATTTCTTGTGTTAATTGCGGTTATATGACCGATTGGTCTACGGTGAACCAATTTGGGATTTTCTGAAACCCTAATTTCTTGTTACTACTATGAAGCCATCAAGTTCTTTGAAGATGAGTTGCAATTTCTTTGCTTGGGCAGATCCACCTATGTGTGTGTATGGAAGGAGATTCATGCCCAAGTTTATGTCAAAGGAATCCGAACTCAACAACCAAATTTCTGTGTTACGTAGCAGAAATCAGCAACATCTGTGTGTTATAGTGTTCTTAGTTTTCGTGTTTACTGGACTTATGTTGAAGATGTAGCTGTGTTTAAAACTTTTGTTGTATAGTGTGTACGTTATGTACGTTGTCATTCAGTTGTACTTGATGATTGTTTAATGAAGACATTGTAGACCCATAAGTTGTGTACGTTGTTATTCAGTTGTACCTTATGTTTCGTGTAGTGTTTGGTTTTCCACCCTTATGTTTGGCAAAAAATTGGTAAACGCACCCATATGTATTGACATACAGCATACAAACCAACCTGTTATCCAACAGAACACACAAACCAACAGAACACCAACAAACCTGTTTTAACCTAATATCCAACAGAACCCAACCTAACAGAACACACAAACCAACAGAACACAAACAAACCTGTTTTAACACAAACGAAGGTTCCACAGACCTAATATCCAACAAGATAGTATCCAACACAACTGTTCAACCAACCTAATATCCAACAAAATGAAGTCACCCAACCTAACAAACCTAATATCACTGCAACATCAGCGCACCGAACATACTACAAAATATCAGTGCACCTAACAAACATACTATCACTGAGTAGATCGTCGCCCAAACCGGGGTGAAGTGCGAGTACCCTGAACTGTCAACTTGGCCCTTCTTGTTCTCTTTGGAGGCTCCACATGCGGTTCTTCTGCTGCTTCCATATGTTCGTCGGCCATTGGTGGGCGACTTGGTCGAACACTTTCCTCCATTGGGGTCTGACTTACTGCAAAGGTGTCATCCTGTGGAGGCTGAATTGTTTCTTTTCATGCCCTTCATTTCCACTTTAAAGGTATGCATGATGATGATGATACACTTCCACTTCTTGCAGTATCGACTTAATTCTTCTTCCACAAATATTAATATTTCTGTTAGTTTATGTACATATCAAACTAATGCATAATGCTGTTCTTTTGGCTGTGCATTTGCAGGAAAGATGTGTGGTTCATGAAATTGGATCTTCAGTGGACTATCGAAAAATGACAGTGGTGTTGACTCTGCCCATAATCGTGATTCAGTAAACTTCCCTTTTACTGGAATTGGGGGACTGATATCCTTACATTGAATTACTTACAGGCTGAGCAAGGTTTCTACTTTGTTGGTAAAGACCGATCGGGTTTTCTTCTGCAAAAGTTCCATGAATTGATTGGGCGGGAGTCAGTTCCGACTCCACAAGAGGTAGAACTTTGCACTGATGGATGCACATATTTCCCTTTTGAAGAACTTTGCACTGAAATCGAAACTAAGAACAAATAAAACTTAGTCGCATGGCAAGAAATGTCTAATTGCCTAACAGAAGTATACTGCCACTAACCAGAGTTGGATAACTGAAAATTTCTTTATCAAACCAAAATGACAACAAGAAAACATTTCTTAGTTTTAAATCATGTGGAACTGATTTCTTTGTCATAACGCAAATCCTATTGCTTATCAAGATGAACAGATATGACGATAATGTGATAAAAGAAATTAACAGGTTGGTCAGGATTCGCAATCACTACCACAAAACAGTCAAGGAATCTTTCCTTCAATCTTCAGCATTTTCTCGCAAATGAAACATAAGCCATTACAGAAAATCCACTGAGCATAAGGATCCGGACCTTCAGTCGATGGCACAGAGTGAGAAAGTCGATAGCTGAAGATGCCGAATCGGAACCAGATGAATCAGGACGAGATACTTCATCGTTCGACGGAGAAGCAACGCCGGTTGTTGATGCCGGCGTGGTGGAGACCATTCGATGCCTGGAAGGCCTCGAGGGAGATTAGGTTTCTGTCGGGGCTTTGGGAATGAAGAGAGTTCTAGTTTGCCTTAGGGGAGAGGGAGAGTAGGTTTCAGTTTCACACGCAAAAGGTGATAATTTGTCTTAGGGGTAAATTGGTCATTTAACATGACATCGGTTCAAAATTAACGACGACACGTGCCCTTCACGTGACACTTGACGGGATTTTTTAACGTTGGGTGCAATTACCAACAAAACGTAGCATACGGGTGTAAATAATTGCGGCAAAAAACATATAGGTCCAATGACACAAAATTGCAAACATCTGGGGTGCAATTTCATACTTTTCCCTAAAAAAATTGACTCATACATATAGATGGTTTGTGTTTGGGCCACACGATTCCTGACACGACCCATGGATCGACCCAACCCAAAAATTGATACCCCTATTAGGGAATCCACAGTATATTAGGGTTTCTATATTAGGGTCTCCATGTTTAGGTATATATTGTAATAGGTAACAAATATATTCCTCCCTATAAGTTAGGTCTCCATGTTTAGGTATATATTGTAATAGGTAACAAATATATCCCTCCCTATAAGTTAGGATTATCTTTCCATTAGTTAGTATCATTCTTATGTATATATGTATGTACCTAGACAACTCAATATCAATACAATCAATCACAATATTCAATACCTTAATTTGGTATCAGAGCTTCCCTTCCTGCGGCTGCTCTTCACGTCTTCTGCAACTCCATGGCCTCCTCACCGAACAACGGCAGCACCTCCATCGACTCAGGTCTGGCCTCATCCAACCCTAGCCTTCCGGGCAACCTTGTGGCAATCAACGCCACCACACAACTGCCGCTCAAGCTTACTCCTGACAATTTCCCGATATGGCGTGCTCAGTTCAATGCATTACTGTTCGGGTTCGATCTCTTGGGTTTTGTTGATGGAACGAAACCTTGTCCTCCTGCAATGATGAATGATGACTCTGGCATCTCCATACCCAATCTGTCCCACATGTTGTGGAAACGTCAGGATCAACTTCTTCTCCATGCCATTATGGCATCCTCGTCCGAACGACCCATGTCGATAATCTCATCGGCCACCACTGCTCGTGAAGCATGGGACAAATTGACTCGTGCATATGCCAATCGTTCACGAGCTAGAGTTCTCACGTTAAAGGAGCGGCTTGCTACTCTTCGCAAAGGCGACAAATCTGTCTCGGAATACCTGCAATCCTTGAAGTCGATTGCGGACGATCTTGCTATGATCAACTCTCCTCTTGATGATGTTGATCTTGTTATTTATGCTCTTCAGGGTTTGGGGTCCGAATTTAAGGAGATTGCTGCTGTCATTCGTGCCCGCGATACCACCATCACCTTTGAGGAGCTTCATGATAAATTGGTCGACCATGAGACCTTTATCAATCGTCACTCTGCTATGTCTGAATCGGTGATTCCAACTGCAAACTTTGCACGCCATGCTGGTCCAGCATCGCCCCATTGGCAACAATACAAGCCCGTCACCTCTGTGAGTAGTCCTTCGCCTCGTCAAGCTGGTTCCTCTCGACGTCCAGCAGCTCGTGGCGGCACTCCCTCTCAGTCGCGAGGTACTCTCCCTGGTTTGCCTAATCGTCGAAACAACCAACCTCGCACCATCTGTCAATTCTGTGAGAAGCCGGGTCATTCAGCCAAGACTTGCTATAAGCTTTTCCCTCCTACTGAGATGGTTGCTAATCTTGCAACAAGTGGTCAGTCTCTCCAAAATGATTGGGTCTTGGATTCAGGTGCGTCGCATCATGTTGCCACCGATCTTGCCAACATGACTATTGCCTCGCCTTATGATGGTCAGGATGAGATTGCGGTTGGTGATGGCTCCGGTCTTCATGTCACACATACTGGTTCCGCTCTAATTCCTTCTAATAAGTCTGCCTTTAAATTATCTAATGTTCTTTGTGTGCCGTCGATGAAACAAAATCTCATATCGGTCTCGAACTTTTGCAAGACTAATTCGGTGTCGGTTGAATTTTTCCCATATCATTTTTTGGTGAAGGATCTGAGCACGGGGGCGCCACTAATGCGAGGACCTAGTAGTGGTGGATTATATTGGCTGTCTAATAAATCAAGCGTCTCTCCGATAGCCTTGACGTCCACTTCAAGCTTTACTGGTGATTGGCATGGGCGACTAGGGCACCCATCATCGCAAGTGCTTTCATTTATCTTGAATAAGTTCTCTCTTTCGAATAAGCATGCTCGCAATACTCCCTTATGTGAATCATGTCGTTGTATTAAAAGTCATAAGCTCCCGTTTTCGAGCTCTTCTATTACAAGCACTCATCCTTTGAAGGTTATTTTTACGGATGTTTGGGGTCCGTCTCCTATTATTTCGCTAGATGGTTATCGCTACTATGTTAGTTTTGTGGATCATTATACTCGCTATGTTTGGCTTTATCCGATTGCTCGAAAGTCTGATGTTGCTGATATTTTTGCAAAGTTTAAGCCGGTGGTTGAACGATTTTTTAAGCAACCTATTCGTGCAATCTACTCTGATGGTGGGGGTGAATTTCAGGCATTAGCATCGTATCTTGGGCGCCATGGCATATCGCATTACAAAACGCCACCACATACTCCAGAACATAATGGTCTTGCGGAGCGGCGTCACCGTGATATTGTCGAGACCGGCTTAAGTCTTCTCTACCATGCTCGTCTCCCTCAGTCGCTTTGGTCTCATGCGTTCTTGACGGCGGTCTACCTCATCAATCGACTACCTACACCGGTTCTCGCCAATCGCTCTCCATTTGAGCTTTTATTTCGAGCACATCCCAACTACACCAAGCTACGCGTCTTTGGTTGCCGATGCTATCCTTGGCTTCGTCCATATGCGAAACATAAACTAGCACCACGCTCGTCTCCTTGCATTTTTGTTGGTTACTCGTTAAATCAAAGTGCTTACAAGTGCCTTGATCCAATTACGATGCGGCTGTACATTTCCCGACATGTAGTTTTTGACGAGTCCACATTTCCCGGTCTCCCTTTAGCTATGCAGCAGGTGCCTGATCCACAACCAACTGCCACTATGCCGTATCTCCTCCAGCTATTCATTCCTGAATCCACTGTGCCCTCAGCTGCTCCTTCTACATCGGCCACGCCTCCACAACCTGCCTCTCCTGCAAGCAACGACTTCACCACGTCAAAGAACTCAGCCCCTCCATCGGTCACTGCAGTCTCGCCTGTCACCACACCCACGACCACCGCCACATCTCCTGCGACACCGCCTCCTCCACTACGCACTCACACGATGACCACCCGTGCCCAGAATAACATATTCAAGCCGAAACATCTGTACCTTGCCACAAAGCATCCAATCTTACCGACCATTGAGCCGTCGTGTGCCTCTCAGGCTCTTAAGGATCCAGATTGGCGAGTTGCAATATCTACTGAGTTCGATGCGCTACTCTCAAATGGTACGTGGGATCTTGTACCCCCTTCTTCATCACACAATGTTATTGGTTGTAGGTGGGTGTTCCGTGTTAAGCGTCGTCCCGATGGCTCCATCGATCGTTACAAAGCACGTCTTGTTGCGAAGGGCTTTCATCAACGACCCGGTCTTGATTTCAAAGAAACTTTCAGCCCAGTCGTCAAACCAACGACAATTCGCACAGTATTAACCATAGGTCTTGCTCATCTATGGCCTATCCAACAACTTGATGTGAATAATGCGTTCCTTCAAGGTACGCTTCATGATGAAGTCTATATGCAGCAACCTATCGGTTTTATCGATCCCTCGCGTCCACATCATGTTTGCAGACTTCATAAGGCCATTTACGGCCTCAAGCAGGCTCCCCGAGCATGGTTCAAGGAACTTAGCACCTTTTTGATTGATTATGGCTTCTCAAACTCTTTGTCTGACAGCTCCCTATTTGTTCTTCAGCGGGATGGTGTCACTATCTATTTTCTTGTCTATGTCGACGACTTGCTTGTTACGGGAAGTCATTCTGGAACCGTTGCTAAGTTCATTCAGGCATTATCTGATCGTTTCTTGCTTAAGGACCTTGGGCAGCTGAATTTCTTCCTCGGAGTGGAAGTCTTGCCTACGTCATCCGGCTTTCTGTTGTCGCAGCACCAATACATTAGGTAGATCCTTGAACGAGCTGACATGCTTGGTGCTAAACCAATCTCCACACCACTTGCCTCGACATCTACTCTTTATGTTAATGACAGTCCTCCAGCTGCTGATCCCCATCGGTTCCGCCAACTTGTTGGAGCTCTTCAATATCTGTCTATTACACGTCCCGATGTTGTCTTTGCTGTTAACTGTTTGTCTAAGTTCATGCATGCTCCTACAGTTAATCATTGGGCTGCTCTCAAACGTTTGCTTCGATATCTCAAGGCGACGATTTATCATGGCCTACACCTCACTCGTTCGTCCTTGCAGCTACGAGTTCTTGCCTATTCCGATGCTGATTGGGCGGGCGATCGCTCGGACTACAAATCTACTTCGGCATATGTTGTCTTCCTTGGTTCAAATCCAATCTCGTGGGGTTCTCGTAAACAACAATCCGTTGCTCGTTCGTCTACTGAGGCGGAGTACCAAGCTGTTGCTGCTGCAGCTGCTAAGCTTGCGTGGGTAAAGTCTCTCCTAAGTGAGCTCGGGTGTCCACTTCCTCAACCGTCCGCCATTATGTGCGACAACATTGGTGCCACGTATGTTTGTGCCAATCCCGTCTTCCACTCTCGTATGAAGCACATTGCGCTTGAGTTCCACTTTGTTCGTGATCAAATCTCCAAGGGGCGACTTAAGGTTCTTCATGTTTCCGGTGAGGACCAATTGGCTGATGTTCTCACTAAACCTCTTCCCGCGACTCGTTTCAAGCGTCTTCGCTCCAAGCTTCACGTCTCTGATGGATCCGTTCTCTTGCGGGGGCGTATTAGGGAATCCACAGTATATTAGGGTTTCTATATTAGGGTCTCCATGTTTAGGTATATATTGTAATAGGTAACAAATATATTCCTCCCTATAAGTTAGGTCTCCATGTTTAGGTATATATTGTAATAGGTAACAAATATCTCTCTCCCTATAAGTTAGGATTATCTTTCCATTAGTTAGTATCATTCTTATGTATATATGTCTGTACCTAGACAACTCAATATCAATACAATCAATCACAATATTCAATACCTTAATTACCCCTACTCAAAATTATGGTTATGTAATTTTTATTAAGTACGATTTTGGAGGAAAAAGGGAAAGCAATGACGTAATTCACAACATAAATGTTAAAAAAGAAATTATTTTAGAAAATAATCTTGTCATTGTGTCTTGTTGAATTAGTCGGATATGAATCAAAACATTCTCTAACATTTTGAAATATATAGTTATTTGGAAGTATATAATAACTAAATTAATTAGCTTGATCAAATCTCACATCTAATCATTCTACCACAAAATGTAGTTGCAAATATACATAAATTTGAGAGCTGCAGGTAGTAACAATTTTTTAAAAGTTATTTTCTTATTAAAAAAACATAATATTGTTCAATCACATGAGTCAGATTTAAAACTGCATTGTATTGGTTAATTCTTTATTTAATTTTTTAACTAGAGATAAAACATATAGTTCAATACTTCAATCACATGAGTCAAATTTAAGAGTGCATGTTACATATTAACCATTTATTTAATTGATTAATTAGAGATGAAACATTCTATTTAAAGCAATATCTTATAACAAACTAACAGAACCCTTCTCATTCTCCAAAATAGAAACCAACGAGAAATAAGGATGACTTCTTCTTCATCTCCATCTTTATCTTCCTCCTATATATATATACATAGGCTGTGCTTAGTTTCCCTTCGGATATATTGATAAGAAACCACAATAAGAGAACATTATCTGGCATTACATCATAATGGAGATCTCCCTTGCTTATATTCTACCTGTCTTCCTCCTCACCATCCCGTTTGTCACCTGCGATGACAATGTTCCGATCCCTGCAGATAAGGCTCTAGTGAACAAATGGTTTGCTGAGAATGTGCAACCTTTGGCCTTAAGAAAAGGAAAGATCGACCCTAACCTACAAGCAGCAGAAGATAATCCCAAGACAATCAAGGTTCGAGCAGATAGGACTGGAGAATTCAAGACCATCAAGGAGGCGCTTGATAGCATCCCAGCTGGTAATGACCAGAGAGTGATTATCTGGATTGGTAAAGGGGAGTATAAGGAGAAGATCAAGGTTGAAAGGACAAAGCCTTTTATCACCTTTTACGGCACACCAAAGGAGGAGCCAACACTTTCGTTTGGAGGAACAGCTGCTGAGTTTGGGACTGTGGACAGTGCTAGTTTGATCGTGGAATCTGATTATTTCGTGGCAGCTAATGTCATCATTGCGGTATGTTATGAAATGGAATTTCTATATATTATAAGAAACACACCATCATCATATAACCAACCTTATCTAACTATCCTATTTTAGAACTCGGCACCTCAACCGGATGGTGTAAGAAAAGGAGCACAAGCAGTAGCCATGAGGATCTCTGGAGATAAGGCAGCTTTCTACAACTGTCGATTCCTAGGGTTTCAGGACACCATCTGTGATGACAGGGGCTTCCACTTCTTCAAAGATTGTTACATCGAAGGCACCGTCGACTTCATATTTGGCTCTGGAACTTCAATCTATCTGAACACAGAGCTGCACGTTCTACAGGAGAAAGGCATGACGGTGATCACTGCTCACGCCAGGCAAAGCAATGAGGAGGATACTGGATATTCCTTTGTTCACTGTAACATTATAGGTGAAAGCACTGGTACTTTCCTTGGTAGGGCATGGATGGCTGCTCCAAGGGTTTTCTTCACATACACAGAAATGAGCAATGCCATTGCACCTGCTGGTTGGTCGGATGATAATAAGCCACAACGCGACAGGTACATATATACTAATGAATTTTAGCTACTAAGATAATATAAATATATAAGATCATCACTCTTTTACATATAAACTTATTTTTGTGCAGTACTGTTCATTTTGGTGAGTTCCAAAATAAGGGTCCAGGAGCAAATCCAGCAGGACGAGCTAAGTTCACGAAGCAACTTGCCATGCCAGATATTGAACGATTTATATCACTCAAGTATCTGGTTGGTTCCACATGGCTTCTACCTCCACCCAAGTTGTAAAATGTTTGACTCTGAAGAACTGTTACTATGGTGATCATTGCAATCTAGTCTACTACGAATTGGAATTCCTGATTTGATCATAAGCCACACCACCATCATTAGCAAGCAATAAAAATTCAATTTATTTATTGTATGATCATACCCAGTTTGTTCACTAAGGGGTACAGTATATTCGTTCAATCAAAAAGAAACATTTTTGTTTGAGTTATATCTGTGTTTTGTTGTAAGATCTATATATATTAATTTGACTAAATTGTATGCAATTGTAGCAAATAATTTGATGCATTTTTTTTACATCTAATGTCAAATTAATCAATTCTAATTGGTTTATGTCAAATATACAATTCTCATTCCTAAGTGGCATGCCATGTAAATCTCTTTAAAAGTTTCCAAGGTTTCTCATTCATTCTTAAGATAAGTTACAAAATCTTAATTATTTCTCTTTATTTCTCACGTATTTTTGTAATTTTGTGTAAAATAAATTTTATGTAATGGAATTTATACATTACCAAAATACACAATATTATATTTTATGAATATAAATTATGCACATAATAATCTTTTATATTACAAATTAAATAAATTAATTAAGAAACATCTCATACCTTATTATAATTTCATTTTAATATAAAATTGAACATGTTAACTAATAATAATAATATTAAAGTGAATCTTAACAATCTTATAAAAATATATGTTATATATTCATAAACTCAAATATATGTTTTTCAACTAACAAAGCATTAAAATAAATACATGTTAGCTATACTTTTTTATATAAGAATGTGACTTTACTAGAAGTTATAAAATTTAAGTTAAAAGTATTATATGAATATTAAGATACTGTTTTGCAATTTTATGATAAATATCTCTTAATATATTTTGTGAGTTAAGAAAATACAATAGTCTTTGTAACTTTGTATGATTACAATTACTAAAATGAATAACTACTAATGATTCTAACATTTTTATAAGCATGTACCACTAATAAAAGTCACAAAAACATTAAAAAAAAAAAGTTAATTAGCATTGTATCAATAATTATTTTTATTAATTCATGTATTTTCAATTAAGTTTATAAATAATTATACTTAATATTTTTATTATATAATATACTTTGTAGTATTGAAGCACATGGAGTAGATAATATTATAAAAAATATTAATAGTTTTAAGTTTTAATCTATTTTAGAAATATGCATAATTTTTTTATTATATAATATTAAATTAAATTTATCCTTAATTATTTTTAAAAATGAAAAATTAATATATATTAAATAATTAATATATATATTATTTAATATATGTATATATAATTATATTATCAGTTTTCTAGTTTTTAAATCATTCACTCTAGATGATAAACATTATTGTATATAATTAACAATAAAATAAATTAACCCAGGATACAAAGCTAGTTTCTCAAATGAACACAACAATAGGATTTATGGTTTACTAATAACAGTCATGGCCCTCATGGGTCCATATTGTAAAAAAATACATTCTTTTCAAAATTTATGAAAACAAATGGGGGAAATTTAAAATTTTTATAGAGAAAATACGAGTTTTTAGTATAACATTTGTCTTTTAAAAAAAACTATGATGCCAACACAGTATCACTTTCCAGCAGGGATCATAATCTCTGCATCTCTAATCATACGCTTTCTAAGGGGGGCGGCACTATGTAATCCCCCAAATAGCTTCTTCTTCAACGTCTCAAATGCATATTCCAACCTCTCAAGCTGCTCCATTGCATTTGCATTATACATGAAAAGTCCATAGTAAAGATCGAAGCTATCCCCAGATGTATTCTCCACTAAATTCAGTAACGTCTCGTACCCTTTTGTGTTAATCGGCGTCGACTCCAACTCCAACTTCTCCAAAACCCTACCGACCGTGTGGGTGACGAACTGCGATCTGGCTGCGTACTTATCATGTTCATCACAACCCATCTCCACCATTTTACATCCTTCACTTGCAAAGATGTTAAGAAACTTCTCACATCGAGACGTTCTTAATTTTTCGTTTCCTATTCGAACCCTATCGTATACGAATGCGAGATCGTTCCACCCGTTCTTACCACTCTCTGGCCCAAACATCGGGTGCGTACAAAGAATATCGAAATGAAAAGGTAAGTTTTGAAGAAACAAATGCATAGAGAACTCCTTCACTGAAAGCACATCAACAAAGAGAGTGCTCCTCTTTAACCTGTGCAATGGCAGTGACCTAAGAACTTTCTCTGTGGAGAGAATCGACGTGCAAAGAAGAATCACTTCCGGGTGCTCTTCGCAGAGATCATATGTGTCTGAGAAGAAAGAAACACCCATGCTTTGAGCGATATTGGAGTAGTCTGTTCGAGAATAAGCTAGAACGGTGTGGCCCTGACGAACGAAAGTTTTCGCCAGAAACTGCCCGAAATTGCCAAACCCGACTATGGCAATCTTAAGATTGGAGCTTTTATCAAATTGGTTGGAGACAGTGAATTTACCATTGCTTGCATGGGCAGACATGTATCTGAAATTGGATTAAAAAAAAAAATTAATTGACAAAAAATGACTAATAATTAAAAAATATACCAAATTTTGAGCGCTTAACCAAAATAAATAGAACTTGTTTTTTTTATAAAAAAATTAATGAATTGCATAGTAAAGTGCAAACTATGTTGATTTTTTTTCTTAAAATGTGATAAAATCACAAACGCTTTGTAGTATGAAAAAACTTAAAAACATGCTAATTAACCAACTGTGTTGTAAGCTCTAAAGTATGACTTATGAACTTTACCTTTTGGGTTTCAAATTCGAAGCTGCTAATGCAGAACCATTTTGATAATCCATGAATGTTGCTGCATAGTGCTCCTGCAGATTCTTCGTGTTATGATCAGCACGATATATTCGTTGCTTCCTCAAAACATCATGCAACCTTCCAAACAGCTCCTTTCTTAGATCTTCAAAGGCTAAATCCAACCTCTCCCACATCTCGACCGCAATCTTATCGTACATGAACAATTCGTAGTACAAATCAGAACTATCCCTCGAAGTAATCTCCACCAAATCAAGCAGCTTCTCGTACCCTTTTGTATTAATCGGTGTCGACTCCAAATGCAACATCTTTAACATTTTTCCAACAGTGTGTGTTATAAACTGAGACCTCGCTGTATGCTTATCATGTTCTGTGCAGGTCATATCGGCTATAACGCACCCTTCTCGAGAGAAAATGTTGAGGAAATCATGGCACCTTGAAATTCTTGCATGTTCATCGCCAATCGTAACCTTCTCATAAACAAAGAAGAGACCTTTGTAACCAAACTTGGCAATTTCCGGGTCAAACATCGGGTGCGTGCAAATGATATCGAAATAAGGTGGCAACGGCCTAAGCAACAATTTTTTGGGAAATTCCTTGTCGGACAAGACATCTACAAAGAGTGTGTTTCGCTTTAACCTCTGAAAGGGAAACGTTTTCAGCAACTTCTCGGTGGAGGTAATCGACGTGCATAGCAAAATTACGTATGCATGCTCCTCACATAAGTCGTTCGGGTCCCTAAAGAATCTGACACCTAACTGGTGCGCAACGTGGGAATAGTCGGGGTAGGAATGGGCGAGGACTGTGTGGCCCTGGGATGTGAGAATCTCAGCGAGGATTTGGCTGAAATTGCCAAATCCGACAATGTAGATCTTGAGCTTGTAAGAGGATTGTAGTTGGGTTGTGAGTTGGAACTGGGATTCGTAGGGCTGACCGGCATTAATGCACTGCATGGGGATGTGGTAGCGGCGCCTGAGTGACTGGGAGTTTCTAGGTGGGGTTTTGAAGGGGAGACACCCGAGAAAGGAGGAAGAACGATGACAGTGATGATGGTATGGGTGAAGAGAGAACGGAGTCACCGTCCGCCGGTGGACGGAGACCGAGGTGACCATATTACTGCTGTAAGAGAAAGGGAGAGAGCTGGCAGAAATGTTGAGATGACGAAGAAAGGAAGTTGATGTATATATATCGGTGTGGATAGCTAGGTGGAGTTTGACGAGCTCCTGCTGTATGGTGGCCGGCGTTTTTGTTTTCTTACTTAACTTCCGCAGTCTTTCAACAATGGCTGTGTTTTTTCACTTTGTAAGAATTAGAACATGCGTGTTTTTCAAATATATTCTATTCAATTACAGTGGTTTCTAATTAAGTAATACTAAGTATTCACTTTGTCAATAGAAACTAGCATCGGTATCAACACGTGACGCCACAGAGAAGAAAGTAAGGAAACGACTTGACTTTCAGAACAGATTCTTGAGCCTGAGTCTTTGTCAAAAGGTGGCTTTTGTATGGGGAATCGAACTTGCGTGGGTACCTTCATCTCTTGTCAATCAAAAAAGAAAGTAGAAATACAGAAGGGGTGGAAAGGAGGGAGCTGAACATTGAGGACCAGACCAGAGCATTTCTAAACCCACCAGACACCCACCATGACTAGACACCTGGAAGTCCAACGATTACTGCTAGAACAACATATTTCAAAGAAAAGACTAATGATAGTTTTGTGATGGGGTGTAATACGAGATGTCCAACAGAACACATAGAAGCAGGGAAAATTTGGAAGTGTCCTGCAAAACGGATCTCTTCATCTTTAGAAATCTAAAAGAGCTTGAAGAGCAAACCACCATGGGTGGCGAAGAACGGGGCAAACACAAGAGACTCCACTGCCATAAGCTTGATCAGGATGTTGAGGGACGGTCCCGATGTATCCTTGAGTGGGTCACCAATGGTGTCACCAATCACGGCAGCTTTGTGAGGGTCTGATCCCTTGGGTCCGAGGCTCCTTGCGTGATCAGAAGCACCAGCTTCGATATACTTCTTTGCATTGTCCCAAGCGCCACCGGTGTTGGACGCAGAGATAGCAATCTGCATTTCCCAGTTATTAATAATAAAAAATTGAGTATGCTTTGTGGTAGGTACTAGTTAACCCTATATATTTTACCTGGACACCGGAGACAAGTGAACCAGCAAGAACACCAGAGAGAGTCTCAACCCCAAAAAAGATCCCGACAATGAGTGGGGTCACCATGACAAGGGCGCCAGGTGGAATCATCTCCTTGATGGATGCATCGGTTGAGATCTTGACACAGTTGGCGTAGTCAGGCTTGGCAGTGCCCTCCATGAGTCCAGGAATGGTGTTGAACTGCCTCCTCACTTCCTCCACCATCTTCAGGGCTGCACTGCCCACACTCTTCATAGTCATGGCTGAAAACCAGTAAGGCAGCATAGCTCCAACAATGAGACCAATGAACACCTTAGGTGTCAAGACATCAACTGTCGTAATGTTTGCACGGCTAACAAAGGCACCAAAGAGGGCCAGAGACACAAGGGCAGCCGATCCAATCGCAAATCCCTGCAAGCTCAGAAAGAAAAAATATGTATTAAAACTTTCATTTTCACAACAATTGATTGTTGAAAATGAGGAGAATATAAATCCATGCCTTTCCTATGGCAGCCGTGGTGTTTCCAGCAGCATCCAAGGCATCGGTCCTCTCTCTGATTCGATGGCTCATCCCCGCCATCTCAGCAATGCCCCCAGCATTGTCACTGATGGGGCCGTATGCATCGATGGCCAATCCAGTGGCAATGGTGCTCAGCATACCAAGAGCTGCCACTGCAATTCCGTACATGGCTGCGAAAGTGAAGCTCACAAAGATGCTTACTGCGATGGCAAAGATGGGAATAATGACTGATTTGTAGCCCAGTGCAAGACCGAAGATGACGTTGGTTGCAGCTCCGGTGCGGCATGAATCGGCAACATCTTGAACAGGTCTGAAACATGACAGAACCGTTGTCAAAGAAATTGCTCGTTAAGATAGCGTAAAACTGTTACTTTAATATTAAAAAGAGGTGGATGAAGAAGAATATGATACCTATAAGCGTTGCTAGTATAGTACTCGGTCACGAATCCAATGATAAGACCAGCCCACAAGCCTACAGAGACACACAAGAACAGCTGCCTGCAAATTTGAAATAAACATTAGTCAATAAATTTTGAAAAAAAACATGATTTTGAAACAATGAAGATTAGTGCCAACCAGTTCTTGACGACTTTCTGGGTTCCAAAGTTGAAGATAGTGAAAGATTCAGGGACGGCAACCCATGTAACAAGGGCAATTCCAATGGTCATGAGGACTGTTGAGATAATAAGCTGCCTCTTCAATGCTGGCTCGATTTCGTTCACTGCGTTGATCTCGAAGAAATCAGTTGCAAATAATGTGGTGATAAGACATACGAGGATACCCACAGAGCTGACTATAAGAGGGTATAGCATTGCAGTCAACTCGTGGTTGATCCCGAATGATGAGATTGAAGCCACAACAAGGGCAGCGCATGATGCCTCAGCGTAAGAGCCGAATAGGTCTGATCCCATACCAGCTATATCTCCAACATTGTCACCAACATTATCAGCAATCACCTAAATTCAAAAGCAACATTAACCAACATGACTCTTTTTTATAAATAAAAAAACACTCTTGAAGTGCAAGTCCTTACAGCTGGGTTTCTAGGGTCATCCTCAGGAATGTTCCTTTCAACCTTGCCAACAAGATCTGCACCTACATCAGCAGCTTTAGTGTAGATTCCTCCACCAACTCTGCCGAACAGAGCCATCGAAGATCCACCAAGACCATAACCAGTTATGGACTCAAAGAGGCCACCCCAGTCTTCTCCATAGTAAATCTTGAACAAATTAATGGTGATGTAAAGAACCAACAGGCCATTTGCAGCAAGAAGGAAACCCATTACTGCACCAGATCTGAAGGCAACGATGAATGCCTTTCCGACACCCTTTCTTGCCTCCAAGGTTGTCCTTGCATTTGCAAAGGTTGCAATTTTCATGCCAAGGAAACCAGAGACCACTGAGGTGATGGCGCCTAGCAAGAATGACACGGTGCTGAAGACGGCGGTGGCAAGAGCCGGCTTGCAGATCTTTGTTGTGTCGAAAGTACAAGGCTGACTGCTTGTGCTGAATCCCTCGACAGAGCCGAGGAAAGCGAAGATTAAGATTGCAAATGCAACCATGAAAACACCCACGTACTGGTATTCCGTAAAAAGGAATGATGTGGCTCCTGTATCATGATGAAAACATCAAAAGTTACCATCTGTAAAAGAGAAGATTGTTTTTAAAACTAAAAGCAATGAACTTAAACAAAAACTCAGCGGCAACAAGCTACTTGTAGTGTGCTTCCATTCTTGATATGGCTGCTTTTTCCAATATTGAATATGTCCAAATATGCCTTGTTTATTATTAGTTTTGCGGAAATATTTTACTTTGCAAACTACATAAAAATTCTAAGGAATTGTCTTATTATTATATGAAGAGACTAACTTGTATTTCCGAATTAACTAAGCTCAAGTATCCAATAAAAGTTGTCAAAATGAGATTACCGGATGATCCCGAAAACCTCGTAACTATACATAGTCAGAGGTTTCTGCAGATTCGGTTCCGTTCTAACGTTACTGAATCGGGAAAAAGAGAACTGAATCGGGAAAAGAGGACAAAATAAAGAGCATAAAATATATTTTAGAAAAGAAAAAAGAAATATAAAAAGTGAGCACAAGTGAGCAATTTATTGCACCACTGTACGTATGGTAGCAGTCCAAAATTCATGATACAATGATAGGGACATTTAGACGCACGTGCTAGCACCATTGGAGGGTCAGAAAAAAGAGAAATTTATTATTCTATCCCTCATTTTATATCTATATAATGGCACAAAGAAAATTAAGTGTATTCTAATTTCTATATACACCTACTAAAACAAGGTTTTGTTCAATTTACGTTTAAAAAATTAATATAATTACAATGGTAGTTACTAAGTTAAAGAATAATACATGACAAAATTAATCATTCTGGGATTTAATAGTTAATATTTCGTGTAGCAGAATGAATTTTAAACTTTATTCAAATCTGAACGTTATTAAATAATTTTATATTATTTAAATTCTATAAATATTAAATATAATATTTATATTTATTTTATTATTATAATATCACCTAATCTATACATTCATTTTCTACACTATTCTAATTTCTTAGAACTTGTTATTTTCATCTGAAAATAATTGTTGCCAACCTACCGTCGAGAACAGAAGAAGAACAATATCCGAAATCACAAGAAACATTCACACGGCATTCCTCAATAACTTTCCAAGAATTAATTAAGATTCAAACCTTCGGAGATGGCGTTCTGAATTTCAGCGCACTTGATGACGACACTGGGGTCATTCACGTTCTCCTCCTCGTCCATGAGGTAATCGGTGTATCCATTCTTGGAGGTGTTGCCGATTGAGCTAGCACCACCAGGAGAGACCCTGACCTTTGAAACAAGGAGCCATTGGACCAGGGAGAAGACAATGCCGATGATAGCACAGACAGGGATCAAGATTTCCGTTCCCAGATCTGGGAGGATGGTTGAACCACCCATGATCAAATCAGATTTAAGGAAATTAAAGAGAAAGAAAGAAGATGAGGGTACGGTACGACAGCTACGGCGCCAAGGAATGGAATGGAATGGAGAGAAAGGGGGATTATATATATAAGACTTGGGCGAGAGGCATTCATGGGAGAAAAACAAACGATAGGGTGTGGTAGGGTGGACGCGGTTCCAGGAATGTCTCGTGAAAATGGGTGGATTTGCCAATTCAATTTTAAATTAGAGACTCAGATTGCCACGCCATACTAGAAAGCATTCTATAGGAGCACCGTAAAAAAGGGATATATTGCTTTCTATAGAATGTTTTCTAGCAGCAGAATATGCAGAAACCACGCTTTAGTATGTATGAAACACTAATAGATAATGCTAACCTGATTTGTTTCATCTGTTTACATCAAAAGAGAACCTTTCACTCTGTCTGAAATTGCATAAGAGGATCAAACTGCATACCCTATTCATCATCTGCTACTTAGCAAGTGGCATCTTCTTCCTACAGCAAAACTATTATATGTACAGGGAAAAAACCCAACTTACGTATCCCTCATCCGTGTTGGACGCTCCTTCCTCGAGCCTCTCCTAAGGTAGTCCGCCCTGATTCCCCACAGATGCTCTCCCACAGACTTCATATTAGGCCGGTCAGCTCGTGTGGGGGCTGCACAAGAAATTGCCAGCTCGAAGAATTTCATGAGGATCTCAGGGTCTACCACTTCCTCCATCCGAGAATCCACGAGGGCACCTACCTGTCCTTCCTCAACTTTCTCAAACGCCTGCAGTAAATAAGAACAAGATTCGGGCTTTGCAAATAGAATGCCAAACAAATTAACCAATCAAGCAATCAATAAAATGTTAGAATTTTTACCCAAATTAGGGTTACGCGCTCTTTGATGGGCCTCTTCAATTCGACCGGGCGACGCCCAGTAAGAATTTCAAGCAATAAAATACCGAAAGAGTAGACATCGCTCTTGGCAGTTAACTGGTGAGACCTCATATACTCAGGGTCAAGGTACCCAACCGTCCCTTTCACGGCTGTGTCCACGTGGCTAACATCATCTGAGTCCTCAGTCCCGAGCCTAGCGAACCCAAAATCAGCTACTTTGGCCCTCATTCTCTCTGTCAGAAGAATGTTGGACGATTTCACGTCTCGGTGGATGATTTGCTTCTCTGCAAAATCAACAATCTTCAGTTAGACCTCAAAATGTTTACAACTTTCACCTCTTACAGTACGTTTCTTTTTACCTGAGTACAAATGTAGGTAAGTTAATCCATGAGCAACGTCAATTGCAACTCCTAGTCGCTGATTAAAGTCCAGAATTTGACCCCGACGACCTACAATTAGTTACCATGGTTAATTAATTTTGGTTTCTACACAAAGTAAAGCAAAGAAAAATGCAAGGTAGAAAATATATATATATATATATACCATCCAAATGGGCCCTCAGAGTACCATTTGGTACGAATTCTGTTAGAATAAGACGCTCTTCTCCTTTATCAATATACCCGATAAGCTTCACCAAATTTTGATGGTCGATTTTGGACAAAAGCTCAACTTCCCTGCCGAATTGATTCCTCTGAACTCCAAATTGGTCCTGAACAACATGCACATCTGTGTTAGGATATGTGAAGCCTAATTAATTGAAGAGAACTGATGATGGAGGAAGCAAATGGACCTGCTTTGCTCGTTTTATGGCAATGGCTTTCCCATCATCTAGCTGAATTTTGTACACAACCCCAAATGCGCCTTTCCCAATCTTCATTGCAGGGGAGAAGTTGTTGGTTGCCTTAACAACCTGGTTGAAGGTGAGATGTATCGACCCAATTCTGTTTAGTTTTGGAGACATAGAAAATCTCGGGCTTTGGGGTGCATGATGTGGACTTGCTAGAACTCGGAAGGGACTTCCTGGAGGGAACTTCTCAGAGGTTGAATTCATATGATGAGAAGAAGATTCAGATTCCACTGCAATAACAATCACCAAGACAGGCATTATATAATATGTGCATTTCGTTCACCCCATATCGACAAAATTGAAACATTCCAATGAATTGTGATGGCAAGAGTTAAACCCATATGCTTACTTGAACTGAGGTCCTTATCAAGGACAGAGTGGCCAGAAAGTTTCTTTTTCCTAAAGAAACAAGGGCAGATTGAGAAGCAGCATAGAGCAAATATTCCAGGTCCAACCACCCCGATTTGCACCTGGATTGACCCTGAATTTCTACTCTTCCCATCTTCATCTAGTGGTTCCAAAAGCTTCCTTTCTCCATCAAGATGAAGGTTAACTGCCAAAACCATGAGAGAACAATGCTTTATTCATCTACATTCAGCCAAATGATAAAGTGCCTAGAGAGATGCATACCAGGTGAGAGGTCAAGAATGCAGAGATTATATCCTGGGAATTCCTCGACGGAGCAATGGTTTATGAAGTAAAATCTGATGGCACTACAGAACAAGCTTTTATCCACTAAATTTCCATTAATGAAGAACATATCTTGGCCTGAATAACTTGAATGGGCAATCCGATCATTGCCGCATTCCTTTGACTCCAATTCCAAATCAGATGCAGATATCCTCAGTAATTGTACGGAGAGTAGCAGAATAAATACAGACATTGACATGCCAATCAATTCAACGGACTAAACCCTAATTTTGATGGCGGAAAGTAATTAGATGCATCTACTAGTTCTCCAAGATGAAACCAGACAAAACAGAAAGAAATCTGGCCATTCATACCCTATAATACATCGTACAACATTCGAACAAGTAAATCTCCACCTCAATATCTATTCATCATACATATGCCTTGCAGTTCCAGCTCCGAAGTTGCAATCTTCAGGCCTCTGATGGATACAGCAGCCGAAGTTCAAGAGTATCTTCCTCACTTTCGATTTCTGGGAAACAAAACCGATAAGAAAGATTTATAGACAGAAATTTTACCAGGAAAGAGTCGGGAAAGCTCAACACCAGAAATCACCCTCGCTCACAAGCAATTCAAGTTGAGCTGCGCCTGGCTTGGCCAATCCCAATTTTCGTGTCTTTTGACTTTAGGGGGAGCTGTTTTGGACTTTGGCGTGTAAATTTCTCGATAGTTGTCCACAAAGGAGATGAAGTAGACGCAAAAGTTTTTTTAGAAAGTAACTACTATTAAATAAATTTTTGAAAAATTAATTATACAACAAAAAAATATTTAACAAAATTTATATAAGCTGTTTTTTATAACGTGCGCTAATTTAAGTAGAGTTTTTCACAAATGCTAGTAGGGATAGCATTTTTCCAAAAATACTAGCTATTCACGATTTTTTTTTTTACGTTTTTTTTTACTTCATCTTAGGGGTGGCAATCGCGTCGTGTCTAATTGTGTCGTGTCGTGTCTAAACATGTCTCGTGTCTAAATTGATAAATTTTAAATGTGTCTAAACGTATAAGTCGTTTATCGTGTCTAAACGTATAGAGTTGTTTAGACACATATGATTCGTTAAGGATTTATAGAAATTACCTTATTCGAAAAAGGGTTAATTACAAAAAAGTAATTATCAAATTTTGGTTATTTGATTGAATATTGAACCTTAAATTATAAATAATAATAAATTAAAAATTTCTAAGTAGACTAAAATTTGAGTATTTTTTTAATAATTAATTCTAATTAGAACTCATGAGTGTGGTTAATAGGTCACTTACTTTATTAGTATAAATTTAAGCCTAACTCAATTCATAGAAGTAACCGTGTATACGATTAGACACACTTAGTACACGACACAATTAGACACGATTAATTAATTGTGTCTAAACGTGTGTTTGCCGTGTATTTGCATGTTAGATGTGTTTAGACACGATTATTAATCATGTCTAAACGTATAAGAGTTATTTAGACACACTTATAAATCGTGTTGTGTCAGAAATTGACACTCCTATGTCTCTATTCGTGTCACATGAATACACGACACGATTAGACACGAATAGTTAATCGTGTTTATACAGATATCTGCAGATCTGAGGTGTTTAGACACAGTTATTAATCGTGTCTAAACGTATAAGAGATGTTTAGACACGGAATCCGTTAAAGTCAAAACCATATACGCTTTAAATCAGATCATGTCGTGTCGTTTAATCGTGCCGTGTCAGAAATTGTCACTCCTACTTCATCTCCAATGCCACTATATATAATTTAAAATTACCCTTCATGTACTTTTACAATTGATTATTCGATCCATTGTGCCTTCTCTAATGGCCCGTTCGTTTGATGGATTTGGCCCGGATTTGGGCTTACGGAATCCGTAAGCCCATGTTCGTTTCAAGGAATTGACAATTCCTTGGAAATGGAATCCGGGCGGTCCGGGCTTAGGGAATCCGGGTAAAAACCTCGGATTCCCTAAGCCCACAAGGGTCGGAATCCGGATTCCGCATCCAAATGACTGAATTGCCCTCGTGATTTTGAAGTAATTACTCCCCTGCCATCGTTAATTACTCCTTCAGGTGCTCTTCCTCTCCACAACGTGAAGCTCCCTTACTCCTTCATCAGGTACGGTTCCAATCCTCTTCTCCATCAGGTACGATTCTGGGTTCTCCATCTTGACGAACGTTTCTGGATTGTGGCCGAACCCAAAATCGCGTTTCTGGAGATCTCCATAACTCATTGACAGAGTTTTTCGTTCAGATTCTGCAATTTTAATTCACCGTACTGTTGAATGGATTCATCCAATCTCAGCTCGTTTCCCGGAGAGGAAGCTTCTGTAGATGGAGTCCTGAAGCAGCAGGAGCAAAGCCAGCTAGCTTCAGTCTTCGACTCGGTTCCTCATCAACCGCCGATTCTGATGATGTGAGTGCCATATTGATGAATTTGGTCGACATTATTGGTTTTCATTTCAAAATTGCTGAATTAGCTTCTTTCATGTTCATGGAGGCGGTTATTACTTTTCGAGCATTGAAAAATCAGTAAGACGGTATTACTCATCTTGTACATGGAGTTGTATTCTTGTAGTTTTACGCTTTCTCAAAAGAAAAACAAGCAAGCTCACTTATCCTTATCTTATCTGCAAATAAGCAAACTATACCCTGATCCCTTTAGATTGGAATAACATAAGCAAAGTTTTAATTATGGTGAAGGGAAGTGCTTTACAGATTTCACAGATTATAGAATCGGTGTTCTGGGCTCCACTATGTATATTGTATATATACATTTGTTTTTGCTGTGGATGTACTTTCATAAAAATAATTGCTACGTAGGTACGAGCAATTCTTGAAAGAAGGGAGGTTACTAGAGGTAGGTCTTGGTCTTCTATTCGAGTATTTTGATTCAATTGCATAATTGCATTATTGACTGAATCCACTTGTAACTTTGTGTTTCATTAAAATTGAAGCTGACTGTGATAAAACATTCGAATGTTTGCTTGATTTATTGCAACTCAAATTGTTGGCTTGATTGTGTTGGCTTGCTTGATTGCCTTTGATTTTGTTGGAGAATATAATGCAGGGAGCTTGGGTTCTGAAATAATCCCTCAAATCTCTTTTGATTTGGTGTTTGAGAAGGAGTTTGAGCTTTCTCACAATTGGACTGGTGGAAGCGTGTACTTCATGGGTTACAAATCTGTATTAGAGATGAATATCTGGTGATTCTGATGAAGATGATGATGAAGAAGATGAAGAGGCTCCGAAGAAGGTATTTTTCCAGAGTCTATAAAAGGGTCAGCTAATACAAAATGTTCCCTTAATTAATGATGTCCTTTTGTTGAACAGCCTGAAGTGAACAAGAAAAGACTCAATGAGTCTGCAGTGAAGACCCCTGTTAACAAGAAAGCAAAGTTGGCCACTCCTTCAAAGACAGGTAATGTTTCTGCTATTCGTTGTGTTGCTAAGTTTATTTTCAGCATTTATAATGTCGAAATGTTTAATATTTATTTTTGTGTAGATGTCAAGAAGGAAGTCCATACCGCAACTCCTCACCCCAAAAAGCAAGGGAAGACTCCTGTTGGTAACAAGACCCAATCCCCCAAATCCGGTGGTTCTGTCTCCTGCAAATCCTGCAAATCCGGTGATTCATGGATCAATATATGTTCTTCATTTTGTTTTATTTATCTTCATGGATCTTGGAGGACATGATTATTGGATTCTTGCGATATATGTGTTTAATTTAAAGCCTTTTGTTTGAGCATATTATTTACTTGTAAAATTTTATAATTTGAGGACGATGTATTGTCGTGTAGTACTGGAATGTTATATTGATGTACTATGACAACAATCTTATTGGGACAATCGTCTTACTGGAAGTCATGGCTGCCCACGGATGCAAGAAGGTATCTCTTCTGATAAACAACTGTCAAAAGTAAATGGAGAACTATATAGTAACATATTAACATCATTTTTACTCCACAACGAAATTGCTATTTTTAATCTTTTATGGTTAATTAGAATTGCTTCATTAATAATCCCTTCATGCAACTATGAATAAATGAGTTTCTAGATGCACTACTGAAGGCGAAACTGCACATCGAGTCTCGTTTGAAGACTTTGAAGGCACAATGGAGTATTGTGTATGACATGGTGTGCAGAGATGAACAATGTTGGATCCATGATATCAGATTCGTTAAGGGAGACGGTTTCGTTAACAGATGCAATTGACAAACACCTACCGCTGGTGGATGAAGCGGTTCGTAGTCTTCCCGGTGTCACGAGGAAGGATGTGCACAAGGCTCACAGTCTGTTCTTCACTAAGGAGAAAAGTGTCTTGACATTTTTTTGGATGGCGCCTGCCAACCGGCTCGAATGGTTGCGGGCAATTAAGATGTAGATTTATCATAGTTTCATCGGATCGACATGTATGTATAGTTTTGATTAAGGACAAACCCACGTTTTGTATAATGTATGTGGTGACTAACAACATTTTGTATTATGTATGTAAGATGTATTATGTATGTGGTCATGTTTACATTCTTTATTTTTTTAAAATATAATTAATAAATTGGTCTTTTAAAAAAAATTAAAAAAAAAAAATTGTTTTTAATTTTTTTTTTTTAAATAAACGTTTTTAATATTTTTAAGTTTTATAATTAATTAATACAAATTATTTTTATTATATACTATACATATACAAAGAGGGGCAAATATGTCATTTTACCACATTCCATTCCTTTTCCGTACACAATTCCACCAAAGAAACAACAGAATTCTTTATTCCGTTCTATTCAATTCCACCAAAAAAACAACTTCATATTCTTAACTCCTATTCTATTCCTTATTCCCAATTCCTATTCCGTATTCCGAATTCCGTCAAACAAACGCACCGTAAGTGACAAAGCATGGATGTGATGACATGCTTGTCTGTTTTCATAATAATCTGTTCTTTTTTATTTTCTCTTAGTAGAGCTTATATAATATATGTTTACTCATTTTGGGTTCCTTCAAAACATTCCCCTACTAGCGGCATAGCAATTTTAAAGTATATGTACTAATGGTAGTGACATTGGAACATATTATTCAATATATAGTAGTTTTAAATTATATATAGTGGCATTGGAGATGGAGACAAAAAAACGTTTAAAAAAAAAATAAAACGCCACCCCGGTGGCGTTTTTCATAAAAACGGTACCCCTACTAGCGGTTTTGGAAAAACGCTACCCCTACTAGCGTTTTGTGAAAAACGCTACTCAAAGTAGTGCACGTTGTAAAAAACGCTACCCCAGTAGCGCTTATATACATTTTGCTAAATATTTTTTTGATATAGTTACTTTTTCAAAGAAGTTACTTTTTAAAAAACGTCTATGCAACAAAACATAAATTAGAACACTAAAATTAATTAAAACATTTTCTTATATCTAAGACTCGCGAGAAATTTTTTAGTGTAATTACACATTTTTTCATAAAGTTTGAGCTAAATTTAAAATTTCTCTTTAAAATTTGAAATTTTAGTTATAATGTTTGGACACGATTAAAAATCCTTTCATTGCCATCCAAAAATCGTTTATTCTAACGGAATGAAGATCATGCATCAAGCACATGTTTGTTTAATGTTTTAAAGTGACCAAACTACCCTTCATACACATCTTATTCTTCTTTCTTCTTTCTTCTTCAGCTCTCGACAGATTTCTAGGACACCCAAGTATCATCTAATCAAAGAAATTGGAAGATGGACAAATGCAGCAAGTCGTAGCTTACCTTCTTGGGAGTAGAATCCATGGTCTGTGATGAAGCAGATATGGACACGAAACGCTTCTTGAGAGGAGAGAGTCTCGCAGGATGGAGAGGGAATTAATTATGTTTTGGGAAAAGAGAGTGAGAAGATAGGAGTTGTAGGTCAGCGCCACTACCGGGGTTTGGGACAGCAAGAGAAAGAAGAAAGAAGAAGATGGGTATGGAGGGTAACTTGGTCACTTTAAAATATTAAACAAACATGTGTTTGGCACATGATCTTCAATCTGTTAGAATAAACTGTTTTTGGACGGCAATGGAGAATTTTTAATTGTGTCCAAACATTAGGACTAAAATTTCAAATTTTAAACATTAAGGGGGAATTTAAAATTTGGCTCAAAATTTAGGGTGAAAATTCGTATTTTGCCCTTTTTTTATTTTCAAAGAAAAAAACTAATTATTTATTATTATTTATTTTGTTTCATATTTTCAATAAAAGAATTATATTACAAACTCTTATTTTCTCTATTGATTTTCCAAAAAAAAAATCAGATTTTTTTGTATTTTTAAAAAATCATTTAGTTTTTAAAATCAGGACAAATCATGTGTTGTCACATCATTTTTCGTCATTATTTAACGGAAAAGTTAACTGAGGTAGCTATTTGTACCTTTGTCCAAAGTTGAGGTGGTTGATTTTGAAAATTCAAAGTTGAGGTAACTATTTGTAAAACTGCCAAAGTTCAGGTAGCTATTTGATATTTAACTCATTATTAAATAATAGGGAAGAATATGAAAAAGATGTAATATGTTTGCCTAATATGTAAGTGATGCAACTTATTTTGGGTTGTTGGTATTTGATATAGTATGTTTGATTTTGTTGTTTTCGGATGAAACGTGACTGATTCCGTTCAGATATACCGTTAAATTTAGTCACGTGAGAGACACGTGATTGCTTGCTTGAATGTTTTCAAAAAAATAATTTTGGAATTCTAGAATTTCCCTTGCTTGTGTTTCCCTCCAACGTCTAGTCCTTACATCTTCTCTCCCCCGTCAGAACCTTCTTTCCCTCTTCTTCAGATCTCTCTTCCCCTTACAGCTTCTCTCCACGATTGAAACCCTAAAGGTGGAAAGGTTCATCCTCTGCAAAGGTAATCTGCACTCCCCCACTGTGGAAACCCGTCAGACTGAACGACGCAACTGATTTTACGAATCGTCTAGGCCCCCTGTTTATCGAAGGTTGCGTTGTTGTCGTACCCGCGTAAAAGGGTGCGTTGTTTCTGATAGTGTCATTAACGTTGAATCACTCACGAGCAGGTAACTTCTCTAGCTTCGATTTCCTCTATAAATTTGTTTTTTACTGAAATTCTGTCGTGTGATGTTGTCATTTCTTGAAAGATGACGGAAATAACGTTTGTTCCTAGGTTAGTATGTTTACCGTTTCTTATAGTTGAATGATTTTCCATGTAGTATGTCCATGCGATTGATGAATTTCCATTTTGCATAATGTCAACTTCAGGAGATGGCCCGTGGATTTTGAAAATCCATTGTAAGAACAAGTACGGGAAGAAGTACCCCCAAGAATTCCAACAACAAGAAGGGTCAAACTGCAGACAAGGAAGAAAACACAGGTTTTATGGTTGATGAGTTATCAAAATTTAGAACAATGTTTGGAGATATGTGCTAACTGTTATGTTGTTTACACATAGGTTGAGCGTTCGCCTGAGAAATTTGTTGATCTTGAAAGTAATGGTGAAGGCGTTCGAGTGACCTTAAGTGCCCCATAACTGTTAGAATGCAGAGCTCTCGTGGAAGTTAATATGTCTTTGCAAACAATCACCCCAAATAAAAAAAAATGATATTGAAAAAGTCGACGTGGTCAAGGAGTTTTCTTCGATTCAATTCAAGAAAGTACACTAAATTCCCGACTCAATGAAGATGTTATATCAGCTGGAATTAGATGTTGTCATTTTGATGTGTTTTGGTGATGGATGGTCTCATTTTGACAAAGAGTATTAGATGTTGTCATTTTGATGAATTAGGGTTTGCTTCCTTGTTTTTGGTGAACTTGGTATTGTGTGGTGGTATTTTGTAAACGTGAAAGACATTTGCTAAGGTAATAAATATGTGGTTTTGTTGAATTTGCATGGGTTATGTGTATTTTGTGTGACATGTTTTAATGTAGAGATGAAATTTAATTCGGTTCTGGTGGAAAAGTTTTTCCTTAGTTAGGCATAACATATTACATCTAATTTCAAATATTTCATAAACGATTTTCATCAAACACCAACAATTACAAAAAGTAAATTCTCTCAGACAAACACATACACAAACATCATTAACCTACAATCGTTCCGCAAACTTAACTACACCTAATCCACAAGCTTACACACTTCAACTCATAACCAGTTCTATGATTACAACGAGTACCACAAACACTCCAACAGCAGTAACCACATCATTTCCCTTCGTCGGACAACACCAACTTCAACTTCGATTTTGGAATGCATTATTTCTCAGAATTTTGTTACGACTCTCCTTCCGTAAGTGCGTATTGAGGGTTCACACCATTCAAAATAGTGACAAACGTGGTTCTGCAATCAAGTTTCTTTACTATAAAATTAGGGTTTCGAAGAGAGTTTTGGGAGAGATTTTCAAATTGATACTACAATTACGGTTAAAACCCAAAGAAATCGGCAAACATACTTTATAATTGGGACACTCATAGAACATTCGACTAAAATTATTCCATGTTGAAGCTGGTTTAGCATGATTGGTGAACCCATGTCGTCGTTGTTGGTAGAGCATAGAAGGATGAAGACTTCGTTCGGTCAGGTACGAAGATTGGAGATGCAAGAATGAATGAGTAGAATAACTGCTATTATAATATCAATGAAGAATGCATCAGATATTTCACACTGAACTAGGTCACGCGGTGAAGAGATGTTCACAAACTAATAAGCATATCATAATATTATAAATATAAAGATTAAGTACAGATAGCTTTTTTTAAATTTTATTTAAAATTAATCACTAAACTAACCCACATATTCTCACTGAATACAAATAAAACACTAATCATTAAGTCCTACTTAGTTTATGGTACGACCTACTAATTTATTTATTTTCCACTAACTCGAATGTTATAAACTTATAATAACATATTATTCTAATTTTATTTAAAATTAATCACTAAACTAACTCACGTACTCTCACAAAATACAAATAAAACACTAATCATTAAATCCTAGTTAGTTCATAATACGACCTATTGAATATTTTTTTTCACTAAATTCGAACTTCAATATATGGTATGCACCAATTGTTAAATAATTGTATTATATTTTATTTTAATAATTAAATTGTGGAGCATTTATAGTAATTGTTTCTTATTATGGTTATGATGTTTAATTTATGAAATAGTTGTAACTATATTTAAATATATATTATTATTTTATTAATATATAGAAGAAAAAATGTACTAATACAATCAAAGCTTCAATTTTTTTTGTAACTCAATTGTATTGAAGTTAGAATCTTGTAAGTTGTAATAGTTGAGTTACTTTTTTTTTTAAATGTTCAATATTTGATTTAAGGAGATTAGATTAAAATATGTATTTAGAATACGAGTATACATAAAAAAAATATTGTGGTTATTGATATGATTAAGGTATTAAAAAAAATATACTATAATAATTTTAATTATAGTGTATAGTTTTTTAAAAAAAATATGATACATAATATGTTATTAAAAATATGAAGTACTTATAATATTTATTATATTTGCGTCATTATAACCCCTAATTAGATCATATAATTCAAAAGGTATTTAAATTATATAAGTTATAATTTTTGTAATAACTTTTTTTTTTATAAAAAATATTGGTATTTTAGTTATCACACGTATGGGTGAGCAGTTCCGGGTACCCTGTAAATTTAGTGTTTTTCGGAACCTACCCACTATTTAACAGAGTATTTAAATTTGAAATTGGAACCTACCCATTAAATTTTGGAATCGGAACCTACCCGGAACCTGTTTGTACAAACGGTTTCGGGTACCCTGTTAGGAACTTGTTTCTTTATTATTTTTTTTAAAAAAACGGTCTGGTTCAGTTCTATTATTGAGAATGATACATTCTTTAATATTGTCATTTCATTCACATTTACACAAATCTCGTTAGAGATCACAACTTTTATTACAATTATCAACATCTGCGCATGAATGTTTTTCAGGGTGCTCTCATTTTATTTCTTTAGTTTTTTTAATAATATATATAGATATATAGAACCGGTTCCGATTTCGGTTAATTTAGGGTACTAAGATAAGATAACTGGAACCGAATAAATAAGTTTTTGGATTTTTTTCTCCCGAAATATACCCTATTTTTTAAAACTACTATCAGGAATCTACAAAGTGTTAGTTCCGAATAGGTTATGGATTCAAATTGGTACTTTGCTTACTTCTATAAATTATAATCACACATACCTACCGGAGTCCGGGCCGGTAATAACAAGCCGCCTCCTAAATTCCAGTCAAAAAAAGTATTGGAGTCGGGAAATAACGGGTCAAAAAAAGTTTGCTCTCTCTATTCGTCCCTTCTTTCTGTTCTTCTTCCCCCCGCCGACGAACTGGTATATGGCTTCTCGCAGAGTCGTCAAGGTCGCAGGCGTTTAAAGCTCAAGGTCTCTGAGTGCTCAACTCAGAGAAATCTACGTACGTGGTGACCTCATCTTAAATTAAATCGAACTCGGATGAATGTAATTGTATGGAACCAAAACAATTTCCAATTGGCAGACACAACTAAAACATAAAATTGAGTGTTATCTCTTATTCGATTCGAGGTTTTGGCGCGGTGGAAAAGACAGAAATAGTAGAAATCTCACAAGCTTTCTTATTTTGTGCAGAACTTTGATTTTCATTCGTGTCACTGTTTCTTCCTTTTTTATTTCTCTCCCTCGCTGTTTGAACCGCATCTTATCGTTGCCATGATTGAGCTCTGAACCAGATACTTGTTACATGCTTATGTAGACAATGAATAGAGGAGCCGGAACAGGATTGGGTAGTGCAAGTGGGCCAACGTCAGCTGCAACAGCAGCTGCTGCACAGAAACAGAAAGCTCTTTTGCAGAGAGTGGAGTCGGAAGTTGGCACTATTGTTGACAATTTTAACCATATCGTCAATGTAGCCAAGGTATAAACTATAACACCCTATCTTTTCTTCTCCAAATAATTTTTTTATCATTTGAGTAGTGATTTCTGCAGTATGTAATGAAGTGGCATGCAAAACTGTGTGATTTTATTGTTGGACAAGTAAAATTGGGTTTGTTTTTTCATTGGTGATTGAGTGTCATGAGATGAATGATGAACCAACTATCAATGTGGTCTATGTGAGCACTTTAGCTCTAGAGTGAGTTCGATTAAGAAATCATATACAGGTAAGGGAAATGATAAATGAGTGTCCTAAGCCATTTTACTCGACAGACCTGCTCATACCCTGTAAATTGTAATTGATCTAAACCGATGCTTTGTATATCTTCTGGACTTCGTATCTTGTATGCAATTCTTTCTAACTGATTGCACAGTTACCCCTGATATCTCTTAAATGTGGCTAGGACCTGTAAATGTAACTGTAACTGTGAAGAGGATAGCCTGGTGTTACCTGACGAAACAACTCAAACAAGTAATGTTTAGCTGAAGTACTTGTGCAGTTCTTAAGGTTCGCTCATGAGTCTTTTCATGCAGAAGGTCATAGTCATGGTGGTGATTTTTTAGATAATTTTGCGGGAAAAATAATTTTCTTTTTGGGTCCTAATAATCCTTTTAGATAGTGCTGAAGAAGTACTTGAATCAGTTATAGAAAGAGGGATTGTGTTGTGAACCTTTCTCCTGGATGCTTTTATATTAAATGTAGTAAAGACCTGTTTTCAACACTTACTAGTGAACAAAGTATTTTCAGTGAACCAGTAATACTTGTTAAGTGTAAAATAGTGACCATTTTGAGAGAAGGTAACTGTGAGTCAAGTCACTATCCTCTTGGAGAAAACCTGCTGATGTTCTTGCATATGAGCTCATTTTAGAGCTTCTTACTATGATGAGAGACAGATAAAAAGTACTTAGGAAGATTCTTCTGCTTCTGGATTTTCAAAGTCTCAGCAAAAAAATCAAGTGTAATATCAAAAGTTACAGTGATAATGCCGACTGCAGCGGAACTAACAATATTATCACTCTTTTCAGCAGTGCCAGTAAATGCAGCTTCTGAACTGGAAAAAAAAAAGGTTTTGAGTAAAGCCAGTTAGATATCTGCATAGGAGTCTGTTTGTTGCTATGGTCGTCTGTTGAGTTTTATTGGACTTCCTACCAGCTTAAGTAGTTGCATAGAGATTTAATTGAGATTGCTGTCTTACTTAGTCTGTTCTTGTTTTCATTTTTAGAGGAACTCGGAAAAGTTCCCTTTCAATGGATCGTTTCAAATTTTTAAAATACCGAAACTTTCTCAGTGTAGATGGAGGTAATCGCAATAATATGCAGTAATAACTGCAACACTTGAGCCTGAAAGCATTAACTGCATGGAAATGAATTGTTGTTTGTGTATTTAGCTTGAGATTTTGAAAAATTGTCACACTATGATACCATAAGCATTTTAAATGCAAACAAGCATAATATTATTCTCCTGGAAATTGAACTTTGTTGTAGGTGAATGATCCCCAAGTCAGAAACTCACAGGAAGCTTTCATGATGGAGATGCGTGCTCCTAGAATGGTTAGAAAATCTATCCCTCTCCCTGTCTCTCTATCTCTCTCTGGTGATGATTAATGATTGATGGTTAACACCAGGTGCAGGCAGCTGATTCTCTGCTCAGATTGGTATCCGAGCTGAAGCAAACTGCCATATTCTCAGGGTTTGCCTCTCTGAACGATCACGTAGATCAGAGAATCGCCGAACTTGGTGATCAAGCAGAGAAAACAGACCGACTGTTGTCGAGGATTGGAGATGAGGCAGCGGCCAGTCTGAAAGAGCTTGAGTCTCACTACTACACTTCTGCACAGAAACTCAAGGTATGACAATAATTGTTTGATGTGAGATCCCCCCATGGGAAAGGTATTTTGTTGATGGGAAGGCTGTTACTTTTTGTGTGAGGAAAAGTATGAAATTGCATCCGGATGTTTGCAACAATCGGTAATTGGACCCGTGATGTTTGTTATCACACACGGATGTTTGTTATCACACACGGATGTTTCTGTTTGTTGGTAATTGGATTTTTCCGTCCATTGTCGTTTGTTGCCCGTTAAATTACCATCACGTGTTGTTCATGTGTTTTAAACATAAATTGATATACCTATAAAATACCCCGGTCACTTCATGTTGATAAAGTCTCAATCTCTTCCAATTTCATTTGCGTCTTATCCATCGGTTCCTCCAAGGTCCGTTCTTCGTATCCTCCCCCAGTGAAGACGATTGCTCCAAGGTCGTAATAGCATGGGTGGTAAGTATTCTGAATGCTCTTCTCGTTCTTCTTCACCTTGGTCACCTAAGCCGAGCATGACATCTGAGGAACCCCTGTGCTACTGCGGTCTACAAACCTGTGCGAGAACAGCTTGGACTATGAAAAAATTCAGTCGTCTGTTCTTTTCATGTCCAAGATACTAGGTAATGAAACCAATTTCTTGTGTTAATTTTGAAGATATGGCCAATTAGTCTACTTAGAAAAAATTAGGGCTTTTTTGAAACCCTAATTTTTTCTTACTACTATGCAATCATCAAATTCTTTGAAGAGGGGTTGTGATTTTTTCGTTTGGGCAGATCCATCGATGTGTGTATGGAAGGAGAGTTATGACCAAGTTTGTGTCAAAGGAATCCGAACTGAACAATTAAATTTTTGTGTTACGTAGCAGAAATCAACAACAGTTGTGGGTTATAGTGTTCTTACTTGTTGTAGGACTTATGTTGAAGATGTAGATACGTTACAAACGTTTGTTGTATAGTGTGTAAGTTATATACGTTGTCATTCAGTTGTACTATATGTTTGTTGAATGACTACTTTTTGGACCCACAAGTTTATATAATACTCAGTTAAGTTGTCTTTAAGTTTGAATATGTATGAGTATTTCCACACTTAAGTTTGGACGAAAATGGTTAAAGCACCCAACTGTTTCGTGAAAGGAAAATTCAAGTAAAAACACATTATCAAACTGAACATTCAACACAAAACGACCTATTTAGATAAATATTCTAGTTCTACACAAAGGTTTACCATACAAAATATTCATCAAAACAAAGTCACTGAACCTACCATCCTACCACAAAACATCACTGAACCTAACATCACAATACAAAACATCACCGAACCTAACATAACACAAAACATCGTGGTGATAACATCCAGCTAGACAAAGCAACAACACAAACAAAAGTATTTTCATTGAGTAGATCTTTGCACAAAACGGGGTGAAATGCGAGTACCGTGTACCATAGTATTCTTCCTTGTTTTTCCTGTTTTTAGTGGTTGGGGAGATAACACTAATGCCTGACAACTTGATAATGCTAGGGCAGTTGATCTCACCCTCACAAAGTCATCGTCTGACTCTATGTTGACTGGGGTCGCCTTCGATAAAAATGGTCGTCCAACCTACATAACCGAAAATGTTGAAGATGTTGTCCATATCTACATTAATCGTAAATCCCGAATTTCCATTCTTTTGGTTTGCTTCTTCTCAATGTCAACTTGGTATTTCTTGTTCTCTTTGGAGGCTCCACATGCGGTTGTTCTGGTGCCTCCATTTATTCATCAACCATTGGTGGCTGACTTGATTGAACAGTTTCTTCCATTGGGGTCTGATTTGTTGCAAATGTATCATCCAATGGATGTTGACTTCCTAATTCGTCGGTGTTCAACTTTTGTCGAACAAGTCCCCTTTATTTCTTTGAAACCTAAAAAAGGAAATGTTTATAATATATACGATAAAGACACTAATTTGAATGCGTTAAACGAACGTACCTTTCTTTTCGACGCAGTCGCCTGAGACTGTTGCGTTGCCACATCTTCTGTCGCCTGACTTATGCATCTGGATCCTACACCACTTGTTGTTCCCCATGTTGTGTTGATCCAGCAATGTTTGACATATGACATCCTCTCTTATTGTGACCCGTTTCATGGCAATGTTCGTCACCTCGTAAGTTTGGCCACTGTTCTTGTTCATTATTTAACCTAACAAAATAAAAATCAAACTCATTACCATATGAACAAATTTTGCTATAACAACAGCAACAACAATCAATCTGAACGGAACAACATAGCAATGTCGAACGGAAGAACATAACAATGTCGAATGGAAGAACAATCAATCGACTTGCCCTAATCAGAACTAATTACCTAGCAATGGAAGAACATACAATGTCGAACGGAAGACAATGGAACTCAAAGACACGTGCGAATACAATGGAACAGGGCGGCTTACCGAAATCGACTACGACGACGAGCACAATGCCGAAGACAGGGCTTGCAGAACCGGTCGGGTTGAGGTTGCAGAAGCTTCTAAGACAAAGCTTTTGAGAGGGCGGGTTCAAAAAACAGGGTGGGTTCGGAAGGAAGAAATGACAGTTAGGGTTTTCACAAGGAGAAGAAATCGAAGAACATGGGTTTCGGTCATAAAAGAAGAAGAATTGGGAGAAGAATAGGAGTGATGCTTCAGTCGGATATTTTGGGGAGAAATAAACTGAAGAAAATGTAAAGGTGATAGGATGGCCTGAGGGGGTAAATTAGTATTTTTTTTCATCGCATCCTTTCAAAATAAATGACTCCACGTGACACTTAACGGAGATTATTAACGTTTGATGCAATTACCAACAAAATAAAACTTACGGGTGTAATTAATTGCGGCAAAATGAAACATACATGTGCAATTTCATGGGGAATGTATTTTGTTGATGGGAAGACTTTTACTTTTTTTGTGAGTAATAATTTCAATATATTAAAAAAATTATAAATATACATATAAAATTAAAAAAAAAGTATTAAAGTTTAATAACTTATTAAGAAAATAAATAAATAAAATAGAAATTTTAAAACATGGCATGTTACTCGAGAGAATTATATGTTTTTTTTTGGTCATTAATTTATATGTTTCTCATATATTAGATTAATTATTTAGTATTAAAATTTTTATATAGGTAATCCATCATACAGAATCCGCACACGTGGATTCAAGTCACGACAAAAATTCGTTCAAGAGTCAAGACATTTACTTTCTTCTTTCTTTTACGTTAGAGTGATTCATTTATCAAAATAAACGTTTTTGGACTAACGGCTCTTCACCGTACACGTCTCCAATGACGTACGAGAACTACGAAAGATGATAAAGGGTGATAAATATCACTTTAATCTTAATATCTATCTATATATATTAATTTGACTACAACTTCTATAATTATGACATATAAGCTTTTGAGGTGTTGAATTGTCAAAAACAAACATTTTCATTGGTTGGTTAATATTTTTTGTAACCGACGATGACATGGATTTGTCATGCGTACCAAACTCTAGAATTCTTATGGAGGTTCTTATTTCTTTTCACGGTACGTTTCATATTTTATCTCACTTTCATATTTATTATTTTAATTTTTTTTTATCAATTTATTACTATTATTCTCATAAGATTTTTTTTAATGTTTTTTTTACAATTAGAGATTTTTTTAATGAAGATATAAATTTATATATTTTTTAATTTATTATAATTAATATTATAATACTATAAACTACTATTCTATTTTATGAAAGAATGAATGTATGTTAGATTTCTTATATTAGTATGTGCAGTTTTAAAAATACATTGATGATACATTTTCTAAATATTATATACAATTTTCAATTTTTAAAAATAAGTAATAACTACTATCAAATAGTTACAATTATTAAATATGTATATTTAATATAATGTTCAGAATAAATATATGATAAAAAAATAAGTTAAAAAATATGCATTAATATTATATTAATAAATGTTTTTATCATTTTTTTTACCAACCCATGTTATTATTCATTATATATATATATATTATCAAACTCTGAAATAAAAAAAGAAGCATCATATTCTCTTACACTTTTTGTTGTAGTATTTATTAATTTAATTTTTACTTTTAATTATTTTGATATTCTTATTATACTCATAATTATGGTATAATGTAAATAATAACTTTAATTTTCATAACAACTTATAATTATTTATCATAAACAATTTAATCTTTATAATAGTAAGTTTTTCTTAATTTTTTTAATATATATTTAATTAATAAATAATTTAAAAATAATTATTACTATTAATTAAGAATAAATTTATAAATAGTAATTTATAAATTAAATCTATTACTTGTCGTGCAAAAGCACGGGAAAGATATCTAGTATGTATTAATTTGGTTAGGATGTATGTAATGTTGACAAGTAAGCAAAATGAAATTTTTTAATCAATTCTATTGGTCCACCTAGATTGTATGTTACAATTGCTTATGTGACATCATTTTGTTGTATAAGTGGATACTTTAAAATTGCTCTAAAACACCACATTGAACCTTAAAAACCGTTTAATTTTTATCACATTTATTACAAACAAAAAATTAGCCAATATTTTTTTCAAGCTTAGTTTTTCTCATTTTTAATTAAAATTCTATTAATAATTATGGATTTTTAATATGTTTTTTTTAACAAATCTATATTTGTAGGGTTTAGGGTTGTAATTCAAAATAGATTCATTAGGGTTTTATTAACTTTTTAAATTAACAGTAATAAATTACACAAATTTAATTATGAGTATGTTTAAAATATAAATTTATCATATGAACCAAAATTATAAAAACATAAAAACTACATGACAATGATAAAAACATAAAAACTAAGTTGAAGAGAATGCATTAACACATTAATGTAAATGTTTATACAAATTATAATATATATAGATAATAGAAATACTTTCAATTTAAACAATTAAAAAAATATTTAATAGATAAATGCATAATGGATACCTATATATGTTTTTGCCAGAAAAAATAACAATATATTTAATTATATTTATACAAAAATTTAACTACACCATAAATTATCGTGAACTTAACTATAAATGTTAACAGTTTTTTAAATATATAATAAAAATACTTTAAATGTAAATAGTTAGAGAACATTTCATAGATAAATGCATAATGAATAACTATATATGTTTTTGCCATAAAAAATACCAATATATGTAATTATATATATGTATATATATATATTTAACTACATCATAAATTATGTTGAACTTAATTATAAAAACATAATAAAAAATTAATTAATTTTGAGAAAAAACACTAAATAACATCTAAAACTTCAAACATAAATAACATGTAAAAATACGAATTTATTACTAGTATGCCGAAAATAATTTTGAATTAAAACATAATATCATAATTAATAAATACAAATATTCAAAAAAAATTATTTTATTTGTTAATATAATATGATATCCAATGCTCAAATATTTATTATGTGTGTATGTGAAATTTTAATTTCAAATAACTTCAATTACCTTTAATATTAAAAAAACATAAAAATAATTTTTAAATATTCTTACAATAAAAAAAATATATTTTATTTGTTAATATAATATCCAATGTTCAAATATTTATTATGTGTGTATGTGAAATTTTAATTTTCAAATAACTTCAATTACCTTTAAATATTTAATATATATTTTTGCAATAATTTCTCTCCATCAATAAATTGTTATGTTAGTGTTAAAACTTTTAAAGTCAACACATTAACCATGACGAGTATAAAATTAATCTTTATTATTAAGAAAAATCATGTATAAAATTATATATTTGATATTTTATAACTATATATGTATATATATATATAATTATTTTATGCATATCTAATTTAAACTAAATAAAAAGTATTATATTTAACTTACTGCGCAAAGCGCAGAACATATGTGATATGTCTAGTTTTTAATATTTAAGTTAAAAATGTTTTTTTAATATTTAAAAAGAAAAGGTTCGATCCTTATATTTGAAAATAACTTGAGTAAATATTATTTTTTAAAATGTTTAAATAATAGAATACTTTTATAAATATAATAATTTAATTCTTTAAAACTTTTATGTATATTAAAATTGAGCTCTAATTCGATTGAGATTCAATTATAACATATAAAAAATGTTTCTAATTGTAACATTTTTTTAATTATTCTACTATTTCTATAATTTTTAAAGTGTCTTAAGTTAAGCTTGAATTAAAGATTTAAAGGTAGAGAAAAACTTGATTAATTTTTAAATATTAAGAATCAAATTTTTATCTTTAAACATTTGATTTTTTTTTTAAGATTCTAACCCTAAAATTAGTTTATAAAGTGATATTTAATTTATTCATCCAAATATATACTTTTGGTAGGCTTGTCCAAAAAAATTGATTCGACCGAACTGGTTCTAGTGTAGTCTGGTTTGAACCGGTTTGGTCGAACTAGTTTCAAAACTAGATCAGTTTTTTAGGGTTCAAGTAAATCAGTTCAAAATAGTAATTTCAATTCAGTTCGAATCGACTCGTTTTTTTATACTGGTTTATATAGGCTTGGCCAAATAAACCGGTTCGGGCGAACTGGTCTGGTCTGGAACTGGTTTGGTTCGAACCGGTTCAGCCGAACTAGTTCCAAAACCAGACCAGTGTTTTTTGCCTTCAAATAGAACAGTTCAAAATAGTACCAAAAATCCAGTTCGAACCGGTTCGACTCGACTCGTTTTTTATACTGGTTTATACTTAAATTTCAATCAAACCACTTTAAACCTATATAATTTTAGAACCGGTTTGAAGCAAAATTAACTAAACCGCTATAAAATTAAACCAAACCTAGATATGTTTTCAATAAACCAAACCTAGAGATATATTGGACTTTCGTATGTTGATGTTGGACAAGATTTTAGTCGGTTGTGGAACAGATTTTCAATCGGTTCAATGTGTTTTTCAGTCGGTTCAGTGTTTTTTCAGCCGGTTCAGTATTTTTCAGTTGGTTCAGTATTTTTTAAGACGGTTCAGTGTGTTGGACAGAATTTTCATCCGGTTTAGGTTCGATTTGAACCGGAATATTTCCGAACCAAAATTGATATTAAAAAAAACAGACCAGAACAGTTCGAACCGGTTCTGAATCGGTTCGAACCAGACCAGTTATTTTTTCCTTAAACCAGACCAGTTTTTTTAGAAACAGAAAAATGTACTGGTTTTTTTCAAAACAGACCAGTTCAGTTCAGAACCGGTTCGGGGTCGAACCGGTTCATGAACAAGCCTAGGTTTATATTTAAATTCAAATCAAACCACTTTAAACCTATATAATTTTAGATCTGGTTCAAAACTAAATAAACCAAACTGGTTTTGTGGATAATTAAACCACTAATAAACAGATGTAAATGTGTCGAATCCGCAGCCAGCCTCCTCAGTTTGTCACTTCCAGCTTGGATTTGCAGAGATTAATGTCGTCGTCGGAGAAGGAGAAGCCTACTGAGACTGAAGTCGCCATGCAGTCGGATTCTGCGGAGAAGATGTCCTGCATTTTCTACAAGTTCATGGTTGACTCCATCATCCAAGATAAAAAGCTGGTGAGTGAATTCCACCTTGTGCAAACCCTAATTTCGATTGATACGAAATTTCGATTGATTGAGCCACAAACCCTAAAGTAAGTCGTTTCAGTTGAACTCTATTGATGATTCTCTTTACCTGTCTGTTTAGCTAGATGCCTTCTTTTTGATCCTTGGAGGCCTTCTTTGTGTAATTGTTCTTCCAATTTGTTGTAGTGTTCCAGTAATCCCGTGCTTAGCAAACTTTTGACAGAAGAGCATTATAAGGTGTTGGAATATGTACTAAACATGCAATAGTTTAGGGCACAACATTAAACATAATTAAGTTACCTGCTTGAACAATCGACTTAGCGGAAGCGGATCTGTCTGAGGTTGGGATCACGGTCTGCCAGACGGGAGGTCACGCCACGGGTTAATGGGCAGTGACCTAGGTTTCCACAGCTACTTACCTCAGTCTAAACTATAGAGCGGCAGGGCACTGTCATCGTTGTTAGGTTTTCCAACCATGAGCATCCCTATACGTATAGAGGGAATGGTTTGGGCCAGTATCCAATACTGGGCTTATTAGAATGGGCTCCCACTAATAGGCGACTCAATCCCCCAAAACCAACATCTCTCACTCGCACAAAGAGGGGGGGCTCATTCATTAAGCCAGCACCAGGAGAACTAATACTCATTATACAGTAAAGTCACATACGAGGAGGTAGCAGTCGTGCGACCGGCAGGCACAACGAGCAAGGTGCTGTGCATCTGTTAGGAGTTGCAGCGACTCGCGGATCTCACACCATCAGTGGAATTGTGCCCTGCACCCTTGGTCATGTAATCTTTCTCTAGGTCTGACCGCACAAGGATCTTTTAGACCTATACATGTATTGCGCCCATAACCGCAGCCGACGCCGCAGTTGGTGGCCACCTAGTGGACACAATATCGAGTCAACTCACTTTTCTAGAATCGGGTCCAAGGTACTTGTAAGCGCACCCATCGAGAACAGACTAAGATAGCAAACATTGAACCGAACCTCAAGTCTCTGTTCAGAGTAATGAGGGTATGTACGCGGCTTTTACGCAAAGAGCCCTGGGTCTCACACGACTCCGAGTTAAGATCACCTCTCAGGTCATACCCATGGTCGGTTTGGGGTGCGCCGCGGTACGGAACGCGCGCTACAGCATATCTACTCTCCCACATAGCATATGTCCTAATGCTGTACAGATGTCCATCAGACACACAAAGTACCTGAACCAAAAGTCACAAAGACTCCCATCCGACCCCTGAGTTGGTGGCCACCTATGGACACAATATCGAGAAGATCCCATGATGACCATCCTCTTCCCACAAAACCATCAGCACAATTCAACTCGCTTTTCTAGAACTGGGTCCAAGGTACTTGTGAGCGTACCCATCAAGAACGGACTAAGATAGCAAACATTGAACTGAACCTCAAGTCTCTGTTCAGAGTAATGAGGATATGTACGCGGCTTTTACGCAAAGAGCTCTGGGTCTCACACGACTCCGAGTTAAGATCACATCTCGGGTCATACACATGGTCGGTTTGGGGTGCGCCGCGGTACGGAACGCGCGCTACAGCATATCTACTCTCCCACATAGCATATGTCCTAATGTTGTACAGATGTCCATCAGGCACACAAAGTACCCAAACAAAAAGTCACAAAGACTCTCATCCGACCCCTGAGTGGATTGATAAACCATAATCTGTCGTAGTGCGAAATTAGATAGTTCCCAACACAAAGCCCTTTCCGGTCATCCCAACAGACTTCCAGAACTAGGAACTATCACCAGCCTCACCTAGCCACAAAGGCATAGAAGCTATCACCCGTGTGAGAGGGTGATCTAATCCACTTTGACATATTTCAATAAACAATCACAGTAAGAACACACAAAACACTCAAACTGTGAAAACATGCATACTCAAATATAATTTAAGTTAAAGAACATTGTATGAGAAATAAAATCAATGAAGTACATCACTAAGTCTACACAGTCCTAGAGACTACACATGCCTCACTAAAGACTCATATTCAAGGTTGGAGAGACGGTCCACAACCATCTCATCAGTAGACAAGTACTTCAAACTCATCACCTTGTGTCTAACCACGTCTCTAACATAGTTTCACTTGATATCTACTTGTTATGACTTGTAATGATACTTGTGTTTATATATCACGGAGATTGCGACTCCAATGACTTAGCAATCAATCTGGAAGTCTCTTCAGCCATACAACCAACTGAGTGGTCCACACAAGACCCACAAATTTATCTTCAATGACGATCAACACAATGCGCAACTGCTTCTTGCTCATCCACGATATGGCGCCATCAGAGAGCAGAGCATATCCGAGGTGGGTTTTCTCTCCTCAAAGTCACCACCATAGTTCGCAATGTTATACCTAGTCATCTAGAGATTCTCGGATCTCTAGCAAGTCTCTAGCAGAGAGCATGACGATGCCCTTAAGATATCACATGATCCTATTTACTGCCTACCATTTCTTCAATCCGGGTTCAGCTTGGTACATATATACCATGCCGACTGCATGACAAATATCAGGTTGAGTACACACTATTGCGCACATCAGGCTTCCGACTGCACTTAGCTACATAATTTATTTATCTGGTCCATATATCCATTTTGAGAGGTTGATCAATGTAAACTGGGGTTTCAATTGGTTCGCAGTTACTCATGTTGAACATTTCCAACACTTTGTTTAGCTTTCCTCTGAAAGCCACAACTGCCTCCTACGGTGATCTCTCGAGATCTAAATCCCAAGGATGTGCGCCGCCTCACCCATGTCCTTAATCCCAAACAGAGAAGACAATCAGACCTTTATCTGTGTGAGGAACTCCAAGCTATTTACGGCTATTAGTATGTCATCTACATATAGAGTTAAACACAAAGTTCGGTCCATACCCATTTGGCGTACACGCATTGATTCTCATCCATCAAGAGAAATCCATTTTCCACGAAAAAATCATGAACTCTGCGGTATCACTGCATAGCGAACTGTTTCAGACCATAGATCAATTTGTGAAGTTTGCACACTAAGTGCTCATGGTCTTTTTTTTGCACAAAGCATTCATACCGCTCCATATAGATCTCTTCTTTTAACTCACCATTGAGGAAGACGGTCTTAACGTCTATCTAGTGCAGTTCCAAGTCTAGACTCACTCCAATAACCATAATATTAAGAACCCATTTAGCTCTATTGGTCTGTGTCCTCTCGAAGGTCGACCAGTGCCCAAACACAGTTCTTCCTTATAGATTTAATCTAGTCCAAAGTGTTCATCTCATCTTCCATTACTTTCATCCATTCTTCTTAGAAGGTTCCATTGAGAGTTTTCTAACGTTTTACGACACAATAACCATATCGTCAGATATTAGGGTGTTTAGTTCTCCATCACCTTCGAATGCATATCGTCGGGAGGAAAACGTATGTTCTAGCCCACGGCCTAACAACTCACTACTACCAGGGTATGACCATGATCACTCCCACTGAGAATGAGATCCCTAATGCTCCCATTGTCAACAAGATCATCAAGAGCAGAATCTGTTCCATTCGCTTTAGCAGACGATGAATCCGGCAGACGACGAATTGATTCATCATCTGCGGTTTCAACTCTCCCACTCGAATTAACAGGTGTCTGCTCAACTTGATCTTGAATCTCATATAGAGATCAATCCAAATCAATCTCTCCCTTCCTAGGAAATTCGTTCTCTACAAACGTTACGTCTCGTGATTCGATCTCGGTAACACTCCCACTGTCCTGCTCGGCTATAAACACATAACCCTTGGAGGTATCAGAGTAACAAAAAATACTCTTCTTTCCTCTAGGTCCAATCTTTCCCAAACTTATTTGAGAAATCATGGGTGTAAGCGGCACACCCCTATGGGCGCATATGGTGAAGTTCCAAAACTTATTCTAGTCCAAAACTCATATGAAGTGGAGTTAACCGTCTTTGTCGACACATGGTTCAGGATGTAGGCATCAGTCTCCAAAGCGTTTCCCCATAAGGAAATCAGCAATTGAGTCTGAACCATATCGACCGAACCATTTTAAGGAGCGTTCTATTGTGCCTCTCTGCAAAACTATTTTACTAAGGGGTGTAGGGGATCTTCAACTGATGAATGATCCCTTTTTCATTACATAAACCGTTAAATTCCGCTGAAAGGTACTCTTCTTCCACAATCAGGGTGGATGACCTTTACCCTCCTATCTAACAGGTGTAATCATCTGTAAATGTAATGAAAATTTGCGCTCCGTGCTGAACCCTAGCACTAAGAGGGTCACAAACATCAGAATGGATGAATTGCAAGGGAAATTCTGCGCTAGTGCCTAACTTAAAGGCATTCCGGTGGAATTTTCTACTAGACAACTTACACAAGTAGACGACTCCACTTGTGGAATGTAGAACAGCAAACCACATTGGGCTAGCTGTTGCATTCTATGTTGACCTCTGTAGTCAAGTCTAGTTTGTCTTTCATTCACATCGCAAACATATCCGCGAGTAGAAGAAAAAACATGAAATTATTATTGTTGCCTGAATCCAAATCCGAAACAATAAATCCACCAGAAATAATACTAAAGCCAAACGAAGTTGAGCCTAAAAATAATTGGACGGAAGATTCATGAAAAGATAATATAAAACCGAGTTTCATTAATCCTAAGACTGAAATAACATATTGGCGAATTTACGGAGCATAGAGGATATGACATCAGACTAAAACTCTACTGTCGCACAAGCGCAGCTCACGAGTTCTAATCCCTTCGACTTCAACACGAAAGTTGTTGTCGATGTACATCCACTTAATTTCACGCGGGACTCTGGCACTCTACGAAAACGTTACGATCCTTGGCGATGTGATTTGTCGATCCTGAATTCAAAATCCACAAAGGACATGACTGAGTCAACATATCTGTACTAGAAACACAAAGTTCACTAATAGCCAATAATACATTTAGGTCGGATCGATTCAGAACATGCCTTCAAAAAGTGTACCCACTGGACACAGTTGGAGCATTTCCTGTATTTAGGCTTCTCGGCCTTACGCGAACATTTTCGCGGTGTTGTTTTCGGAGGAGTCCTTGAGTTCACCTCAGTCTTTGTCTACTTTGCCTTTAATGCATTTGTGCCATCGCACTGTGCATTACTCCTTCGCCTTCAACGACTCTTTTTTGGTCTAGAGGATGGCGTCACACGCTCCTAAACCTTAGGTCCAACGACCTTGGGTCTGTCCTCTACAACTCAATGTGCCTTCAAACGTGTTCAAAGGTATTGAGGGCCTTAGAATGAGTTATTTAGATTTTCATATGTTTCTAGGAGTTAGGCAAAGAGCGGATTACGACCTGGATTTGCTGCTCATCGGTCACTGACTGACCGTTTTCCTTAAGTTTCACAATCATGTTGGCCATATGCCTCAGATACTATCTCGCGGAGTGCTGAGGATTCATCAGGTATGAATAAACTTAATGTTGAGTGAGGACAACTAAGCAGTCGTATAGAACCATTTCTAGCCTGCAAAGAATCCCACATCCCTTTAGCTGTGTGTTAAGCTCAAACTCATCCACCGTACTCAGCATCATGGCGCACGTCTCAGCATCATTAACCTCCCACTCAAATGGAAAGTCTTCTGCTAATTCATTATTCCAGAATCTGGTCTTTTCATAATCTTTTTGATGGGGTTGATGGATTTCTACTTAGGACCATTTTTATATGCTTTCTCCGAATTTTATAGTGCCCACCATTAAGTCTAAGACCTTTGTCCAACTAAGCGATGGTGTTCTACATGGCAGACTAATTTCTCTAACTAAAGGGAATTCTAATAGGATCATGGAGACACAAGGAACAATGTTCTATTGCATGTAAAAAGACAAGTCTCAGACCAATAGGACAGACTTGAGAACATAATTAAACCCGGAGGACAACTCTAGTTATGCCGAGAAGCACTCCCCGTCTCTAAGCATGTCCTAAAGTTACTACTATCAATCGAAACACAGTTTATACCAACAATCCTCAAAGGACCAGAGTCGAACATATCACACTAAACCAAAGTGTTCGACTGTTACACAAAACAATTGTCCTAGAATTATTCAAGGAAATTCGGAGAACCTCGCAGACTAACTGACTGGTTCACACTCAGGAACATTTTACTAGGTGTAGTTCGTACTCATCCAAACTTCTGAAAGGTTACTAAGGACAATCCTAAAAGTTTGCTACCTAGACTATGCCATAACTAGATCTCCCTACCAAGGTAATCTATCCTATGCAAGTAAGGTAACAAACACACATACACATACATATATATTGATACCTTTCAAAAATAAATTGATTTAGGGCTAATTTGTAATTTTCAAAATTTTGAGGACTAAAGTCACCCTAACCAAAAGTTTGGGTATCAAAATCACCATGAATAAAAATTTGGAGACCAAAGGCTCAACAAATAAAAATTCAAGGACTAAAGTCTCAACAAATAAAATTAATTAACATGTTAGACCAATTTCACACACTATGTTGGGATTTCAACAATCACAACCTAGTCAATTCTACCAGTCATGGAGTCAAGAGTCAATCAAATAAAGTAATGCAAAACTATCCAGACATCCAACATAAAGCAATATAAGACTCTCCCAGCAATTTAAATTGGTCCAACAATTAATTAAATTAACCCAAAAATTATTTATGAAAGGGTCCATGCATATTTACCGAACTGAAATAAACCACTAGGACTCACAGAGAATCCAGGATCGACACCAAATTTGTTTCAGGCCAATTCAGGTGGCCAAGGGCCTCCGAATTAGCTTAGATCGGTCCAAACAGCACAAAACCATCTAAACTGGCCCAATCAGTCGGTCTGAACCGAACCGGTTGGCTCAAACCGATTGGACTAGACCGGTCTGATCGGCTCAAACTGACCAGACCGAATCGGTTTACACAGACCCAGTTCCATCGAACCAGACCGATCCGATTCACAGAGAACCGGACCGGTACTGTTCTTCTTCTCCATGGAGAAGAATAACAGTGGCTGATAGGGTTTGGTAACAATAGCAGCCGCAGCCACCAAGGGTCCACGGCGACTGGCCGCAACCACAAAGGCTGCGACCAGTCGCAGGGCCACAGCCACGAAAGTTGCGGCCTGAACCGAACGTGGCCGCAGCCACCGTGGCTGCGGCCGACCTGAGCATGGCCGCAGCCATGGTGGCTGCGTCCAGTAGGGGCTGAGCTGCGACCACGAAGGCCGCGACCACCCCTATTTTAGCCTCGTTGGGGCTGAGCTGTGGCCATGAAGGCCACGGCCGTCCCTATTTCGGCCTCGTTGGGGCTGAGCTGCGGCCACGAAGGCCGCGACCGCCCCTATTTCGGCCTCGATGGTGTTGCTTTTCCCGATTTCGATCCCGTCGCGGTCACGATGACGTTGTGGGGATTTTCCTCTTTGAATTCGACAATTTGGAAACCAACCTACTATGACTCTGATACCAATGTTGGAATATGCACTAAACATGCAATAGTTTAGGGCACAACATTAAACATAATTAAGTTACCTCCTTGAACGATCGACTTAGCGGAAGCGGATCTGCCTGAGGTTTGGATCACGGTCTGCTGGACGGGAGGTCACGCCACTGTTTGACGGGCAGTGACCTAGGTTTCTACAGCTACTTACCTCAGCCTAAACTGTAGGGCGGCAGGGCACTGTCATCGTTGTTAGATTTTCCAACCCTGAGCATCCCTATACGTATAGAGGGAATGGTTTGGGCCAGTATCCAATATTGGGCTTATTAGAATGGGCTCCCACTAATGGGCGACCCAATCCCCCAAAACCAACATAAGGTTTGTCTCAAGTTCCCTTATCTAGCAAAACTCAAATTGTTTTTTTTAATCCACTCTGAATTAGCGTGTCAACATTTATCCAACATGATTGAACTCACGTTCGTATGTTGGTTATGGATTTCAATATATTTTTCCGGATTTCAGTCTGTTTTTCAAACTTCAGCATTTGGACCGGATCAATTCAGGCTTTGAACCAGATCAATTCTAGTTTAAATCGAACCGTAAGCAGACCAAAATGGTTAAAAAAAGACCAGAATAGTTCGAACCATACCTGTTTTTTTCCAGTGCAACATACCTGTTCTTTTAGTAAGATAAAGAAATATTGGTTTTATTAAAACTAGACCAATTCTCATGACCGGTTTGGGGGCGAATCGGTCAATGAACAAGCCTAACTTTTGGACTAATGTCTCTTCACACGTGTCTAATGACGTAAAATATCCAGAAAGATGATATGGGACTAATGTCTCTTCACACGTGTCTAACAACTTACAGTTGTTGTGTTTTTGATTCCGGATGTAATGGGAACACGTTCGTTCCCCAATTTTGTGAGTAATATACGAAGTTAGTTTGGCAAAAAAGAAGAAGCTAATATTCAAGAAACGTTTTGGAATATACATACGAAACTTGAAAAATTTATTTTGTAATAATAAAAATTAGAGTCTGAACAAATAAAACTTAGGCTTGTTCATTTAAACCAATTTGTCTGAACTGGTCTGGTTTGAACCGGTTCGGCCGAACTGATTTTAAAACCAAACTAGTTTTTTAGGTTTCAAGTAGACTAGTTCAAACTAGTAGTTTCAATTCAGTTCGAATTGGTTCGTTTTTTATACTGGTTTATACTTAAATTTAAATCAAACCACTTTAAACCTGTACAATTTTAGAACCCGTTTGAAGTAAAATAAACCAAACCGGTCTGAAATTAAACCAAACTTAGAGATGTCTTCAATAAACCAACCCTAGAGATGTATTGGACTCTCATATGTTGATATTGGACGGGATTTCAGCTGGTTGTGAAACATATTTTCAGTTGGTTCAGAGTTTTTTCAGTCGGTTCAGTGTGTTGGACATGATTTTCAATCAGTTTCAGTTTGAACCAGACTATTTCCTAACCAAAATTGTTATTAAAAAAACAGACCAGACTAGTTCGAACCGGTTCTGAATCGGTTCGAACCAGACTAGTTTTTTTAGAAACATAAAAAAATCTATTTTTTCAAACCTGACCAGTTCAGTTCTGAACCGGTTCGATAAAAAATTTGATTTAATTGTTGTATGGTTCAGTTAGGTATCCAATTATACATTGAAGTGTGGTGTGTTGTTAATACATATTTTTCTAATAGACAGGAGACAATATGACAAATGGATGACCAATTGTCACCATCAGTATACTTTGAGGAAAATAAGATAAGGTTACGTTAAGAATCAATGCCTCACATGTAGTATATATTAATTTGGTTATAATTTATAATAATTATGACAAATAATTTTTTTATGCATTTTCTCGGTCCTAATGTTATAATAATTAATTTTAATTAATCAATGTCAAACATAAAATTCTCACTACTATGTGGCATGTCATGTAAATCACTTTAAAATTCTCCAAACCTTTTTATTCACTCTCAAAATAAGTTACAAAATTTTAACATTTTTTGTTTATTTTTACATGTATATTTATCATTTTATCTTAAATATATTTTATATAGTGAATTTTATAAAATACTCTAATTTTATATTTGATGAATAACAACTAACAAGCATGAACATATGAAAAAAATAAATAAAAAATCAATAGAATAATTAAGTATAAATTTAATTTATTAAATAACAATTTTATCAATGCATATCAACATTGTCTAGCTTATTATAATTAAAATTGTAATATAAATTTAGCATATGAATGAATAATAATAATAATATGAAGACAAATGTTTAACATTTTTATATAAGTATATAAAACTAATAGAAGTCATAAAACTATAATATTTAAGCTAAACGTATTATATGGACATTAATATATTCACAAATATGAAAAATATTTTTATATTTATAGACTTAATATATTTTATAAATACAAAATAAATAAAATTTTATTTATAGATATTTTTACTATCATTTTCATTAATATATTAAACAAATAAAAGTGACAAAACCACAAAAAAAAAACTGAAAATTATTAATTAACATTCTATTAATAATTGTCACTATTACTTTTCAATAATCATTCATGTATTTTTTTAATTTATAAATAAATAGACTTAATCTTGATTTTATTTAACAGAATTATAATATTAAAATAAATAAATTATATCATACACAAATATTAATATGGTTAATATTATTTATAAATATACCTTATTTTTTATTGTATAATATTACGTTAAATTTATTCTTAATTAAAAATACTTTTATAAAATAAAAGCCTAATAAATATTAAGTAAATTATACATATATTTTCACTTAACATTTAATATAACAAATAGTTATCGCACAAAGTGCGTGTAAGCTTTCTAGTATATATTAATTTTACCAAGTATCCTATAATTTTGATAAATATGTTTTTAAAACAATTTTCACTATCACTAGTTATCTCCTTCCAACTATCTACAATGCCAAATTATCCAATTTTGTTCCATGAACAAAACTAATTGGTATGTCTACCTACTATTGATGAAGAATTCTCCGTAACTGCTGCTTCCATGTTCAGGGTTGCTGCTGCTTCCTGAACCTGGTGTCATTGACTCATTTCAACTGTTGTTGCTTCCTGAACCTGGTGTAAAAAAACCAGTCAAAAAATTAGTATGAACCAATTAAAAAAACAGTATAAACCCGTCAAAAAACCTGGAATTATATAGGTTTAATAGTGACTTGATTTGAATTTAATTATAAACTAATATAAAAAAAACGAGTCGATTCGAACTGAATTAAAACTACTGATTTGAACTGGTTTACTTAAAGCCTAAAAAACTGGTCAGGTTTTGATACTAGTTCAACCAAACCAGTTCAAACCAGTACTAGACCAGAACCGCTTCAATTAGGTCGAACCAGTTTATATGGACAAGCTTATCAAACAATAGTAAATTGCAATTTTTACACCTAAGAATTTACTTTGAAAAATTACACAAAAATTAAGACTGAAATAAATAAATAAGAATGAAAACACAACATTTTTTTTAATTTGCAAAATAATTTTAAATAAATAAATGATAAATAAAACTTCTTATATATAAATTGTATTTAAAATATAATTAAGCCAATACCACTAATTTATAATTATAGTTTAACTTAATTAACTTAAAAATTGAACTAAGTGTTGAAAGTACATAATATTTATAACAAAAAATGATAAATAACAGTAACCAAGTTGATTAAAAACTGAACTAAATGGATAATAATGTATATATTTTTTCGCCAATAATTAAAATATATAACTATTTATTTGATTTCTAAATTTAAAACAAAAAAAATTGGTATAAATACATCAATTTTAAAAAAAAAAAGTTGAAAAAATACAATGTAATAAGTTTATATTTTAGACAATAAAAATGATATATACATATTTGAAAAATGATTTTAGGTATTCAATATTTGTTAATATCAATATTAAAATGTTTGACATCCCTAAATGTGTATATTTTTTTCTGAAAAAATATATATAATATAATAATATTTTATTTTATTTTATAAAATTAAGTATATACATACGGCATACCCATGTTAGATTTTCGGTTATGTATTTATATAAATTAAAAGTATATTTTTCATAGAATTTTGAAAAATAATTATTTAATATTGTTATTTATCAATTTTTATTATATTTGAAGTAATTTATATATATATAGTATTAGAATGAGTAAATATATAGATAAGAGGAAATTAGGATAAGTGACGGTTTTCCTCTTAAAATAAAATACGGAAACTATTTTAAACCTTTTAACTTTATAGTTTATACAAATATTTACAGTTGGCCTTTTCTTCTAAGTTGTAATTACCCTTTTGGCCTCCTGATTAAACATTTTCACTACCGATACTGATAGGTAAGGCTAGAAAAAAAGCCGGTTCGGCCGAACCGTATCCGAACCGTAACGGTTTACAAAACAAACGTTTTTTTCTTCAAAAAATCTGGAACAGTTCAGAATAGGTACAGAAAATCGTTTCAAAACCGGTTAACCGAACCTATTTTTGTATCGATGTTAATCTTAAAATACTACTAAATATTAAATCAGACCAGACAAAACCCTATCGGTGATAGGGTTAACTGTGACATTTTGCAAAAAATAGGTCACTGATCCCTGAAGAGTCAGAATTACACGTGGCAAGATCTGGACCGCTACCTATCCGTTGTACTTCTTTCCCATGTGAGTGGGGACTGGCGTGCTAAGGTAGGTGGAGATTTGTTTGGACTGATAAGGTTAGGTGAGTTGGCGGAGTAAAAATCAAACAATCCTACGTGGATACAGATCATCTCACTCAATCACGACAAGGCTACTACAATCGTATCACGTGATCCTATGTACCTGACACATTGATGATAATATTAATAGCTTTACTTGCAGATCCGTACAACGAGCAATAAAGAAGAAACAAAAATACATTTTGATTTATTTTTTTTTTGCCGAAAGAAACCCGGATTAGACGGGATTACTTATAAGAGAGTTTGTGTACAATTGTAAATCCGAAAACAATAGAGAAACAAGAGGGGAAGGGGGTCTTGCGACCCACTCCAAATGACACGTCCCCTGCATGGCTAGCTTAGCTAACCATTCCGCGCAAAGGTTGGCGGATCTAGGAATGGACACCCAACTAATGCTATCAATCGGGTCTCCTAAGACCTTAGTATTTTGTACTATGGTTTCTATTTTCCACAAAAAACCTATACCGTTAAAATGTTTGACGACTATCTCGTCTTCCGACTCGATCAAAATTTGTTGCCACCTATGATCGGTAGCAAGCTTAACGCCCTCCAAAATTGCCAAGGCCTCCAACTCTTCAATAGAGGAAGCGGTAGCTTGGGCGGTTCAGCCACCAACAATGTGACCATCACAATTCCGGGCGATGACTGCGATTCCACTACGGGTCGCCTCCGAAGACCAAACCGCGTCACAGTTGATTTTGATTTGGTTCGGCCCCGGGGGCACCCACATACCGTTACGACCTGCTGCATGGATTTGTCCTCTTCCATGTCTTCGTGCAGCAGCTGTTCTTAACTCTTCGAGCGCATCCCTCGTTTGCTTCACCACGATCCATGGGCTTGGCCTTACGTTGTCAAACACGAATCTACAACGCGCTCTCCATATGAACCAGCACGCAAGCATAATCGTCTGCCACCTGCTGTTCCTTGAATCCCTTGCGTGCGCAGCAAGCCAGAGGTCGAGCTCCATTGTCATACCTGCAACAGACAGATCAAAGAGGTCACGCCAAACGGGGCGAACCCAGTTGCACCCCAGCACGAGCTGTTCTCTGGATTCGCTGAGGTTGCACATTGGACACTGATCAGAGACAGGGACGCCTCTCTTCACCAGGTTGGCCTTAGCAGCGAAAGAGTTCGACGCAAGCCTCCAGGTGAAGGCCTGCACCTTCAGCCACATGCTCGTTCTCCAGATGTCCGACCACAGTCGTGGAGGTGGTTGATGAACAGAGCTCCCCTCTCCCCCGGTGTTGCTGCTGCTGTGGATAGAATGATAAGCAGCTCGAACTGTTGTTTTGCCATCGGATGTGGTAGGCCACCTCAGGACATCAGGACGCCGAAGGATCAGTATAGCTGTCTGCAGCACCACGCCAACATCAGCCTGGTCGACAGCCTCACACACAGCAGCTACATTCGATGTTCTGTCGTCCTGATCAATCCACCTGTCCAGAGTTTCCATGCTGATGGATGCGCTGCCTTGCCTCGGTCTGATTGTCCGACCATTCGTGAGCCAATGGTCCGTGAATGGCTGAATGAGCGAGCCGTCCCCCACCGACCACATGCCCTTATCCCGGAGAACATCACGCCCATGTAGAAGGCTGGTCCAGCCCCAAGAGGGTCGGCCCCCCTTTGGTGCGTGCATGAAGTCCGATCTCGGAAAGTAGAGCCCCTTCAATACTCGAACTCATAGTGTGTCCGGCTCGTCCAGGACCCGTGCCGCCATGTTCGTAAGGAGGGCCGAGTTAAAGTCTTGGAGCTCCCGGAACCCGAATCCCCCTTGGTCCTTGGATCTCATCATGATGTCCCATCTCCGCCAATGGATTTTCCGGTCCCCATTGTGAGCTCCCCACCAGAATTTAACAATTAGTGCATTTACCTCTGCGCACCAAGATTTTGGGAACCTCAGTATTGTCATAGCATAGGTCGAGATTGCCGTTATCACCGCTTTAATAAGAACCTCTTTGCCCGCATCCGTGAGAAGCCGGTTCCTCCAACTATTGATCTTTTCGACTACCCGTCCCTTGAGGAATTCCAAAGCTTGACGCCTTGATTTTCCCCAAACTGATGGTAGCCCTAGATACTGACCGGGATTTTGCACGTCATGAACCCCAAGGGCAGCCGAAACCTCCCTTCTAAAGTCGTTGTCTGCGACCCCATTGCAGAAGAGGCTCGACTTGTCATAGTTAACCTTTTGATCCGAATAAGCACAGTATTGGTCAATCACTGACCGCAGAGTTCTCGCCTTGTCCACCGATCCGCTCATAAAGAATACCGAGTCGTCAGCAAAAAATAAATGATGAATAGGTGGGCAAGTACTCCTCGGCTGAATCCCATTAAGACGCCCTGTATCCACCTGGTCCTCCATCATGCGTGACAAAATATCAGCGACTAAGATAAATAAATATGGGGAGAGGGGGTCTCCCTGCCTAAGCCCTCTGGAGGGCTTGATAATCCTCGATCTTTTGCCGTTAATGAGGACTTGGTATGTCACCGTCGAAATGCACGCTCTGATCCAACGTATCCATGTAGGCGAGAAGCCCCGTCTCTCCATGACCGCCAAAAGGAAGTCCCATTCGATCCGGTCATAGACTTTCTGCATGTCAATCTTCAGGGCACATTCAGTCCTAGCACCACCACTGGCCGTCATTTTGCGCGTTTTTAAGAAATGGAACATCTCGTGCGCAATGAGAATGTTATCCTGTATCCGTCTCCCTGCCACAAACGCACTTTGAAACGGGGTGATAAGCTCTGGCAATAAAGGCTTAAGCCTATTTGCCAAAACTTTCGATATAATCCTATAAGCAAAGTTACATAAGCTGATTGGCCTGAACTCCGACGGTGAGGTCGGATTGGCCACCTTAGGAATGAGGGTAATATCAGTATGGTTAAGAAAAGAGGGCATGATACCTGTCTCGAGGAAGGCGTTGACAAAGGTGATGATGTCTGGGCCGATGACAGTCCAGTTCTTTTGGAAGAAGGTGCCTGAGAAACCGTCAGGCCCCAGGGCTTTGGTTCCCCCCATCTGAAATGTCGCAAGCTTAATCTCCTCTGGGGTAGCCCTGGTCGTGATCATCTGATTGGTCTAGTCCCCAATGGTAGTCGGCGCAACCCGACTAATAAGGCCCATATCAATCCCCTCTGTATGGTTCCCCCTATCGGAGGTGAACAACCCCTTATAGAATGAATGAATCACTGATATCACCTCATTTTACTCATGAACCCACTCGCCCTCACTTCCCCTAAGTCGAGTGATTTTGTTTCGTCTCCTTCTAGCGAGAGTCGTTTGGTGAAAGAACTTAGTATTTCTGTCCCCATCCTTAAGCCACTTCACCCTTGCTCTTTGTCTCCAAAATATCTCTTCCCTTTTCCATAGCGCATGTAGACGGGATTTGAGAGCTCTTTCCTCATCCTCATGGACATGTCCCTCACTGTTAGAAGCAAGCACGTTCAGTCGAGCCCTAACCTTGTTCATCTCAATAATGTTGTTTTTGAATTCCTTCTTTCTCCACCTTAATAGTGAAGTCGAGCATCGACCAAGCTTCGTACCTAAGTCCTTGGCCAATCTGATCGGTCCGTGCATCTGCCACGCCTCCCTAATCACGGTAAGGCAATCCTCATGCTCGAGCCACATATCTTCAAACCTGAACCTCTTGGGTCCCCTAATATCCTTCGGCTCCAGGAAGATGACGATGGGAGAGTGATCCGAACCTAGTTGAAGCTCGTGAGCACATTGTGCAGAAGGGAAAGCCTCGAACCAAGCTGCATTTGCCACTCCCCTATCCAAACGTTCGCACACCCGATCCATACCTCGTCTATTGTTTGACCACGTGAACGGTTGTCCCTTGAAGTCAATGTCATCCAAGATGAGGTCGGCCGAGAGGTTGTTAAACCCATCAATTTTCCTTTGTTCCTTGCGACAACCCCCTCTTTTCTCCCCATGGTTGGAGATATCGTTGAAGTCACCCACACAAAGCCACAACTCCAATCTATTCAAGTCGACCGTCCTCAAGTGATCCCAGTTCAACTTTCGTCTCTCATAATCCGGATCACCATATACCCAAGTAACAACGCACCCAATGCTCCCCTGGTTAAAGGAAAGCCTTGTATCAATAAAGTTAACACCCTTGCTCGCCACAGTAATGGACACATTGTTCGTCCACCATATCGCAAGCCCACCACTCGTACCGTTCGGTTCCACATACACGGCATTATCCACGCCCACCTGTCTCCGCACCCTGTCACAGAAGGTTTCATTATGTTTTGTCTCCATAAGAAAAATGATGCACGGATGAAACCTTCGTTTGAGGTCTTTAAGATGATGAACTGTTAGGGGAGACCCCAGCCCCTGACAGTTCCAACTAATGATACTCATTTGGCCCGTGTGGCTGATTGGGGACAGCCACCAGAGCCCCTTGATAGGTCAGCCTCGGTTACGTTTTTTCCTTGTTCGTTGTCTATGTCGGCCCGAACACTGGGACCCGTCGATGCCTCAGGATTTGCTCGGTGATGGTTTTCTCCACAGTTTGTGCCTTTCATTCTCCTTTTCTTTCCTGCCACAGCTCCACTTTGGCTATCCCTAGGTCTCCCACGCTTTGGGCCATCCTTGAGCGCTAGGGCTCTTCCCCTTCTTCCTGGCAAATGGCTAGGACATGCCCCGGGAGTCAGTGGTTTTGGTCTTGGTGTAGCACGGGGTTGGACACGGCTGCGGTTGATATTGGATTGGCTAGAGTTAGGGTTATTCGGGGATGCAGGTATGAGGGTTTGGTAATGGCCCGAGTTATGGTTGGTGGGGGTGGCAGCAACAACATGGGTTGGCAGGGGTAATGATAGGGAAGGAGTGACAGGCACGGGCAGGCACAGGTAATGGCAGGGATATAAGGGAAGGTGTAGGCAGGGTTAAGGGGCCATGTGAGCTTGGAGGTGGGGCGGGCAGGATCCAAGTTTGGGATTGGGAATAGGTAGGGCAGGTGGTGGATAGGAGAGGTGTATAGATGGTAGTCGGGTTAGGGATGTCATGGTGCAGGTCATGGTTGGCGGTGGGCTGAGGCTCGTCCGGGAAGAGAAGGAAGTTGTGGTGGGTCTGAGGTTCGATGGCAATGTCAGGTGCCAGAGGACAGTTTTTAGGGTTCAATGAGAACTCTGGGTTGATGATATCACAGGTATGGCCTCTGTCCATAGTGTTACGCATGGAGGGTTGCATGTCTTCCACCGGGGGGAAATTGAGGTCAAGCATACCTGGGGGCATGCCTGGCGAGGGAGGCCGAAGGTGTTCAACCGGGCTGATGAAGTCGATCACCTGTGGGCTCCCTGAGATGTTGTCCTCCTGCACGACCCGTTCTTTGCCACGGACCGAACGAGCTGTGGAATCCGCAGAGACATTGTTTGCAGATTTAGAGGCCTCTCTTGACGCCTCCATTACATCCCACCAAGACTTGCGGGACGGGTCACGTTTTGAAGGTTCCTGTCTCTGCCCTCCTATCTGGTGCCAACGGTTTCTCGACGGCCTGAGATCTAGGAGCCAAGGACCGTATAATGGACGCTCGGGGAACCGCTCATCCATGACAATGTAGCATGGCAAGACTGTGCATTATGACCAAGGCAACCGCAGACATAACACAGGTCCGTCACCCGTTCGTACTGAGCCGAAGCCCACTTCGCCCTGCCCTACACATCGTTCCACTGGAAACCCGTCTTGAGTGGTTCCGATATCCTAACTTCGATTCTCAGTCGAAGGAAGCTTCTGTTCCTAGCAGTCTGAGGATCTTCAGCAGCAAGAAACCGCCCCAACGTATCCCCTATAGTCCTAGCATTTGCAGTATTACATACATCAAGGCTAAGTCCATGAACATGGACCCAGACTTCCATCAATTCAAAATCCACCTCGGCCAAGCTCAACCCAGGCGGACAGCTTCTAAGATTAAGGCAATGACCGTGCACAGTCCACGGTGAAAAATCCATGATCTGAGCTCTATCCCTTTCATTTTCGAATTCAAAAGCCATAGTGTTATCATTCACATCTAACACCTTAACTTTCCCGAACCTAGCCCAAGCAGCCTTCAATACCGTTCTAATCACAGAGCTACGGACAGACTTAGACGAAATGAGCCTACCGTAGACCTGATGCCACTGCTGCGTGTGGTGTCCATGCTGCCCAATCGATTGGTGGATCAGGTTCAGGGCGTGCGGCTGCCCCGACAACCCCCCTCCTCCAGAACCAGATTGCTCTGCCATGCCCAGACCCTGTCACCCTCGCTGCAGCCCACCTGTTCGACAAAAAAGAAGAAAACGACGGGAGGAAATCTGGTTAGGGAAGAATGGAAGGCTAGGGTTCTAGAGTACTCTGTTTTTCGCAAGCTTCAGGTGTGCATGGCACTATTTCATGCAACCAATGGGAGGAGGAGAAACTTCTGCAGAGGGAATGAAGGTAGCCAATCACGAGCTGAAGGAAGGACAAACAATTAATTGCTAGCTGACAACCGTGAGAAGCGGCGACCGGACACCTTTCCAAGAAAGGGACCTTCACAGGGTAAACCCTGGAAGGAGAGAGACGCGTGGGCACACGCGCGTCATTCTACTATCGAGTTTATTGCCTTTTTTATATACATTTTGAATTAAAATTTCAATTTATGTAACTTACGTATAATAATAAGAATATTATAGATTAAATTATCTTTTAAGAGTCACTTATTATATTACTATGTGATTAAATTGTTATTTATATTTTGTTATGTAGCTAAACGATCATGTATACTTAAAAAAAATGACTTTTTGGTCAAACATGTCATATTCACTCATATATGTTTGATAAATTTAATTAAATGATCACAAAAATAATAGTTTTATTTTTTTATCTTATTCTTCATGTCTGAAATATAATTTTGAACTCAGATTTGCTCAAATATGAGTTCAGTTCGAATTCAAATTTGCACAAATTTGAATTCGAAATCAGATTTCGGGTCTGAATTAAGAAATAGAGATTAAACATGAAGATGAAGAAGATAAATGAAAATGTATTTTAGTCTTTTTTTTGCATGAATTTTTATTTGGTAATGGCTTAATCACATTTTGAAATATAAGTAACTCCTTCTGCACAAGTATCAAATCTTCTGTAGTATGTGTCAACCTGAGTAACTATTAGATAATTTACCCAAATATTAGATGCTTACTTTTATTTCTTTATTTTTAAATAGATGATTGAATTATAATTTAAAAATCATTAACAGAGTTTGAGTCCTAAACTTTTATAGGTCAGATTGGAGTCGGACAGGTTCTAGCTGGGATTGATGTGGTCTGACGTGGCCGTTCCATTTGCCGTTAAAAGTAAGCGGCTCATTTCCCTAGGCATTTTTACTGCCGTTAGATAAGAAAACAATCAACGAATCAGAGACGAAGAAGAGAGTCTAGAAGAGACAACTCCTAGAGTAAGGGAGAGATCAGGGAAACAGATTGAGAGGGCTCGAGCAACAATAACAATGGTGACGCGATTGGGTTCCAGTTCCAGATCTCTTAGTATAAATACCATTCCCCGCTTTCGCTTCTTCACACCATTAACTGCTTCACTTACTTACTCTCTTACCACCTCCAGGGCGGCTAATTCAAAGCCCTATACACGTTCTGGTAAGATTTCGTCTCTCTGGTCTTTGGCTTTTCCGATTGTGTTTTGTTCCTTTTTGATTGCGGATTGATCTAGGTTTCATGGAAATCTCCTAACAAGGTTTCTCTGCTTCGATTTGTTCATGTTCTGGAAACTGCAGATATTTTCTTAAGCGAGCATTGTTCGCGTCCGCCTTCAGTGTATGAGCAAATCTCAATTTCAAATCTTGTTTTGAAATTGAATAATTGATCTGTTGTTGATGATTTGCATTGTGCGAATTGCAGAGAAACGAGTTCAGTCCTCTTTTGGAGAGGAAAGGTAAAGTAGTTGCAGAAAAAGAAGAGAGGAAAGAGATGACGATCAAACTCGCAGTTAAAATCGCTGGTCGGAAGCTGATCGTGAAGGACAGGGCCATCCTGGACGATGTCCCTGATAATGTGATCGCCACATCAGCATCGAGCTCCGGACCAGTGGAGGGCATCTTCCTAGGGGCAGTCTTCGAGGAGGAGAGCAGCCGACAAGTCATTCCGATCGGAACCCTCCGTTATGTCCGATTCATGGCCTGCTTCCGCTTCAAGCTGTGGTGGATGGCTCAGAAGATGGGTGACAAAGGTAGCGAGATCCCGCTCGAGACTCAGTTCCTCCTTCTGGAGACCAAAGATGGATCCCATCTCGAATCCGAAAACGGAGAGAACCAGATTATCTACACTGTTATATTGCCGTTGATCGAAGGTCCGTTCAGGGCTTGCTTGCAGGGAAATTCACAGGACCAGCTCGAGCTCTGTCTCGAGAGTGGTGACTTAGACACAAAGGCATCTTCGTTTACTCATTCATTGTTCATTCTCTCCGGTACTGATCCGTTCTCCACGATCACTGATGCGATTAAGGCTGTGAAATACCACCTCAAGAGTTTCCGTCAGCGCCATGAGAAGAAACTCCCGAGCATAGTCGACTACTTTGGCTGGTGCACCTGGGATGCCTTCTACCAGGAGGTGACCCAGGAAGGTGTGGAGGCAGGGCTCGAGAGCCTTACTGCTGGCGGGACCCCACCCAAGTTTGTGATCATCGACGATGGATGGCAGTCTGTAGGCGGAGATCCAGTGGAGGAAAAGGACAAGGAGGATTCTCCGCAGCCGCAGCCGCTGCTGAGGCTGACCGGAATCAAGGAGAACTCTAAGTTCCAGAACAAGAAAGATCCGTCGGAAGGGATTAAAAGCATTGTCAAGATTGCGAAGGAGAAGCACGGGCTCAAGTACGTATACGTGTGGCACGCAATTGTAGGTTACTGGGGCGGGGTCCGGCCCGGGGGGGAGGGACTGGAGGGTTACGGGTCGGTGATGAAGTACCCAATGGTGTCGAAGGGTGTTGTGGAGAACGAACCGACATGGAAGGATGATGCATTGGCATTGCAAGGTCTTGGGGTGGTGAATCCGAAGAATGTGTACAAATTCTACAATGAGCTCCACAGCTACCTTGCAGCTGCTGGAATCGATGGTGTGAAGGTGGATTCACAGTGCATCTTGGAGACACTTGGATCTGGATCGGGTGGTCGTGTGGAGCTCACTAGGCAGTATCACCAGGCGCTTGACGCTTCAGTCGCCAGGAACTTCCCTGACAATGGCTGCATTGCTTGTATGAGCCATAACACTGATGCACTGTATTGGTAAGTTGGATTTGCTTACTATGACTAAGCATCTGATTGGTAAGTTTTCCCTTTTCATGGTCTGCAATAGCAATGATTTTGTTGGTTGATCTGAAACAGCTCAAAGCAGACGGCTGTGGTGAGGGCATCGGATGATTTCTACCCAAGGGATCCTACCTCCCACACCATTCACATTGCAGCAGTTGCTTACAACAGTGTGTTCCTTGGCGAATTCATGCTTCCCGATTGGGACATGTTCCACTCTGACCATTCCGCTGCCGAGTACCACGCTTCTGCTCGGGCTATAAGTGGCGGCCCTGTTTATGTCAGGTAACATATGCTCCTCCGAAACTGTGGCACGCTTCCTGTGAAAAACTGCTGATAGAACAATCTGACTATGTTAATTTGGATCGGGGTCTATTCATACTATTGCATACTTTTTATGCTTCTAGTTTTTGATACTGAGCTGAGGTGCCATCTTTTAGTTTGGTAATCTAAATTGAGGTACCAAACCTAAATGAAAGCATAAAAGTTCATTATGCAATAATGAATTATATTTGGCGAACTTCGGTCTGCAAAATCCCAGAAGCATAAAAGTTTTGAGTTAAGCCAAATCCGGTGTGTCTTTCTTATTGTTGAAAGAAGTGGTTGGATCTTGGTCCTTGTTTGGGCAGTGATGCACCAGGGAAGCACAACTTTGATCTCCTCAAGAAGCTGGTTCTGCCCGATGGTTTTGTTCTCCGAGCACGATACCCTGGTCGCCCCACCCAAGATTGCTTGTTCTCTGACCCGGCACGAGACGGTGTTAGGTGAGCCCACCTTCCTATTCATTTTTATTTTCCTCTTACATCATAAGAAGCATTATAACTAGCAAATTCATTCATGGAAGAGAGGGTGATTGGGGCAATTTTGGTGCAGCCTATTGAAGATCTGGAACATGAACAAGTACACAGGAGTGTTAGGAGTGTACAACTGTCAGGGAGCAGCCTGGAACAGCGCAGAGAGGAAGAACACTTTCCACCCCACCAACTCCGATTCCCTAACAGGCTCTATCCGCGTCCGTGACGTTCACCTCATCAGGGAAGCCTCCACCGACCCCGAGTGGGTCGGCAACTGCGCCATCTACAGTCACAAGACGGGTGATCTCATTATCTTACCCTACAACAGCTCTCTCCCTGTATCACTCCATGTCCTCGAACACGACATATTTACAGTCACTCCCGTCAAGACCTTCCCCTCCGGCTTACTCTTTGCACCTCTGGGTCTCATCAACATGTACAATGCAGGAGGTGCGATTGAGGGTCTGAGTTACGATGATGGAGTCCGCCGCGGCGTGGTTACAGTCGAACTGAAAGGTTGTGGGCAATTTGGGTGTTACTCCTCGTCCAAGCCCACGAGATGCTTTGTTGGTTCCGAAGAGGTTGATTTTGGTTACGATTCTTGTTCTGGTTTGTTGACGTTGAGTTTGGATCGTTTGCCTGAGGAGGGACAGAGGGTTCATGTGGTTGAGGTTGAGGTTTCATAAATACTAAGAAGCCACATCGTTAATGGTGGAGGTTGTTTCTACGATTCTTGTTGGAGCTCCGATTGAGCTGTTCACTTCATGGATCCTCGGGTGGGTTTCCTCATCTTTCTAAGTTTTATTTATAATAAAGGTGGGTTGGTTATCCTCAGTGGTGTTTTTTCTACTTGTTCCTTCCTTCATCTACAAAATCTGAACAACCTTCATATAAAATGTTCTATCTATCTATCCGAGATGTTTGTGGGACGAATGTGATTCAGTAAATCATTTTCTTCTATATTTCATTGATTTAGTCAAGTCGTGAGAAGACAGATTTGACTGTGACAAAACAATTCCTTTTAAACGGAAATGTAGGAAGCAGATCTCATGGGGATGGGGGTTACAAAGTCGATCGACATGGCCGTATTCCCCCACCAACCCAAACCCAAACCCAACCCAACATCGTCAGCTTTGGTTTGATTATACAGAGAACAGTAGAATCAAAATTGAAAACAGTTTGATAGATAATAATTATAATAAATGAAAGTGAAACAGGAACTCCAATTATTATGTCTGTATCTGTATCTGTATGTATGTGCTGTTTTTGTCCGGCGAAACTCAACAAGCCCTGAAAAGATATCCACAATTTACGTAATTTTACTGACTACAAGGCAAGGCAAGGCAAGGAGAGGCAAGGGGAGGACGACATGGATATAAGATTTATAATAATAATAATAATAAATACCTTACACCCTTATTTTCATGCATGGCACAAACGTGTTCCAGTTATATATACATAATGGCGTAAAACTGAAAATATTCATCCAAAGATGTTATCTTTTCCTACAAATAACGAGTAAAATAGATGATTTTTTGAATTACATCCATCCAAATCTCACATATGTTGAACTGTGTAACAGATCTGGCATCATGTGTCGTCTATGTATCTCATAGATAAGATGACTTGGATTGGGGTCACTGCAGTTTGGAGGATGCACCTTTACAACTTTGTCAAATGGGATATCATCTACAAAGAAAATGAAAACTCTAAACATATATTATACACATTGATGAAGATAAGATTGTTAATGTAAAGTAATTTTTGTGTCAAGTGTTTGGGCCATTAACTTAGATTAGGCCTAAGTGTAGAATTATCTAGAGATGGAGTCTTCTAGGACCTAGATAGTTTCTAGGAATTTCTACTAGTTTTTTGTTCTAGAGTTTTCTTGGTCTAGAGTTTTCTTTAGCTCACTATAAATAGGAGTCCAAACCATTGCATGTAATCATCCACCAAAAAGTGAGTGATAATACAAGAGAGTTCTCCTTAAGCATATTTAGAGTGTTCTTCAATCTAGATATTTGAGTTCTTACTTCGTGATCTACATACGGTCTTGGGCAAGTGCAATCTAGCACTTCGATTCTTTACATGGTATCAGAGCCACTCTTGTGGTGACGCGGTTCAAGTCAAGATCGAGGATTCAAGAACTCAGGTACTCTAAATATGGATGCTGTCGCTCGTGTGTCCGGGATTGGGATGGAGTTACTCAACCCTTCCAATTTCCGAATTTGGAAGTCTTGCATGGAGTCGTATCTCATTAGCGAAGACTTGTGGGACGTCGTTGGAGGGAGTGAAACCATTGCACCGGAGGAGACCAATACAAATGGTGAAGCGGTCAAGAGTTGGAAACGGAGGAATGCCAAGGCGGAATTTGCCTTGAAGAGGTCAATATCATCAGGGGTGTTTGAGCATATCTCGCGATGCACCTCTGCCAGTTCGATCTGGAAGACGTTAGACCAACTCTACAACAAGAAGAATGAGGCGAGACTACAGATGTTGGAAACCGACCTAGCAAACGCGAAACAAGGTGAGTCTTCAATTGCACAGTTCTTTCTAAAGGTAAAGAACTTGTGTTCGGAGATCAATATGTTGAATCCGGAGGAGCCAATTTCGGAGTCACGGATAAAACGGAGCATTATTCGTGGATTACGTCCCGAATATATACCGTTTGTTACGTCAATTCAAGGATGGGTTCAACAACCTTCCTTGGAGGAGTTCGAGAACCTCTTAGCCTCACAGGAGTCGTTGGCTAAGCAAATGGTCGGAATCAAGCTGGAGGAGGACCAAAATGCACTCGTGGCCCAAAGACGTCCAAACTTCAAGGGACATGTCAAGGATAAGGATGCTCGTAAGAAAGGTGATGTCATGGTGGAGTCCAATAAGAAAAATTTCAAGTGTTACCGTTGTGGAAAACCTGGACACTTGAAAAGGAATTGCCGAGTCAATCTGAAGGAGAGCAATGTTGTAGAATCGAAGGTCTCAACAGAAGATGAAGAATGGGCGAAATGCTTTATCGCAGAGACTACTTCTACATCCGCGCTTGCAACCAGGAGCCTTGAAACAGAGTGGATCGTTGATTCTGGGTGCGGTCACCATCTTACAGGGGACGAAAAGCAATTTTCAGATCTCCGACGCCATGAAGGAAAAGAGGCTATAGTCACTGCGGACAACACAGTCCATCATGTCAAGAAGGAAGGCACTGTTGTCATCAACAGTAACAATGGTGCACCAATTAAGCTGAAGAACGTTTATCATGTTCCCGGGGTAAAGAAGAATCTCTTATCTGTGGCGAATGCGGTTGATTCAGGTAACTACGTTTTATTCGGCCCAAAAGATGTGAAATTTCTTCGGAACATTGAAACGTTAAAAGCAGATGTTGTTCACACTGGCGCGCGGGTAAATGACGTGTACGTCCTATCAACTTCAAGCCCTTATGTGGAGAAGATGAGCAACAATGATAGCTCATATCTTTGGCATAGGAGACTTGGTCATGTAAATATGACTAAGCTAAAATTGATGGTGCAGAAGGAGCTCGTTAAAGGTCTTCCAAAGTTGACTATTGACGATGGAAGGATTTGTGAAGGATGTCAATATGGGAAATCTCATAGACTCCCATTTGACTTATCTATATCTCGGTGCAAGTCTCCTCTGGAACGGATTCATAGCGATGTAATGGGTCCGACACGAACTCCATCTTGCTCAGGATTTCACTATATGCTGCTCTTTATTGACGATTTTTCGCGGTTCACTTGGGTTTACTTCATTAAACACAAGTCAGAAGTATTTTCCAAGTTTCAAGAGTTCAAGGCGACCGTGGAGGGGGAACTTGGCACGAAGATCAAAATCCTGAGAACTGACAATGGAGGTGAATTCACATCAAATGAGTTTTTCTCTTTTTGCCGACAACATGGCATTAAGAGAGAGTTATCATGTCCAGAGACGCCTCAACAAAATGGTGTAGCAGAGCGGAAGATTCGACATCTGTCGGAGACATGTAAGAGTTGGTTGCACGACAAAAGATTGCCTAAGGAGCTATGGGCAGAAGGTATGAAGTGTGCAACTTACGTGATAAATCGAATGCCGCTCAGTCCTAATAATATGAAATCTCCTTATGAGTTAGTATATGGAGAAAAGCCCACTGTGAAACACCTCCGAATTTTTGGATCGATCTGCTATGTTCATATCCCGGAGTCTCAAAGGAGCAAGCTGGACCAGAAAGCCAAAAAGTGCATATTCGTAGGCTACGACGAGCAAAGGAAAGGATGGAGATGCATGGATCCTCTAACGCACAAGTTTGTTGTGTCAAGAGATGTCGTATTCGACGAAGTATCGTCATACTACGAGGAAAATAGTGAGATCGAGCATGAAAACTCTTCTAATAAAGAGTTAATATATCTTCCATCGTCATCAAGGATGGAAGTCGCTTCAAGAGAGGTTCATGGAGAAAGGGGGAGTCCAAGCCCTCAAGAAGACAACCATGAAGAAGCGGATAATGAAACAGTGGCAAACCAAAGACCAAGGAGATCAATTATTAAGCCATCGCGATACCGGGATGAAAATTTTGTCACCACTTATTCATGCTTCTTTGCAGGCCCGATAGATGAAGAAGAACCATCGTCATACAATGAAGCCAAAGGAGTAAAAGAGTGGGAGACTGCGATGGAAGAAGAGATGAAGGCTCTCATAAAGAACGAGACTTGGGATTTGGTTCCTAAACCCGAAAGTGTTAATCCAGTCACATGCAAATGGGTTTATCGAGTCAAAAGGAAAGCTGATGGGAGAATTGATAGATTCAAAGCAAGACTAGTAGCTCGAGGATTCTCTCAAAAATATGGCGAAGATTATGAAGAGACATTCAGCCCCGTGGCAAAAATGACTACGGTACGTTCTCTTTTGGCTATAGCTGCTAGTTTTAGTTGGAAATTATGGCAGCTTGATGTCAAAAATGCATTCCTATACGGAGAATTGGATAAGAATATATACATGGAGCAACCACCCGGATTTACATCTCAAGAGCATCCAAATTATGTTTGTAAGCTCAAGAAGGCACTTTATGGGCTGAAACAAGCTCCAAGAGCTTGGTATGGAAAGATTGCTCAATACTTGCAGTTTTGCGGATATGGCGTCTCCGACTCGGATCCAGGTTTGTTCATCAAGAAAGGAGAAGGAGTACATGTGATTGTTCTCTTATATGTGGATGACATGATAATCACTGGCAATAACAATGAAGAAATTTTTCGTCTTCAAGAAGAACTGTCAGTGCGATTTGATATGAAGAAGCTTGGAGAGTTGAGCAACTTTCTCGGTTTGGAGGTCGAGAATTCACGTGAAGGAATCTTTCTATCTCAACAAAGTTATGCGAGGAGAATGGTTGAAAAATTTGGAGTGAAGCAAGGAAAGGTACGTTCTACTCCACTAGATGTTCACGTGAATCTCAAACGTGATGAAGGGTCTCTTTTACCCGATCCTCGACCTTATCGTGCTCTTGTTGGAAGTCTTCTTTACTTAACTATTACAAGACCCGATATTTCCTTCTCGGTTGGGCTCGTTAGCCGATTTATGCAAGCCCCAAGGAAGCCTCATCTAGAGACAGCAAAGAAGATTCTGAAGTATATCAACTCCACTCTAGATATGGGGCTACTATTTAAAGCTGGAGTTGATTTTTCGATTTGTGGATTCACGGATGCTGATTTCGGAGGAGATCTAGATGATAGAAGATCTACATCCGGGTATGTTTTCTTATATGGAGATACCAGTATTTCATGGTGTAGTAAGAAACAAGATGCGGTATCTTTGTCGACCACCGAGGCAGAATACAAGGCTTCTGCTCTTGCAGCCCAAGAATGTGTCTGGCTTCGAAGATTATTTGAAGATCTATATATGCTTATCAACAAGCCAGTTACACTCTATGGAGACAATCAGAGTGCCATCAAACTTGCGAATAATCCGGTGTTTCACGCAAGGACAAAACACATTGAACTTCAACATCACTTTATTCGAGAGAAAGTGCTAGATGGTACAATCAATGCGGAAGAAGTTCGAACCAACGACAATATTGCGGATATCTTCACAAAGTCACTCTCGAAGGGTCAGTTTGAGTTTTTACGGTCTAAGTTAGGACTAGTTAGTAAAAATTACTTTAAGGGGGAGTGTTAATGTAAAGTAATTTTTGTGTCAAGTGTTTGGGCCATTAACTTAGATTAGGCCTAAGTGTAGAATTATCTAGAGATGGAGTCTTCTAGGACCTAGATAGTTTCTAGGAATTTCTACTAGTTTTTTGTTCTAGAGTTTTCTTGGTCTAGAGTTTTCTTTAGCTCACTATAAATAGGAGTCCAAACCATTGCATGTAATCATCCACCAAAAAGTGAGTGATAATACAAGAGAGTTCTCCTTAAGCATATTTAGAGTGTTCTTCAATCTAGATATTTGAGTTCTTACTTCGTGATCTACATACGGTCTTGGGCAAGTGCAATCTAGCACTTCGATTCTTTACAAAGATATCAAGTCCAGCACACACAGGAAATTTGGGAATTGTTCTTGGGAAGAACTCAGAACAAGAAGAAAAAACAGACATTTCTCTCATGTATTGTATATACATACATCAATGATTAATTTCAATGAAAAGTAGGGTGTAGTACGTAAAAACAAAAGGTAAAATCGTACACTCATAGTTTTGGCTAGGTTCCTCAACTATTATATATATTTATATAAAAAGATGAACATGTCAGCTGTTTGTAACCCTCACAATGCAAATTCGATTACTCATATGATCAAATCCCAGAAAATGCCTCAATTTCCATGTCAGTAAACAAGTATACAAGATCTATGTCGAATCTGTTTCTCAAACTATCGAATTTCACATATAAAATTGAGAGAATTACCGATGGATGGATGGACATCAAATGTTGTTGATGGAAATGGATGGAGTGTTTGCAGAGCTTCTTCTTCTGAAGATACGTATATAGAAGAGTAACCACGAAATCCTGAAATTGCCATGTCTTCCCACAGCTTTCTTGATCTTCTCAGGAGGGTTTCCTTTTCCTCTTCGTGATGTACCTTACACACGTTGGTGGTGGTTGGTTAGACAGAGAAGAAGTTCAAGAAAGCTGTGGAAAGGCATGACAGGACTTCTCCCAAAATTCAGTCAGCAGCAGTCTATCCCCGCCTTCCTCATTACCTCTCCAGATCTCAAAACAGATACAATTTCAAGAAAGAAGGTGCTGAGAGTGACAGAGAGATAGATTATAAATCAGTGAAATAACTGGCTTTATATATATATATATATATAGAGAGAGAGAGAGAGAGAGAGAGAGGGGGAGGGTGGAGTAAGAGTTGGAGTGAATGTCTAGGGTTCATAGGTCGCTTGCAATGGACAAGTTTTACCCATGAAATTGCAATTCCATTGATTTAACATGTTAGTGATGTTGTTAACTAATCAAAATCATTTCAATATTTGTTTTTGAAAAGTTCATTCCATAAATCAAGTTTTGTTATTTTTCAATTTTCAAAATATATTACTGTTAAATTTTGATAAATTTTTTTGGACAAAAAAAAATTGGAAGTATGGTCAAACATTAAGGACTGAAACTTTAAAAAAAGAACATCAAGAAGATTTTTGAATTGTACATAAATATTACGTGGTAAAGTTGTATACTGTCAAATTAAATAATATGTGTATTACAAGGAGATTCAGAACACATGGACCTCAACAGGGTCATCCCCTATCTCTATACCCATTCATTATAGTGGCAAATGTGCTATCACGGAACATCACAAGCACGGTGGATAGGAATGAACCGTAGAACTTTCGATGGGGTTTCTTGGATTGATTTGAAGTCGTGACGACACTTTCAGATTGAAACAATTTGGTGGCACCCAAACTTTTAATCGGATAAAATCAGAATTCTGAACTAGAACTTGAGAAGGAATGTGAATGTTTGAGATGATATTTTCAGACCTCCCCTATGACCAATTTATAGTGTTAGCCACACCCTTTGGAAGAGACACCACACCCTTTGGGAACCCATAGGACCTTTCGGCCTAAACCATGCCCATTCAATTCAAAATTTGGCTCCAAAGAAAAAGGGAAACCTTGTGATGATGACTTGGAGTCAAAGTCATTGCAACATTTTGACCTAAACTTTTCTTCAAAGCAAGTGTCCAAAAATCGAGAATTTTGAGGATAAAATGTTAAGTAATTAATTCCAAAAATTCAAATTTACAATAATTTTTTAGAATAATAACTTTATCCAAAAGAATAGTAACTTTTAGAACAGCTCGATCCCAGACAGGGGCTCTGCCCCTGGGACCCCGCTAAGGGCTCCCGCCCTAGGACCCAGCCCAGGGGCGTTACCCCAGACTATTCAAAGAGGGCGTTGCCCCCTTTAACACCCATTGCTCGTCCCTAAGCAACTGATTAATCTCCGATACAGTGAATCATAATATAATTAAACAAGCGTGCACTCCGCACCCTCATGACTTGTTTAATGAGATACCATGATCCTATTAGTCAACTAGTCAATCCAATTACACTAAAATATCTAACAATCCTCCCCCATTTTAGTGTAATCCTTGATTAACTAAAACAATATCACAACAAACAACACATCAAACTTATGCATAAATGAAATATCATGACGATTTAATTTCATCTTAGCGTATTACACATTTCAAATATTCGAATATCAATGTGTCACTATGGATTGAACCTTTGCTATTCATTGTGAATACATGAAGATAATATACACATAAATTAACATTCTCAAATGTTCTTTCTTGACGCTATCTTTTACTAGCCTTGTGTCCTAATCCTTCATAAACATATCAAAGCCAAGTCCTAGCTTCTTGAAGCGGTTAAACTTCATGTTTACATAGGTAGCTCTTTTACTCTTACACCTACATTTGCAATTTTTCAAAAGAACTATTAAGAAGTTAAACTTCAACCTCTTCTACTTGCAGGTCTGAACACATACCTTGGGATGATATAACCAATGTGTTCCAATCTCTAGATGTTAAGCTTTCCACATTGAATTCAACACCTAATGTCATGTTAGGTGGGAATTGGGTATCTCAACATGAGATATTTCAAATGGACTTTAATCCTATCCTACAACCAATTTGTGCACAAGATTTCTTCTTAACCCTTTGGTTAAATGATCGGCTAAATTATGTTGAGTTTTTATAAACTCCACTGATATAACACCATGCATGATGAGCTCACGAATCATGTTGTGTCTGACACCTAAGTGTCTAGACTTGCCTTTGTATACTTGCCTATATGCATTAACCAAAGCAGATTCACTATCACAGCTGATAGATATAGAAGATATCGGTTTAGGCCATAATGGAATTTCATAAATCAGATTTCTTAGCCACTCGGCTTCTTTACCAGCTGATGCTAATGCCACAAACTCAGACTCCATTGTTGAGTGAGTAATACAACTTTGTTTCTTTGATGCCCGAGAGATGGCACCTCCTCCAAGAAGGAATACTCATCCACTTGTAGACGAATGATCTTCCACATTGTAAATCCAACTTGCATATGAATATCCTTCAAGAACCGAAGGAAATTCAGTATAAGTCAAACCATAATCCATGGTTCCTTTCAAGTACTTGAATACTCGATTTAAGGCTTGCCAATGATGTGAACTAGGATTGCTAGTATATCTACTAAGCTTTCCAACAACATATGCAATGTCTGGCCTAGTGCTAATCATGGCATACATAAGACAACCAATAGCTTTTGAGTATTCGAGTTGAGATATTGCAACACCTTTATTAGGTAGAAGCTTAAGACTAGGATCTATGAGAGTGCTAACTGGAGAACAATCTTTAAAATTAAATTTATTCAGAATCTTCTCAATATAATGGGATTGAAAGATTGAAATACCATTGTTCTTTCGCTTGATCTTTATACCAAGAATCACCTCAGCCTCCCCCAAATCCTTCATGTCAAAATTAGATGACAAGAATTTCTTGGTTTTATCAACTTGATTTTGGCCAGTACCAAAAATCAACATGTCATCTACATATAGACAAATGACAACTCCTTTACCAGAAGCATCAAATTTGCTATATACACACTTGTCTACTTGGTTAAGAAGAAAATCATTAGACAATACCACATCATCAAATTTTTGATGCCATTGTTTTGGTGCTTGTTTAAGACCATACAATGATTTCTTCAACTTGCACACCTTGTTTTCATATCCAGGCATAACAAACGCTTCCGGTTGTTTCTTATAAATCTCCTCATCCAAATCACCATTCAAGAATGTAGTTTTCATATCCATTTGATGAATTACAAGGTTATGTATAGCTGCAGGACATACTTAGAGTTGGTTTTCCCTTCCAGATATTCAAATGTTTTCTATATTTCACAGATGTCTCCAACATATTAAAAGTGGAATTCCACCTTGTTTTAACATCCAAACACAAATTTACTGTCCAAGCCAACTTTTCATGTTCAACAACATCCTTAAACTTCTGTAACCTAGCTGGAGATCCACTTCAAAATCTAACTGTTGTACGGATTCTGCTAATAGATAAATTATATCCTTCAACCCATCATTGACAGTAAGATTAAAAACATGTGCAACACACCTAACGTGAGAAAATTCACCTTTAAGTATTGTTGTGTTTCATAGTTGAAACCTTCTTTTCATGTGGTTAACAAGAACATCACTAGAACGGGCATTATCAACCGTGATAGTAAGCAGTTTGTTAATATCCCACATAACCAAACATCTTTCAATAAATACACCCATCGCTTCATCGGCGTGGCTAGAAACTGGGCAAAAGTTCAAAATTTTCTTATTCAACTTCCAATCAGGATCAATATAATGAGCAGTCAAAGACATAAACCACTGATTTTTAATGGAGATCCATGTATCAATAGTAAGATAAACCCTTTGTTTTGACACAACCAAATAGTATTTCAGCTTCAATTTCTCTTCATTGTACAAACTAATACAATCAAGTGCAACAGTGAGACATCCAGGCAAAATAACTTTTGGGTTCAAGGATCTCACAAACTTTTTGAAACCCTCTTTCTCAACTAAGCTAAATGGGTTTTCAATCTCAATTATCATCATTGCAAGTTCCATTCGAGCTACTTCATTATCCAACTTTCATGACGCTTCACTACCAACAACAGATGTAAATGAAAGAATCTTTTGCTTTTTATCTTGACTTTATGTGGATTGAGTTTGCATCTTTAAATATGGTGGCGCAAACCACTAGTTCCTTGAGTACTAATATAAGCAAAACATTTACCACAGTAATTGCAAGTAGCTCTACTAGTTGCAGCGTTTCTCACAAAATGTTTCCAGACAGAAGACCAAGTTTTATTACCCTTAATAGTTGCAGCACCAGCTGGTAGTACACTTTCAGTTTCAGTGCTTGCCGATGCATCTTCTATTGAGGGTGGATTTGGAGTTGACCCAGCATCACTTGGAGTAAGCGAACTTGGAGAACCAGATTCTAAATATGCTACGCTTGTCATCTACAAAGACAAAACATAAATGATCAAAACAGAACATAACCGATATGCAACACCAACTTGAACTCGGCCATAACGATCAGAACATAAATCAACCATTTCAAGAACAGAACATAAATCGTGAATAAACATCATTTCTTGAAAATCATATACAAATACATAAATGAGCAAAATCAACTAATGATTGAACCATTGACAGAATTCCTACATGAATTTGGAAACAGAGAGCAACCAACAACAAATTTTGAAACACATGATAGATGATTCGATTGAACAGGAAAGAGAAAGCGGTACCTTCGAATCGTGGACGGACGAACGATGGCGCCGCTGAGGATCAACCCTAGTTGGAATCGCGGACGGACGAACGGCAAATGGAACGATCGTGAACAGTCGTGTTACTAAATGGAATCACGGCATGGAAGTTAGAAGAGCAATTACTTGATAGTCTTCTCCGGACGGAAGGAGTGGAAACGAGAGAGGGGAGGAGTGTAGACGAAAGAAGGAGATTGGGATGGAATGCTTGGACGAGGAGGAATGACATACACTAAAGTAACATTTCTAGGGTTTCTTATAAAATTTGGGCCAGTCTGGTCCTATTCGGGCTTTTGGGAAGAAAACAAACTGAGATCGACCTTGAAGAAAAAAAAACGCTCGCTCAATTTCGGTCTTCGCAGGAATTCGGTCCAGACAGTTTTTTTTATCGCCCTTACTAAATATAGAAGAAAGCAACCTCCTACCATAAGGGAAACAAAATGGAAAAAACCAAGCATATGAGTCATCAAAATTAATTGTGACGGGGCATGGGACCGCCATGACAGAAAGGGAGGAATCGAAGTTGTAGCACGCGACCACACTGGAGCATTTCTTGATGGTTGTAACTGGAAGGGAAAAAATATCACCGCTCTTAATACAGAGGCACGACCAATCCAACAGGGTATCAATCTAGCTCGTCGAAACCATTATAAGGACATCATCATCAAATATGATTATGAGTACCTCATTCAACAACTGACAGGCCCCACGAAGAGAATAACAAATATAGTGGCTAACATCTGTGATAACTACAATCAGTTTTATTCGGTCAGATGGAATTTTGTGATAAGAAATGTAAACCAAGCAGCTAACTGGATGGTCACGCATTCGAGTAAATAAATTTGCCCTTCTAATTTGGTCTCGATGACTCTACATCCGTGTGTTTCTATTTTGATCACGAATAAGAATGTAATGGACAACATTTAATGTTATATATGAGTTGTTGGCAAAATAATAATAATAATACGTGTATAAAATTTTAATGAAACCAAGAATTCTATTTAAAGAAAAAACTAAAGAAATGTTTATAAGCTAAAGATGCAAATGCAAATAATTAACATAAATAGTATATTAAAATTCGGAGCATAAGAAAAATAAATATTTTCTAATAAAAAATACGTAAATATTTTCTAAATATGAGAGTTAATTTTGGGAATAATATATGCATAAAAACATTTTGAAATTCAAAGTGCAAATAAGTAAAATACTGTAAAATTTCGAAGAAAACAATAATCAAATCCCTGCGTTGTGTTTTAATCTTAATTGTATATTTAATTAAAATTACACGTGATGACCTATAAATATTAAACGTCTCGTAGATGAGTGAACATTTATAAATATTTAAAGACTACATTCACTATAAATATGCATTTTAAAAATAATTTGGTCTAAATTTCAGGCATTGTATCTTTTTTGGACATCTTAATTTTGTGGTCGCCAAGAGATTAAAATAGCAGTAACTATATATAGGGTAAAATATGATTGTATTTCTAATATTTGGGTAAAAATAATATTTCTTAAAGTTTATTTTCGAAATTTTCATGTTTGGTCATCAGTTACGTTTATCTCAATTTTTCATACAAGCTTAACAAAATATGTTTTGAAAATTGGAAAAATAATAAATTTTCTTAAAAAATGTCACAATAAAACCTTTCAACCTTTTTATATGTTAAAAAATGAGTTGATGTCTGAATTTTGACCCATTACAACTCCCCATAGATGGAGTATGAGCCCCCTTTAAAATCTTTCTATAATATTTTAATTATATTATTTAATATCTAATATATATTTATTTAAAAATAATATATCGTCATTAAAGATTAATAATTTTTTCTACAGTATTCTTATTTTTATTTTTTTTAACTAAATAAATGTGATTGAAAAATTCAATGACATCTATGTATCTATATATTAATTTGACTAAAATGTATGCAATTGTGACAAAAAAGTTTTTATTGCATTTTCTTACTCCTAATGTAAAATTAATCAATTTTAATTGGTCCATGTCAAACATACAAGTATCACTCCTAAGTGGCATGTCATGTAAGTCACTTTAAAATTCTCCAATTTTCCTCATTCATTCTCAAGAGAAGTTACATAAACTTATTTTTATTTTACATGTGTATTTATATTTTTTTTAAAATATATTGTATGTAGGTATAATGTGCACAATACTAAAATACATAATAATATATTTTATGAATTTCAAGTATGCACATATAAAACGTTTTTATTATAAATTAAATAGACTAATTAAAACATCATTTACTTTATTATAATTTCATATTTAATATAAAATTGAACACATAAACTAATAATAATATCAAGGTAAATTTTAACAATCTTACAAAAATGATGTACATAATAACTTTTAATAAAATATAATATTATTGACTTTAATATACATATATATATATATGATACTTATATATTTATTTTCTTAGTAAACAATTTATCTAAAATAAGTATATACATTAAAATTACAAATTTATATAATGTTTTTCCCTACAGCTTTGTATATAAAAATAATATGTAAATAAAAATATTATAATATGTATAATGCTACTAAAATAATTAGAGTGATTAAGTTACAAACAATTAATTTTGTCAAAAGTTACTAAAATTAATTTTTGCATAATATACGCTATATTAATTCAACAAACATTTCTGTAAAGAAATGTTGATATTGTATTATCGTTTATGAAGATCACAAGATATCTGTATGTAATTTGATGATGATGTATGGATTAGCGCATGGTGTGATAAATTATAGGCCTACTTAATAATAGGCCCAAAGTTTCTCCTAGTAGGCCCAGTAATTAGTACTATGACCATGACAGAGGTGAGGCCCACGTCCACCCATGAAGGCATGAATGACATGAACTTAAAAAAACTCATTAAATCTTAACAGAAAATAATGTGTTGATAGAAGATTGGTGTAAAGTAAAACAAAATATATATTGTTTTTCAAAAAATATATTAAAATGGGGAAGTCTAGAATATTAAAAGAGTGCCTATAGTTTAGTTTTTTTTTTATTAAAAATTGAAATAATTAAAGAGTGTTTTTATTGCATATTTTCTATAAAATAGTTATAGAAAGTGTCCTTCCAATTTTACTTCCCCCCCTCTATTTTTTATACTTTTAAAATATACATTTTTAAGTTTGGACCACGTATCCTCTTATTATTTTCAATCTAAATTTAATATAAATTGATTGACTTCCTTTATCTCAATTGATTTTAGAATGAAATTCAAGTTGTATTAGTGGTACTATTTGTTTATCTATTAACGATGTAAAATTTAATATAGTATTAATTTTTGGTTCCAATTGATGATGTTAAATTGTTTCACATTGTTGTGGATACCCAATGTGGGTTTATTGTTTCCCAATTATTCTAGATATCATAGTTCGAGTAAACTATGGCCGTGTGAGAAGGTATTGAAATTAAATCACAACTCATCTACGATAAAAAAAAATGTTGTGTCCGAATTTTCATGGTGTAGGGAGTGTTGAAGTCACAATAAGTAAATAGGATACCACATCCTGAAATATAAGTTGATTCATTCGATATCAGTGTTTAACTCATTCGATATACATTGTTATATTCGCTACTTAAGATAACAATTGGGGTGGGGGTTGTGAAACCCAGTTGTTTAGACGCACTCCCATTCTTGAGAGTTTTGCAATCCAGTTAGCCGCTTCATTAGTAGTGCGTTGAACTGTCTTCCATTCAATCAATTCAAACTCGCTTATCAAGTCGTTGATGTTTGAGCATATGGTCTCAATGCGCGAATGAGATCATATTCCCCTTGGATGGTTGATCACCACTTCGAAGTCCGACTCGAAGACTACACGGTTCCATCCTCGTTCCTTTGCTAGCATGACACCCAAGTTAATAGCTCTAGATTCCAGCTCGTCGGTCGCTCCTCCATTCACTATTCGGTTGGCTCCTCGTATGAGTTGGCCGAGATGATTGTGGGCTACCGCACCGATGCCTCCTGTTTTTGTTTGTTTACACCACGATGCATAACAATTTACCTTGATTGATCCTTGGTCCGGTCCATAGCGTGTTTCAGTTTCCCTCCTGGTTTGGTCTGAGTTCCTTTGTCGTGGTCTCGTCCGGTATTCATCCTTCGCTTTCGTGATTTCCTCGACGATCTGAGTAGGGTTAGGCGTTTTTTTATTCGAACATGGCTTTGCATCTTGCCTTCCAGATATGCCAACATGTCATCATGCATTAGCTCCATCGTGTCTCCTTTGTGCCTCTCCCGAAGTTAGGCTCATGCCTTCGGTCTTCTATCCACTCCATGATGCTCGGCTGTGAGGTATGGGGATTCCCCAGGCCCAAACTGCCTAGTATATACCGCCTCCGCCCACCTGCACTTGTAAACCATCTGCTCTCTATACTCCTCTATACCACATACCAGGCAATTTGTTGTCACATTGATTCCGCGTCATTTTAGGTTTTCCGTTACCGCAATCGAGTTTGTGAACAACTTCCACATAAAAAGTCTTTACTTTTGGGAGGGTGTCAGATTTCCATATTGTAATCCAAACCAACGTGGACCTACTCACATGATTTTACATGTTAGCTCCCCATACGTCATAGGCTTCCCTCAATTGGTGGTATGTTGTTTTCACTGTCACCGTCACCGCGCTGTCAATCGGTGGTACACTGTTTTCTGTCAACTCCCATGAGGTCACATACCCGGATGTCCTGGTCGGCTAGTTGTGTTGGAGCTGGGGGCAGGCGGAAACCCCCGCGTGTATATACCCATGAGTCGAGGAAGGCTCGAATGTTTCTCCCATCTTCTACTCTCCAGAGTCCCATACTCTTGAGTATGTCCCATTCACTTAATATGCTTGACCATCCCAACGATGCTCACCCTTCTTTTGTGGCCGAAAGGAAGTCCCCTCTTGGGTAGTATAATCCTTTGATGATCCAGACCCAGAGAGCATTTGGTTCTTTCATTACCCTATCTGCCATCTTTGTGAGGAGTGCTAAGTTGAAAGTCTCGAGTTCTCTAAACCCAAGTCCGCCTCTTCTTTCGTTTTCGCTAGGACTTCCCACCGTCTCCAATGTATCTTCCTCCCCTCGTTTGTATGTCCCCACCAAATATCAGGTATCATTTTGTTTATTTCCGTACACCATGTTTTTGGTAGTTTGAAAGTGCTTGTTGCATATGATGTTGTCGTCGTAATTACCGATTTGATTAGCACTTCCTTCCCCGCTTTATTGAGGGTCTTTTCTCTCCAACCCATAGCTTATCCCAGATTCTTGCCTTTAGTTAGTTCAGGGCTTACTTTTTTTATCGACCCCAGACTGCCGACATTCCTAGATATTTTCTGGGCTCGCTTGTGCTTGTTATATGGAATTCTTCCTCGATATCCTTGCATATGTTTCAGTCGGGTCCAACATTGAAATAGAGGCTTGACTTAGCTTCATTGACTCGTTGTCCCGATGTTCGACAGTATCTCATGATCACTTTCTTCAATTGCCGCGCGTAGTCCACCGTCCCTTAAAAGAAAAATAACGAGTCATCCACAGATAATAAATGGTGCAACTTCGGGCATCCTTTCCTAGGTATGATTCCTTTCAAACGCTTATCATTGGTCTCTTTCTCGATCTGTCTGGATAGGAAATCCACCATTAGGATGAAAAGGTAGGGTGATAGTGGGTCCCCTTGCTAGATTCCTCTTGTTGGTCGGATAGTCGTAGTTCGACTACCGTTGACGAGGACACAATATTTTGGTGTCTCGATGCATGCTCTCATCCAAGATATCTACTTTTCACAAAGAAACTCATCTCTCAAGGCTTTTAATCTAGAATTCCCATTCCACTCGGTCGTAGACCTTTTGCATATCGAGCTTTAGCGCATACTCCACCTTGTTCGTTCTTTTCCTGGACTGTAAATGATGAAAAACCTCATGTGCCATCATTGTGTTGTCCTGGATAAGTCGACCTGCCACAAATGCACTTTGAAAAAGAGTGATAAGGTATGATAAATAGATCTTCAGTCTATTCACCAAAACTGGAATCACTTTCCTCTTTTTCTAGATCACTTCCTTGCACTCCACACTTTCGAGCTACATTTCTTCAAACTGGAATCCTTTCCTCTTTTTCTGGTGCTCCTGATCCACGGTTAGGATAATCGGAGAATGGTCTGATCCAATTGCTACTTCGTTTATGCACTGGCTATTTGGGTGGTTTGTTTCCCATCCAGAGTTGGTTAAAACCCTATCCAGTCTCTCGTATACACGGTTTTCCCCTCTACGGTTATTGCACCAAGTAAACCTTTGGCCTTTTGAGCCCAGGTCTTCCATCCCAAGGTCGTATATAATATGGTTGAACACATCCTTTGTCTTTGAGGCTTTCTTCGGTCGCCTTCTTTCTCATGGGACTTGAAATTTCCTTGGCATACCCATCCTCCCCTTCGGCCTCTTCCCATATGTCTAAGTTCTTCCCAATTATGTCCCTTCCTAAGTTCATATGTGTTCGCATGGACCCAAGTCATGTGTGTTGGTTCGGATTCGCCCTTGAAGCGAACTATTGTGTCAATGATATTGGCATTTGCGTTTTGCACTTGAACCTCCGTAGCGTTCTTCCACCATAAGGTTAGGCCACCTGCAATTCCCCTTGGGGTTACATAGAAAGTGTTCACCATTCCAAGTTGATCTCTAATACACTCACAGAAGTCACCACCATTGTCGGACGTCGGATCCGACTTTCCCCGACCCTTTTGAATTTGTTTTTTTAATTTTCACGAAAAATTGTCGGGTTTGGGCGAGCGATGGGTCCGGTCGAGCGGGGTTATCAACCAGACCGAAAAAAATGAAAGAGTCTACATCCAGAAAATTGAGTTCGGGGGTTTGATTACGTCTTAAGGGCTCGCGAGCCCATAATCCGCCCTTTCGGTACTTTAATTTGCTTTTGAAATTATTTTTTTACCGAATTACCTGAATTGCCAAATTTAATCTTCCTTGGCTAAAGAGATGACATGCATTTTTCTTTAAATGAAATAAACCATGTACAAACATTTTTATTTACAAGTTAGTTTCAAATAAATAAACAAAATAGAAAAAAGTTAATCAAGCTCGAGAAATGGTAGGTTTAACTTTGTAGCTATTTTAAACGTGTCAAAAATACACGAATGATTTTGAAAACATTAAGCACGTTGGACCAATTTGTAACACTTTGACAAGTTATAGGATGTCCAAAACAATCTAGGGACCAAAATGCAATTTATTAAATTTCGAGTTGAATTGGAAGAGTATTTTGAAAATTGCAGAAATGACCCTAAACTATTCTAGACTTATTTGTAACACTTGATAGAGTTCTAAAATAACTTGAAAATTATTCTGGACTTATTTGTAACACTTTGAGAAGTCATAGAATGTCCAGAAAAGTTTAGAAATCAAAATGCAAATTAAAAAAAAAAAAATAGAGTTGAGTTATAATTTAAAATGCCGAAAACTTTTCTTGTTTGGTTTATAATAATAATAAAAAATCCCAGAATGACCTTGGAGTCCAAGGACTGAGTTGTAACCTTCATCATAGTTC